>JARGCU010000028.1:17373571-18602500 GCA_029227775.1 Morpho helenor | reverse complement strand
CAACCAACCAACCAACCAACCAACCAACCAACCAACCAACCAACCAACCAACCAACCAACCAACCAACCAACCAACCAACCAACCAACCAACCAACCAACCAACCAACCAACCAACCAACCAACCAACCAACCAACCAACCAACCAACCAACCAACCAACCAACCAACCAACCAACCAACCAACCAACCAACCAACCAACCAACCAACCAACCAACCAACCAACCAACCAACCAACCAACCAACCAACCAACCAACCAACCAACCAACCAACCAACCAACCAACCAACCAACCAACCAACCAACCAACCAACCAACCAACCAACCAACCAACCAACCAACCAACCAACCAACCAACCAACCAACCAACCAACCAACCAACCAACCAACCAACCAACCAACCAACCAACCAACCAACCAACCAACCAACCAACCAACCAACCAACCAACCAACCAACCAACCAACCAACCAACCAACCAACCAACCAACCAACCAACCAACCAACCAACCAACCAACCAACCAACCAACCAACCAACCAACCAACCAACCAACCAACCAACCAACCAACCAACCAACCAACCAACCAACCAACCAACCAACCAACCAACCAACCAACCAACCAACCAACCAACCAACCAACCAACCAACCAACCAACCAACCAACCAACCAACCAACCAACCAACCAACCAACCAACCAACCAACCAACCAACCAACCAACCAACCAACCAACCAACCAACCAACCAACCAACCAACCAACCAACCAACCAACCAACCAACCAACCAACCAACCAACCAACCAACCAACCAACCAACCAACCAACCAACCAACCAACCAACCAACCAACCAACCAACCAACCAACCAACCAACCAACCAACCAACCAACCAACCAACCAACCAACCAACCAACCAACCAACCAACCAACCAACCAACCAACCAACCAACCAACCAACCAACCAACCAACCAACCAACCAACCAACCAACCAACCAACCAACCAACCAACCAACCAACCAACCAACCAACCAACCAACCAACCAACCAACCAACCAACCAACCAACCAACCAACCAACCAACCAACCAACCAACCAACCAACCAACCAACCAACCAACCAACCAACCAACCAACCAACCAACCAACCAACCAACCAACCAACCAACCAACCAACCAACCAACCAACCAACCAACCAACCAACCAACCAACCAACCAACCAACCAACCAACCAACCAACCAACCAACCAACCAACCAACCAACCAACCAACCAACCAACCAACCAACCAACCAACCAACCAACCAACCAACCAACCAACCAACCAACCAACCAACCAACCAACCAACCAACCAACCAACCAACCAACCAACCAACCAACCAACCAACCAACCAACCAACCAACCAACCAACCAACCAACCAACCAACCAACCAACCAACCAACCAACCAACCAACCAACCAACCAACCAACCAACCAACCAACCAACCAACCAACCAACCAACCAACCAACCAACCAACCAACCAACCAACCAACCAACCAACCAACCAACCAACCAACCAACCAACCAACCAACCAACCAACCAACCAACCAACCAACCAACCAACCAACCAACCAACCAACCAACCAACCAACCAACCAACCAACCAACCAACCAACCAACCAACCAACCAACCAACCAACCAACCAACCAACCAACCAACCAACCAACCAACCAACCAACCAACCAACCAACCAACCAACCAACCAACCAACCAACCAACCAACCAACCAACCAACCAACCAACCAACCAACCAACCAACCAACCAACCAACCAACCAACCAACCAACCAACCAACCAACCAACCAACCAACCAACCAACCAACCAACCAACCAACCAACCAACCAACCAACCAACCAACCAACCAACCAACCAACCAACCAACCAACCAACCAACCAACCAACCAACCAACCAACCAACCAACCAACCAACCAACCAACCAACCAACCAACCAACCAACCAACCAACCAACCAACCAACCAACCAACCAACCAACCAACCAACCAACCAACCAACCAACCAACCAACCAACCAACCAACCAACCAACCAACCAACCAACCAACCAACCAACCAACCAACCAACCAACCAACCAACCAACCAACCAACCAACCAACCAACCAACCAACCAACCAACCAACCAACCAACCAACCAACCAACCAACCAACCAACCAACCAACCAACCAACCAACCAACCAACCAACCAACCAACCAACCAACCAACCAACCAACCAACCAACCAACCAACCAACCAACCAACCAACCAACCAACCAACCAACCAACCAACCAACCAACCAACCAACCAACCAACCAACCAACCAACCAACCAACCAACCAACCAACCAACCAACCAACCAACCAACCAACCAACCAACCAACCAACCAACCAACCAACCAACCAACCAACCAACCAACCAACCAACCAACCAACCAACCAACCAACCAACCAACCAACCAACCAACCAACCAACCAACCAACCAACCAACCAACCAACCAACCAACCAACCAACCAACCAACCAACCAACCAACCAACCAACCAACCAACCAACCAACCAACCAACCAACCAACCAACCAACCAACCAACCAACCAACCAACCAACCAACCAACCAACCAACCAACCAACCAACCAACCAACCAACCAACCAACCAACCAACCAACCAACCAACCAACCAACCAACCAACCAACCAACCAACCAACCAACCAACCAACCAACCAACCAACCAACCAACCAACCAACCAACCAACCAACCAACCAACCAACCAACCAACCAACCAACCAACCAACCAACCAACCAACCAACCAACCAACCAACCAACCAACCAACCAACCAACCAACCAACCAACCAACCAACCAACCAACCAACCAACCAACCAACCAACCAACCAACCAACCAACCAACCAACCAACCAACCAACCAACCAACCAACCAACCAACCAACCAACCAACCAACCAACCAACCAACCAACCAACCAACCAACCAACCAACCAACCAACCAACCAACCAACCAACCAACCAACCAACCAACCAACCAACCAACCAACCAACCAACCAACCAACCAACCAACCAACCAACCAACCAACCAACCAACCAACCAACCAACCAACCAACCAACCAACCAACCAACCAACCAACCAACCAACCAACCAACCAACCAACCAACCAACCAACCAACCAACCAACCAACCAACCAACCAACCAACCAACCAACCAACCAACCAACCAACCAACCAACCAACCAACCAACCAACCAACCAACCAACCAACCAACCAACCAACCAACCAACCAACCAACCAACCAACCAACCAACCAACCAACCAACCAACCAACCAACCAACCAACCAACCAACCAACCAACCAACCAACCAACCAACCAACCAACCAACCAACCAACCAACCAACCAACCAACCAACCAACCAACCAACCAACCAACCAACCAACCAACCAACCAACCAACCAACCAACCAACCAACCAACCAACCAACCAACCAACCAACCAACCAACCAACCAACCAACCAACCAACCAACCAACCAACCAACCAACCAACCAACCAACCAACCAACCAACCAACCAACCAACCAACCAACCAACCAACCAACCAACCAACCAACCAACCAACCAACCAACCAACCAACCAACCAACCAACCAACCAACCAACCAACCAACCAACCAACCAACCAACCAACCAACCAACCAACCAACCAACCAACCAACCAACCAACCAACCAACCAACCAACCAACCAACCAACCAACCAACCAACCAACCAACCAACCAACCAACCAACCAACCAACCAACCAACCAACCAACCAACCAACCAACCAACCAACCAACCAACCAACCAACCAACCAACCAACCAACCAACCAACCAACCAACCAACCAACCAACCAACCAACCAACCAACCAACCAACCAACCAACCAACCAACCAACCAACCAACCAACCAACCAACCAACCAACCAACCAACCAACCAACCAACCAACCAACCAACCAACCAACCAACCAACCAACCAACCAACCAACCAACCAACCAACCAACCAACCAACCAACCAACCAACCAACCAACCAACCAACCAACCAACCAACCAACCAACCAACCAACCAACCAACCAACCAACCAACCAACCAACCAACCAACCAACCAACCAACCAACCAACCAACCAACCAACCAACCAACCAACCAACCAACCAACCAACCAACCAACCAACCAACCAACCAACCAACCAACCAACCAACCAACCAACCAACCAACCAACCAACCAACCAACCAACCAACCAACCAACCAACCAACCAACCAACCAACCAACCAACCAACCAACCAACCAACCAACCAACCAACCAACCAACCAACCAACCAACCAACCAACCAACCAACCAACCAACCAACCAACCAACCAACCAACCAACCAACCAACCAACCAACCAACCAACCAACCAACCAACCAACCAACCAACCAACCAACCAACCAACCAACCAACCAACCAACCAACCAACCAACCAACCAACCAACCAACCAACCAACCAACCAACCAACCAACCAACCAACCAACCAACCAACCAACCAACCAACCAACCAACCAACCAACCAACCAACCAACCAACCAACCAACCAACCAACCAACCAACCAACCAACCAACCAACCAACCAACCAACCAACCAACCAACCAACCAACCAACCAACCAACCAACCAACCAACCAACCAACCAACCAACCAACCAACCAACCAACCAACCAACCAACCAACCAACCAACCAACCAACCAACCAACCAACCAACCAACCAACCAACCAACCAACCAACCAACCAACCAACCAACCAACCAACCAACCAACCAACCAACCAACCAACCAACCAACCAACCAACCAACCAACCAACCAACCAACCAACCAACCAACCAACCAACCAACCAACCAACCAACCAACCAACCAACCAACCAACCAACCAACCAACCAACCAACCAACCAACCAACCAACCAACCAACCAACCAACCAACCAACCAACCAACCAACCAACCAACCAACCAACCAACCAACCAACCAACCAACCAACCAACCAACCAACCAACCAACCAACCAACCAACCAACCAACCAACCAACCAACCAACCAACCAACCAACCAACCAACCAACCAACCAACCAACCAACCAACCAACCAACCAACCAACCAACCAACCAACCAACCAACCAACCAACCAACCAACCAACCAACCAACCAACCAACCAACCAACCAACCAACCAACCAACCAACCAACCAACCAACCAACCAACCAACCAACCAACCAACCAACCAACCAACCAACCAACCAACCAACCAACCAACCAACCAACCAACCAACCAACCAACCAACCAACCAACCAACCAACCAACCAACCAACCAACCAACCAACCAACCAACCAACCAACCAACCAACCAACCAACCAACCAACCAACCAACCAACCAACCAACCAACCAACCAACCAACCAACCAACCAACCAACCAACCAACCAACCAACCAACCAACCAACCAACCAACCAACCAACCAACCAACCAACCAACCAACCAACCAACCAACCAACCAACCAACCAACCAACCAACCAACCAACCAACCAACCAACCAACCAACCAACCAACCAACCAACCAACCAACCAACCAACCAACCAACCAACCAACCAACCAACCAACCAACCAACCAACCAACCAACCAACCAACCAACCAACCAACCAACCAACCAACCAACCAACCAACCAACCAACCAACCAACCAACCAACCAACCAACCAACCAACCAACCAACCAACCAACCAACCAACCAACCAACCAACCAACCAACCAACCAACCAACCAACCAACCAACCAACCAACCAACCAACCAACCAACCAACCAACCAACCAACCAACCAACCAACCAACCAACCAACCAACCAACCAACCAACCAACCAACCAACCAACCAACCAACCAACCAACCAACCAACCAACCAACCAACCAACCAACCAACCAACCAACCAACCAACCAACCAACCAACCAACCAACCAACCAACCAACCAACCAACCAACCAACCAACCAACCAACCAACCAACCAACCAACCAACCAACCAACCAACCAACCAACCAACCAACCAACCAACCAACCAACCAACCAACCAACCAACCAACCAACCAACCAACCAACCAACCAACCAACCAACCAACCAACCAACCAACCAACCAACCAACCAACCAACCAACCAACCAACCAACCAACCAACCAACCAACCAACCAACCAACCAACCAACCAACCAACCAACCAACCAACCAACCAACCAACCAACCAACCAACCAACCAACCAACCAACCAACCAACCAACCAACCAACCAACCAACCAACCAACCAACCAACCAACCAACCAACCAACCAACCAACCAACCAACCAACCAACCAACCAACCAACCAACCAACCAACCAACCAACCAACCAACCAACCAACCAACCAACCAACCAACCAACCAACCAACCAACCAACCAACCAACCAACCAACCAACCAACCAACCAACCAACCAACCAACCAACCAACCAACCAACCAACCAACCAACCAACCAACCAACCAACCAACCAACCAACCAACCAACCAACCAACCAACCAACCAACCAACCAACCAACCAACCAACCAACCAACCAACCAACCAACCAACCAACCAACCAACCAACCAACCAACCAACCAACCAACCAACCAACCAACCAACCAACCAACCAACCAACCAACCAACCAACCAACCAACCAACCAACCAACCAACCAACCAACCAACCAACCAACCAACCAACCAACCAACCAACCAACCAACCAACCAACCAACCAACCAACCAACCAACCAACCAACCAACCAACCAACCAACCAACCAACCAACCAACCAACCAACCAACCAACCAACCAACCAACCAACCAACCAACCAACCAACCAACCAACCAACCAACCAACCAACCAACCAACCAACCAACCAACCAACCAACCAACCAACCAACCAACCAACCAACCAACCAACCAACCAACCAACCAACCAACCAACCAACCAACCAACCAACCAACCAACCAACCAACCAACCAACCAACCAACCAACCAACCAACCAACCAACCAACCAACCAACCAACCAACCAACCAACCAACCAACCAACCAACCAACCAACCAACCAACCAACCAACCAACCAACCAACCAACCAACCAACCAACCAACCAACCAACCAACCAACCAACCAACCAACCAACCAACCAACCAACCAACCAACCAACCAACCAACCAACCAACCAACCAACCAACCAACCAACCAACCAACCAACCAACCAACCAACCAACCAACCAACCAACCAACCAACCAACCAACCAACCAACCAACCAACCAACCAACCAACCAACCAACCAACCAACCAACCAACCAACCAACCAACCAACCAACCAACCAACCAACCAACCAACCAACCAACCAACCAACCAACCAACCAACCAACCAACCAACCAACCAACCAACCAACCAACCAACCAACCAACCAACCAACCAACCAACCAACCAACCAACCAACCAACCAACCAACCAACCAACCAACCAACCAACCAACCAACCAACCAACCAACCAACCAACCAACCAACCAACCAACCAACCAACCAACCAACCAACCAACCAACCAACCAACCAACCAACCAACCAACCAACCAACCAACCAACCAACCAACCAACCAACCAACCAACCAACCAACCAACCAACCAACCAACCAACCAACCAACCAACCAACCAACCAACCAACCAACCAACCAACCAACCAACCAACCAACCAACCAACCAACCAACCAACCAACCAACCAACCAACCAACCAACCAACCAACCAACCAACCAACCAACCAACCAACCAACCAACCAACCAACCAACCAACCAACCAACCAACCAACCAACCAACCAACCAACCAACCAACCAACATTTTTATTGAGATATTACAGATTTCAAATCCCGCGAGGAGGCCGCGCTACGACCTATAGCACTTCGCATTTAACAGCTATATCATTTTTAGGTTGTTTCAGGAGTTTGTTTAATGACAAGAAAGCTGTGAATGTAGTATATAAGGACATTCTGTAATTAATTTTAAAAATAAAATACATAGGGGAAAAATGAAAATATGTAGTACCTATATGAATTCAGATATTAGATATAGCAGGAAATCTTCTTGGTATAGGGAAAGGAAATTGTTTTTCTCCAAATTTAACGCTTGCGGGCCACGGGCTGTAATGAATAAATGAAAACTACTGGATCGATTTTAATCATTTTTTTTTACACTGACTGATATGGGATATATATTTTATACCCGTGCGAAGCAGGGGCAGGTCGCTAGTAAAATATATAGCCCATGTCACTCAGTGAAAAAAATTTATTAAAATCGATCCAGTAGTTTTGATTCTTTGGAATATCTAAATTCATATACTACATATTTACTTATTTATTTTTTTACATTTTCCCGATGTATTTTATTTTTAAAATTAATTTCAGAATGTCTTGTAAACAACATTAACAGCTTCATGTCATTAAACAAACTCTTGTAAGAGCGACGACATATAGCTGCTAAATTCCGAAAATCTCCGAAAATGTTCACTTGAATTATATTCTGTAAACGGCCATATTGATCTATATTAAATCAACAATGTATTTAAGGTACTCAATTGGATAAGGATTGCTATATTGTATAAAAATTGCCTAGAACATAAGGCATAATGCCTTATGTTCTAAGCAATTTTTCAATATTTATATTTTCGTAAAATCAAAATGACAAAAAATGCTATTGTGGATTATCCACAAAAGATAGACATATACTATCGCGGAGATTTCAGTATACCTTTTTAAGGTGTATAAATACTATGTATACATTATTTTGATAAATCTCGTAGGGTTCAGTCTGCGTTTGCAACGTAAACGGAAAAAAATGTAATTATTAACGACATCACACTAGAAACCTCAAAAATTACAGTATTTCTCTAATCCATTTTGAATGTTATTATACATATAAACCTTACGAAAAATTCGTTAATCAAGATTAATGATGATAATTACGATTATAACGTTATTATTATACAATTTATTTCTACCGAGCTCTATTAAGGAAGTACTAACCTAACGTAATAATTTATAGAATTAGGCGTCACTTTGAGGAGATCCGAATTACGAAAGGAATCATGAATAAAGTAATAAAATAATATCATTTTTACTTTTGACTAACCACAATAACTTAATATAAAACACTTAAATCCTTAAAATGGAAAAAATAAATTTTAATACACCTTCCTTATTAGTTATCTTGATACTATAAATATACGTTATATAATACTTACAAAGTAGGAAAAAGCGTGTAAAGTATCGGCAACTGGCGGGCCTCCGTGGGACAGGTACGGTTGTGTTATTTTCTACCATGCACTGACACTGGCTTACACTTTCTCTGGACATTATCCACAAATTAAATTCCACTTCACTTCACAAACTATTTTTGATTATTAATTATTCCACATTATTAATGTAAACGATAATGTCGCAGTTCGCTTTAATAAAATGTCTCGTACCTAATACCGGCTTAATTACCTAACGGCTAACAGTTAGATGTTAATGTTATATTAATATCGATTGCACTCTCACTGTACCGACTGTACCAAGAGCTTCAAAGTAAGCGACTGACGAATTAAATTTTATGCAGCGAAATTCTTAGAATTGTAAAAAAAACCCGCCTGTAAGTGAAGTGTTGCCAGTTTAATTACATTAAATTTGGACAATCTTGTGCAAAAATTGGAAAATATTTCTTCACAATAAAAAAATATATACCTAATATTCCATTCCGTTTTCATAGTGTTTCAAACTTTTATCTTAATACGGTATCTTATAAGGTAGGAATACTTTAGAAGTTCTAGCACAATTTCAAACAAAGCGAATGTAATAAATAACAAAATTTAAACAATAATAAATACACGTTTTGATTTCGCGGATCATTAATTATTTTCAATAACTGTAGACTTGAGGCTAATCTCCATCGCATTGAGGACTTTATAAATAACTTAAAATGCACTCCTATATTATATAAAAAGGATCGTTGATACTTTTACAGTTGTAAAGTAAGAAATAAATAGTTAGTTCTAAATAATTAGTTAGTAATTAGTATTAATCGTATATAAATAATATCACGGGAGTTCGGTTGCCGAAATAAATACTTCCGGCAGAACTTCGTTTAAATATAAATATTAGGACAAAGTATTACACAACAAACTCATTATAAGCGAGACTGAGTTTAAGTTACATCACACAGAGTCGATACTGACGGAACACGAGTGCGGCACGACTCGACTTGTGTGGACTCGACCGAGTGCTGTGAGCTACCAGAAGGTACGACCAGGCATAAAAAGAAACAACGAGCGCTCGGCGCACTCACTAGTCGTACGTTTCAATTCTATAATATATAATTTCGCCGGTAATAATGATAACAGGCTTTACATTTTGCGATCAACTTAAAAAAATATATATACCTATATCTCCAACAATATTTGTAGGGCGACCCGCCGTGTGATATCCGGCTGAGTAGCACAGACCACACTGTTTTCTTACCGAGGCGTCGCGAAAGGCGACTAAGGTTGACGTCAGGCAGGCGACCGGTCGTAAAATACCTAGTCAAAACATGTTACATGTTAAAAACATGTCGTCGGGATAAGGACAGGAGAATGATGAGCGGGCAACACAAGAAATCCGTTACAAAAGGGGAATAGTTGTTCATAAACAATGTTTTTTTCTGTTTTGTATATTAACAGCATGAAATCAAGTCTTTTGAGGCCTTTTATGTAATTATTATTTTCCTAATTATATTACTACCTATATAAAAAACTATTAATAATTTGCTTACAAAGAACTATTGAAACTTATATATTTACAATTGTCTGATAAATAAAGTAGTACAAAGTAGTAGTAAAATTTGAAAATTAAAGAATATCTAGGGAAATGTTATTTTATGTGACGGTGAAGTGTGAACAGTTATTTTAACTAAATATCTATTATTAGTAGGTATGTATGTAATTGTATATGTATATTATTGAAAAATAAATAAGTTAATTAGAAAAAATATTAAAAATAATTACGGTCTTATTCATAAAAACAGCTTATAGAAGGTTTTAGAGACGTTTTAGTTAAAATGCTCTATAAGCTTATAAGACGTTCCATAAAATTGTTTATTCATAAACCTTCTGTTAGCTATTCCAATATTTGTCTATTACCATCTTTGTATTTTTGTCTATAACTACACCCAAAATAATAGAGGAGACTATGGAAAAGCTGAGAGGCGGCCATGCTTGCGCGAGCTGTCAAAAAAAGGAATAGACGTAAAAGCGAGAAAATAATAGAGTTGGATGTTAATACTGTACTGTATGTATTATACTGTATGTATTATAAAGTCAAATAAATGCACTGGAACAATACAAGCTAGACGTATTTTATTATATATCTTTATGATCCAGCGAGGACTTTCTAACATCCGAAGTGGCGATGACCCATAATTAATGGAAATGGTATGTAATGTATGGTATGTACAAAATTATTAAGATAACTTCACCGCCCACATACATTATTAATATTATTATTTTGCGATAATTATTTTCATGATACCTGCTATTATATCATTCTTACATTTCACACGCACCTACTGTCTTATTTGCATTAACTTCCAAAAAATAAAAAAATAAAAAAAAAAGATGGATGCCTTCAAGCTGTCTGATGTATGGAATGTATTAGTATTTTATTTTTCGTTTTAATTATGCTTTGGTTTATTAAAAAAAAAAAAAAACAAACAGGTTTTCAAATAATATTACACGATAAATATTAATAGTATTGTTAACATTATTTTGGTATCAATATACATTAAAGAGTACTTGTTACTTTTATGTGCGGTAGTAGTGAAAAGCAATATATGATAATTATACCCAATTGGTATTTGATATTTTGAATTCATTTGATATACTTGTAATTTTGTAACTGATGATTTTAGATCTAACATGGATAATTATTATTACCAATCACTACATTTCCATTCTGATATCTATTCATTATGAGTTTTGAGATATAAAAGTTAGCATTACTATGTATGAATGTACAATGTAAATGAAGTGTCATTCTCAGGTAAATTAGTTTAATGGTGTCTCTCTGATATACATAAAAAGGAAAGGGAATATATATATATATAAAAAAAACATGCAATAGTCTTTACCAAACCATTTACAAGTCATTCAGTTCTTTTAACTTGTCACTCATGTATCCCACACTTGCTACTGTGTTCATCTACTTTCAACACACAGGAATTATTGTTTGTAACGACAGCTGGGTAAGCAGATTTAAGACCCATATTAGGCTAACACTAATCCATATTAATACTAATGTGCAAAGTCTGTCATGTAGGCCTCTAACACTAGTAAGTTAAAATGAAAAGGAATAATTCGAAGTGTGTTTCCCTTCATTGAGTATTGTGGCAATTGTAGGTGGTAACACTTTAGATTTTCTTATAAAAGTTGTTACTAAAATGATATTTGACTTAAAGCATGGAGTGCTGATTCAAAAAGATCATATCAATTGCTTAAATATTTGTGACTTATTTGATAGAATGCTGAGTAAGTTGGCAAGTTATATTAGGTATAAAACACAATGTTTCACAAGTTTAAATGTTACATTGCTACAACTACATCTAGACTTAATCTCAATTCATTAAATAGTGAAGAAGATGACCATTGTTTGGATTGCTCAGATTTTTATACAGCGGTACCAGCACTGATAATTGTCTTATGGTATATTTTGGTAGTCTACTCTAAGTTGCAGTGCTATTAGTTTGCTTTTGTACTATAATGATAAAATGATGACTGATCTAAGATCATCGAGCATTTGATCCAAATATTAAAAAAAAAAGTGGTTGAAAGACTAGATGAACCTTGATACCTTCAACCTTGATGATTAAGGATGTATCTTGCACACAAAGTAAATGTAAATGTTAGGTGGTAAGTAAAAGTAGATGAAAGTGGGGTGGTATATTATGAGAAGAAGATTATATAATTAAAGATTAAATAATTAGAAGTTTAACAGTTTAAAAGATAAGAAGGGTAAGGTTACAAAATATAATGAGGAAAGATTTGTATTATAAGACAATTTTAGTTTGCAATTCTAATACGCATGTATATATATAAATATAGGCTGTCATATAAGAAATATTTTACAAGTGAACTGATTTATGACTATTAGGCTTAATATTAAATAAACAGGTAATTATTGTTATTATATGTCAAAGTGTACTGGATAACATGAGTTAAACGTAAATAAGGGAATGTTTGAATGTTAAATAAAAATAAATGAGAATGTTAAGAAAATATAGTAAACAAAGATAATGGTTGGATATGAATGTGACTAATGAAGGCTGAAAAGAGATGGAGTTTGTGAATTTGGGATAAATAAAAAGAAATAAAATGTGTTCCAGCATTGACAAATTTTATGAGATAACAGAAAAGGAAAGCTTGTTGTGCTTACATTACTTTGATTGACATATGAGACATGCTTTGTAAACCTATATGTTAGTGTAATAAATGCTCCTGATTGAATCACAAAAATCAATCCTTTCAATAGTTGTGTATTAGTGATGATAGTTATTACCCCACTAAACAAAGATCAATCAGAGAACAAAGGGATCTTCAAATTAAGCAATGATAAAGTATAAAAATTGTAATACATATTTCTTAGTTTACATTCATATTTGTCTGTTATGTTATTGCTGATATAAGTATATGAATACAATAAAATTTGATTTTATATATAACCAATCTCACTGTCTCACTGTTGTTAACTATGTATGTTAGATCTGATAAACTTATTATCATTAAGGCGTTCAGATTTTAATAAATAATCTCTAACAGAGTTGTAATCAGTTACAGGTATGAAACAAATGCAAAGCTAATACGTTAATGTGACGATGGTACTAAATCAGGTAATGTTATTTAACTTCTCATATGTTGCTGTGGAAGGTTTTGGAAATAAAAACATTTATATTGAAGTAATAAGGTAATAAAGATATTAAGTAGAAGATATTATGAATAAACTTCTCATATGTTGCTGTGGAAGGCTTTAAAAAAAAAAAATTTATATTAAAGATATTAGGTAATAAAGATATTAAGTAGAAGATATTATGAATAATTAGAAGGTATTATTATTCTTTATTTGATTGACATAAAAAAAATAATATTAAATGAACATTGTATTCTACAAAGGGTATATATTTATTGATAGGATGAAAATATTTAATATTTTACGTTGTCGCTAACAACTTTCTGGATAATAATCTATCCCACAAAGGTAAAATATGGGGCCATAATTCGCACCTTACATTGTGTAGTCAGTCCATGTTAACTTATATATGTTATATAGCTGAAAGCAGTCTACCCAAGATATTAAATAATATTAAAAACAAAAATCAGACAAAATAACTTAAACTTCAAGTTAATGGATACACTTAATTACATACTTGTTAAAGGTTATCAATATACTTCGATTTTAACATGAAAGAACATGAGAATGGGCAAATTACAGATATAACTATTCAGCAAAGTCCCTTTTACATATATAATTTGATTGCATTGATTGTTGTGACTTGTTTAAGGTATTAATTATCATGAGCTCACTTTAGAAGAAAATGCGCAACATTACATGCTATTGTCTTATCTTAGTAATAAATATTAAATAGTGTAATTAATGTGTACATGATGAAAAATCATCTGGCTCAGTCACAGAATGACTTTTCCCCTTCTAGGATTTGTCATATTTCATATGCAATATTTGTGATATTGTGTTGTTTGGTAGATAGTATATTCATACTGGTTTCATTAAGTTAAAGTTATTTTGTACAAGGGAAAGAGTCGTAAATACAGTTCATAATATAAAACCATGGTGTCAAATTGAAAGAAACATATATTTTATTGGATAATTGTTATACACTTTTGGTAATAATAAATAAACGTTATGTCTGGTAGAATAGTAAACTATAGATATCTATGCCTTGTGGAAGTTCGAAAATATGTTTTGGAATTGGATACACAAATTTTAAAATATGTATCTGTTAAATTATGCATCCTATAATGAAGAATATATTTCAGAACATTATTTGACATATGATTGCAATTAGACTAAATGTTCTCAGCATTTCCTTCGTACTATGTAGGTTTTGATTGTTCGAATTCAAATCGGATGACCGCCGAAATTACAAGTCTTACTGATTCTTATAGGTAAAAGCATCTTTCGAAACTCGTGGTAATTAATATTACAATTTCATCATTTAGCGTTTAAATTTTAAATTTGTTACAAAAGGCTGTTTGTATAAAGTATGGTTTCAATTTCAATAATACGGTTTATTTGGCTGTGTAAATATTCCAAAGGTTTGGAGAATAATGTATTAATATAATTATTTATTTATTTATTCGGGTCTCCAATAGCTTTGCATATTAAAAACCCCCCACAATTTTTAGGAACATCATGCAGGTAATACGAGATCACGTCATTATTAGTTAGTGTTACAATTATAGGTTATTTAAATTAATTACAATTTAAAAAAAATAAATATGAACAAAGAAGTGAATAATGATATATTTAAAAAAAAAAAATTAATGATATATTTAATAAAAAAAAAAAAATAATAAAAAAAATAACCTGGCAACCGTCAAACAACATGACACGTCATTTTAAATTTTACCAAATATTTTTAATTTATTTAATTATGGGACGTTTAAGACAATGTTTTTAACCAAATAAAACATATTAAAAGGATATGGTAATGATATGACGCTAATGGAATGAGGAATTTGCGAGATGCCAGAGCACAAACAGCACGCTTTCCAACTGGTAACAATTCGTCTGACTCTGTGTCGCAGCCGTCGGGTGACGAGTACAAGACCGCACCGTCGACTACGGAATCGGAGTCCAGCGAAGCCAACTCGCCGGTCAGACGATCTAAACGCCGGCTAGTTGTACACCCGCCACAGGAGGGCTTGGGGCCGAAGAAACGTCACGCTTCTGCAGAAGCTCCCGCTACCGGTGGTGTAGTGCGTCGCATGAGATGGTCTCAAAAAATGAATGAGAGTGTCATGCGAGCGTACTATGGGGCAACAGATGGAGGAATTAACCTCACTTCGTATCGTTCAACCATGCTGTCTTTGTTTCTGGCGCTTGAACCAACTGTGACTGTGACCGCGCAACGATTATCGGATCAGGTTCGGGCTATCCAGCGACGTCATCTGCTGGATGACTCCGTGCTTGAACGATTGCGCTTAGATTTGCGACAAGTTGAACCTGTTAGTAGTTCACGTAATGTCCCCCGACCATGTGTGAATGCAAACGCTAGGACTGTCAACGATGAGCTGTCTGATGGTTTCGATTTGTCAGTAAGTAACCAGAATGATGAGCAAATGAGGAGAACTTTGGAAGATACGATTCGGGAGTTTAGATTCATGTCGTTTAATTTGAGACCAAAATTACCTCGTTTGCCCATGCATAGACGTAATATAGCGCTAGTAATGACTCTAGATCAATTGTTAAAAACATATTTAAATAGTTCAGAAGATCTTTGTGACACACAATCAATTCTATACTGTGGAGCCGTGACGGTGTGTCGAATAGCACGTTTGAAATTTCCAAATGCGACAATAGTAACAAAAAATGCTGTCCCGGTTTGGCAGTCTAGAATTGAGAAACGTATTGCGTTGATTAGAGTCCTTATAGGCAAGCTTATCTGCTTTAAGGAAGGCAATAATCGCCCAAGAGTAATGCGATTTGTTCACCAGGCATTCGCTGGAACAAATATTAAAACCAATGAATATTTGGCCTCGGTTACAGAACGTATTGACTTCTTAAAGCAGAAAGTCTATGCATTGGCAAATCGTATTAGGCGTTATAAACAACGTATGGATCGATTTCGACAGAATCGTATGTTTCAAAGTGACCAACGGAAATTGTACAGAAACTGGGAAAAATCCGGGATGTGTATGGAAAATGTTAATCTGGCTGAGCCAACAAATACTCGTAACTTTTGGCATAGCATATGGTCAGATCCCATTATTCATACCGAGGGTGATTGGATGAGTATTGTTAAAATGAAATGTGAATCTATCGAGCCGATGGAGTCAGTAGTCATCAGTCCGAATGACATTAGTTCTGCAATTCGATCGGCGGCTAATTGGAAATGCCCTGGGCCGGATGGATTGCATAACTTCTGGCTAAAATGGTTCCGTAGTTCACATTCCATTTTAGCTGTACAATTTCAAAATGCTCTTGAGACCGGATCGCTGCCGACTTTTTTAACAACTGGTGTCACGTTTCTGTTACATAAATCCGGATGCACTACGGACCCAAAAAACTTTCGCCCTATAACTTGCTTACCCACCATCTATAAGCTACTTACATCTATTCTAGCTTCGAAAATTACACAGCATATTAATACTAATGATATTTTGGACCCAGCTCAGAATGGATGTAAGGCCGGTGCCCGTGGTGCTAAGGAGCTTCTCCTCATTGACATGACCATTTGCCAACAGGCTCGGCGAAATAGGAAAAATCTAGCGGCGGCTTGGATTGATTATAAGAAAGCCTATGACTCGGTGCCACATACATGGCTAATGAAGGTCATGGAGTTGTATAAGATAAATGCAACTCTTTGTAATTTTCTGTATTCATGTATGTCGCAGTGGGTCACAGTCTTGCATCAGCCAGGGTTGTTGGATTTTTCTGGTTTAACCGAGCCGATAAGGATAAAGCGAGGAATTTTTCAGGGTGACAGTTTGAGTCCCTTATGGTTCTGCCTAGCCATGAATCCCCTCAGTTCTTTACTGAGGGATTCAGGGGTAGGTTTTCGTCTTCGCAGAGGGGGTAAGCCCATATCTCATTTGTTTTATATGGATGACTTAAAATTGTATGCACCAAACCGTCCAGATCTTGTTAAGTTGCTGAAAGTGACACAGACTTTCAGTAATGACATTAGGATGGAGTTTGGTGTGGACAAATGCGCTGTTGTTCATACAGAACGAGGTAGATTGGTGAGTTCTGAACACCTTCAAGTGTCAGATACTCTATTTCTTAGATCTCTCTGTGAAGGTGAAACCTATAAATACCTTGGTATGTTAGAGGCGTTAAATTTGGACGAAAATAGAATGAAACAATCAGTGAAGGAACGTTTCTTTGGCCGCCTAAAAAAGTCCTCAGCAGTCTTTTATCAGGGGGTAATAAGGTGCGGGCCTTCAATGGTTGGGTCATGCCCTTGCTTATTTACACTTTTGGCATACTAAGGTGGACTCAGACTGAGCTAGATACCTTGGATCGAAAGGTCCGAAAGCTGTTGACAGAATATCGCATGCATCATCCACGTTCGTCTGTAATGAGATTGTATATTCCACGCAAGTGTGGTGGTCGTGGTTTTTTAAATGCTAAAGACCTCCACAACCGTGAAGTGTGCAATCTCAGAGAATATTTTCTCAAGGCAAACGGCGAAATGCATAGGGATATTGTGGCAGCAGACAAGGGTCTGACGCCTCTTTCCTTAGGCAAAAAGAACTGGCGAAGGCCTGTATTGTGTACTACTTCAGATCGAATGGCTATATGGAACAGTAAGGAGTTGCATGGCAGATTCTACAAGGCCCTAACGGGTCCAGATGTAGATCCGATATCCTCAATATCCTGGCTGCAATTCGGTGATCTTTTCGGGGAAACTGAGGGTTTTGTCTGTGCAATTATGGATGAAGTTATCAAGACGAATAACTACCGGAAACATATAATGAGAGATGGCACGCTTGACATCTGTAGAGCGTGTCACCGCCCTGGTGAATCTCTCAGACATATCGTTTCCGGTTGTTCTTCTCTTGCTAATGGTGAGTATTTGCACAGACACAATCAAGTAGCCAGGATTGTCCATCAGCAGCTTGCTCTTCAATATAGCCTTGTAAATTCGGAAGTGCCCTATTACAAATACAGTCCAGCACCAGTTCTCGAAAATGATCGTGCTTTGCTCTACTGGGACCGATCCATTATCACTGACAGGTATATTGTGGCCAATAAACCTGATATAGTTATAGTGGATCGGTCAGCGCGTCGGGCAATTATTGTTGATATCACTGTTCCGCATGACGATAATCTCATAAGAGCTGAAAAAGATAAATTAACTAAATATCTTGACCTAGCTCATGAGATAACCGCCATGTGGGATATTGATTCAACAATAATTGTTCCAATTGTTGTGTCGGTTAATGGTCTTATCGCGAAGAGCCTCGACCAATATCTTAAGAGGCTCTCACTTGGTTGTTGGATCAAGCGCAGGATACAAAAGGCAGTTTTGCTTGAGACGGCACGAATTGTGAGGAGGTTCCTCAATCTGGAGCCCTAACCACCGGTAGCTTGAGTACTTTCTCCGCTGCCTGTGGTCAACAATTTTTTTATATTTTTAAATGTTTTTTTTTTTGTATTCATATAGAAAATATTTAAAAATATAATGTAAATTTGTATATAAATAAATAAAAGAAAAATAATAACATTAGGCCTTGAGGCCTAACAGTTGATATTAATATTTGACTTTTACAAAATTATTGCATATTACAAAATTGAAGACTATTTGGATGGTAAAAATGTATTTGGAAGTCCTTACAGTTTCATACAAGACTGCGGTTTAATAAAGTAAAATTCAAAATGATTAAAAGATTGACCGCCGAGTTTCTTGCTGGTTCTTCTCGGTTAGAACAACATTCCGAACCATTAATCATATTGATTCTTAACGATTCAAAAGTGCTTGAAAGAGCTTATCTGAATAAAGATTATTTTTATTTTATTTGATTTGATATTACGACTCGAAACTTAGAAGTTGAATTATTCTAGAAAGATCAGGTTTTCAAAACAAGGAATCCTTAATTGTACTTGTTAGCGAAGTTCTTTATTTCTGTTGGAAATTGGCTATTTATGGTACGAAATTTAATAACTTTGACTTTGTCTAGGTGCTATAATAAAGTGCTATCTCGGGGTTTTCCATATCATCAAAAGTTCCTCCTAGCTGTAAACTTATAGGTTTAGCCTGTTTTATTTTCTATTTTACTACACTTGCTAGGCCCTTAACAAAATTGACTAAGACTGATGGACTGACTGGGCACCTGGGCTCCGTACAAGTAACAACTTGTCGAGTTGTTAAGTCTGGACTCAAAAGTCGATCTATAGTGCATAAAACGCACATCTAACAATCAAGTTCACCGTGATGGTAGTTAACTAATTATTTTAGTCTTGAAAAAGCAATTCAAAAATAGTTAAGATCAGAGGAGTAAAAGCTAAATTCTAGACTTTAATCTTTTAAGAGTTTAATTTAATAAGCAGTGATTTTGATCAAGAACAACATATGTTAATACAGAGAGTTGCAACGCCATAGATTAGAAAATATATTAAATTTGACGAAACCGGGAATTTTATAAATAGTATTATTATTAAGGTTTAATAAAGTACTTACTGTTTCTTTATATTTTGATATTTGCAATTACAGTATATACCTACCCAAATGTACAGCACTGATGTCTTTTAACATGCATTGATGTTGGAACAGCACAAACATTGGATTTGGATGACGAACAACTGGCGCTAATGGTGGCAAATGATAGTTTATAATACGAGTCGCAGAACAGGCCGTGTCCCGAAGGTGGCAAACGGTAGTTATACAGAGTGGATATTCAAAATTATTAATTATTCTAAGGGAAGAAAACTTGAGTTGACATTACTGAAAGATAACAGGCCGTGTCCCGATAGTGGCAAACGGTAGTTACACACAGATATTCAACAGGCCGTGTCCCGAGGGTGGCAAACGGTAGTTGGCATTACTGAAAGATAGCAGGCCATGTCTCGATAGTGGCAAAAGGTAGTTATACACAAAGATATTCAACAGGCCGTGTCCCGAGGGTGGCTAACGGTAGTTGGCATTACTAACAAGATAACAGATCGCATACCGATGGTGGTAAACGGTACTTACTTACAATGGACAGCGTGTTCCGAAGGTAATTAGAGTAATTGAAATGGAAAATCAGCAATCGGTATTCCGAGTTAGTTGGTGTTTTAAAAAAAAAAAAAATAATAATACTTTAGACTTATATAACTTTGTAGTAGTTCGCGTATAATATCGAATGTACAGCTGTCATATTTAGATTGATGTTTTGTTACAAATTGATATCATTCATATCGCTAAATTTACTATATTATGTTCTCTTTTAATAGTTTGTATATACAAGAAGATAAGAGTTTTGTTTGTATTTTGTAT
Organism: Morpho helenor; assembly: GCA_029227775.1. Taxonomy (NCBI): domain Eukaryota; kingdom Metazoa; phylum Arthropoda; class Insecta; order Lepidoptera; family Nymphalidae; genus Morpho; species Morpho helenor. The sequence goes on along the minus strand of JARGCU010000028.1, from coordinate 18,581,099 downwards.
ACTACACATAGTGTTTTCTTACTAGAAGTATTTTGCCATTTTGTAACTGCGGTTAAGTATCATTAATGTTATTAATGTTGATTATTTCTATTATTCGTTTGTTTGTATTCAAATATTTTTATATAACATTCATATTAAAGATTTCATGTTTTGTTTAGCCTTGAATTGTTAATAAGTACTTATTGTTAAGTTAGGGTATGAGGTCATTACCCTCATTAGGAAGGCCGAGTCTTCAGAAATAGGGACATTTCTGTAACAGGACGGCCGACTGTTAGCTATTCCAATATTTGTCTATTACCATCTTTGTATTTTGTCTATAACTACACCCAAAATAATAGAGGAGACTATGGAAAAGCTGAGAGGCGGCCATGCTAAATATCTTTGAATTCGTGAAATACCTAGTCAAAACATGTTACATGTTAAAAACATGTCGTCGGGATAAGGACAGGAGAATGATGAGCGGGCAACACAAGAAATCCGTTACAAAAGGGGAATAGTTGTTCATAAACAATGTTTTTTTCTGTTTTGTATATTAACAGCATGAAATCAAGTCTTTTGAGGCCTTTTATGTAATTATTATTTTCCTAATTATATTACTACCTATATAAAAAACTATTAATAATTTGCTTACAAAGAACTATTGAAACTTATATATTTACAATTGTCTGATAAATAAAGTAGTACAAAGTAGTAGTAAAATTTGAAAATTAAAGAATATCTAGGGAAATGTTATTTTATGTGACGGTGAAGTGTGAACAGTTATTTTAACTAAATATCTATTATTAGTAGGTATGTATGTAATTGTATATGTATATTATTGAAAAATAAATAAGTTAATTAGAAAAAATATTAAAAATAATTACGGTCTTATTCATAAAAACAGCTTATAGAAGGTTTTAGAGACGTTTTAGTTAAAATGCTCTATAAGCTTATAAGACGTTCCATAAAATTGTTTATTCATAAACCTTCTGTTAGCTATTCCAATATTTGTCTATTACCATCTTTGTATTTTGTCTATAACTACACCCAAAATAATAGAGGAGACTATGGAAAAGCTGAGAGGCGGCCATGCTTGCGCGAGCTGTCAAAAAAGGAATATACGTAAAAGCGAGAAAATAATAAAGAGGGTATTTAATTCAACTGTATGTATTATAAAGTCAAATAAATGAATACCTAATGCAAGCTGGACGTATTTTACTATATCTACTGATTATCAAGAGAGGACTTTCTAACACTTGTCAACCGGTGAAATTCACCGGTGATTTGCCGACCTCCGGTTTTTCACCGGTGATCTCCGGAGCTTAGTTTTTGGTGTAAAAGTATGCAATTGAGAAAAAGAAGCGAACGATGTACCTTATATTGAGTTATGTTAAGGCAATCCGTTCGCTCGTTTTATACTGCTCCTGCTAACTTTAAACACGTAAAATAATTACATTCATTTAGAATTTCTGGGCACTTCAAATAGTATAAACCTATTAATTATTCATAAAATATATTTTTTTAATGTTACATCAAAAGGTTTAGATTGTTTAGGTAGTGATAAAGATACATAACAAATTTTCGCCTTTATGTTTATATTAAGTTATGAATATTATATTAATATTATAATAATTAATTTAACTTATATACGATTAGGTTAACTTAAATACAATTTTACATTACAATTACAGTACAATTACAATACAATTTACAGTCACCTGATGACAAAATATCTTCTTTGTGTTGACAAAGGACGATGGACGTCCACTGCCGACTGACACCACCACAGATGGACATATTTCTCTTCATGGAATCTCCACACCACACGATCTTGTGCCGCTTAAATCCAGCGGCTCCTTTGAGTTCGTCGGTCCATTTCGTGGGGGGGGGGGGTCTGCTGACAGTGCGTTTTGCGGTGCAGGGTCGCCATTCCAAAACCTTGAGACCCCAACGCCCATCGGTTCTCCGAACTATTTGCCCCGTCCATCGGTTCTCCGAACTATGTGCCCTGCCCATCGCCACTTCAGCTTCGCGAAACGCTGAGCTATATCTGTCACTCTGGTTCTTCTACGGATCTCCTCATTTCTGTTTTTATTACGGAGAGATACTCCGGCGTAGCTCGCTCCATTGCCCTCTGAGCCTTCTTATGAGGCCCATAGTTAGTGACCACGATTCAGATCCTTATGTCATTATTGGAAACACGCACTGTTCGAAGACTTTGGTCTTCAAGCACTGAGGTATTTTGGACGAAAAGATCTCGCGTAGCTTCCCAAACGCTGCCCGTCCGAGTTAGATTCGGCGAATAACCTCTTTCTCAAAATTGGACCTACCTAATACGACTGTATATCCCAGGTATATATACTCGTTCACAATTTCAACATGGAAATATGAGCTGTGTTAAGATCACTCCAGAGATGCCGAATCGACTATCATGGGACATCTATGGGACTTTCTATCTACCTAAGATTAATGGAGATAATAAATGTAATTTAAGGAAAATGAGGAGAGCGGAAGTTGTAGCATAGAGAAGTGAAGTTATCTGTGTAAATAAGCAATAAATAAATCCTTAAATTGTTTATTTGAGTCATATTTCTTTTATTTTAATTGTATCTGTAAGTTAGGTAGCCGAAAGAGAATCACCGGAGAAAAACCGGTTTTGCTCCGGAGTTTTCGGCGAGTACTTGTACCGGTGAATCACCGGTGATTCTCCGGTACTCACTGCTCCGGTGCAAACCACTAAATAATAGTCAGTGATAAAATATGATGTATTATTTTTTCACTGACTATTATAGTAATAGCCTATTCCGTGACCTGACATATTATTTTAGTGAGACGGCGATTACATTTTTCTTCATACTATTAACTGGCTTAGGACTGTTAAAGGTTATGTTGGCGTATTTAAAAAGTTACTAATAATTAGTTATCAATTATTGTACACCTTATGTACAATAATTGATAAGTAATCACAGTTTTTATATTTTTCTGTTCATTTCAATGTTTTTATTTTTTATTTTTGTGGTTATATAAATGATTTATCATTTAAAAATATTGTTTATGATTTGCATTATGCAGTACGCACCCAAATGTTAAACTGGTTTAATTTTTTCAAACTATTCTTTACAAAAGGCAACAATAACAAGTAAACAAAGGCAACTTGTACACATGCCGATTAAAAAAAACAAATTTTAGCGTATTTAAGGATTTAGTCTATTTTTTGTTTTCATTGCTAGTTTTCTTTTTAACCAACCTATGCAGTATTCATACATAACCCGACTTGTAGCATTAAATATACATTATCACGGTGGGTGTCAATGTCACGGTGGAGCGCTAATATCAGTCACGATGGGCTCCAATAACACGTTGGTGGGTGACAAAATAATGGGTTCGGTTTCCCGAAATAAAAGAAATAGTTTGGGCAGAACTTCGTATACTATGCGTTGACTAAAACAAAACTATTACACTACAAACATAAAACAGTGATTATAACTAACTTTATACAACAATACCGAAACTTAACCGAAACGTTATACAAAATGAGACTAAAGACTTGTATCAACGCCTCCGCGCAGGCGTAGTCTGGCGTAGTCTGGCACGAATTCAAAGATATATCCGTGAGGCGGGAACGACTAAACAACTCTGTACTAATCTAAATAACGTGCGGACTTCCCCGAAATACTTGGGTTGCTACAACATATCGTTTTTTTGGGAAAAGTTTTAGTTTTTTTAGGATGATTTTTAGCGACCTAGCTGGCGCAGCGGCGCGCACGAAGTGCATTTTATTTATTAGCGGGTTTGATTTCCGACAGCTATCTATCTATCTAATTTCGGGGACGCCTGTCGGTGCAGGACGGGTGATCAGCTCCTATTCCGGACTATTTCACCCATTTCCCCATGTTGGGACAAGGGTTTCACTGCTGTCCCGACAGTGTCACCTGCTCTAATCTACCCGTAGCTTTTACGAACCTGATAATATCCCTGAAGGAGATATTTGTCAGATCCTCAACTTCAATTTCATCCTTACCTAGTATCTCCCATCTTACCAGCGAGTACATAGGGCACTCAGCCATAAGGTGAAGACTCGTTTCTTCCTCTCCACACTCTGGGCACGCAGCATCTTCTGTTATTCTCATTATTGACAGGTGTCTGTTTAACAGGCAGTGCCCAGTTGTAATGCCTGTTACAATTGCTACATTTTCCCTGCTCTGAGACATCAGCTGTTTAGACTTCCTTGTATCAAACGATTTGAGAAACAACTTTGCTTGTCTGAGCATTGTGTTTCTCCATCTTTTGTTAGATTCTGTCTCTATTCTTTTTTCTATCACACACTTTATTATATTATGTGCAATTGGGAGGAAGGGTTCTGGTCCTACGAATGTTTGACTAGCTCCCTTTCTTGCCAATTCGTCAGCTTTTTCGTTCCCTGCATGGCCACAGTGTCCCGGAACCCATGCAATCGTTACTTCCCCCTTCTCAGCTAATTCGTTTAGTTCACGCTTACATTCCTTCACGATAGCTGAGGTTGTTTCTATGCGGTCAAGTGCTTTTAAAGCTGCTTGACTATCGCTATATATGACTATATTATGTTCTAATGCTATTTGTGATTCTTTGAGTTTCCTGGCACACTCCATGATAGCTATCATTTCGGCCTGGAAGACACTTGTATATTTACCCAGATTTAGGACCTGGTGTAAATCCGACGAGGTGCCGTAGACAATTCCAGCTCCCGCCAGCTTCGCGGATTCTCGTCTAGACCCGTCCGTGTAGCAGATGGTTTTCTTTTACTCCTATGTGTATCCTATATTTTTTATCGAAGATTTTCTGTTTCTTGATCAAGTCACTTCTCCTGACGACCATAGACAGATTTTCTCCGTAAATCTTTTCTATATCCGTATGACCTTTATCTGTAAAGTTTCCTTTCCATTGTTGGAACACTTTCATCTTATACCATTGCTCTATAGCTTTTCTCTTAGCTGCTAGATCTAGAGGATAGAGTCCCACCAGAACTTCTAGTGCAGCGGATGGGGTTGTTCTCACTGCGCCTGTGATCATTAGTGTTGCTATCCTCTGTATCTTCATTAAATCCTTGCTGTTGACTCCGATGTTGGCTCTGTGCCACCAAATCGAAGCGCCGTACAGTATTCTGGGTAGAATGATAGCCGTATATATCCACTTGGTAATTTTTGGCTTCATACCCCAGGTTCTGCCCACCGCTCTTCTACATTGCATAAGTGCAATTTTTGCTTTGTTGCATTGTTCTTTGATGTGGCTTCTAAACCTTAGGGTTTTGTCTAGCTTTATACCTAAGTACTTTATTTCCTTTATCAACTGTATCTCTACACCCTTTATGCTGAGTGGATTAAAGTTGGCTATTTCCTTTTGTTTGTGAAAAGGACTAGTTTGGTTTTCGTCGGATTGAGGTTTAATCCCCTTTCCTGACACCATCTTAGTGTTTCTTTAATACTAATACTCATTATGTTCCTTATAGTGCTCAGGTCTTTCCCTGTTACTAAAAGGACACCGTCATCTGAGTATGCTTGCATGTATGTCCTCATATCATTAATCTTCCTAACTAATGGATCTAGTAGGAGACACCACAGAAGAGGAGAGAGACACCCTCCCTGAGGAAATCCTCTCGTTGATTTTATTATGTGTGTAACTCCGCTTAGCTCCGCCGCGATTGAACGATGCTCTAGCATGTTCATTATCCAGCGTCTCACTTCATATGATATTCCTTCCCTACAAATTGAGTTTCTTATAGCGTTGCGATTTGCTTTGTCAAAAGCACCTTCTACATCGAAGAAGCAACCTAATGCTATTTCTTTGTTACATAAAGTTCTTTCTATCCTTACCACTAAATTATGGAGAGCTGTTTCTGTTGATTTTCCCCCCATATATGCATGTTGATTTTCATGCAGTGGAAGGTTGCTTTGTTCTAGGTTAGTTCTTATGTGTCCTTCGATCACTTTTTCTAGTGTTTTTAGAATGAACGAGGACAGACTAATACACCGAAATGACTTCGGTTCCTGATAGGTTTTCTTTCCAGTTTTTGGAATGAACACCGCTTTTACTTTTCTCCAGCTCGTCGGGATATAGCCCCACCCCAAACTAGCATTGAAGAGTGCTAACATGTTTCCTTTAATATATTCATATGCTACCTGTAGCATTTTAGGGAATATTTCGTCTGGACCAGCTGCTTTGTATGGTGCAAATGACTTGATACTCCACTTAATATGCTCTGCTGTTATGATATTTCCCGGGTCTGACCAGTGGTATCTGGTGCTTGGCGATATCATTTCCTCTTTAATTTCTTTGCATTCTGGAAAATGTGCTTCTGCCATTTTGGTTAGTATTATTTTGGGATCCGTAATTATTGTCTCATCCAATTTAATACTACCCAGTCTGCATGTTCTGTCTTTTGCCAGTATTCGCATTAGACGTGCTGCTTCAGGGTATTCTGTGACCCCGTTGCAATACACCTGCCAGCCATTTCTGGACTCTTTTCTGCACTTTTTACGGAATTCCGTCCTGTTCTTCCTATATTCTGCCCAGCTCAATTCATCCCCTTTTTTAAGGGCAATTCTTTGAGATTTGCGTACTTTTTTCCTCAGTTTTTTCAGTTCGTTGTTCCACCACGGTTGACCCATACCTTGTGTAACCTCTCGTAGTGGACACGAACTGACAAAGGCATCTTTTAACGCTGTGCTTAGTTCCATTGCGCCTTCCTCTAACTCTTCTATCGTGTTGTAGGAAGTGTATTTGGATCTCCATTCGCTCATTAAGGACCCAAAATTGTCCCAGTTGGTCTTCTTAGCATTTCTAATGCGCAATTTGCCAATTTTGCTGTTTATGTGGAAGGTGATTCTGCGATGATCTGACAGCGAGTCGTTCAGATCCACCTTCCAATCTTTTATGTATTTGGCCATGCCTTCCGATGCTAGAGTAATATCTAGCACTTCTTTTCTCGTGCTTGTAACGAACGTTGGTTCATTACCAATGTTCATTATCTCGAGATTGTTACTTATGATAAATTCTAACAGTGCTTCTCCTTTCTTATTTGTGTCTGTGCTACCCCACACCTCATTGTGCGAGTTAGCGTCACATCCTATTATAAAATAAGCTTTCTTACCTTTGTATTTGTTAATGGTTTCTTCCAGTTCTCTAGTCGGTGGTGTGAAGTCGGTCTCACTAGGAATGTAGGCCGACATAAACGCCATCCTTAGTTTCTTTTCTTCATCTAGTGGAATCAAAGCTTCCACCGCTACTAAATCTCTGTAACATTCTAATTCAATTAGTCCTAAGTTTCTGATCCTACTACTGGTATAGATACATGTTCTGGGGACCGACTCACCATTGTTGTAATAGGTTAGGTCTCCCCCTAAACAACCCATACCGACCACACGTCCGTTAACAACGTATGGTTCTTGTAGCAGGGCCACATCTATTTGCTTGCTGATCACATATTCGCAGAGTTCGCTCATGGCTTCTCTGCAGTGGTGCAAGTTTATCTGAAGAATCTTTAGTGTGTGTGTGGTGTGTTTTTGTAATTGTTTATGTTTTTTGGGTGTACTTCCCATTAAGTGTGTTGTGTTGTGTTTGTTTGTTCTTTTTCCCAATACATAATGATGCCCCGCACGCCTTCGAGCACCAGCTGTGAGGCAAGGCGCTCAAGAAGTGTACGAGGCATCAGTTATGTATCGGTACCTTTGATCGTTAGTGTGCCGTGGTGGTACCGGCATCTCCGACTATTCCCTGCACGGATGTCTTAGCGGGGGGGTACTAGGGGCCCCGCCTGATCCTCCGATTGCTGGTTTCGTCGTGTCCGCTGGTTCCAGCACACGAGCAACACTGGTTGTACTGTTCTGTGCGGAGTTTGAGTCGGTTTCGACTTGACTCTGTTCTTGTGTGTCTTGTTTGGGTTTGAGTTTTGATTTCCAATTCAGAAACCTAACCTGCACTTGTGTGGCTTGGTAAAAGAGCCACACAAGACCCTCCCTAAAAAATTCATTTATTTCCCGAGGGACCCCCACAATCAGACGCTCCCCCAGAGGAAGGGGCTCTCTGACGATGAGGCTCCACTCGGGAAGTCTCAATTCTGCTCTATTACGATTTTGACCCCTAAGCAGAAGGAGAGGATCAGCTGCTCTGCTAGTGCCTGGGATCCAAATTGCCACTCTCCCTCTATCCCTTCTCATGGCCTTGATCGAGACGCCGTTGTATAGGCCGAAGTCGCACTCCAGCAACCAATCCCTCGACTGCTCAGTGGCTGGTGTCACAAGGAAGAACCCTTCTGCCACCAGCCCCGAGGTCGCAAAGTTTAGCTTGGAGCTGTCGACCTCCTCCACGACGGCTGCCTCGATAAGGTCAGCTATTTTGTCCCTTATATGAATTGCTAGATCCCCATCGACCGGCAAACCATCTGCACGATGGATGGCCACAGCGAGATCACTCTGCTCCTTTGCAGTGCAGCGTGGTCCCGCTGTAGCCCCCCAATTGCGACGCTTTGCCGGTCGCTGTTCGCTCGGTCCTTCTTCAGGGTCAGTACCCTGCCTCTTCTTCTTCAGCGGTCTGGAGGTCTTCGCCTCCCCAACCCCCGAAGAGGTGTCCCCCTCCACGGGTTGGGAAGTCGAAGGCGCGTCCGACACGGCCAACTGCCTTCTAAGTTTCTTGGCCCTATTCTTGCGTTTTTTAGACGCCACCATCTTGAAATCGCCCTCACCCGTACCCGAAGGCCCAGGCGTCGGCGACTTCAATAGGTCCTCTTCTTCCCTCAGATGGAGGGTTCTTAAAAGTTCATCGTGGAGATTCGCTGCCGAACCTCCAGGATGCTCTAAACCGGAATGCGAAAAATTGCCCCCCCCAGAATACGAGGGGCAGCCTGAGACTGATGCTTGGGCCGTAACCCGAGCATCAGTCTCAGGGAGGGATTCTCCAGCCGGGCTGGTACCCTCCTGGGGTAGACTATGCTTTTTTCCCGCGTCCATGTTTTTAAGCAGGTGAGAGGATGTTTTTGGGGGAGGGATTGGATTGAGAAGGATTTGGGGGTAGAGGAAGGGGATAGCGGACGTGCGTGATTGCGTGGGAGACCGTAACCCCGCACCGCCAGATCATATTTGCTATTGCAGTCTGAGGAATAAAAAGTGTGAGCTCATTAGTGACTGCAACATTGCCCAGGGTGCACGGCGTGGACATGTATGATTCGACTTATGACAGTGCCCTGTAGCTCAGCTCACATACCTGAGCGTGACAACTGTCATTTACACCCCTTCCGACAGCTATAGTTAACTATATTAAATTCTCGGGCGCATTCTCGAGCGCGCGCTCGGCGCAAGTGCGGTGTTTATTACGTACTATTCAAAAATTTTTATTTCAAGTTATCAGTGGATGTTTTAAACAAAACTATAGTGATTTGAGTGCTGTACAGTAAGCACTACGTTTTTATATAATTACAGAGTTTAAAATCAGTTCTTTGTAAAGTTAATAACAACTAAAGCAATGTTAGTCTAAAGTTTGTGGAGACTTCGCGGAGAAACACGTAAGCGACGCGTTCCGCACGGCGCTTGTGACGTTCTTCTCGCGAACAAGTTCATGTTATTAAGTGATTAGAACATACTTAGCAACAATATCTCGTGTGGGCGCGATTAATATACTACCTCAAATATGAGTTCCTGTAATGCATGCCAGCAGGCTATCGGTGCTGGGGAAAGAATTATCTGTTCTTCGTGCAATAGTCATTATCATTACGGCTGTGTTGGTATATCCAGGGAAAATTATTTCAAATTATCTTCTAAATCCAAGGCGTCTTGGAAATGTCCCGAGTGTAAATTACCACGGAAAAAAGGAGATAATACTAATACACCGGTAAAAACTTCAGATCAGGAATTCTGTAGTGAAACAAAGAGTGAAATTGATTTATTGTCTATTGATAATCGTTTTAATCAGTTCGAAAATACTTTAATGGCAAAAATTAATAACTTGGAGTCATCAATAACTGCTAACATAAATAAAGAGCTGGGTTGCTTCCGGAGTACGCTGTCGTTAATACCGGACCTCATTAAAACGGTTGAATTCATGTCTACCAAGTTCGATGAGGCTAATAGTGAAATTCAATTTTTAAAATCGGAGATGACCACATTGCGATCGGATAATATCAAACTACAAGAGAATTTACGAGATTTAAACTTTAAAATGTCAGAAATCGAACAGAAGGCTCGTGAATCCAACATTGAGCTACAATGTATACCTGAGTTCTCGAAGGAAAACCTAACAAATACTATCATTCAACTCGGGGATACTATCTCTTGCCCTATCGAGGAAAATGATATTATTTCATGCACTCGCGTTGCCAAAGTTAACCCTAACAGCAGCCGACCTCGATCTGTCATATTGAGACTGCCGTCGCTGCGTAAACGAGACGAATTCCTCAGTGCATGTCTACGATTCAACAAATCCAACCCATTAGATAAGCTCAACAGCTCCCACTTGGGTATAGCGGGCGATAAGACGCCTATATTTGTTTCGGAACATCTCGCGCCTGCCAATCGCGCTCTGCACGCTCTGGCACGCAGCTACAAGAAAGAACACAGGTTTAAGTATTTGTGGGTACGCCACGGTCGAGTGATGTTAAGAAAGGATGATTCTGCGCCTGCTCTATGGATAAAAAATAGTGATTTTCTAAAACAAATAAAAAACTAGTTACTTTTTATTTTTGTAAATTTATAATTTTACTAAAATTATTTTTCTTTTAAAATGTATTCTTTAAACAACTTAAAGGTTTATTACCAAAATGCAAGAAGTATAAGAGGCAAACTTGAAGAGTTATATCTGTCTAGTATCGATTGTGAGTATGATATTATAATCATAACGGAGACCTGGTTGAATGATGGTGTTCTTGACACTGAGGTATTAAATAATAACTACACTATTTATCGGCGAGATAGATGGAGCACTAGTAGCATTAAGTCAGAGGGTGGCGGTATTCTAGTAGCCATTTCAAAAAAAATATTTTCCAGTCGAAATAAACATTGGGAAAGTAATAATGAGGATTTGTGGGTCAGTATTTCATCACCGGGTAATCTACGTAATAAAGTCCACATTTGCACTGTATACTTGCCTCCGCCTTTGTCTTTTTGTAAGCTTGACTCACAATTAACATCACTTAGTGAAACCATATCTAAAATCAATAGGGATGAGAATGTCCTGCTTTTAGGAGACTTCAATCTCGGGTTTATAGAATGGGTTCAATCCAACGATAGGCTATCTATTAATACAACACCTACTCAACCGTTTTGTGGTCATTCAAATTTAGGGTATTTGGTATCAGACTTTGTAGCACTTCATAATTTTAGGCAGTATAATAATATTTTAAATAAAGACGGGAAGATGCTAGATTTAATCTTTTGTAATGGATTGCTGCAAGCTTTTGTTCATCCTGTAGATAAGCCATTAACTAAAGTAGACCTCTTTCATCCGCCGTTGATGATCAAAATTAACGTTCACAAAGAGCAATTCCTTAAACCAATCAGGCAAACAAAATTTAATTTCTATCGTGCAAATTTTACAACTTTAAATACTGAATTAAACAAAATCTGTTGGGATGACATTTTTAGCACATACGATAATATTAATGAAATGGTTGATAAATTTTACTCCATTATTAGGAGTCTTATTGAAAGTTACGTCCCAAAAACGAAAACTAAACGCGGTAGTTACCCAGTTTGGTACACTTTTAATCTCATTAAAATAATAGAAGAGAAGGAAGCGTATCGTCGTAAATACAAAAAAACTAAATGTCCTCTTGCCGAATATGATTTCCAAGAAGCTAGAAAGAGGTGCCATATTGCGATCAATCGATGCTACGTTAATTATAAAAAATATATGGAGGATCAGATTTGTAAAAACAACACTAAGGTGTTGTGGTCTTTTCTTAAATCTAAGCGAAAAACTCAAGGAAGTATTCCAAACGAGATGACGTGGGATGGCAAAAGGATTTCGTCACCCTCTTCTATCTGTAATGCATTTGCTACACATTTCTCATCCGTTTACGCACAAAATCCGAATACAAATTTGAGTTCTACAAAAAATGAATCAGACGGTAATGGTGGTGATCTCAACCATTTAGACAACTACAATATTTCTTTATCTAGAGTTTCACTAAATCAAGTATTAATTGAAAAAGCTTTAATAAAACTTGACGTAAAAAAGGGTGCGGGACCTGATCGAATACCAGTAATCTTTATCAAAAATTGTGCCTCAGCACTTTCTTATCCCCTATATCTGTTATTTAATCGGTCGCTGTCTTCTGGGATATTTCCTGAGAAATGGAAAACTGCCAATATAGTGCCAATTCCAAAGAGCGGACAAGCGGATGATATAGTGAATTATAGGCCTATTTCTTTACTACCCATATTAGGTAAGATTTTTGAGTCTTTAATTTGCACTATACTTACATTTCATCTTAAATCTGTACTGGTCCCTCAGCAGCACGGCTTTAGACACAATATGTCTACTGTATCTAACTTAACCAGCTACATAGTTCAAATTACAGACGCAGTAGATAAAGGATTTCAAGTGGATACTGTATATATGGATATGAGTAAGGCCTTTGATCGAGTGAATCACTCTATCCTACTAGCTAAGCTACGTAACATTGGTATTCATGGGCAATTACTTTCGTGGTTTTCGTCGTATTTGCATGAGCGACGACAAAAAGTTGTTGTTTGCGGGCATGAATCCGAACCGTTTATGGCTCCCTCAGGTGTCCCCCAAGGCTCCCATTTAGGCCCTATTTTATTCTCGATCTTCGTAAATGACTTATGTAGCCACATCAAATCTTCTGAATCCTTAATGTTTGCGGACGACTTAAAAATTTTCAAAATCATAACAAATTCTATGGACTCAATTGCTCTTCAAAATGACTTGAATGCCGTGACAGCATGGTCTATTGAAAACAAATTACCGATGAATATAAATAAGTGTCAACATATTAAATTTACTAGAAAACGTACACCATTGCTTACGTCATATAAATTAAATAATTTAGTGTTAGAAGAAGTGGATAAAATTAAAGATTTGGGAATTACTTTAGACAAGAAGCTCTCGTTTAATGATCATATAGATGTTATTATTAAAAAATCTTATAAACTTTTAGGCTTTGTCTGGCGAAATTGTAAATCTTTTAAATTAACTAAAACCCTTAAAATTGTATATTATGCTATAATTCGTAGCTTATTAGAATATTGCTGTTGTATTTGGAATCCTTCTTATAAAACTTCCATATGTAGAATTGAAAGAGTTCAGAAACGCTTTGTTTTCTTCCTGACAGCACACGAAAAAAAACTAAGTGAGCTTACTTCTTACGCTAAAAGATTAACCTTTTTTAAAATGACGACTTTAGAAAATCGTCGTTGGATTGCTGACCAATTACTTCTTTTTAAAATTATTAATAATGAACTGGATTGCCCTAGCTTGTTAGAAAAAATAAATTTTTCTGTTCCTCGTAAGAATGCACGATATAGCACCTTCAAACCCTTCGCCCTAAAAACTTGCAGAACTAATCTCGGCGCTCACAGTGTTCTGAATAGGATTTGTCGCGAGCATAATATGTTTTTTAGAAGAACAAAAACTGACATTCTCGCAGTGAGTCTTCGTAAATTTAAAACTATTTTGCATCAGCATAAAAACAACTAAGTGTTGCCTCCTGTAGTTCTTATTTGTTTATATATAATTAAGTTTTAATTGTTAACTTAGAAATTAACTTTTAACTATAACTCCGCACTTGCACGACATTCAGGCATGCTGTTTGCCAGTAATTGGACGTGCACAATTTGTAAGTGTATATTATGTGATATTTTAAGGTATTATCTGTGTTATGTCTGTTGGCAAACTGTTTAATAAATAATAATAATAATAATAAATATTAAATGCAACAAAATTGTAACCAAATAGTCCAATTGTAACCAAATAGGACGGTGCTAGTGAAGGCAACTGGGCGTCTACGCACCATTTGAATGCGATGGTAGACGAACAAAAATTGATGCAGTAATGTTTTGTATTACTACCCACCAATATAATAAGCAAAGATCGAACAATTTGGATTTGCCTTCACTTCTTATTCGTTCCACCGCTGGACACCGAATGCCGCTCCGGTCATTTCCGATGCACCATGAAGGCTACAAAATGGCGGAAGTAATAAAGATGGCGCCGCCTACAGCACGACCGGCTCATTATCAATAATACCCAGCAAAATGTTGCCGGCGACAACAAGTAAATTTAACAGGAGCAGGTCGGGGGACAATAAAACTGCTGTCTTATTTAAGTCGTAGTTGTACTTTTATTTCATTAGTCGCGTCAAACTTACAACAATAGTTAAATAAATTATCAGTCGCTCGAGAGTCGCCAACGGGCTCCGGAACGGGAGCGTACAAAAATAGATTCCTTAACGATAACTAACTAGCGGGAGTCTGATATGAGCACCGCGCGGCACGAGCGCACTTCACACACTGAGTCTGCATCCGGCTTACGGTCCGTTAAGTACGACAGCACGCGGCACGCGGCGCGCGGCACGCGGCACGCGGGGCCCGCGCGCTACAGGCCCCGCGCGGCACGCGGCGCCGGGCGCGGCGGGCCCCTCGCGGGGGCCGCGCGCCGCCGTCACACGGCCGTGTGTCGCGGCGGGCCCCCCTCCGGCCCCTCCTCCCCCTCCGAGTCCTCGATCTCGCAGAGGTTGGCGGAGAGGTCGCTGCACGAGCCCTCCGCGCCCAGCAGCGAGTGGCGCTCCTCTGCAAGCGAGGGGTCGAGTGTGAGCATGTTACTCGTTCACGAAGGTAAACTTTCGACTGTGCAAATCTATTTATTTCTTGTTTGATGAAAAAAAGCCATCACACGGAGCTCTACTTACAGATGCTACAGTGGTACCGAAAATAAACTGTGTCGTTATAGAAAAATATATTATTAATGTATTTCCTTTCTGTTTCATTTCATTCTGTTTCATTGATTCAATTCATTTCATCGATTACGATGAAATGAATAGAAATATTAAATTTATTTAAAAAAAAAAAAAAAATTTTTTAAATAAATTTAATATTTTATCTAAACAAGTATAAATAAATACACTAGCTTGCATAACAAAATATTATTTAGAGTACAAGTTATCGACGGGCGGAATGGTTAAAAACGAAAACTTTAATTGAAATTTTGTAATAAAATTATATATTTTTTAAGGATGTCTTCTCTTAACTTCAGAGGGCGCCGTACTGTATTTTGCGTCAGTACAAGAAAAATATAAGCCTTTACCTGTTGTACTCTATCTATACTAATATGTAAAGTTCGTTCGAACGCGCTAATCAAGAACTACTGGATCGTTTTGAAAAATTCTTAGAGTGTAAGATAGTCTATTTATCGAGGAAGGCAAATGAAGGCAAAAAAATATATAATCAGGCACAAATAAATAGGAGACATTACCGTTTACTTAAACGGTAATAGTTATTCAAAAATCATGTATTACAAAATCGCTCCCCTCTAAAAGTTCTAAATAAAAGTCCGCGACGGCACATGTCTAGCTTTTAAGGTTGACCTACTTTAACACTTTTTATGGTTATCGAAAGACTATTACGATATTAATCTTTCAACGCGCGCGGAATCGCCGGCGATCGATATGAGATTATAAAATTGAGAATAATATACGAAAATCCGGGCCCGGCCGCAAGACTCGCGCTCCGGGACGCGGCCTCGGGACTCTAGCGCTAATAACGCAAGATAATAGCGAGATCGGTCGGCCGTTTGCTGATGATATATTTAATGTCGAGTGTACCCCACGCGCGGCACTCACCCAGCATGGTGATCAGGCTGTGCGCGTCGGCCTCGCGCAGCGCGCGCGCCCGCAGCGGCTCCGCGTCCGCGCAGCACTCGTCCGCGTGCAGCAGGAACGACGACGCTGCGGAACGTGACGCTCGGTACGGGCGCGGCCGGTGACGACACATCCAACAGAGGAGTCGTCAGCTCGGAAGCACGAACGGACACAGTAATACCGCGGACTCACCGTCCGTGAGGCGCGCCGGGTCCAGGTCGTCGGGCGCCGAGTCCGTGTCGAGCGCGCGCCGGGGGGAGCGGCGCGGGGAGCGGCGGGCGGCGCGGGGGGAGCGGCGCGTGGACGGCGGCGACGACGAGTCCGGCCGCTCGGAGCCCGCCACCTCGCTGATGCCGGGCAGCGCGCCGCCGCCGCCGCACCAGTCCGAGCAGTCCCAGTGGTAGCCGCCCACCAGCTCGCCGGCGCCCGCCGTGCCGCCCAGCGTGCCGCCCGGCGTGCCGCGCCGCGCCGCCTGGGGCGAGGGCGCGCGGACGCGATTGTTGTTCCCCTTCAGGTCTGTCGTAATATTTTTTTGAAAATATAATATTTCTTATAATGTTAATATTACATTAGCGATAGTGTGTCATCGGGTCTTATTAGTTGCCGCACGATTCTACAGATATTCAGCAACATTCAGCGCTACGGCGCTTCGAGTACGACGCGTGGTGACCGAGTGCGAGAAGACCCTCAAATTTGGTGAAATTGATTTACAATTTTCGCACGAGCGTCGCGAACTCGAGCGGACTCCGTTCCTACGCGTGCGGGGGCGCGCTCCTCACCGTTATATATTTTGTTGTCGACGAAGGTGTGGAGGTGCATCTGCTCCGACCACGGCTTGCGGTCCGCGGGCTCCACGTTCAGGTTCCGCAGGTAGTCCGGCGGGATGCCCTCCAGCTCGTCGCCGGCCGAGCCGTACGAGCGCAGCGTGTCGATGTTGTTGAGCGGCGGCGGCTCGGCGCAGCTCGCGGGCCGCCCGCGCCGCACGGCCTCCAGGTTGGACAGCTTGGAGGGCCGCGGCGGCAGCTTGGAGGCCGCGCTGTTGAGCGGCGCCGGCGCGGCCCGCGAGCGCCGCGCGCGCCGCAGCGCCGCCGGCAGCAGCGCCAGCAGCAGCAGCAGCAGCAGCGCGCCCGCCGCCGCGCCCAGCGGCCAGCGCGCGCCCAGCGCCCACGCCCACAGCTCGCGCAGCGCGCGCCCGCCGCCCGCCGCCTCGCCCGCCACCACGGCGTCCGAGTACAGCGGGTTGCCGCAGTTCATGCCTGCGGACGGGGCGGCGTGAGCGCGCGGCCGGGGGCGCGGCGGCGGCCCGCGGGGGACACCCACCGGTCTTGTCGGGCGGGCACAGGCAGCGGAACGAGCCCGGCTCGTTGACGCACGTGGCGCCGTTCAGGCACGGCTCGCCGACGCACTCGTCGACGTCGTACTGGCAGCGCGGGCCGTAGTACCCGCGGCAGCGGCACGACGGGCCCCACTCGCCCTCCTCGCAGGCGCCGCCGTTCGCGCACACTCCGGGCGAGCACCAGCGGCCGCGCTCGCAGCGCGCGCCCTCCAGCCCCGCGGCGCACGCGCAGCGGAACGCGCCCGCGCCCTCGGCGGCGCAGAACCCGCCGTGCAGGCAGGGCTGCGACGCGCACGGGTCCGTGTCGAGCTCGCAGCGCGCGCCCGCGAACCGCGCGTGGCAGGCGCACTCGAAGCGGGCGGCGGGGTCCGTGGGGTCGGCGGGGTCGGCGGCGGGCAGCGCGCGGCACGTGCCGCCGTGGGCGCAGGGTTGCGCGGCGCACGCGTCGGGCGGCGGCAGCGGCGGGCACGCGGCCGCCACGCGCACGCGCACGCGCCGCACGAGCTGCGCGCGGCCGTCGTCCGACGTGCCGCCCTCCTCCAGCGGCAGCGCGGCGCCGCCGAGCCGCGGCTCCGCGATGCAGCCGTCGAAGCCGTACGTCACCTGCGGACGTCGGTGCCGGACGTTCAGAGCCGTCCGAAATTTTATGTCGTTGTAAATACTTTCTTTATTTTCAACTTTCATTATTATTTGATCGTTCGCTCTCTTGACGTTCGTGATGCATTTTTTCAACTTTTTATCTAACTCCCTTTAACTTTAACTGCTCCCACTCCAGTTTTCTAGCCATAACTTTCACTTTGAATCGCTCGACTAAAATTTATATCCCGCTTCGATTTCCTTTGCTTTCCTACCCTTCCGTAGTGGAAGTCTCTTACAACATTTATTCGTCTCCATTCGTCGCTCGTCATTTATTCAAATTCAAGCGATCGTCGACTTAAGTACGAAGAGTATGTGCTCGATTCCATCTCCTGCCACTCGATACGCGAAGGAATTTTAGTGACGTCTGCTGCTTAATGGCTACCTGTAGCCATTAAGCAGCAGACATCACAGTGGCGTATGTTGACTTTTCTCTGTGCTATCGTCGACCGTACAGGCGGGTTTGGCGACTTTGTTGCTACGTCCGGTCGATTGGACTCCTCGCTTTCCGAAAAGCGGTCGGGTGTAGCGACGCTATCGAGCCTTCGATAGTCCCCGCAGACTCGTAGATCGCCATTTTTATTCGGTACGACGCGCAGCGGTGAAGACCGAGGACTCTCGCTCGAGCGGCACGATTCTCGTTCGATCATATTTTTAAATTCTTTGCGAACGAATTCATAGTGACGTGTCGCATCCGGTCCGGCGCGACGGTGAAGTGGTATAAATTTTTATGTCCGAGCGGGTCTTATAGTTCTAGACACGATAATGATTATCGAATAGAGCCGGACCTGCTCGGGGGCCAGCGCGTGCGCGTGCCGCTGCAGCGCCGCGCCCAGCAGCAGGCGGTCGGCGCGCGCGTCCAGCACCGCGGCCGGCGGCGGCGCCTGCGCCTGCGCCCAGCGCCGGTCCACGGCCAGCCGCACGGCCGCGCCGCGCCGCTCCAGCCGCACGGCGTGCCACGCGCCGTCCGCCACCGGCCCGCCGGCGCGCAGCCGCGCCTCGCCCGAGCCCAGCTCCATGCGGAACTGCACGTGCCCCTCGGCCAGCTCCAGCACGGCGTAGTCCACGCGGCCCGCCGCCGCCAGCAGCGTGCCGCGCGGGCTGCGCGTGCGGAACCGCAGCGACACCGTCAGCTCGTCGTCGAGCAGCCGCGCGCCGTCCACCACGCCGCGCTCCAGCCGGTACGCCAGGTAGCCGTCGCCGGCCAGCCGCGCCACGCCCGCCGCCGCGCACGCGCCGTCCGCGCACTCCGCGCCCGCGCCCGCCTCCGGCCCGTCCGCGGCCGGCCGCTGGCAGCGCTCGCCCGCGAAGCCGCGCTCGCACGCGCACTCGCCGCGCAGCCGGTGCGCCGGCGCCACCAGCGAGAACACGTCGCCGCCGACGGCGCGCGCCGAGCCCGCGCGCAGCGTCACGCGCTCCGTGCACGCGCCGCGCCCGCAGCCGCCGCACGACGCGCGCGCCAGCTCCTCCACCACGAGCCGCGTGCGCTCCTCGAGCCGCTCGAGGTGCGCGTGCAGGCGGCGCCGCAGCGCGTCGGCCTGCAGGAACCCGTCGGCGCCGGGCGCGCGCACCGCGAACGCCACGTCCAGGTCCCGCGCCACCGGGCGGCCGCCGCGCTCGCCCTCCGCCTCG
The DNA here is from genome assembly GCA_029227775.1 of Morpho helenor. Taxonomy (NCBI): domain Eukaryota; kingdom Metazoa; phylum Arthropoda; class Insecta; order Lepidoptera; family Nymphalidae; genus Morpho; species Morpho helenor. Next base: position 18,561,672 of record JARGCU010000028.1, on the reverse strand, counting down.
CCGTCGTCGCCGGACGGCTGGACGCCGATTATGACGACGTCGCTAGGCTCGCAGTCGGTCGCCTCGCGCACGGCCCTCGCGAATCCCTTCCTGTGCCCGAGCACGAAGTCCCGGTCGGTCACCTGCCTGAAGCGCACGACGACCGCTCGCGCGAGCATCTCGTCCGATATCAGGACGACCGTCACCCTGACGACGGCGCTGCCGGCGAACTTGCCGTCGTCGACCGTCACGTTGAGGCGGTAGTCGCCGACGTCGAGCCGCGGCGCCGCGCGCAGCGTGCCGTCGGCGGCGTCCAGCTCGAACAGCTCGCCGGCGCCGGGCGGCGCGCCGTCCGCCGGCGACAGCGCGTACGTCAGCCTGTCGTACGCGTCGCGGTCCGACGCGAACACGCGGCCGACGACCCCGCCGGGGAACTCGTCCAGGTACGAGTTGACGACGATCTCGAGCGGCGTCACCACCGGCGGGTACTGCGACTCCTCGATCACTCTGACGTACGCCCACGCGTCGGAGAACAGCGGCGGCGTGCCGTTGTCGAACACGCGCACCTGGAGCGCGTAGCGGTCCTTGATCCTGTAGTTGAAGCGCGTCGCCGAGCGCAGGCGGCCGTCCTGCTCGAGCCGGAAGGCGCCCATCTCGTTTCCGGATTGGAAGTCGAACGTGTAGGGCGCCGCGTTCGGGGGCGCGTCGGCGTCCCGGACCTCGAACTTCAGTATCGCGTACCCGAGCGGCCTGTCCTCCTGCACGACCGCGCTGTAGTTGGCGCGCTCGAACGTCGGCGGGTTGTCGTTCGCGTCGAGCACCTCGATGTCGAGCAGCGCGGTGGCCTCGAGCGCGGGCGCGCCGCGGTCGCGCGCGCGCACCTCGAGCGCGTACGCGGGCTCGGTCTCGCGGTCGAGCGCGGCGGCCACGGACACGTACCCGGTGTCGGCGTCCACGGCGAAGCGGCCGCCGGGGTCCCCGCGCGCTATCGAGTACGTCACGCGGCCGTTGGCGTCCGCGTCGGCGTCGTCCGCTATCACCTGCACGACCCGGAACCCGACCGCGGCGTCCTCGCGCACTCTCGCCGCGTAGGACGGCTGCGAGAACGCCGGCGCGTTGTCGTTGCAGTCGACGACGGTGACGTTCAGCGCGGCGTGGTCGCTGAGCGGCGGGGTGCCGCCGTCGACCGCCTGCACGGTCAGCGAGTACTCCTTGCGGCGCTCGTAGTCGAGCGGGCGCGCGACGCTCACGACGCCGGTCGAGCGGTGCACGCTGAAGTCGTCGCGGCCGTCGCCGCCCACCAGCGAGTAGTAGACGTCCGCGTTGACGCCGGCGTCGCGCGAGAGCGCGCGCACCCGCAGCAGCTCGGCGCCGGGCGCCGTCAGCTCGGGCACGGCGGCGCGGTACTGGCGCAGCTCGAACTCGGGCGGGTTGTCGTTGACGTCGGCCACGGTGAGGCGCACGGTGGCCGTGGCGGTTCGCGGCGGGCGGCCCCCGTCCGTGGCGCGCAGCAGCAGGCGGTGCTCGGCCTGCGCCTCGCGGTCCAGCGCGCCGCGCAGCGTCACGATGCCGCTGTCGGCCGCCAGCTCGAAGCGCCCGCCGGCCTCGGACGCGAGCGAGTAGCGCACGGTGCGGTTCTCGCCGAGGTCGTCGTCGGTCGCGTGCACCTGACGAGATATAATCCACTGACTGCATCGAAGCTATGACTGTGACTTATTAAGTAAAAGTTAAATGATTTTAAACGAATTGATTCGTATGCGAAGAAAATGGCTCAGTTTCAGTTAGGGCGACTTTTACCCGGGATCGTGATAGGGTCTTTCATGTCAGGTTAGCATTACGTAGCCTTCCGCCGACTCCGAGTTGGTGATCTTCGTCGAATGTCGCGAATCAAACTAGACGGCGCTGCATCGAAAAAATGCCCAAAAGCATGTGAGTTGTTTAATAAAACCTTTTTCCTTCTCTGCTTGTCGATTCCCTCGGTCTCATAAAAATTGTTGGTAAAGTAAATAAATATTGTTAGTATAGCTGTGTTTTAATTTCATAATCATCTGCCGTCTGTCCTGCGTGCACCTGTACGACGACAGCCCCAGGGGGTGTCCGATAATGATAATGATTATATGATATATGATTTCGATATACCGAGCACGCGAGACCGCTAACGTCGTACCGATTTCCAATCGATACGATATTAAAAATAGGGCGTAAATGCCGATGTTATACTCTCCGGCCAAATGAAATACGAAGTAATAATAAAATTTTCATTAAATTGTGATATCACTAATAGTCAACATCGACTGACGCACTTATGAATTGCTTTTACTTTTAGCACCCTTACACTGCACTACACGTTCACTCTGCACCCGCACTGTCCACTTCATGCGCTCGCTGGCGGACTGCCGCCTGCTCCTCGTGATGTTCGGTAGCTTGTGAATATTAAGTGAAACTTTCCAAACTGTTCAAAGTCAGTGCTGGCGGCGAGTTAGGGTAACGATATGCTTATCTTGTGATCATTTGAGGATCTCTGATAGTATAAATTGAGATGCGTTTTGCATTTCTTCTTAATTGATAGCCTCATTGCGAGTACGAACATGACAATCAGCCGATCTGATAAACCACCTCGCGGCGCTGTCAGCGCTTAGCAAGTTAGCACGCCTCGACACAGAAGCGGTAACTTGATAGTAGTTGAAAGAAACATTTATTTTAACAGAAATAAAACATGCAGGTTGTCGGTTGTTTAAAAAAACTTAGCAGTTTTTATGACGATCTATATGCTCTAAAATCTCGCTTGTATTTTTATTTTATTTATAAATATTTTAAACACAAGCGACAAATTATTTCGTTCTCATGATATAATATGGTCTCATAATTTCATTCGATGTATGCACTTCTATAATTATCTGTTCGTGATAAAATTAAAATAAATAACATTGCGCAATAGACGAAAAGTAAGCTGAAATGGTGTCAAAACAACCAAGACCAGATAAAAATGGATATTATAGCATCAAAAAGACAAAGTAAGAAGTTCAGTCAATTTTGGAAGGCTGCGGGGAAAATGAATCCTCAGCCGGGTAGACCTACACGTGACGCGACTGCAGTACTCCAACGAATCTCTTTAAAGAGCACTTCCAGGTATCATCTCCGCTCGGTCCGTCATTAGCGGCGGATAAAGATGAAAAATATTCTGAAGGACCTTTGTTCACATCGTCCGGCAAACTGGTGGCGGATGCGATCCAGGGTATGAGAAAAGGTGAGTCACCTGGTCATGACAGTCTGAGTATGGAACGCCTGAAGTTCGCTGGAATACACTTGCCGAGAGTACTCTCTACGTTGTACTCGTCGTGTATTTGCATATTTGCCAGAGGACCTGATGAAGACCATCGTGGTACCCGTTGCTAAAAATAAAACAGGCGATATGTCGGACAAATGTAATTATAGGCCGATCTCACGGGCTACCGTCGTTGCTAAGGTGCCGGACAGTCTGCTCGATAAAGTACTCGATGATACACGACTCGCAGTTCGGGTTTCAGCCAGGTCTGTCGACTGAAAGTGCGATTTTTAGTCTCAAGCAAACTGTCCAGTAGTACGTCGATATAGGTACGTCGGAATACGCTCTCTAGATTTGTTTAAAGCGTTCGATCTCGTCGGCTATTAAAAACTGTTAACGGCTAAGTTGAGGAAAACAAACGAACCACCAGAAGTCATCAAAATCTTTTAGTACTGGTACTCCAACCAACACAATACCATCCGTTGGGGATGAAGTTGGAGTGTGGGGTTAGACAGGGAGGGTTAAGTGCTCCGAGGCTACTTAACCTCTATATAAACGAACTCATTACAGAGCTTAGTAATAACAGCTTAGCTTACAGGCTGTTGGGTGTAATATAAGACCTTTCATACTGTTCATATCTTCTCTGATGGTTATCGACTCCTTGTAAATATTTTCTGGCAGAGCGTCATCCCAGTTGATATTTGCTGCCCACACTTGTTGAAACGAGAGTTTTAATTTTTTTGATAGGGGTGATAACACCCCAGCGGGTCAAATGATTTTGATATGTCTGATAAAAGAATTCTTTTAGAAAATTCAAGGCTAATCCGAGAGTCTTTGTGTGTTCTATTTGCTTAAAATTAAAATGTTCTCGATTTGCTTGTTCACATTCTGTCAGGCAATAGCTCCCAAAGGTTTGATTTCCATTTTCTGAGACGGAATCCTCCCGACTTCAACAAATTGATAGGGTCTATTTATAACCTCTTTATCGTCTCCACGCTGTGACGGCCACGGACAAGGTCATCCATGTACAATGAATTTTCCAAAACTTCGATTGCTTTGCTTTTTTGATAGTTTGCTGTTTGATAGTAAGCTGATACTGTTTGATTGGGTCCGAGACAGAATCACGCCATATGACCTTAAGCGATTTTAGGTCTTCAGGATGTACTCAAATTTGCCGAAACATTTTTTCTGTATCAGCTGTAAAAGCAAATTCATACTGTATCCACGTTAAAATTAAAGATTGTAAGTCTTGCTGTAAAATCAGGACCACATTCCATCATATCATTTAAACTCGTCCCCGTAGAGGTTTAGCTTGAAGCATTAAATACCACTCTAAACTTGATAGGGATCAGGCTGCACACAATGATGTGTATTAAAGTATTCGGGCTTCAGATTTCCATTAGCGGGAATCATATGACCGAGCGCGCGGTATTCATTCATAAATAATTTGTATTGTATTGCTGGTTGTAAGATAACCAAGGGGTTATGTAGCAGCGTTCACATATATGGCAACCGAAGCTGTTCATTTAGAACTGGTATCCGACCTGGCGATTTCAGCATTTTACATGTCACGCATGTCAGCCCGCCGAGGAAGCCCCTGTCGTATCTACAGCGACAACGGAACTAACTTCGTTGGGGGCGAACAAAGTACTACAACAAGAATACCAAGAGCTATTTAATGTTTTTGGGGAAGAATTTGATTCAGAAATTTCTAGTATGGGTATCACTTGGCATTTTAGCGCCCCGTCCTGGCCCTCGGCTAACGGCCTTTGGGAAGCGGCCGGAAAGAGCTTAAAGTATCGTTTAAAGAGAGTGGTTGGGAACTAAAACTTACTTTTGAAGAATTGTTTTAATTCCAATCCCTTGGATACTTTGACAGAAGATCCTGAGGATTTGGCACTCTTAATGCCGTCGCATTTTCTATCAAGTGGTCCTATTTTATCAATTTATGAAACCGAGAGCGATCCCAGAACGAGATGGCATCTAAGACAAAAATATTCCAAGACATCTGGAAAAGATGGCAACGTGAATGTCTAACCAATCTATCAGCAAGAAGCCGATGGGGACAACCATGAAATAATATCAAACTGAATGACGTAGTTATTATTAACGATGCGAACCTTTCCGCTGGAAAACGGGCGTTAGGCCGCGTAGTGAAGCACATCCGGGTAAAGACGGCTACGTGCGAGTCGTAACTTTAAAAACTAAAAATGGATATCCTATATGAAGAGGCCAATTATCAAATTGTCGGTTTTGCCCGTCAATCCCGATAATTCCCCGTCCGAAGAATCCGGCTCAAAGGACCAGAAAGATGTACGGGCTGCTCAATTGATAGATAATATATTTTGATATGTAAGGCACGCGCGGCCGCTAACGTCTTACTGATTTCGAATCGATACGATATCCTTACTAATATTATAAATGTGAAAGTCTGTCTGTCTGTTACGTTTTCACGGCCAATCCGCTGAATCAATATCGATGAAATTATTAATAAATATTCCTTACATACCGGGGTAACATATAGGCTATATAAATCCTATTAATGCAACAGGAATTAAATTCAGAAGGAATTGAATAGGATGACATTCAAAGCGCCATCTATAATAAACCTATAGAACTTATTTTTATTTTCGATGTGTCAAAATCAAGTAAAATCTGTATTTACAGAAGTATTTAGATTCCAAGTTTTTCGGCTTACGTCAAAAGAGTTATCTGTGAAGAGTATTTATATTTTATTTTATTTTTATTCGTTTACTGGACAAATTTAACTGAGCTATTACAATGAATTATTAATATAAGTAATATCGGTTATTTAGTAAAATAAATAAACTAATAATATTATAAATGCGAAAGTCTGTTTGTAACGTTTTTATGTCCAATTCGCTAAACCAATAAAGGTGAAATTTGGCAATGTTTATATACCGGGGTAACATATACAAAATCTTCAAGAAAGTTATTATTATTATTTTTTTAAGTATTTCGGTTTTTGTTTATTTAATAAACCGGAGAAAAATATTTAATAAAAAGCAGACCGCCAGAATTTCATACATCTTTTGGCCCAGTACTTACACAAATAATTTTTGTGTTGTTAAATACATAAATATTTGTTATCTTAGTATCAATTATTATTTTATTTAATTAATTTAATAATATTTATTTATTATAGTTTGAGGTTATGTAAAGTGAAATTTAATCATATATAATTTTTGTTGTCAAAAAAACAGACGTTTCGAGAAAACATATTCTTAAACGGACTTTAGTAGTCTATGGCAACAAGTACGAAATAATTGACTATTAATTGACATGTATTGGGAAGTTTTATTTAATTTAATCCCATAGAAATTAGGTATTTAACCTAATAATTTTGGGTATTTATATACCTAATAATTTAAACCATTTTTAATATTTGAAAAGTTATTTTAAATTAAGTTAAAATTACAAAGTTATAATTTGAAAAGTTAAGTTAAAATTACAGCTATTTTAAAATATTATGTGTTAAAGTTTGTTGTATTCACGTACGTAGTTTATGTATGATCACTAGTTCAGTTGCTAATAAACGTTAATAAAGTGCACACGTATTTTAATTTCATAATTATAATAACAAGGAAAAGTAGACCTTAAAACAAGAGACATATGGTCGCATTCGAGCCGAACTATATACCAAGCTATCGAACGACAAGCGGCCGGCGAGAACAATAGCAACCGCATTCCATTGCGATAACGATGAGTACGCCGACAGAGTTAATTAATTTATTGGAAGATACGGCATCATTATTACAAAAAACTCAATCGAATTTAAAAAAATGTCCTAAGGCAAGACTTACACAGGGTTACGTTGAAGCAAGAATAAGGCTTATTGAAGATTATTGGCTCACGTTTAAACGAGCACATCAAGATTTGGTCAGAATTACGCCAAAGGAAAAAAAATCCTCATTACCCTATTTTGTAAACGAAGATTTTTTCACTTATGAAGACTTATATCTTGTGTTGTTAGCGGATTTGCGAGACTTATTAAATACCCTGATTCCCGGGGCTGCTTCGTTATCGCACAATAATTCAAGTGCTAATTTTAATTCGGATCAATTCGCCAGGCTGCCGCGAATAGAATTACAGAAATTTAGCGGGAATTATGAAGAATGGCCTACATTTCAGGACATGTTTTTAGCCCTTGTTCACGAAAATACGACGATTAGTGAGGTTCAAAAATTATATTATTTGAAGAGCAGTGTTACGGGGGAAGCTGAAACATTATTAAAGCGCATTCCGGTTACAAATCGAAATTATGAACAAGCATGGAGTACTCTTAAATCTAGGTATGGAAATAAAAGATTAATTATAAACTCAGTTTTGAAAAAATTATTTAATCAAAAAAAGCTAAATTCGCAGTCATGCAGTCAGATCAAAGGTTTACTAGATGTAACAAGTGACTGTTTAAATAACCTTAAAAACCTTGATATATCAACGGATTCATGGGATCCTATAATCATATTTCTGATCACACAGAAATTGGACCCTGAGTCCCATAAAGACTGGGAACAAACTGCTTACAAAGAGGATTCAGAGGAACTACCTACTTGGGATGCTTTAAAGAATTTTTTACAAGCAAAATATCGAATGTTGGAACTAGTAACATCCTCATCTTCGCCGTCGGTCCTTCGCGACAAACCTGTAAGAGAACGATCATTCCACGTAGCCACTGCATCATCATCATCGACGACGTCGGCACGAGCATGTATTTTATGTAAGGAAAATCACACTTTATGCCACTGTAAAGAATTTACCAAGCTGCAACCCTATGAAAGATCTGAATATGTCAAGAAAGTTAATTTGTGTTTCAATTGCTTGGTGCCAGGGCATTCAGCACATCAATGTAAATTGCCAGTGTCGTGTCGTATATGTAAACGACGCCATCACACGCTTCTACACCGAAATCAAAACAATGATTTTTCACAATCGTCAGACTCTGAGCAACAGCAGGCAATGCACCAAAGTATAGAAGAGCAAGAAGAAGTTCATGTTAATACCACCATTGCTTCACATACAACTACCAGACAAAGCACAAGCACAGCCTTGTTAGCAACGGCAACCGTGATAGTACGAGGTGAGCAAAATCGCACAGTTGTCCTACGAGCCCTGGTAGATCAAGGTTCCCAAGCTTCGTTCATAAGTGAAAAAGCAACTCAAATGCTCAATCTTAACAAACAGTCAGCACGAGGAAGTATCATTGGAGTAGGATCTACAAGAACAAATATCAATCACGTGGTGCAGTTTCAAATAAGTTCTTGTTGGGATGAGAACTTCAGTATGAACATTCAAGCTTACGTAATGAGCAAACAACTCACCGCGAAGATACCCTCCAAGGCTGTTACTATTAAGGACTGGCCGCATCTAGAAGGACTTCATTTAGCTGATACCGACTATCATAAACCTGGTCCTATTGATTTGCTTCTAGGTGTCAAGGAATATGCACAAATTCTACAACAACAATTAATCAAGGGTCCACCAGGTTCTCCGTGTGCACAAAAAACAAACCTTGGTTGGATCCTATTTGGAGAAATTGATACGAACTCACAAGAAGAATCTTTTCTGGTCCTTCACCATCAAGTAGACATAGATGAAATGCTAAAGTCTCTTTGGGAATTAGATATAGATTTTAACAGAAAAAGAACAAAGGAAGAATATTTATGTGAAAGTATTTATGAAGAAACTTATAAAAGAACAAAAGACGGAAGATATGTGGTGAGATTACCTTTTAAAACGAAGCACCCTATATCACCTGAAGGAAACACGAAGGAGATAGCTAAAAATAGACTATTACAATTAGAAAAAAGATTTAAACGATCACTACTGCTGAAAGAAGACTATAAGAAAGTTATGCAAGAGTATTTGAAATTAGGCCACATGGAAGAAATACCTGAAAATGAAATAATGAAAGATGCTGTATACTTACCTCACCATGCGGTAATCCGTTGTGATAAAGATACTTCAAAGACACGCGTTGTATTTGATGCTTCGGCAAAAGGCGCAAACAATGTGTCACTTAATGATGAACTGCTTGTAGGCCCTCAACTCCAGGATGATCTAAGGAATCTGATTCTTCGGTGGCGACTGAAACGAGTTTGTTACGCTAGTGACATTCAACAAATGTATAGACAGATTTTGGTGGACAAAGAAGATGCGAATACATATCAGCGCGTTCTATGGAGAGAAGATGAATCACAGAGAATCAAAGAATATCGTATGCTCAGAGTTACATTTGGTGTTGCTTCGGCACCTTATCTCGCTGTAAGAACTCTCCATCAAGTTGCTGAAGATGAAGCTCAAAATAATCCAGCTGTTAGTCAAATTATAAAACGAGATTTTTACATGGATGATTTATTGTCTGGTAATGATACTACTGAACAGGCTATAGTTACAGCACAAGAAATAACCCGCGTATTAAAAAGGGGTGGTTTTGCTCTCTCAAAATGGTCATCTAACTGCCCTAAATTTATGAATTCCATTGGTCCAAATGAACGAGCTACTCATGCTAAAATGAATATTGAGTTGAATGGGACTGTGAAAGCCTTGGGATTAATTTGGAACCTAGGAACAGACAACTTTCAGTACCAATTGAATTTGCCAACAACTTCATCAAGAATTACGAAGAGAGCTATTTTGTCAAGCGTCCAAAGGCTATTTGATCCACTGGGGTGGATTGCACCAAGTATGATAATGGCTAAAATACTGATGCAAAAACTTTGGTTGGAAAAGGTTAGCTGGGATGATGAAATAAGCACATTGTTAGCAGAAGAATGGTTAAAGATTAGAGCAGACTTGGAAAATGTAAATCATATACATATTGAACGATGGCTTGGAACTATAAGTACGGACATTAAAAATGTTCAAATTCATGGTTTCAGTGATGCTTCAATGGAGGCATACGCCGCAGTAACGTACATTCGAACAGAAACTATAGATGGTTATATTGCGACTAAACTTATAGCAGCAAGAACTAGGGTAGCGCCTTTACGAACCATCTCTTTACCACGTTTGGAACTGATGGGAGCAGTCCTTCTGTCAAAATTGATGCATCAAATAGGAGAAGCCATGCAAATAGCACTTGAACAAATGTTTGCATGGACTGATTCATCGATTGTGATTGCGTGGTTGTCCGGTGAACCACATAAATGGAAGCCATTTGTTGCAAACCGCGTCGTTGAAATTATTGAAAATTTAAATAACGATCGTTGGTATCATGTTTCATCTAATGATAATCCCGCTGACATCGCTTCCAGAGGTATGTTGCTAGATGAGCTAAAAGATTCCGAATTATGGTGGCGAGGGCCATCTTGGTTATCTGAAAAAAAGATAAAAGTTAAACAAACAAAAATGTGTACTGATCTAGAAATGAAAGCTGTTAAAATACAAACTAATTTAACGGTAGAGGGTGGAAAAGGAGGTTTAACATCACAAATGGAGGAATTTGAAAATTTAAAGGAATTGTTAATTGCTATTATTTATTGTAGGAGATTTCTTAATTTCAAAAGGAAATGGGACGAATTAGATAGTAATTTTACAACGGAAGAACTAGAAAAAGCTTTACTATCGTGCATTAAACTTGTGCAAGAGGTTGAATACAAAGATGATATAGATAGATTAAGGAATAAAAAGGATGTTAATAAAAATAGTAATATAAAAACACTCTGTCCTTACCTTGACGAAGAGAATATTCTTAAAGTGGGCGGTCGATTACGACACGCAAATTTGGATGAACAAACCAAACATCCCATAATATTGGGTAATAAAAATAATTTAGTTCCTTTGATAGTAGCTGAAGCTCATAGGCGTACATTGCATGGAGGCGTACAGCTAATGTTGTGTTACTTGCGAACTAAATATTGGATTATAAGAGTTAAAGGATTGGTAAAATCATGCATTCACAAATGTTTGGTATGTGCAAGACAAAGAGCTACAACCAGAAATCAAATCATGGGCGACCTTCCTAAACAAAGAGTAACTCCAGCAAGGGCATTTCTGCATAGCGGAGTAGATTTCGCTGGCCCTTTCCAAATATTAACTTACAGAGGAAGGGGCGCAAAGACTCGGAAGGCATATATTTCCTTATTTGTATGTATGTCGACTAAAGCCATCCACCTAGAATTAGTAGGTGATTTAACAAAGGAAGCCTTTATTGCTGCTTTTAAACGTTTCGTCTCCAGGAGAGGACAGTGCACAAATATATGGAGCGATCAAGGAACAAATTTTGTTGGTGCAAACAGAGAGTTAAGACTAGCATTTAAAGAAGCTAATTTAAATTTTGAAGATACTATACCTAATGCATTGGCGTTAGAAGGAACCCAATGGCATTTTATACCAGCGTATGCGCCGAACTTCGGAGGCTTGTGGGAGGCTGGAGTAAAATCTGTGAAATACCACCTCAAACGTGTACTAAACTCCAACCTTACCTTTGAAGAAATGACCACCGTGCTATGTCAAATCGAAGCTTGTCTGAATTCCCGACCTATATGTCCAATTAATGATGATGAAATTATAGACACGCTCACACCAGGGCACTTTCTAATAGGCGAAGCTCCAGTTCTTGTTCCCTCACCAGACTTTAAAGATATGAAAGTTCACAACTTATCACGATGGCAATATACGCAAAAATTGTTAGGTGATTTTTGGCGTAGATGGCAACAAGAATATTTATCAAGACTACAACAACGTCCGATTTGGCTAAAAAGGATAAAAGAATTTAATATAGGGGACATAGTTTTAATAAAGGTCGATGGATTACCTCCCGGTAAATGGTCTATGGGCCGCATAGTAAACAAACATCCGGGTGATGATGGGATAACACGTGTTTATAGTGTAAAGGATAAAAATGGCGTTATCAAAAGAGCGGTATCGAAACTGTGTCCACTCCCCATTACTACAGAATGAATTTTATGATAAGATTTTATAATTGTTAAATAATGATTGTATGTTTTGATTAATATGATGATTTAGATAAATGGAAAAGACCATGTGGTCTTTTGGGTGGCGGCATGTTAAAGTTTGTTGTATTCACGTACGTAGTTTATGTATGATCACTAGTTCAGTTGCTAATAAACGTTAATAAAGTGCACACGTATTTTAATTTCATAATTATAATAACAAGGAAAAGTAGACCTTAAAACAAGAGACATTATGTTAACGTAAACATAATTTAAATTTAATTTTTCGTATTTATACTAAAAACGTTGGAATCCAACGCCGTACGTATTAGAAAAAAAAAACAATTTGACAGTTGATTTGTTACGCATAAATGTAATTATCATATATAGTGTATTATCTATGAATGTAATTATCAAAGATTACAATGTACATAATGAAAGTTATAATTAAATAAGTTTTCTAATACGTTTCTAAAGCTTATAAAATTTATAGAGATAGAAAAACATTATGAATTTTTCATGTATATGAAGTTTTTGTACTCCTTTTACTGCGCTATTTTAATATATGTTTCATGTAAGTACGGGTTATTTACTAAAATTATCATATCAAGCTCTCGATCAAACGATAAATCCTTCTGATTCTTCCCGGATCGATCTGATTTTTGTGATGGAGATATTTGAAGGTTTGGATGGTGACAGAAGCCACTCCTAATTTCAAGACTGCAGTCCCGCGAAGTTGCGCGGGTAAAAGCTAGTTAAAAATATGGCGTAAATGCCGATGTTGCAAATGTACGTGTACATTGTCGTGTACGCGGTCCGGACAGGCCCAGTGTGGATTACTATGTGGACACGTGGTAAGAGCATGTTTCCAATGTCAAAAAGTAAAAAATTGCAAGTACAAGTGTAAATTATAACTGTATCAATCGTGTAAAAAAATATATAGCTCTCTGACGCCGGTGACGCTCACCTTGGCGACCAGCGTGCCGGGCTCGGCGTCCTCGGGCAGCGTGACGCTGTACAGCGCTGCCGAGAAGCGCGGCGCGTTGTCGTTGACGTCGTCCAGCGCCACCTCCAGCTCCGAGCTGCAGCCCCAGTCGGCGCGCTCGCGGTCCTGCGCGTGCGCGCGCAGCCGGTACGAGGGGCGCGCCTCGCGGTCCAGCGGCGCCGCCACGCTCACCACGCCCGAGTCCTGCGCGGGCGGGGCGGTCAGCGGCCGGCCGGCTCGAGCGGGCCAACCGCGCCGAGCGGACCCACCGGGCCTACCTTGTCGATGGCGAAGTGGTCGGCGCTCTCGCCGCTCAGGAAGTAGCGCAGGCGCGCGTTGTGCGGCTCGTCCGCGTCGCGCGTGAGCAGCGTCAGCAGCCGCGTGCCGGGAGCCGCGTCCTCGGCCAGGCGCACCCGGTAGCGGTGCCGCACGCAGTACGGCGGGTTGTCTGCGGGCGGGCGCGAACGTGAGCGCGGAGCCGGCGACGCGGGCCGGGCGCGGCGCCGGCGCGCTCACCGTTGACGTCGAGCACGGCGACGTGCACCGCCGTGTAGGCCGTGAACTTGCCGTCCGTGGCCGCCACCGACAGCGAGTACGCGGGCTCGGCCTCGCGGTCCAGCGCGCGCGCCACGTGCAGCTCGCCCGACGCGCGCACGGCGAAGCGCGCGCGCGCGTCCCCGGCCGCCACGAAGTAGGCGAGCGGCGCGCCCGCCACGTCCGCGTCGCGCACGGCCAGCCGCGCCACCACCGTGCCGGCGGGCGCGTCCTCGCGCACCTCGGCCGAGTGCGTGTCGCGCGCGAACCGCGGCGGGCAGTCGTTGTAGTCCGCCAGCCGCACCACCAGCGTGCCGCGCGCCGAGCGCCGCGCCGCGCCGCCGTCGCTGGCCAGCAGCGCCAGCCGGTACTCGGCGCGCGCCTCGCGGTCTAGCGGCGCCGTGGTGCGCACCCAGCCGCTGTGCGCGTCCACGGCGAACGGCAGCGCGTCCGCCTCGTCGGCCAGCGCGAACCGCACCTCGCCGTTGGAGCCGGCGTCGGGGTCGTCGGCCATCACTGCGGGCGGCGAGTTTCGAGTCGATTAGAGTCGATAAAAATTATTTTATCGTTATATCGTCTTGTATCGTTCGATATTACGTTTTAGATCGCGAATCGATAGAGTATCGATCGAACGACCGGTGGTTAAAATTTTAAACGAAAGGATCAACCGCGCAGCGCAGTTTCGATATTTACACGTCATCATGGATGAGAGTTTGCGATTCGAGAAACAAATTTTTAATACGGTACGGAGCCGCTTCTACCGATTAAAATGACTCTACCGGATAAGAAAATATACTAAGACTGGCACACGCATAAACCCGTGCGAAGCGCAAATTCTATCTAAGCGCTATTCTATCGAAGCGGACGAGTGATTATCGTAACGCACATGACACCGGGGCTTCTCTATGAGGGTATATTTCCACACACAAAACGGCCACCTCTCGCGATAGTTTCAGATTTGCAGCAACGAACTGTCTGAACAGTCTCCCACCGCCTCTTCTTGAATTAAGTACAATATCTAGCTTTTCGATGAATCAACAACAACAACAACTAGGCCGCAACAGTCAATGTTTTAGTATTATATCACGGACAGTCAACCGCTAAGTCGCATAGTGGAACGACGTATTAACGAACCGAATGAAACTAAATCGTGCACGGCCCGTGACGCACGGTACCATTATCGATGTTAACGAATATCGCAAGAAAACTTTGCTAAAGAATCGAAGTCATATAAATCTAATTGGAAATGTCCTCGATGCAAAGTACGACAATCACAGTGATAATTCCAACACCCCTGTCCGACAGCAGGCGTCGGGGCAGACATGGGAATCACCGAATCGAATATCTGAACTTGAAAAATTAAAAGAGTAAATACACGACAGTTTGGATCGGTTCAGGCATGAACTTTTAAAAGAAGTTACAAATAAATTGGAGGACCACTACTCGATTCTAACCGAGAAGATGTCAAAAATAGAAGAATTCATAAGCTACCTCAGCGCGCAATATGATACTCTATTGGGCAAAATAAAATTCATAGAAGGGGAAATCAAGGTAATGGAAGAACGGCGAAAATATTTACTACAAGAAAATAAATCCTTGAAAAATATTTATAATGGATGCTAAATTAGATGATATAGAAACTTATGCAGGTTACTTATACTTATTGCAGGTTATGTAATCTAGAAATTGGGGGTATCCCTATAAAAGATCAGGAAAATTTACTGATAATTATAGACCAAATTTCTAAGTTTTTGAAGATTAATTCTGACAGAGCTGATATAAATACAATCTTCAGGGCTGGCAAAATAGTGAGAACGGAAAAAGTTCGCCCCATAATTGTTATCTTTAAAACTGCATTTCTAAGAAAATGGGTTCCTTCTAGAACATCTGTGATCTGTCTGTCATCAGATGTTCTAGAGCACCTATACACCAACATGAATGAAATACTGGATAGCTGTGTTATAATTTTAATCGGCCGTCCTACATACACCCCGTTCGACCATCGACCTGAGGGGGTTGTCCATAAATAAAAATAAAAATGTCCAGTCCCGGTTAAAGCTTAATTCTCTTTTAAAATATAACCCTTAACGTTATTAATATTTTACAGCTACGATCGGCTTGCATTTATACAAAGTGATAGTGTAGCGATACATAGAAATGCAGCACGGCTCGTCGGCCACTCACGTTGCAGCACGCTGGAGTGCGGCGGCGTGTTCTCGGCGAGCAGCACCACGTACGGCTGCGAGTGGAACGCGGGCGCGTGCTCGTTCACGTCCAGCACGTGCAGGCGCGTCGTCACCATGCTGGCCGCGCCGCCCTCCTCCGCGATGACGCCCACCACGTGCACGGGCGCCGTCTCGCGGTCCAGCGGCGCCGCCAGCAGCAGCCGGCCGGCCGCGTCCAGCGCGAAGGGCCCGGCGGGCTCGGCCAGGCGCAGCGCGGGCGCGGGGTGCGGCGCGCGCAGCTCGGCCACCAGCGTGCCGGGCGGCGCGTCCTCGGGCAGGAACAGGTCGGGCGGCGGCGGCGCCAGGCGCGGCGCGCGCTGCCCGCGGGCCAGCACGCGCACGGCCACGCCCGCCTCGCCCGCCAGCCCGCCGCCGTCGCGCGCGCGCACCCACACCTGCAGCGTGCGCCCGCCTGGGGAGCGCGCGGACTGTCACGATCGAACTGTATGACTCTAGATAGATGTTATACATCTGCATAATAATATACGGTCGATGATGCGTGTCGTCTCGACTCACGGTTTTGAATACGAAAGATCGTCCGGCGCGATAATTTTATTTTATTTTGACAGGAAAACTTACAGCGATAATAGATACATACAAAACAATAGGAAATACTATAATCTAATAACGAATTTTCACAAATAAATTTTGACTAAAACAAAAACAACTCGCTTAGAAATAAAACTT
Organism: Morpho helenor; assembly: GCA_029227775.1. Classification (NCBI taxonomy): domain Eukaryota; kingdom Metazoa; phylum Arthropoda; class Insecta; order Lepidoptera; family Nymphalidae; genus Morpho; species Morpho helenor. The sequence goes on along the minus strand of JARGCU010000028.1, from coordinate 18,545,079 downwards.
GTAAGTAAATATTCCATTTATTTCTAGTGTGATAAGAAAAAATCAGCACTCAGAAGTCTACGTACAGATTGTAACAGTCTCATCCCTACATTCGAGTTTTAAAAATAAATAATTATTAAAATTTCAATATTTTAGAAAAATCTATAAGTATAAAAATAAATGTTTGTTTGTCACGCAGTAATGTTTTTTCGCATCTATAATTGATGCTCTATTCATAAAACATCAAATTCAGAAAAGTATAATTTTTGTCATATTGACCGAATGTCACGTTATCCGCCGTACTACAGAATTGAGAGAGCGGGCGGAGCGTAGAGCGCAGAAGTGATCTGTTAGGTCGCTTATGAAATGTTGTTATAATGATATTGTAGATGTGTACTGGGGCGATACATGATATTAGTAGAGTTTTAACTCGACTATTTTTAAGAATTAATAATAAATACACATCTAGGCCCGCTCTCGTATAATGGTTCAAGATGCAAGATCGTGTCGATCTTTGGAAAGGCTGTGATTGTGACTTGACCATTAAGAGTGTAGCGATGGTTACATCGCTTAGCTCACCTCGAACGATTAAAGTGTCTGAATGTTACTTGGTAAAGGCAACTTTGCTGAGTAGTGGTTGGCACTCTACCGAACATGCTCTGGCGGGTACTGGTGGGAGACTTGAGGTTTAGGCCGGCAGTGGTTTCGGTCATTGCTGTGTGCCTGGCCCAAAAGGCTACACTAGGCTGCATCTTATTAGGGCTGGGTCTAGGCCCGTAGTTAACTTCGGTTGCTGCGGCGTGCCTTTATTCGGCTTTGGTTTGACGCAACCAGAGTTACTTTGGGCGTGTGCCTTTGTGATACGGGTTTAGTTAGGCCGGTGGTGATTTCGGTCGTTGCCGTGTGCCTTGCTCGACCTTTGGACGCATAGGCCGCTTGAAGTAGTGCCGGTACAGTGGTGGCTAAACGTTGTTCGTAGTCTCTCAATAGTGACGGTACCACAGCTGAATGTTGCTGGGCGTTGCGGAAGTTAACTTTATGTTGCTGAAGTGATACGCCGCGGCAGTGATGGATCACTATGGACTCTGTTCATAGTAGCGGATGGGTGTGGTGTTTCGTCCTTTTTAGGACGTCCCTTTAGCTTAGTTAATGATACCACGAATGACCATTATAGCATGGCATTATTGCATAAGAGCCGCTGGACGCGTCTTTGTTAACAAGACTGCGGACTAGCTTTAGACAGTGTGGCCTGCATTTCCCTTATCATACATCTTACGTGGCTTGCCGCGTTAAACATAAATTACCTTTTGTTGTATGAGGTGGCGTATTGAGCTTGGCGCATACCGTAAGCGAGTGCACTATGTGTGACTTCATTATATGGTATTGGGTGAATAGGGGGTGATTGGCATTCATGTAATGCTCTGCAATACACATATTCCACTTCGGTGGACACACACTATCCACTTCGGTGGACACACACCTATATGGTGTATATATTATAACTAATCAAGTTGCTTTGCAACATGTTTGCCATTTCGATGGGTTTCCACTTTGTGGACTTTATACGTGTTATACGTAATATCCTGTATGTGGTTTTTACCATGGAACGCGCCGTTACGATGTGTGCAGGCGACATGCGCCTTACTGAATATAAGAATTGGTAATTTATTATCAATGTTACCAGGCCTTGTGCCTTTGGCTAATGCCATATTTTATAGCTCCGGCTATTTATTATATGGGCTTCGGTCCTCTATTATACACCAAGGCACTCATGCCTAATATGTCAACTGTGGTTTTGTTGACTCCCGACAATAATGGGTTTATCCCATGATCATACGCCGCAGGCGCACTATAAACAGGTACCCCTTGGGGGGGGGGGGGGCTCATATCCTATGGACGGAGCTCACCGTTGGTAGCGGGTGCGGAGCTACTGACTATCACTCTCTTTTTATATTTTTCCAAATCGGAAGAGTATAATATATGGGAGAGAGATACCACATTGATTAAACTTCTCTACGGAGTTGTTTAAGGGCTAGGTATTAAGATCGAGTGAGTGATCTTTCTGTTGGCTAACATATCCTATGAAGTAATATCATAAGACATTCGCGAGACATTCAACTATCTGAATGTCTCGCATTTTTTTATCAAATTTTATAGTAACCCGTTCATGTATTAACCATATAAGAATCTGTTCGTGTAACGAATATATATCTGTTGGACATATAAAGTCTGTTCATGTAGAGTACAAGTAAAATCTGTTCTTGTAGTAGATAAATATAAAACCTGTTCGAGTATCGTACACTGATGACAAACAACTGTTTTATATTATAACAAATGATATTTGATAATGAACCTCTCTGTTGAGCAAAGCGATACATACAAACTACGAATGTAGGGCCTGACGGCTCGTTCTATATTAAAGAATATGATATATTGAAATATTATTATAAAACTATAATGTGATTATTATCACATTATTTTATTCTATTTAAGGTTTTATTTGACTCCTATAGATTGACGGACACATAGCCTCTGACGCTCTAAAAGAATTTGAGTTACTACAAATCACAACGTACGGGTCCTAGCCACTTAGACGAATCACGAGCCAATATATATTAAGAGTGCTAGCGCCTTCGGCGCGGTTTTATGTATTACGCCGTTGGAGTGCGAGCGCTCTAGCGGTGTTTGAATATGTATAAATTAATATTTATACAAGTCGGAGGAGGAGATAGTTACAAGATGCAACAGTGGGACAAAAAAAAATTTATTTCGTGCTTGTTGGAAATATTGTTGAATGCAACGGATGATCGTAGCCAGAAGCTGTTTCGTCTGTAGTCAGTATGCGAAATTGGGGTCTACGAGGTGGAGTGGTATCGATAGTTCCTGTTAGGAACTTAAATGTTTAAATTTTATAGGAGTTGAAGTCCTCTACGTCAATAATAATAATAATATCCCAAAACAATATTTGAGGAGGCGCGAAGGGATCGCGGCAGAGCACGCCGGTACTTCCTCGTGGCGTGTTCCCGGATCACTCCCTCGCTCGCTCTCTCGTCTTGGTCCCTTTTCAGTGGTCTCTGTCCCTACTTAGGGGTAGACCGCCCCGCAGTACGCTCGACTCCCGTTCGGGAGTTCTAGAGCCGTGGAGTGTTAGTAGTTCCGGAACGAGTGACTTCCGAGTCAGCCGGTAAAACGGCCGCCAGCTTCGGTCCGGGGTCGGGGGTCGGGCTCACCGAAGGCAGAGGCGTTCCTGGCGAAGGAGAGCGCGCCGCTGTCGGCGTCCACCGCGAACAGGTCGGCCGCGGCGCCGTACACGGAGTACGTCAGCCGCGCGTTGTCGCCCGCGTCGGCGTCGTGCGCGGCCAGCGTGAGGAACGGCACGCGCGGCGCGCGGTCGGCCGGCACGGCGGCGCGGTACTCGCGCAGCGGGAACGCGGGCGCGTTGTCGTTGGCGTCCGTCACGCGCACGCGCACCGTCGTGTGCTGCAGGCGCGCGCCGCCGTCCGCCGCCGTCACCGGCACCTCCCACTCGGCGCGCCGCTCGCGGTCCAGGGGCACGCGCGCGCTGAGCGCGCCGCTGGACGGGTCGATGGCGAACACCTCGCGCAGCTTGGCGGACGGGATCGAGTAAGTGACGGTCCCGTACTCGCCGGCGTCGTCGTCGTACGCCTTCACCTGTCGAACGGGACGCGCTCGAGTGAGGGGCGGGCGGCGGGCGGCGGGGCGCGGTCCGCGCGAGCGGCGAGGCGGGCGTACCGTGGTGAGGAGCAGCGGCGGCGGCTGGTTCTCGAGCGCGCGCGCCTCGTGCACGAGGTGCGGGAAGCGCGGCGCGTGCCTGTTGGCGGGCGCCAGCGACAGCTTGACGCGCGCGAAGGCGGCGTGCGCGCCGTCCGACACGGACACGTTGAGCGAGCGCGGCGCGGCGCCGGGCGGCCAGCGCGCGTCCAGCAGCGACAGCACGCCGGTGCGCGGGTGCACGGCCAGCGAGCGGCGCGCGCCGTCGTCGTGCAGCGCGTACCGCAGGCGCGGCGCGTCGCGCTCGTCGGCGTCCCAGGCGGCGGCGCGCGCCAGCGCCGTGCCGCGCGCCGCCTCCTCCGACACGAGCGCGGCCAGCACGGCGCGCTCCATGCGCGGCGCGCAGTCGTTCACGTCCTCCACTGCAAGCGCTTCGCGTTACACTTCGAAAGAGGACCGCGAGACCGGCCCGTGCCGAGATCGTATCGCTCGTGGACTTCTTTATTATGAAACGAAATTAAAGCGATGGAGATGCAGATAAATTTATTATAATACACGTTACGGGTTTGCGTTTTTTATCAGCGACGGACGAATCGCAGATCGCTTCCGTTACCGACATCCGATATTAGCTGACGGGCCCTCCAAGGTCCGAGTCCGATATTCCTTTCGTACCGTTGCAATGCTATCCTTGCAAAACGATAGTGTCGGATTATAAATCGAGCGCGAATACCGGTGATGAAGAGGTGCGCCGTGCTGAGCAGCGGCGGGCTGCCGGCGTCGCGCGCCGTCAGCAGCAGGTGGTGCTCCGCGCGCCGCTCGCGGTCCAGCGGCGCCGCCACGCACACGGCGCCCGAGCGCGGCTCCACCGCGAACGGCACGGGCTCGTCGGCGCGCCACGCGGCCAGCGAGTAGCTCACCTCGCCGTTGGCGCCTGCGACAGCGGCCGGCGGTCAGAGCGGCCGACCGACGGGGTCGGGCGTCGGACGCGCCGGGGCGGGGGCCGTACCGTCGTCGGCGTCGGCGGCGCGCACGTGCAGCACGAGGTCCCCGACGGCGGCCGCCTCGGACACGTTGGCGCGATACTCGTCGCTGTCGAACTCGGGCGCGCAGTCGTTGACGTCCGACACTTGCAGCGTGACGGCCAGGTCCGCGAAAGCGCCCGTCACGCCGTCCGTGGCGCGCACCGTCAGCGAGTGCGAGCGCGCCGTCTCGTAGTCGAGCGCCGCGCGCGCCAGCAGCGAGCCTGCGACACGCGCGCGGTCAGAGCGGGGAGGGGGCGGGGGCTGCGCGGTGCGGGGCGGGGGGCGGTGCGCGACACAGAGCATGCATGACGGCGGGTGGAGCGTTAGTCGAGCGGGACGAGCGACCGTCGGGACCGGGCGGGGACCTCTACGCGATACTCACACGGACCGCTCCCCCGGCCGGGCGCTGCGGGACAAAAGCGACGAGTTAGTACGGGGCGCGGCCGCGACCGGGCTCGGTGCCGGGGGACGGACCGCGGCGGCTAGCGGACGGCCGGCTCACCCGTGTCGAAGTGGACCTCGAACAGGTCGGCGGCGCCGTCGTGCAGCGTGTAGATGAGCCGGCGCTGCAGCGGCGAGACGGCCTGCAGCGGCGCGCCCAGCGGCCGGCCGGGCGGCGCGTCCTCGCGCACGGCGCGCAGCTCGCGGGCGGCGGGCCAGGCGGGCGCCGCGCCGCCGCCCCACACGCGCACGGCCACGGCGGCCTCGGCGCCGCACGCCGGCGTGCCGCCGTCGAAGGCCGCGATGACCAGCTCGTACGGGCGGTCGCGCGCCTCCAGCGGCTGCTTGAGCGACACCTGCCCGGAGCGCCGGTCGACGCGGAACAGCTCGCCGTGCCCGCGCTTCATCTCGTAGCGCACCTGCCGACGGAGCGTGCGTTCGTCGCCTTCGTGAACGTGAATATTACTTCCATATTCCGATTGGACGGGGAAAAGAAAAGAATGAGGTCGGGCAGAGTGATAAGAATTATGTTTTTAAAAGAGCGACCGCCGAGTTTCTCGGTGGTTCTTCTCGGTACGAACGGCTTTCCGAACCAGCAGTGGAGTTGACGATTCGAAAGCATTTGTTTACGACTTTATTTGAATAAAGAATAATTTGAATTTAATAATAAAAAAATAAATTATAAAAGTAAAAAATAAAAATTAAACTTCACCCTAAAAACTTGCAGAACTAATCTCGGCGCTCACAGTGTTCTGAATAGGATTTGTCGCGAGTATGATATGTTTTTTACGAGAACAAAAACTGACATTCTCGCAATGAACAGAATAACAGTGTGTGTGTTGCCTCCTGTATTTTTTATTAATTTATATATAACTAGCGGCCTGCCCCTGCTTCGCACGAGTATAAAATATATACACCATACAATATTACGCCCATGACAATGTGAAAAAAAAAATGATTAAATTCGATCTAGTAGTTTTGATTTATTCATTACTGCCCGTGGCCCGCAAGCGTTAAGTTTAAATTAAATTTAAATACCAAGAAGATTTCCTGTTATCTTTGGAATATCTAGATTCATATACCTACTACATATTTACTTATTTATTTTGATTGATGCGGTTTTTTTAAATAAATAGAATGATTCAAGAGGAAGGTTCATATGTATAATAACATTCAATACGGAGTAGAGAAATACTGTAATTTTGGAGGTTTCTATTGTGATGTCTTAAATAATTAATTTTTTTCCCGCTTACATTGCAAACGCAGGCTAAATCCTACAAGATTTATCAAAATGATGTACTAAGTATTGTACACCTTGTGTAAGGGGAAGAATTGTTTTCTACCCAAACATATACTAAAACTAATGATAATGATTACTTAAACTATGCTACTATAAACTAATGCTCTTAAAACTATAAATGCCGGGGGGCGCGCGTTGTTCGCGCTGCTGGTAGACGAATGCAAACTGAATGCGGCGGCGCCGCGCGTCCGTATTTATGCTGTTATAATGTTATGTGTCAGGTGCTTATATGCACCGAACATGCTCCCGGGCACCAAAATAACAAATTAACCAGTTCACAAAATGTCTTCTAAAGGATAAACTCTCCTCGGCATAGGAGAGCTTGCTATGTCCCTTGTCCTCAACACACACACATTTACACTATTGGGACCACTAGGCTGACGGTCAGCCGATCTATGATTTCGCGCACTGTCACTGCTTTTCGGTGTGGCCGACTCCGGCTGGGCAGTAGGCACGGCCCACCGCGAGCCGGCCCGGCGTGCTGGACGACGTCCCCGTTGCTACAGGAACCTTGCTGATGTATTTATGGCCACTGATAATTGACCATAACTTACAATTTAGATGTGATGAAGGTATACATCATCCACCGGAAACTTGCTGTTTGTACATATTCTTTTGTGTATTTATTGATATGTAGTCGGAAATAGACATAATGCTGATCATATTGTGTATCAATCGTGTTTGTCTATGATGTGGGCAGCTATGTACTTTCTGTAGTATCTGCTTCTATATTCTGGGAGAGATATATATATATTTTGTTGATATTGTTCGGCGAAAGATTCGTTAAATACTCCGAACAATACATTGGCGAGATATCCGACTCCATTAATAAGCCCGCGTTTGTTACGACGGCGTGTTGAGTTTTGCTGATCAAGGTGTGTGCGATTGATGAACTTTAAGGTGAACGTACTATGACGAAGTTGTAAAAGGACTACGTCAAATTACGATTCTGAAGAAATGAGAGTGCATTTGTTACTCAAATTATGTTTATACTTAAATTATGTTGATACTCATTGCTGTATCTCTTCTCTCCTTTTATGTCTTTTTCATTCTTTGTTCTCCGATGCTAAAGGTAAGACCGATAATTTGATGATAGGTCTTTTAAGGATGCCATTCTTTGTTTTTACTGATACAACTCTTACCAAGCCGTCTTGACCTGGATGAAGTTCTACAACTCTACCTAGTAACCATTTCCCAGGCGGCAAGTTGTCATCTTGGATGGTAACCATGTCTCCAATATTCATGTTTTTGTGCTCTTTTTGCCATTTATTGCGAACCGAAAGTTGAATAAGATATTCGGATTTGAATCTCTTCCATATATCTTGAGTTAGCTTTGAGGTCAATTGCCACCTCGTCCTTGCGTCATGCTCGGTTTCAATTATCGTCATTCCAGGTCTTCCTGCTAAGAAATGAGCTGGTGTTTAAACGTCTAAATTATCTGGATTTTCAGATAACGGACAAAGCGGACGTGAGTTTAGGCATGCTTCTATCTGTGCTAATATGGTGCTGTATTCCTCAAAGGTTAACTTCTGTTCTCCTACGACTCTCTTCAAGTGATGCTTTACACTTCTCACTGCTCTTTCCCATAACCCTCAAGCACTAGGCCACGAATGTGCGTTAAAATGCCATTCGATATTAAGCTCCATAATTGCCGCGAAGAAATCGTCGTTAAGACTAGCTTTGAAGTCATGATATTCTGCTTTTAATATCCTGCTTGCTCCTATAAAATTAGTGCCATTGTCACTGTACATGTGCCGTGGCGCTCCACGTCTAGCGGCCATCCGTCTCAAAGCGGCTAGAAAAGCGGAACTGCTGAGGTCCGACACTAATTCTAGGTGAACGGCCTTTGTAACCATACATATAAATAATGCTATATAACCTTTAGAAGTTTTGATTCCGCGTCCTTTGTTTGCTTTTACTTCGATGTATCCGGTGTAATCCACGCCTGTATGAAAGAAAGGCGGGGCTGTATCAACCCTCTCCTCAGGTAAGTTACCCATCAGCTGATATTGCTTAATAGGGTCATGCTTCCGACATTTCACACATTTCCTGATTTCCTTCTTAACTGCTCTATATCCCGATACAACCCAGTACCTTTGTCTCAAATTTGAGAAAGTTAGTCGTGGACCCCCATGAAAGGTTAACTTGTGTGTTTGCTCGATTAACAGACTTGTAAGACGACTACTGTATGGTATGATAATTGGATGCTTCATTTCGTCACAAATCTTAGCATATTTTATTCTCCCGCCGACACGTAAAATGCCGTTTTGATCCAAAAAGGGATTCAAATTTCTTAAATTACTTTTATTGCTTAATATATTGTTTTTTCTTAAACTCTCTATATCTAAACTAAACTCCGTTTGTTGAACGTATTTTATAATAAGCCATTTTGCATTTTTCAACACCGGTAATGTGAGATATCCGCAAGGCGGCTTATTTGCTGTATTGTTAAATGTAATTGTTTTTGTAGCTCGTAGAATCCATGCTAAAATTCTTGTTATTTTTATGAATGAACTTGTTTTTTCTAATAATAATAATACTATGCTCTGCTCCTGACTTTTCTGAACAACATTAACTTTTTGTTTTGATTTAAGATCTATTTCTGTGCTATAGCAAGTGTGCTCGTTGTTGTCTACTGTAAATGATTTTAACCACTCTGGTCCCTGCCACCATAATTTGGAATTTGCTAATTGTGATGCTAATATACCTCTGCTTGCTGCATCAGCAGGATTTTCTGCTGATTTGACGTATTTCCATCTGTCAGGTTTTATAACTGTAGAGTATTTTTAGATGGAACCATGTGATTTAATGCTTGATATTCGGCAATAAATTGTCTATATTGATCTGCTAGTTTTGGTTGTTTATAAAATCTTTTTTCCAAATTTAGAAACTGCGCGGTTGCTATTTTCTTGGAAGATCCTAACATGTTACGCGTCTCCGGTTTCAGAGGCAATTTAACAGTGTATCGCCCATCTTCCCGACGTTCTGTAGTTGATTGATAGAACCTAATACAATGTTCCTCTTCTGCTGATAATGATGTATCGTTTTCAATATCCTCTATTTCCCAGAACCGCTTGATGTCGTCAATATTAGTCTGAACTATGTTGCATTGATATGATGTGGTATTTCCGCTTAATATCCATCCCAGTTGAGTTAATTGAGCTGTAGGTTGCGTTTGCTCGACTCCTTTTATTATCCCGTTTAGAATAATAACTGAATAGATATCAGCGCCTAATAAAATGTCTATCGGACTTGATAAATTAAAGTTTGAATCCGCTAATGCCAGAGTTTGTATGTAATTCCAAGTCGGCTTCTGGAATGATCTATTTGGTAAATTTTTTACTAGGTTATTCATGATAAATGTATTGACAGAAAAGGTAAAATCGTTAACCATTGATTGGCACGTTGATTGGCATCGTTAACCATTAATATGCACCGAACACCTTGAAAAGGTCTACAGAAAATTCCGCGATGGTATATGTCTATCTCTTATGGATAACCCACAATAGCATTTCTTTGGGTTTTTTTTTTACGAAAAATAATGCCTTTGTTTAGTATATATTGTCAACTCTGTCAACCTATAAAACAGTCGCAATTAAACATCTAAGCTGTGCACACGTTTGTTTCAATCGAAGAAATCCCTGCAATAGAATTTGAATCTTAACTACATCAACATATGGTCGCAATCGTGCCGGATCGTACAAGCGGCAAACGAACCGTCGCTCGCGCAGCGAGAACAATAGGCCTGCATTCAAGAGATAAGAACGCGTCGTTTGAAGCAATTAGTTATTCGAAGTTTTATAACTTTGTTTACGTGAATATTATTGAAGAATATTTGCTCGTAAATTGTTTTTTTCGGGAAAAATGGCTGCTTCACAAGAACAAACACAATTATTAGCAGTTTTGGAAGACACAGCGACAGTATTACGAAAGACCCAAGTCAACTTAAAGAAATGTTCAAAGTCACGGATAACAAAAGGATACATAGAAGCGAGAATAAAAATAATTCAGGATTATTGGAATACGTTTAAGAAGACACATATTGAACTTGTAAGAATAACACCTAAAGAATTGAAAGGAACTTTGCCATATTTTCTTAATGAAGAATTTTTTATTTATGAAGATTTGTATAATGTATTGTACGGGGATTTAAGTGACATGCTTTTGGCGATAACAGAACCTTCTACCAGCCAGCCGAGGTCAACGAATCAATCGTTTGATATTGGAAATACCCAAAGCAATATAGCACAATTGCCAAAAATACAATTGCCAACATTCAGCGGAAGCTATGAGGCTTGGCCCGCATTCCATGACCTTTTCGTTTCTTTAGTGCATAGTAATACATATTTAACCGAGGTTCAAAAATTACACTATCTCAAGTCAAGCGTTACAGCAGAAGCAGAGAATCTATTAAGGCACATAACAATAACGGCGAGCAACTATAACCATGCTTGGGAAGTTTTGAAGGCAAGATACGGGAACAAAAAGGTAATTTTGAATGCTACTATGAAGAGATTATTTAACCAAAAAAAATTGAATTCTCAGTCGTCTCTTCATATCAAAAATTTATTGGACACTACAACCGAATGTTTGAACACTCTAGAAAACCTTGAGGTTGCTACGGGCTCATGGGATCCAATAATAATATATCTTGTGGTGCAGAAAATGGACCCTGAAACACATAAGGACTGGGAAGAACAAGCTTACAAGGAAGAATCAGAAGCATTACCTACCTGGAATGAATTGAAGAAATTTTTGGAGTCTAAATTCCGCACTTTGGAATTAATCAATACACCTTCAAAAGAAACTACCAATCGCATTAAGGAACGCACTTATCATGTTGCCACGCTGAAAGAAAAAGAGTGCATTATGTGTCAAGATAATCACACCTTATGCCATTGCAAGAAATTTACGAGTATGGAACCTGCAAATAGAAACGAGTTTGTTAAAAACAAACAATTATGTTACAACTGTCTAGTACCAGGACATCCAGTATCAAAGTGTAAACTACCATTGTCCTGTAGAATATGTAGAAGGCGTCATCATTCACTGCTTCATGTTAATATGAGTACAGACTCTGCGGCTTCATCGAGTACTTCACAACCGCAAGTGTCAACACATGTAGTAGAAGAGGAAGAAATTCAAGTCAACACAATGATTTCGTCACAATCCAATACTAGTCAGCGAATAGCACTACTAGCGACAGCGATAGTGGAAGCAACAAACGAATACGGACACACCATTCCACTACGAGCGCTAATAGACCAGGGTTCTCAAGCAACATTCATTAGTGAGAAGGCGACTCAATCACTAAAACTCAAACGACAACCTGTTAAAGGATCTGTCACAGGTGTAGGATCTACGAGAGCGAAGATTACACATGTAGTGCAACTACAAATAAGATCACATTGGGACCAATCAAGCAACTTTAGTTTACCCATACAAGCCTATGTGATGTCGAAACAGTTGACTGCAAAGATACCTACAAATACACTGGCCTCACAAACCTGGCCTCACATCAAAGGACTCAAGCTAGCAGATCCATCCTATCTCAAATCAGGATCTATAGATCTCCTGCTAGGAGTAAAAGAATATACACAAATATTAGAAGACGGGTTTATCAGAGGTCCACCAGGGGGACCAAGCGCCCAAAAGACCAGTCTTGGTTGGATTCTGTTCGGAGAAATTTATTCAAAACCTGAAACTAACAATTTATTAATTATGCATCATCAAATCGATATGGAAGATATGTTAAAATCAATATGGGAAATAGACGTTGATAACAAAAGACATTTTACTATAGAAGAACAACTTTGTGAGAACATATATAAAACAACTACTAGAAATCAGGAAGGAAGATACATAGTCAAGTTACCATTTAAAACTGACAGTCCACAATCACCAAATGGAAATTTGAAAGATATAGCTACACAGAGATTTTTACAACTAGAAAGAAAATTGAAGAGAACACCAGATCTGAAAATAGAATACACTAAAGTTATTAACGGCTATTTAGAAGAAGGACATATGGAGAAAGTACCTGAAACGGAAAGAGAAGGAAAATCAGTTTACTTACCTCACCACGCAGTAATTCGCAACGATAAGGAATCCACTCGAACACGCGTCGTATTTGATGCTTCCTGTAAAGGATCAAATAACGTTTCATTAAATGATAAATTACTTGTCGGCCCCCAGCTACAGGATGATTTGAGAAATCTGCTGATAAGATGGAGAATGAAACATGTCTGTTTTGTTGCTGATATACAACAAATGTATCGGCAAATATTGGTTACTAAAGACGACGCAGACTATCAACGCATTCTATGGAGATCAAACGAGTGCGAGAACCTGGAAGAATATCGTCTTCTTAGAGTTACCTTTGGGACAGCCCCTGCACCATACTTGGCGGTGAAGACATTGCACCAAGTAGCCCACGATGAAGGTTATGATCATAGTCGCGCTGTACAAACTATAAAAGAAGATTTTTATATGGACGATTTACTTTCTGGAGCAGACTCAGTAGAAGATGCTGTAAAATTATCTAGAGAAATCTCAGACATACTAAAGAAAGGTGGATTTCAACTTACTAAATGGTCATCTAACAATATCGAATTCATGAAGTCAATTGATGAAAACAAAAAATCTGCTAATGCACAAATAGATTTGAATCTCGATGGAACTATTAAAACTTTAGGAATATTTTGGAATTTAAAAACAGATAAGTTTCAGTACAATATAGGCCTACCAGCTACAAATAAATCTATCACAAAACGTGACATCTTATCTGATCTACAAAAACTATTTGACCCGCTTGGATGGATAGCTCCGAGTACTGTCATGGCTAAAATGCTTATACAAAAACTGTGGGTTGAAAAAGTAGACTGGGATGAAAGAGTAAGTGAAACACTGGAGGAAGAATGGAAAAGAATCAGATCAGATTTGATTCATATTAATGATATACAAATAAAAAGATGGTTTGGCACACTAAGTGAGAACAAAGAAGATGTACAAATCCATGGGTTTTGCGATGCTTCTATGTGTGCATATGGAACAGTCGTTTATATCAGAACTGAAACGGCGAATAAAGTTGAAACAAACCTGATTGCTGCTAGAACTAGAGTAGCACCACTGAAAACAATATCCCTACCGGTACTCTGCGGTGCGCTGCTACTATCTAAGTTAATGAAACAAGTAGGCGAAGCAATGAGAATACCCACATCGCAAATGTATGCATGGACAGACTCTTCAATTGTTATTGCATGGCTTTGTGGCGAACCTAACAGATGGAAACCCTTTGTTGCAAACAGAGTGGTGGAAATTGTCGAAAATCTGAACAACAAGCACTGGTATCATATTCAATCACCTGAAAATCCTGCTGATTTGGCCTCCCGTGGAATGTTACTATCAGAACTGAAGAACTGTAGACTGTGGTGGAAAGGACCGCGATGTCCATCTGAAAAAGAAATAAATATTAGTGAACAAGAAATAGTACAAACAGAATTAGAAAAAAGGACAACTAAAATCAATACTTACCTTAATACCATTACGTCGGAGAATGATGAAGAGAAACCTTTAATTTCACAATTTGAAGATTTTGATAATTTAACGCAACTACTAAAAACGATAATTTGTTGTAAAAGATTTTTAAACAGTAAGAGAGAACTGATGGATATTAGCAAAGATATAACAACAAACGAATTAGAAGAATCTCTAAACATCTGTATATCTGTAAGAAAGGTACAAGAACAAGAGTATAAAGAAGAAATAGAAAGAATAAAACTAAAAAAGCAAGTAAAAAGAAAAAGTAAATTGCAATCCCTAAACCCATATTTAGATGAGAATAATATACTCAGGGTGGGCGGTCGCCTTCGACATAGAGATTCACCTGAAATAAAAAATATTAAAATACTTACCTTATCACGCTGGCAGCATACTCAAAAACTGTCAAGATTACAGCAACGACCTAAATGGCTGAAAAGAGAAAAGGAGTTTAAAATAGAAGATATTGTAATAATAAAAACAGACTTACCTCCAGGCAATTGGGCGTTAGGACGGGTGGTAGATGAACACCCAGGCGCAGATGGATTCACTAGAGTATATAATGTTAAAAGTAGTGGCTCTGTCATTAAACGATCTATAACAAAACTATGTGCATTGCCCATTGATTATAATTAATGTTTAGTAAACTTATTCTCTTTTGATATCCATTGTTATGTAATGTAACTTTTGTATTTAAAAAAGGCCTTTACAGCCCTTTTGGTGGGCGGTATGTTTAGTATATATTGTCAACTCTGTCAACCTATAAAACAGTCGCAATTAAACATCTAAGCTGTGCACACGTTTGTTTCAATCGAAGAAATCCCTGCAATAGAATTTGAATCTTAACTACATCAACAGCCTTGTTTTCGAAGCAATTTTAAACAATACAGCATTAATCCTTATCCAATTAAGTACCTTAAATACATTGTTGATTTAATATAGATCAATATGCCAGTTTGCAGCATGTAATTTAAATGAACATTTTCGAAGATATCACAGATTTAAAATTTCGCGAGGAGGCCGCGATCGCGCAGATAGAGCACTTCGAATTTAGCAGCGATCGGACGCGCAACTAAATGTTGCTTTTTCAAGAGTAACTTCTAAAGAAATCATGTTTGTATTGTCTATTGACAAGAAAGCTGTGAATGTCGTATATAAAGACATTCTGCAATTAGTGTGTAGTATGTTTATTTAATGATGCCAAAGAAGTATAATTCGCCCGCGCGTACGCTACGAGCGTACCGTGCACGGGCGCGTGCCGCTCACCTCGCCGTTGTCGTGCGCGTCGGCGTCCACGGCGCGCACGCGCAGCACGGGCGTGCCGGGCGCCGCGCCCGCGCGCACGGCCGCCGCGTACGGCCGCTCCACGAACACGGGGCAGTTGTCGTTGACGTCCGACACGGCCACGTGCAGCAGCGCGCGCGCCACCCGCGGCCCGCCGCGCGCCTGCAGCAGCAGCGAGTACGAGTCGCGCCGCTCGCGGTCCAGCGGCGCGCCCGTGCTGCGCACCGCGCCCGACGTGCCGCCCACCTGCGGCACACGCGGCGCGTCAGCCCGGCGAGACCTACCGTACGTCTACGATGGACGTCACGGTTCGTTCGGTATTTGTGAATTTTTTTTCCGCAAAAAGGATAATTGTAATTGGATATAGAATTTTCGACCGAAACACCGCAGTGAATGTACCTTTTTCTTCGAACGAGAGGGAAGATAACACTAGTACGCTTCGTCTCTGTCTGATCGCATACGAGACAGACAGACAGATAGATCTCTGTTTTATCGTAATAGTCCCACTCCTAAAGATTATTCTATTTACTTTTTACTAATAAATAAGTCGCGCTGTTTCAATACCGGTTAGATGTATTATCTTTCCAATAACGCAATCGGCGGAACTGAGTCTACCTGCGAGAGACCGCTATACGGTTGGCTCATCGAAGTCCACCGTCCGAGTTGAACTAACAAAAATATTTTATTTATATATTTTTTTATAGATGTTGCGATGTTGAGTGATGAAAGTTCAAAATGTTTCGTTTTCTATGCATTGGAAATAAATTATTTACTGAAAACGATATTTTCGATATTTCGGACAGGACGAACGCTCACCCCGTCAAATAGCACGATGTCGCAAATATAATAAATATCCAAATGATCCGTCGCGATCTATTGCCGAGGTGGGGGAAGCGGGTATATCGCTGCGGCCGCGAAAGGTCCGCGTCTGGAGTTACCTCGAAGCCTTCGGTGGGATTCAGTATCGAGAACTCGACGTGCTCGTTGAGCGCGGCGCCCAGCACGGCCAGCACGGCCACCACGGCCGGCTTGGTAGAATTCTCCACCACGGAGCCGTAGTAGTCCGCCTTCTGGAAGGCCAGCCCCGCGGGCTCCGGCTCGCGCGCCGCCACCGCCACGCGCGCCGTGCCCGACAGCCGCCCGTCCGACACGCGCACGCGCAGCCGCAGCGTGCCGCCCGTCGCGCCGCCCGCCGCACTACTCAGCGCGCCCGGCTCGGCCACGCGCAGCTCGCCCGCGCCCGTCAGCTCGAGCGCGCCCCGCGCGTCCCCGTCCAGGATGTCGTACTGCAGCGGCGCGCGGCCCTCGGGGTCGTCGGGGTCGCGCGCGGGCAGCGCCAGCACGAGCACGCCGCGCGCCGTCGGCAGCAGCACGGTCGCCTCGTACGACGGCTGCGAGAACGCCGGCGGGCAGTCGTTCTCGTTGGTCACCTCCACCGTCACCGTGGCGGTGCTGACGGAGGCCAGGCTTTGGCTGCCGGCGTCCACCACCTCGACCGTGAAGCGGTGCTCGCGCTGCCGCTCGTAGTCGAGCTTCGCGGCCAGCTGCAGCGCGCCCGTGGTGCCGTCCAGCCGGAACAGCGCGGCGGCGGCCGGGTCCGGCAGGCGGAAGGCGCGGCGGCGCTGCGCGGGCCCGTCGCCGTCCGCCACGAGCAGCACGAGCGGCTCGCCGGGCGCGCGCGCCGCGTCCGCCACGAGCGCGCCGGGCCCCGCGGCCTGCGCCCGCACGTAGCTCGTTAGTGACGACGTAGTCGTTCACGTTATTCATTATTTTATACGCAACAAAAATATACACTTTGTGCGAATAAGGAGCCAGCCCTCTTGTCGACTGAAAGGGCAATTAACGGAGGTGTTAAAAAGAATTCAAAAAATTCGCACTTTGATTCCATGGCCCTAGGGTCTCGACTGCAAACGACAGATGCATACCTCCGCCAGCTGTTTGCCGGATTCGGCCATTTCCGTCACAGCTCCAGGTCTTGACGCTGTTTGACTGATATGGGACGAGACTAACGTATCAACGTTTAAAGTAACAGGTATTCTTACATTTGCTTCACAGTATATTTTAAGCAATTTAATTTATGTACATAAAAATATAAGGAATTATAAAACGATAGGTGATGTATACAATAGACAAAGCAGGAACCGACATAAGCTTGCGGTTACTGCTTTGCGCCTTGCAAAAGTGCGTAACTCGTTTGTGGGTTTTGGTATAAGATTCTATAATAAAATTCCGCAATCAATTTCAGCACTGCCATTGCAGCAGTTTAAAAACACTGTTAAAAAGAGGCTGATACAGAAAGCCTACTATACTCTTGAGGATTATTTAGAAGATAAGAATGTGTGGATATAGCTCTCTTTGAACCTGTACAAGACAGTAACGTCTGAATGTAAATAGTATTAAGAATCATATGTTTAAAAGAGCAACCGCCGAGTTTCTTGCTGGCTCTTCTCGGTAGGAACAACTTTCCGAACCAGCGGTAGAGTTGACGATTCAAAAGCACTTGTTTACAAGTTTATTTGAATAAAGAATATTTTGAATTTGAATTTAAATTTGAACACATGTTGCGGAACCATGACGGAAAAGTCTACCAGAGCTCCTATGGCATGAAAGCCCGTGTGTGCCAAAGCTGTCAACGTCTTTTCCACATGGACGTCGGTGCTTAAGGCACGATGTGGTCCCCAGTTTAGGTCTCTACTAAACTTCCGTTATCTAGTAAAAATATTGGTACACAATATTTTTAGAAGGGAGAGTATGAAGCCAATAACCAGATTAGTAATTATTAATAACTTCTTTAGCGGCGTTGTGCACTTTTTGTGATGGGTAAAAACTCGCCGCTCGTACAGGCCTTGTTCTTTTGAGGGATTTAGTTGCTTTTTTTTAGTTATTAACCAGTCATGCAAGTACATTTTACACTTAAACTAGATAAAGAAGCACCAGCAGCAATATGCAGCCCAAATAGACCTCGGCCTGTGCTGGGGCTGGCAGGAGACAACAATGTTTCTATTTTATTTAGTGCCAGGTAACGATAAATATGAACACCTTAATATACATAATTTATAGAATTAGGCGTTACTTTGCGGAGATCCATAATACAAAAGTAATAGTAAAATTATTTTGCGATGAAGTCAAAAAGAAAATATATATAATGCTTTGCGATTTTGGTCGTGGAGTCTATCTCCTGATGATGCTTCGGTTGCGGGGCGAAACGATTGTTGAGTTTGTGATAGTGAACGTATATAGTGCTTGTGTATCGTGGTGGCGGTGGTGGAGGTTTGTGCATGTGTTTTTTACGACTCCTGCATGTATCAGGTATGATAACCGATTGTCCACTCTACATACACATTATAGCAAAATAATTTTACTATTACCTTTTTACCTTAATATACATATAAAACCTTTCTATTTCCTCAAAAACAAAATATTCAAGACTTTGGCTGGCTTGAATGGAAGTTGAGGGATAACAATATACAACAACCTCGTATCCAAAAACCTTAAAAAGTTTAGGAAAATTACAATATTTAACTTGTTGGAGCACAGCGCGGTGAGAGTTGGATGACAATTGATGATTAATTAAGAATGCGTAAATAAATGTGATTACACTATACTAAAAACGCTAGCAGTATTATTGCTATTAACTTTGACGAGGCGCTTTCTTGGGTCGCAACTATCCTATATAGTGTATTATCTATGGTCGCAACACCAAAATAATAAATAAACCCACCACCATGAATATATTTGTGTGTTTATAGATGATAACTCTATATTAAGTTAGGTTGCAATGTACATATTTAATATTCAAATTATTAAGTAACATAATTTGGTATATAGAGAATTAAAATCACTAGAGCTGCATTCCAAAAGAAATGTGTGTTTTGAGTTGTTTTTGGACCGGACACCGAGCGCCATCTATGAAATGTCATGTCCGAGCGCGCAGTATGTACAGGCGTCATTCGTGCGAAGCGTCTGCTGGTAGACAGAGACGCTCTGGAAGGGACTTAGTACTTTTGGAGGTTCAATAAACGCACAGGTTTTGCCGTATTTATCTGTTTAAGGGGAAATTCTTCAATAATATAAATCCGTAAATCAAATATAATTGAGACATCGAATTATTTTAGAAAGAGAATTAACATGCTCATCCCGTCTAAGATGTTGGTCCACAGTGACGCCTAGAAACGTGGTACTGTCTGTGTAGGATAGAGTTGTACACTTTTCGTTTAGGAACATAGTCGTTCCACGAGTGGATTCAGCAGTCACACGACCGCTACTACTGCATCGGTCGGCCGGTGCGAAGAGTGCAAATGAATTGTCACGATCGTGTACCGCAGCGGAATAATACGATAGTGTCTCCGCCCCTGCAGCGGCGGCTTCCAAAGGGCAATCTTAATATTCGAATTCACTCGTGCATTAATGAATCGGATTGTAGTAACTGTACGGCTCTGGCCCGCACAGACAGGGTTCGCGCCCACCTGACCTACCATGGTCCGGGCGGGGGAGGGTGCGCGGCGCCACGACCGACCGCTGCCACTTCCAGCTGAACACGCACTAGCACTCCACGCGACTAATATATTACCAAAATCAAATGTACTAAATCATCATAAAACCAAATTATCTTCCAATACTATCTTTCTGTGTTACCGTAATTAACAGACAGTACCATGTATCTTGGCGTCATTGTGGACCAACATCTTAGATGGGATAAGCGTGTTAATTATCTTTCTAAAATAATTCGAAGGGTCGTTATATTTATAACGATTTACGTAATATTATGTTATCGCACGAGTAACGGCTAACGAATACGTCACTGGATGCGACGTATTCTACATCTATTAATTTGTTGTGCTTTTAAAATTGATTAATTATTGTTTAAATTTAAATCAGTAATTGATGAGTACATAATATTTCAGCACCAGCGATTGTGGCGCCATCTTAATAATAAACCTTTTTTTCACTTAAATAATTAATTATAGCTCAAATAATTTACATAAATTTGTATAAAACTACTTTAGTTATTTACTTAATTAACATGTATCTAACAACCAGAATGTAATGTGAATTAACATTCCGGAAATATCGTTTTACTGTCCATTTGGGTCCATAGGTCCATTCGGGCTGCATCAAAAAATCCAAAAAAAATCTTACCACGTAACTGATAGTAACTTTACATTGATAGTTATGGCGAATTGTGCAATATGATTCCCCGACCGCGGTCCTCACCTCCGATATCCGGCCGTGGTACTCCCGCTGCGTGAACACCGGCGGGAACTCGTTCTGGTCCAGCACGTGCACCGTGACGCGCGCGCTCGCCTCGCCGCCGCCCTGCGCACGCGGACGTCAGCGACGGCGGACGGCGGACGTCGCCGGACGTCGGCCGCCGGTATTACCATGTTGAGGGCGGACACGGTGAACTCGTACACGTCCCGAGATTCGAAGTCGAGCGGCGCCGCCAGCGACAGCACGCCGGCCGCGGGGTTCAGCCGGAAGGCGCCCTCCGCGCCGCGCAGCGAGTAGCGCACGGCGGTCGGGCTGCGCGCCTCCAGCGTCGCCAGCACCGTGCCCGCCGGCGAGTTCTCGTACACCTCGCACGAGACCTCGTCGGAGACGAACCTGGGCGGCGCGTCGTCGGGCTCCACGACGAGCACGTGCACGGGCAGCGCGCTGGCGCGGGCGGCGGGCGGCGGGCCGGCGGCGCGCACGGTCAGCGTGTAGTCGCGCGGGCCGGCGGCGGGCAGCGCGCGCGCCAGCCGCAGGTCGCCCGACTCCTCCACGGCGAACAGGCCGGCCGCGTCGCCGCCCGCCAGCGAGTACAGCACGGGCCCGCCGTCGCGGTCGGCGGCGCGCAGCGGGGCCAGCAGCGCGCCGGGCGCGGCGCCGCGCGGCACGCGGGCCTCCCACAGCCGGCGGCCCCACTCGGGCGCGTGCTCGTCCTCGTCCAGCACGCGCACCGTGACCCGCGCGAACGCCAGCGACGCCCGCGGCGCCTGGTCGCGCGCCCACACGGTCAGCTCGTGCGCGGCCGCGGCCTCCCTGCCGCGACGCGATACGGTCCGCGATGTAACACGGGAGAGGGGCCCTCTCGCGAGTCACGTCGCCTCGCCTCACCTGTCGAGCGGACGCGCCAGCTCCAGAACCCCGGTGAGCTCGTCCAGCCGGAACAGGGAGAGGTCGCGCGGCGCGCGAGCGGCGTGCAGCCCGTACAGCAGGCGCGCGTCGCCGCCGCCCGCGCCGGCCACGGCCGCGCCCAGCGTCACCAGCGCGGAGCCCGCGCGCGCGCCCTCCGACACGTCGACGGCGTAGTGCGGCTGCGAGAAAGCCACGCCGCCCTCGTGCGCGTCGTTGATGACGGTCACGTTGACCTGCGGGAGCTCCCTCTGAGTGTTGCGGACCCGCGCGCCCCGCGAGCCGAGGGCGAGACGCGCGACGTTAACGGAACGTATGTGAATGAGTAGATTTCAGTTTCGGCGAGTCCTCGCGCTCGTGCGTCGCTCACCTGGGCGCGGGCGGTGCTGGCGCCGTCCGTCACCGCCACGTCGAGGCAGTAGGCCGGCCGCCGCTCCCACAGCGGCCGCCGCGCCAGCACGAGGCTGCCGTCCTCGCGGCCCACGCGGAAGTCGCGGTCGGGGTCGCCGTCTGCGGGCGGGCGTCGTCGCCTGAGTTTACCGTTACGTGCGTTCGTTCGAGACCTAAATCGAGCCCGGCCGACGGAACGCGCGCGCTCACCGACGATGTCGTAGTAGAGCGCGTCACCGTCGGGGTCGCTGGCCTGCAGCAGCGTCAGCAGGAACCCCGGCGCGTCCAGCTCGGCGGCTTGCAGCGGCGGCACCGCGCGCACCCGCGGGGCCGCGCCCCCGCCGCGGGCCGCGACGCGCACCCGCAGCCGCGCCACGCTGCAGCGCGGCTCGGGCCCTCCGTCGCACGCGCGCACCTGCGGCGAGCGGGCGGTGAGCGGGCGTGCCGGCCGCGTGCCGCGCGGTGCGGCTCGGGGCGGGGGCGGCACGCACCGTCATGTCGTAGGCGGCGGGCGGCACGAGCGGCAGGCGCGGCGCGGCGTACACGCGGCCGGAGCGCGCGTGCACCCGCAGCAGGCCGCGCGCGACGCCGCGGGCGCGTCCGCTGTAGCGCACGGTGCCGTTCTCCCCGGCGTCGCTGTCGAGGGCTGCGACCTGTCGGTATCGATCGGACGAAATGACGTGAATATGAAATATTAATAAATACGACACAATACAGGGGCATTCATCGGTTTCATTCATTCAATTCAAATACTGATACGAAATGCGATCTTGCGACGCGCGGTTCGCGTAGAATGTACAACGCGTTGCCGACAGGTGACACTACGCGAGGCAGGCGCTCACCGTGGTGACGTAGGTCCCGGCCGGCTCGGGCTCCTCCCACGAGTCCCACGGGAGGCGGCCGCCCGAGCCCTCGTCCTCCTCGTCGGCCTCCGCCTCGCTGTCTGCCTCGGAGCTGGTCTCGTCGCCGGGCGCGGCCGCCTCGTCGCCCTGCGCCGAGAGAGCTCGGTTACATTCATCATTATCATACAGTGCGATGCGATGCGAACCGACGTTACAACTCCTCATAATTTAAAAAGTAATTATAAAATTGTTTTGCTATAATCCGCGATGATAATTATAGCTGAACAATTTTATTATTTTATTTTATTTTACAGGGAATTACAGCAATATTAAATATACACCAAACAATAGAAATACAATAAGACAATTTCAAGTTTTCACAAATACATTTTGTCTAAAACTAAAACAACTCGCTTATACATAAAAACTTATTTCTGGTGCGATAAGAAAAAGTCAGAACTCAACACTCTACATTCTACTCTCTAAAACTCTAAAAAAGATCTATTTTATGCTCGTTGGAAATATTAAATGCAACGGATGATCGTATCCAGAATCTGTTTCGTCTGTAGTTAGTGTGCGAAATTGCGGTCTGCGAGTTGAAGTGGTATCGATAGTTCCTGTTAGGAACTTTAATGTTTAATTTTTGGAGTTGAAGGCAATCTACGACATTTGTTAGGTAACAAACATCACTTATATTCCTTTCGTATTAAGCGGTAGGAGGTGCAACCGCGCACATAAATCTTCATAATTAAAGCGACGATCAAGCTTGAATTTGAACTTTAGGAAGCGAATATTAAGAATTAAAGTAATTTTACGAAATCGACCATCAACTCTAATTCTCGACTACCGCGCAAAAAGATAACGGAATAACGGGTTCCGGACCTCAGCCGTCCGCGCGGTCGCACCGTCGTCGCACGATAAAACGTGTCGCGTCGCGTCGCCGTACCTGGTCGAGCCGAGCGGGCGCGCGCACGTCGTAGAAGCGTTGCGTGAAAGCTGGCGCGTGGTCGTTGAGGTCGAGCAGCGCCACGCGCACGCGCACGCTGCCCGCCAGCGCGCCGTCCGACACCGCCACCTCCAGCGCGTGCGCGGCCGCCGCCTCGCGGTCCAGCGCGCGCCCCGTCGTCACCACCTGGCCCGTGTCCTCGTCGATCGCGAACAGCCCGTCCGGGTTGCCGGCCGCGATGGAGTACCGCAGGCGCGCGGGCGCGGCGGCGGCGTCCCCGTCGGTCGCGCGCACGCGCACCACCGGCGTGCCGGCCGGGCAGTGCTCGGGCACGGCGGCCGAGTACTCGGCGAGCTCGGGCCACGGCGCCAGGTCGTTCACGTCCTCCACCTCCACGTACACCTGAATCGATACCGCGGATTCGAGGGGCCGCCGCGGGTGCGGTCGAGCTCGGGAGGCCGCGCCGGTCGCGCGAGCCGGAGCCGAACGAGTACTACGTCGTAACCTGAACGCACGCGTGTCGCGGCACCAGGCCGTGGTCCTGCGCGCACACCGTCAGCCAGTAGTGCGGGGTCGTCTCGCGGTCCAGCGGGGTCTGCGTCCGGATCGTACCTGCGCGACGGGTTCGGGTCAGTGCGTTCGGGTGGAGGGGGCCGGAGGGCGGCGCGGGGCGGGCGCGCGGTCGTACCGGTGTCGTCGATGGAGAAGTGCGCCATGCCGGAGCCGGCCAGCACGTAGTAGGCCAGGCGCGAGTCGCGGCCGGGCGGGTCTGCGTCGCTGGCGGTGGCGGCCAGCACGGGCGTGCCGGGCGGCGCGTCCTCGCGCACGGCGGCGGCCAGCGCGGGGCGGCGCGCGAACACGGGCGGGTGCGCGTTCTCGTCCACGTCGGCCACCTCCACCACGAGCGCGGCCTCGGCCCACAGCGCAGGCCGCCCGCCGTCCGTCGCGCGCACCGTCACGCCGTACACCTGCGCGGACGGGAATATTTAATTAAATATAAATCAATTCGATATAACCGTACGGATAGCTCTACGTACGGATGCAGTGGTACGAAAGAGATCTATTTCGTCCGTAGTTAGTATGAGAAATTGGGGTCTGCGACGTTTTAAAACGAGTGACTGAAAAAAAAATTCTAACTTTTTTTCTAACTTTAAAGGATAACTTTTGATTTTTGGTCATGTCCGATGCGATATTTAATAAAATTGCGTTAAATATTTTAAGCGCATCGTACCTGTCTCTCCTCGAAGTCCAACCGGCGGGCGGTGCGCACGGTGCCCGAGGTGGCGTCCACCGCGAACATCGCGTCCTCCGGCGCCTGGTCGGGCAGCGAGTACGTCACCAGCCCGCCGGCGCCCAGGTCCGGGTCGAAGGCCTCCAGCACCGCCACCACCGTGCCCGCGGGGACGTCCTCGCGCACGCGCGCGCCGTACGCGGCCAGCGCGAACCGCGGCGCGTTGTCGTTGACGTCGTCGACGGCCACGCGCACGAGCGCGTCCGCGCGCAGCCCGCCGCCGTCCGTGGCCACCAGCGCCAGCTCGTACAGCGCGCGCCGCTCGCGGTCCAGCGGCGCGCACACCACCAGCGCGCCGCTGTCGCGCTCCACGCAGAAGTCGCCGTCGCCGCCGTCGAGGCCGTACGCGACGCGGCCGAACTCGCCGCCGTCCCGGTCGGTGGCGTTCGCGCGGAAGATCGCCGTGCCGTTGATGGCGTTCTCCGTCACCCGGAAGCTGGCCAGGCGCGTCTCGAACTCGGGCGGGTTGTCGTTGACGTCCAGCACGGTGACGGGCAGCAGCCGGGACGCCGCGCGCTGCGGCCGCCCGAGGTCGTACGCGGTCACGTTCAGGTAGTACTCGCTCTCGCGTTCCCGGTCGAGGTAGCCGATCACCTCGAGCTCCCCCGTGTCCGGATCGATCCGGAAGACGGAGTCGGAGTCTCCGCCGGATATCGCGTACGCGAGGAGGCCGTTGTACCCGAGGTCCCTGTCGCGAGCTCTGAGCCGGACGAGCGACGTTCCCAGCGCGACGGACTCGTTCACCTTCACCTCGACCGGAAAGTCGACGAACTCGGGATAGTGCAAGTTCTCGCCGTATCGGGACGGCGCGAGAGGGAAGTCCTCGGCGAAATCTACGGGCGCGTTGCTGCGCTCGGCCGCGGCCAGCAGCTCGGTGAGGCGGCGGGCGACGCCGGTGTCGCGGCACTCCAGCGAGCCGGAGTCGGCGTCGCCGTGCCCGCCGCCCACCAGGTGCAGGGTGAGCGAGGCCGCGTCCGCGAAGTGCGTGCCGTCCGTGGCGGTGACGTTCAGGACGCGGGTGTCGGCGCGCAGGTCGCCGAGGTCGCACGACAGCACGAGCACGCCGGTGCTCGAGTCCAGGGAGAAGCAATTGTCCTCGTTGCCGCCGATGACGCGGTACGACACCACGTCACCGGAGTCGAAGTCGATGGCCGAGAGGGTCACGATCTCCGATCCTATGGACAGGCCGCGGGACGAGTAGCCCACGCAATCGACCCGCTCGAACTGAGGCCGGTTGTCGTTGATGTCCTCCAGCCGGACGGTCAGCCGCATCTCGGCCTGGCGGCGGTAGGGCAGGCCCCAGTCGCTCGCTCGAATCTGCAGGACGTACTCCCGACGCATGCTCTCGTAGTCCAAAACTCTGGTAGTCCGGACGGCGCCGGAGAAGTGATCGATCTCGAACGGCACCGGCTGCAAGTTCGCAATACTGTACGATATGTAGGCGTTCTCCCCCGAGTCCGCGTCCCGCGCCGCGACCCGCGCGACCACGGCCCCCGCGGCGCCGTTCTCCGCCACGGCGACCTCCACTCGGTCTCGTTCGAATACGGGGTCGTTGTCGTTAGCGTCGACTATTTCGATCTTCACCTTGGCGGACGATTGTTTCCGTATTCCGGCATCGCCCTGATCTATAGCGGACACGGTCAGCGTGTACAGAGATTTCAGCTCCGCGTCCAACGGTACCGCAGTGTAGAGCACTCCCGTATCGGGGTTGATGACGAACTCCCCGCCTTCGTTGCCGCCGACAATTTCGATATAAACTCTGGCGTTCGGGCCCTCGTCTCGGTCGGCGGCCTTCAGTCTGATGACGGGCGTGTTCGGCGGGACCGTCTCGGCCACGCTCGCCCGGTATATCTCGCGCGTGAACACCGGCGCGTTGTCGTTCGCGTCCGCCAGCGCGACGGGCAGCGTCAGGTACGAGGAGCGGGGCGGCGTGCCCGCGTCCGTGGCGCGCAGCGTGAGGTTGTAGCCGCGAGGGCTCCTCTCGCGGTCCAGCAGGGCGTGCACGATCACGTCGTACTCCCCGGGCTGCGCGGACGGCTTCACGCGGAAATGTCCGTGCGGGTCGCCGTCGACTATTTCCAGATCGCCAATACGACCGTTCTCGCCGGCGTCGCGGTCCGAAACTTCCACGATCGCGTAAACTTCGGACGTCGAGTTTTCGACGAGCTCCGGTAGAGTGCGCACTTTGAGTTCCGGCGCGTGGAGGTTCACTCGCGAGACGCGCACGAGCAGCGTGGCGCGCGCCGCGGGCGCCTCGTCTCCGCGCGCGATCAGCGAGGCCCGGTCGCGCGCCAACACCGTCAGCGAGTGCGGGCCGTCGCTGGCCGCCAGCGCGCGCGTCACGGTCACCACGCCGCTCGTCGGGTGCACGGCGAACCGGTCCGTGGCGTCCGCGAGGCTGTAGTAGATCTCGCCGTTCGGCCCCAGGTCGGCGTCCTCGGCGGACACCCGGGCGACGCTCGAGTGGAGGGGCGCGTCCTCCGGCACGAGCGCCTCGTACTCCGTCGGGTAGAAGAGGGGGCTGAGATCGTTCTCGTCGGTGACCTCGACCGACACCACCGCGTCGGCCTCGAGCTGCCGGCCGTCGGCGAGGAGGGCGGTGGCCCTGATCTCCAATCTGAAACTGTCCCTCCGCTCTCGGTTGAGAACGTCGGACTGTCCCGCGCGAGTCCTTATAGATAGAAAGCAAAAATCGCCTACGACCTGATCCTCCGCTTTGAAAAACTTGTCGCGATCGCCGTGCCGGATCCGAAAGCGGACCCGCGCGCCGGCCGCGGGCACGCGCACGCCCATGGGGTCGGCGCCGGGCGGCTGCTCGGCGTACGTCCGCGGCGGGCTGTTCTCGGGCACGCTCACGTTGTACGCGGCGTGCCGGAAGGCAAGCGCGGGGCCGGCGGGCGGGCCGGGGCCGGCGCCGCGCGCGCCGCACAGCGCCGCCAGCACCAGCAGCGCGCGCGCCCGCAGCATGGCACCTCGCTCGCGCTGCAAAAGGCGTCGCAGGCGTCAACCGTGGTTCGCTCCAAAACAACTATCGGGTTCGACTTCGACTGACAGAGTTCGAAGTGTGAACACGACGCGCGTCAAAAAATTCGAAGAACTATTTTTTGTCTTTAAAGTTTATACTTTACTAGCGGCCCGCTCCGGCTTCGAACGGGTATAAAATATATAAACCCATATCACTCAGTGACTAAAATCGATCCAGTAGTTTTGATTCATTCATTACTGCCCGTGGGCCGCACGCGTTAAATTTGGAATAAGACAATTCCCCTTTCCCTATACCATGAAGATTTCTTGCTATCTTTGGAATATTTAAATTAATATACATTTTTACTTATTTACTTTTTACATTTTTCCCTATGTATTTTACTTTTACAATTAATTATGGAATGTCTTTATATACGACATTCACAGCTTTCTTGTCATTAGACAATACAAACATGATTTCTTTAGAGGTTATTCTTGAAAGAGCAACATATAGTTGGCCATGTGAAGAACAAACGCGTCCGATCGCTGCTAAATTCGAAGTGCTATAGGGCGAAGTGCAGCCTCCACGCGGCATTTCAAATCTGTAATATCTTTGAAACTATTCATTTAAATTACATGCTGTAAACGGCCATATTGATCTATATTAAATGAACAATGTATTTAAGGTAAGTAATTGAATATGGATTAATGCTGTATTGTTAGAAATTGCTTCGATAATGAGGTATTATTTTTCATAAAAAGAAAATGACAAAAAGTGCTATTGTGGATTATCCATAAGAGATAGACATATACCATTACGGATTTTTCTGTAGACTTTTGCAAGGTGTACAAATATTTCGTACATTATGCTAATAAATCTCGTAGGGTTCAGCCAACGTTTGCAACGTAAACGGAAAAAAATGTAACTATTTACGACATCACATTAGAAACCTCAAAAATTACAGTATTTCTCTACTCCATATTGAATGTTATTATACATATAAACTTTCCTCTTTAATCACTCTATCTATTTAAAAAAAACCGCATCAAAATCTGTTGCGTAGTTTTTAAGAAGCACACATAGACATAGAGACGTGGGGACAGACAGAGAGCGACTTTGTTTTATACTATGTAGTGACTTAATGATAATTACATTAGTTTGATAGATTATAGTATCTATAGCGCTACGGGGAAAACGATGACGTCGTCCTCGCTACAGTGCAATTCATCACTAATCGCGTCCGACCGACACGCACGGAGCGGACACCGCGAGCGGCAGGTAACGCTGAAGGCCTAACGAGGGTGAGAGCGCCGAAGCCAGCGACAGCCCTTTGGACGATACCGTCAAGAGAGACCCAAGAGTCAAGAGAATAAACCTACCAGAATATGTACCAGAATACGGACACTGCTTTACGAATCGAAAACTATGTATAACCTGGTTCCTAGAGATACCGTCAAAAGATTAATTCAAATTCAAGGTTTTAAGGAGATAAATCCAAAGTGAAGCCTACATTAATGAGGAAATCACGATACAAATTTCCAGTTATCTTAAAACATGATTAGTTCATTGTTTAAATGAGGTCGCACGCCGCGCCCCCTGCCGGCCCGGGCATACACGAGGAACACACGCAAGCCCAAATTCAATACACCAAAGTAATATAAAAGTCCCTGGACGAGTCCGTCTGTGGTTCTGTTTGTTTGTTATAAAAACTACTGTACTAATTTTCATTTAGTTTTCTACGATAGACAGGGTGATTCGTGAGGAAGTTCAAGGTGTATTATTTTGTTAAAAACAATCTCTATCGATTAAGAAAACCTTACTATAATGCCGATTCTTAGGTTTAAAAAAATTGGCACGTAGGAAGTACATATTAATTGGTAACTGGAGAGTTACTTGGATATAGTATTGATCCACGCTAACATAATTAAACACGTTAGTTACCTACCTGACGCATTATATAATTGATATAACGATGCTTTACATATTTTTTTCAAACCCATGAAATTAAAAATAACATTTTTGAGCTCCAAATTGCTTCTTTCAAAATAAAAATATTTTTTGGGAGTTTGTATTATACGTAAATCATTTAAGTGGTCCTGTCCGGTATTAGTGGGCTTTATCTGACGGCGTCTGTTCTGTTAGTATAAACTGCTATTATGGCAAAGCTAAAAAGTGCATCTTTTATCAGTGAATCGCTAGCTGAATAACAATACTACTGCCGCGTAGAGCACGTCTGCAAAAATATAAACAACTAGCTTTTACCCGCAACTTCGTTTGCGTCGACAGGAGTTTTGAAATAAACAGTAGCTTCTGTCACTCTCCAATCCTGCATATTTTTAATAAAACTCGGACAGATTGATAATAGATGGTGCTCTTTAACGTCATCCTATTACTGTAGAATTAACAGAATTTCGATATTCTATTTGTTATGCCGGTGTATAACAAATAATTGTGCTAGATTTCAGCGATATTGCGATAAATTTATCATCAATTTATCATAAGTCAGCTCATAAATAGAACTAAATCTTGCAGTTGCGATAAAATATGTGATAGATATCCGTAACGGTTAAGCTACGGCCGAGTATGTTTTACATTGATATCTATCGCACTGGCGTGTCGGCCTCAGTCGGCGGTCAGTCACGGCTTCTTTCCATCAGTTCTGAGGTCAGGGCGCAGTGCACGGGCTCAATATTGCACGTGTAATTTCTTGTAATTCGAAATTAAGACAAGTGCATTTTCCGCTCATGTCGCAGCGCTCCACGCGGCCTCGCGCCCGCTCGGGTCGCGCCTTAGATCACAATCATACAATGATCAAACTGACAATCCCCGTGTCCCCGCCGTTCCCGGAACACCGTCGGCCGGCGCCGCGCGTGCGAAGTGCGACTTGCGAGCGACGCGCGCGCTGCCCGGGGGGGGGGGGCAGGGGGGGCGACTCGTTCCTACAAGTTACAACATCGCCGCGTGTTCGTCGACTGCGATACTTGTTTGATAGAACGTGTTTATAGTTTGCCATAGGAAACTGTTAATGAAATGTTTTAGACCTATAGAGCCCTACTAATCCTATCCTACTGCTACTCCTACTAACGATGCCGGGAATTTCACTATTATTTTAGCGATCTCACGTAGAAAAGGCTACTGACACGTCTTTAATACAACCTCCTTCATAGAGTTGGTCATCAATATGAACAAGCATCGTGGCTGTCATATACATATGTGTGAGTAAATGGATTGACTTTGGGAAAATTGCTTTTTATTTATTGGAAAAGTGCAAAGTAGAAATATCGTTGTGTGTTATAAATCAGATACCAGGCCAAACGTGTTTCGACGGGTTAAGTTAATAACAATTTAGAATTGTTATGCCAGGACGATTCTACCACCAGTTCGGAACGCTGTTTTGTTTTTTTGTTAATATCACCGTTTTAATTTCTAGTTTGGTAAGCAGATTATGTGTATGTTTTATATTACCATACATTTATATAAGTTAAGATTGTACTTTAAATTCAGTACATAAACGTTGTCACCCACCACCGTGGCATCACAGGCCTTGGCCGAACACCAGCGCTGCACTGGCGATGCTAACACTGATGCAGCACCGCGCTGAGCTGAATGTCTCATTGCTGCGCTCTATGCGGTGGGACATTATTATTATTTTCATAACTTTTTTAATTATATTTTTGTTATCATTATTAAATGTAAGTTATACCTATTTAGTAGCAAGCTTTTATGTATTAGTTTGTAGCACCGTGTGTAAAGCACAGATGAATAAATATGTTTTCTTTCTTGTCTTTTCTTTTTCTTTTCTGTCATCCACTGAGAAGAATTGGCAAGAAACACAGCGGTTGCTCTTATCAACAATACAGAATATAGAATTATCAATAACTATTTGAGGTTAATGTAGGCCGACGCCAATCTACCCAAAACAACATTAACACGTCACAGTAACCAAAGATAGTCGGATTAGTAATGACATCCAGATTAAATCATCTCGTCTAATCAATACAAATTGTCACACTATCTAAACACGCGGGTTTTTAAGGACCGTCTGAGTAGAGTCATACACCAAGACTGGCGTACAATAAATCAAATCGTCCATCATCTGGTCCTTCCTCACCATTTTCAATGAAATACGATGGAGCACTACAATCACGTTTATTAAATTATAACAAACGACGATATTTCTCCTTTATTTTTATTCAATAAATAAAAAGCAATTTTCCCTAAGTCAACCTCTTTCTCAACAACTCAATGACATAACATATAGTGTATTATCTATGGACATAACGACTGCCACAATGCTTTTTCATATTAATGACCGACTCTATGAAGTAGGTTGTATTAAAACGTGTAACAAAATTATTATCTAAAAACCCAAGTATAGTGAGATAGCAACGTTACAAATTATATCTAACTAGCGGCCTGCCCTTGCTTCGCAGGGGTATAAAATATATATCCCATGTCATTCAGTGTAAAAAAATGATTAAAACCGATCCAGTAGTTTTGATTTATTCATTACTGCCCGTGGCCCGCAGGCGTTAAATTTGGAGAAAAACAATTTCCTTTCCCTATACGAAGAAGATTTCCTGCTATCTTTGGAATATCTAAATTCATATAGTACATTTTTACTTATTTACTTTTACATTTTCCCTATGTATTTAATTTTTACAATTAATTACAGAATGTCTTTATATACAACATTCACAGCTTCGTTGTCGTTAGACAAACTCTGGAAAGAACGATATAGCTGCTGGATTCGAAGTGCTATAGGGTGAAACGCGGCCTCCGCATGGCATTTTAAATCTGTAATATCTCCGAAAATGTTCACTTAAATTACATGCTGTAAACGGCCATATTGATCTATATTAAATCAACAATTTATTTAGGGTACCTAATTGGATAAGGATTAATGCTGTAGTGTATAAAAATTGCTTCAAAAATAAGTCATTATTTTTCGTAAAAAGTAAATGACAAAAAATGCTATTGTGGGTTATACATAAGAGATAGACATATACCATCGCGGACTTTTCTGTAGACCTTTTCAAGGTGTACAAATACTTAGTACATCATTTTGATAAATCTCGTAGGGTTAAGCCTGCGTTTGCAATGTAAGCGGAAAAAATGTAATTATTTACAGAAACCTCAAAAATTACAGTATTTCTCTACTATGTATTGAATTTTATTATACGTACAAACCTTCCTCTAGAATCACTCTATCTTTTTAAAAAACCGCATCAATATCTGTTGTGTAGTTTTAAAGATTGAAGCATACAAAGGGATATACGGACATAGGGACAGACAGAGAATGCGACTTTGTTTTATACTATGTAGTGATATTATTTATTTTTACAATTGATTAGACAATGTCTTTACATACAACATTCATAGCTTTCTTATCATTAGACAATATAAACTTGAAAGAAGGACATTTAGTTGCGCCTCTGGTCGCTGCTAAATTCGAAGTGCTTATAGGTCGAAGCGCGGCCTCCTCGCGGGATTTTAAATCTGTAATATCTCCGAAAATGTTCACTTAAATTACATGCTGTAAACGGCAATATTGATCTATATTAAATCAACAATTTATTTAAGGTACTCAATTGGATAAGGATTAATGCTGTATTGTATAAAAATTGCTTTGAACATAAAGCATCATTTTTCGTAAAAATTAAATGTAAAAAACTGCTATTGTGGGTTATCCATAAGAGATAGATATATACCATCGCGGACTTTTCTGTAGACCTTTTTAAGGTGTACAAATACTTAGTACATCATTTTGATAAATCTCGTAGGGTTTAGCCTGCGTTTGCAATGTAAGCGGAAAAAAATGTAATTATTTACAGAAATCTCAAAAATTACAGTATTTCTCTACTTCGTATTGAATGTTATTATACGTACAAACCTTCCTCTGGAATAACTCTATCTATTAAAAAAAACCGCATCAAAATCGGTTGCGTAGTTTTAAAGTTTTATGCGTACATACGGAAATATGGACTTTGTTTTATAATATGTAGTGATGAACAAACATTTTTGGAATTTCGGAAGACAGAAAATTAAACATGCACTATGACGTTCATCACGGTTGTCTCGAAAACTTATAATATAAGTTAATTACAGTAATAAGTTATTAGATTTGTATACAAACACAAACCTCTTCTGTTCGTTTTTTAAGTGTTGACAAAGTTCCCGGACCACGTTTATCGTGCTTTAGAATTGTTTTATAACATTCAAAACTCCATAATTTATTCCATAATTTTGACTATTTATTCAAATTTTCAAGAAAATGCTTAAAAAGAATAAAATTTTGTTACAACATGTTTTTAATACGACCTCCTTCATAGAGTTGGCGATTAATATGAAAAAGCATTGTGGCTGTCATATTTTTATGTGTCATTCTTTGAGTTGTAGCGAAAAAGTAAATGGGTTGATTCTGGGAAAACTGTTTTTTATTTATTGAATAAGAATAAAGGAGAAATATTATTGCTTTTTATATTCAGAAGTGGGATGTAACCTAAACTCACAAATAGAGTGGACATAAGGAATATCTGGAAATTTAAAGAGTTTAAAGAAAAGACAAATGACGATCAATATTGAGACAACACGGAGAGTGCGAATTTCGTATAATTTGAGAGATAGTTGCGATATGCGATGCTATGGAATAAAAAATGGAGTTTTTATTGGAGAAATTATTGATGGTAATTGGTATTCGGTTAATTAATTCTGTGAGATCAACGTGACGATGTGCTATGTGAGGCCTTAGACGCGCCCGTGACTTTTGTTCGATGGAACTGTCAGCTAGAATGACGATTGTTCTCTGGATCTTTCCAGTTGTAACGATTGTTTTCTAGACTGTGGACATCTGCAACGACTGTCAGCTAGGCTCTGCCTAGAAGTGGTGATTGTTCTTTGAGCGTTATCATTTGCGAGTCTGTTTACGTGTGTATCTGCTGAGTTGGTTGCCACTAATTGAGCTGTGTTATGCCATGACAGTGATTGAGGGTGAGCTTGAGGTGCGAAATGCTTATGGTGCGAAAAGCTTAAGAGTTGAGGAGTTGAGCTTAAAGAGTTAAAGCATAAAGCGTGAGCTTAGAGTTGAGCATAAAGCGTGAGTCCTGTCATGTCATGGCATGTGCGGTTTTCTTTTACAGATTAAAAGAGCAAGTACTGAGTTTCTTGCCGATTCTTCTCAGTACAATCAGCATTCCGAATCGGTGGTAGATTCATTCCCAGAAGTCAGCTTATGAGATTTGCGGGGTCGCAAATGTTGTCAGGATGGTCGACTGTTACAACATGTTTTTAATACGACCTCCTTCATAGAGTTGGCGATTAATATGAAAAAGCATTGTGGCTGTCATATTTTTATGTGTCATTCTTTGAGTTGTAGCGAAAGAGTAAATGGGTTGACTCTGGGAAAACTGTTTTTTATTTATTGAATAAGAATAAAGGAGAAATATTATCGCTTTTTATAATTTATTTCGTTCACCTCGTACTAAACTATTATTACAGATAGTGACGTTATTTTAAAGAAGTAGGCGTTACTCTGAGGAGGTCCGCAGTGAATAGGAATGTTACAAGCAAGCAGAAGCTACGTCACTTTGAACGAACAGAGTGCCGACCCGTTTCTATTTTATTACATACAAGAAATAATATTTAGTTATTGTACAATAATATCTACTGTTAGCAAGTTTAACATTAGTCTCGATATTGTGATCTCAACTTAAGAGGAGATTTAAAAAGGGAAGAGAAATTCATTTTGGCGGCATTCTGTTCTGACGAAAAATAATCGTTATTAAAGTAATTAAGAGTAATAAAGTGTTTAGGAATTGCGCCGTGTGGTATCCAGCTGAATAGAATAGTACCACGCTCTTTCTTACCGAGGTGTCGTAAAAGGCGACTAAGGTAAGTTGACTCACCGTGTGGTATCCGGTTAAGTAGAATAGACCACCCTCATTCTTATCGAGGTAAAATCTTGTCGTTAAATACGACTAAGATAAGTTGACGTCAGGCAGGCGGCCGGTCGTAAAATACGTAGCCAAATCATGTGACAACATGTTTATAACGTGTTGTGCCGACCCCACTTAGAGTGGGATAGGAAGATGATGAAAGTGTTTAGGATTTGTTTTGATATAGGTATTTTGGAAATCATTTCTAAGTATTTAAATATTGCTTAAAGCGATAGTTTCGGCCAACTTCGTAGTGACTGCTTATTTCATCGTGTGGTAGCTGCGGGAACGCACATAGCGACAGGTGTTCAATACGAGCTGAGGTGGTGGCGGCGAACACTATTAGACCGTCAATGAAACTAAGTTACAGGGAATCGATCGATGTTCTCGTCACTTATTGAAAGTTGTTTGTACAGAAATGTCTTCATGGAGCTATTCATGAGGCAACGCCGAACATAATTTTTCTCACGCTCTCACAATGAGCTATAATAAAAAGCCAGTGTTTAAAATTATTAAGCCAAGTATCGTTTATCGTTTTAGGATCACGTTGATGCCTAAAAAAGGTTCAGTATGTATTTTATTATTACACAAAGATAAAGATAACCTCTGTTATCTCGTGCACATTCCGAGCGCAACCGACACTATCTTCGTAGTAAATCGTGTCACTCCCGTCCCAGACTAGAGTTGCACTACAGCAGCCCACGAGCGACCTCATAATGCCGTCCAGATATCGAAAACGCACATTCCGGACTCATCACTTATTCTATATTTATATATTTCTAGAACAAGTTAGCAATTACATTTTACACCTAGGGCTATATAAAAAAGCACCAGACTAGATTCCTTTGTTGTTGGTGTACAGCAATACGCAGCCCGAATGGACCTCGGCCTGTGCTTAGGTTAGCAAGAGTCAACAATTTTTCTATTTTGTTTGGTACCAGGTAACAGCCATATAAAACTATATAAACAAATATATTTAGAAAAAAATCAATAAATAATGAATAAAAATAGAAGAGTGATAAATCTATCGATATATAAAAAAATAATAGAAACCCATCACCATTAATATAAACGTTTATGGTGTGTGTGTCTGTGTATTAACACACGATAAATCTATATTTAGGTGACATGTAATTTTCATAATACATAATGTAACATATTATTTTAAAAGTGGCCTAACTCTATTTTTCAACTCTTTTGGAAGGTTACCATGGTTCATTTTCATGTTATATATCAGAGAAGCATTTCAGGTTGCTTATATTCAGAACAAATACAATAAATTTTTCACACATAAGTTTTCGGAGTTAATTACATAACTGACCCATGGAGTTTGAAACTGGCCCAACACCATTTATACGTCTTACATCAAGATAATATTTACTAATGATAATGTCGGAAAGCAGCGATGAAGGTAATTCCAATTAATAATTAGTATTTACAAGTTAACCTAATGTTAAGGACAATTGCATTAGTTGAATAACCTGTACGTTTAATTACTATAGAATTTAATATTAAATTTTGGAAATCATTTCACCCGTGACGAAAAGCAGAACAAGACTATTAATTAGGAAATAATAATTAATGATTTTAAAACAATCGAAAAAGAAACCGAATTGTACAACAAAATTCGTCTTTAGATCCGAATTACAAAAGAATAATAATATAGAAAAGATTGATGCACCATACATCCAAAAAGTGCGAAAGATTTATCGAAATTCGGGAAAAAGATATTGCACTGATAGCGGAAATATTGGTCCTAAAATTTTTTCGAAAACAAAGATTGTGGTTATCGGAATGCTTGCATATAAAAATTACAATGAAGAAGAAAGAAGGAATATTTTTGAGAAGTTTTGTGGTTTGGCAGATTTTAACAAACAAAATGTATTACTTCCCGAAACTGTCCAGCGTACAATTGTAGAACGAAGACGTCCAACAAATGGAAAAGGTTCACCAAGAAATTTAATAATTGACCTATTACGGTTTATGTATGGTACGGTATGACCTATACCATACATACCACCAGAACATCATGATTTCTTCAAATCCCTTTCACACGCACAAAATGTAGACGAACAGTAAATTGTTTTGCGATAAATTTGTTTGTAATTTTCTATGTTCTGTAATAAATTAAAAAATGTTTTGAATCGCATAAATTATGTTACCGAAGTGTTTTCAACATATGTAAAACAGATTCAATATTGTTTTTCCAATTTGAAACATCTTAAATTATGGTGAATGGACTTGGGCACCTTCAAATTTTATAATGAATCTGGATGTTAGTTTTGAAAGTGGCCCAACTCCATTCTTAATAAGAAAATGCACGTTATTTACTCAATAATTGCCACTATTTTAACATGAACTTTAAATTTAACATAACAATTTCAGTTTAAGCAATATAAATCTAATGATTTATAGTGCTTAAACATGTCTAAGGATCTTTTAGGATACGAATG
Organism: Morpho helenor; assembly: GCA_029227775.1. Taxonomy (NCBI): domain Eukaryota; kingdom Metazoa; phylum Arthropoda; class Insecta; order Lepidoptera; family Nymphalidae; genus Morpho; species Morpho helenor. The sequence continues at coordinate 18,506,844 of JARGCU010000028.1, read as the reverse complement.
TATCCTATACGTATATTGCTAAATTTATTGAAACGCAAAACTTTAAATATCTCGATTTGAAAATAAATGGAGTTATATGTATGAGTTTCAAAAAAAGCGGCTCATATAAGAGTTAAAACTTCTAACGCTGCAGTTCAAAAGTAATTTTTGCATGTGTTTTGAGGTCTTTTTTGGATCGGATATCGACAGTAATCTATGAAATATGATGTCCGAGCGGGCAGGGCGCGTGCAGTGTCTGCCGGTAGACGGGGACGGCCTCGGAGGAACTAAATACTTTTGTAGGTTCATGTTATGTCGGCACTCGGCGAGCCGGCCGGCCGCGGAGTGCCCGCGCCAATTGACATCGTTAACGAGAACGACCTCCGCGACGACGGCGATGACGTCACCGCCGCACTGGTAATGCTGGTGACGTACCATTTTATTGATTCAGCTCAAGGGTACGGGGGCCCGGCACCGCCGGTGATGTTGCCATACCAAAGTCCTAGTAGGTGATCTAGTGTTTAGTAATTTTTCAACGATTTAATAGGAGTCGATTGTTTTTTTATTTCAAAAATATCTTTATATTTAAATGAGTTAATCTTGTATATATATATATTTTCTGAATCTCGGAAACGGCTCCAACGATTTTCCTGAAATTTAGCATGTAGTAGGTTTTGGGGGAGAAAAATTGGTCTAGCTAGGTTTTATGTAAAAAAAATATTGTTTTATCCCTGTTTTTGGGCATTCAAAAACACTAACATTTATATTGAATTGAATTTTCGCCATTAGCTGTCAAGTCGACCTAGCTTATTCGGGTGATGGGCAAACTCGAGAAATGTGAATGTCAAGGATCGATCCCCAACTAAATAATTGTTTTTTCTTTTTTTTTAAGTTTTTTTCTTGCAAAAAATTACCGAGCGAAGCTCGGTCACCCAGATATTACTATATTATTTGCTCTATTTTTAACAGATTGTTCGGAGACAAACTTGACTTATTTATTTTAATTTATACTAAGCTAGAAGCAGGAAAAGAAAGTCTCATTTCACATAAGGAACTTATAACCCACAGATTAAAATTGCAAAAAAACAGTTTAGCTAACAAGGGCATTAAATGAAACAGTTTTAAAGCGTAAAAGCATTACAGCGTGTTCCTACTATTTTAATCACTCTGGCCTCTCCCCTGAGGCGTACGAGCTACCACCAGCTAGGGCTTATCACCATCTCTTATCTAACAGCTCTGTCCGAATCTCGATTGATATCCGAGAGGTAACTTGTCATTTTGAAAGAACTAATAAAAAACAATGACCGGTTCACCGGAGGGATCGACTGCAGGACGGGCGGCACCGTGAGCTTTACGATGATATTATTTAAGTCCAAATCATCTCCAGCCAAAGTCCATCTAATGACATTCCCCAATAACCCAAACGCGGCTCGGTTTCATTGCAGAATTTCTGTACCTACTTGCCGGTGCATCAATTTCTGCTTAACTGTTTCAATCGATAATTTTTGGACCTTCTTAGCTGAGGTAAGAAAAATTTAAAAAAAACCAACCGAATCATCATCATCCTCCTGCCCTTATCCCACTATAAGTGGGGTCGGCACAACATGTTATAAACATGCTGCCACATGATTTGGCTGCGTTTTTACGACCGGCCACCTGCCTGACGTCAACTTACCTTAGTCGTATTTTACGACACCTCGGTAAGAAAGAGGGTGGTCAATTCTTACTCAGCTGGATACCACACGGCGGGTCGACTTATCTTAGTCGCGTTTTACAACACCTCAGTAAGAATTAAAAAAAAACCGAATCGAACCGAAAATCTTTTATGAAGGGATAGTAAGTAAAACTAAGCGAACAGTCCAATCGTAATAGTGACGTAACATATTATAGCAGGTCGGTGGCCACACAGCTTTACACAAAAACATATGGTATTGTTGACATCTTACATTACGGCATTTTAAATTTTCCCATCATCAAAAACACATCACTAGTCATTACTCGTGTTGCCCAGTCGGTCTGTTAACCTAGCTGTCCTGGCAGGAGCCGGCCACTGCACGCTAACTAACTGAGCGCGGTTGTCACCCCCCACATTTTTCAGCCCCAATACTATATCCACTAGCCCATTAGACAGTGCACGTACGTCAAATATGTGTCGTAATTCACTTATACATATCATTATCTTCCTGCCCTTATCCCACTATAAGTAGGGTCGGCACAACATGTTATAAACATGTTGTCACATGATTTGGCTACGTTTTTTACGACTGGCCGCCTGCCTGACATCAACTTACCATAATCGTATTTTACGACACCTCGATAAGAAAGACTGTGGTCTATTCTACTAAACCGGATATCACACGATGGGTCAACTTACCCAAGTCGCCTTTTACGACACCTCGGTAAGAAATGAGGGTGGTACTATTCTCTATTCCGCCGGACACCACACGACGTAATTCACTTATACTTATAAGGGATTGTTACAATACATTCCACAGCTGACCGACTCTGAATGTAAACAAAGACAAGAAAGCTTTATGATCCTATAAATGAACCTCTGTTTTTGTGTAGACTCGTCGCAACATGTGCACGTTTCTACGAACTCGTTTCGGATGATTCATAAAACTAGTCGCTGCAACCAACATCGGCGGCCGGCGGTATGACACAACTCGCCAACAGTTTGTTTGATAGTCGGTAAAATACAGTAAATAAAAAAGTAACCTCTAACCTAAAATAACGGTAACGGGACGAAGAATTAAGTTGATATAGTGTAGTGATGTCACTCAATACATATTTTGCGAAAGCATTCAATAATGAATGAGGTTTTATAATCTGTGCCACAGACAAAAAACTAATCCATATCAAACCTCAGCGAGGTGACATAATCATTCTATAATCGAATAAAGTATATTTATCGTTCCATTTCTTTACGAATCGAAGATTACAATACCTGTTGAATCTGCACATATTGACATCATGGAATAAATTCATATTGGTATTTGTATAATAATATATATATTAGGTCACTTTTATTGACTTTTTATATCATAGCACGCATGTTTGCTGCTCAACAAGTCAAAAATCTACTACTTATTTTCGAAGAAAACTTTTTTATAGTTATTCAATTTTAAAAATAACACGTGAATAGAGTCCACCCAAGCGATCCTTCAATAGTGAAGTGTTATTTTCTAAGACACGCGTCGTTCAGCTCGACCATTAAGCGTAAAGAAAAACGTATTTCAGCCCGGATAACGTTTAAAATTCTTAATTGCATCTATAGCAATGCAAGCCAACTTACATGTTTGTCGTCGAGGACATCGCTTAAATTCTTAAATCAAAAAGGTTTACTAAGTGAGGTAATGCCACTCTTGTCTAAAGTTATAAAGACATTAAGTACTACTAATGCATACTAAGTTGAAATATTTTCGTAAAACGGTCGCGGTCGTTAGTTGCATGTGAGCGAAGTCACCGCGCGCCACTGTGTCGGCTCACCTGTAAGGAGCCACACTAGCAGTCGCCTGCAGGCATCCGCTCACAAAACAGAGCGCGGCGTCGCTCACGGGATCGTTTAGAAAGCACACGCGAGCGGCTCCGGCTGGGTCGCTCGCCGCGGAACACAGAACCGGCTAGCGGGCCGTCAGACCACTTTCGAACAACGCACACCACACAAGATCACCGAACGCACCGAACACTTTTTGAAAAAAGCACACAATATAAGTTATCACAAGTAACGGTCGATCCAAAACACTCGCGAAAGAGATCGCGTCCGTTCGGCGCGACGTGTTCTAGTAACTGGCAAAAACACATATCGCGCGACGGACAAGCGGCGGCTGACTGGCTTCAGGCGTGCAGCGCGGCGGGCGCGGGGCGGGGGCGGGGGGCGCGGTGCTCGTCCCTCCGCTCGCCCTGTAAAGTTGCCGCTCTCGGGCCGCGAGTAGGCCGGCTTGGCTTCTCGTGCACTTTTGTGAAAGGCATATTGCATCGACACGATTATTTTCGATATTTATGCATAATTTCATCACTCGAACGAGGCTTTATTCGATTGCACGACGATGAAAACTTTATTCGAAGTCTGCGAAGAGAGTCAAATAGGCGTGCGATAGGTTTACGACGGATACAAATCTTCGAACTTCGTGAATCGAAAGCCCTAAGGACGTCAACAGCGTCACTGGAGAGAGGGGGCGAGCGCAGAAGCTTCGCCTGGTCCTAGTTTGGAGCCCGAGTGCTATACGACTCGCGACTCCTTCGAGCGTCGGCTGAAGGAAGGCCGTCGTGAGACCGAACCTCGGATCTGGACCTGCGGTGGTGCGTTTTGATAGCGCTCGACACGAGCCACCGCCCCATAACCGTTTCGAGGGGGTCACGGGTTCAAATACCGGGGAGGAATCCATTACTTTTCTGGATATTTGCAAACTATAACACGCTTTTCCATGGAGGAAAACCTCGTGACGAAACTTTAATGTCTTTAAAGAATTCTGGGGATATGTGTAATCTACTAATCCTCGTTGTATACGCTCTTAGGACGTACGAATCCTACTGGGGAAATGATCGGCTTTATAGTTGGTTCCGGTGAGAGGAGAGGTCACCGGCCAGTGCCCTGTCTGCGACCACCTCACGAAGCGGTACTAACTGCCATGATCCGTCGCTGCTGCAGCCGCCCGCACGAGCGAGGTGGCATCCCGCCGACCGGCCGCACCGACCGCGGGCCTACCGCGTGCCCGCCGCGTGCCAGGAGCGTGCGGGGGCATGGATGCTTTTTAAGGAACTCTTTATTCTAAATGTAATATGTTTTAATTGAATACGTCCTCCGATACGACCCTCGGACAAACTAATCTTTTCACTTTAAATGAGCTGACTCACCTCACCGCACCGCACGTGCGATGACTGAACTACTCTGAATAACCATTTATGATACGATGATACATTACCTTTCGAGATACCGTCGACTTTGATTTTCATTAAAATCATTTATTTGCAGTCAAATGGAATCAACTCATCGTCAAAGATACCGATGTCGATCGAACCGATATCGTTTCCGAATACGGTACCGATGTCGGTCCGTCGCCCGAGCCTCTTCCGTATTCAGAGGGGACCTAACTGTATAAAAATGGTGGCATATATGTATAAATTCTTTAGGAAGTACACCATAATTCGTCGCCAGCTCGCGCTGCCCTCTCCAGTTATCATGTTATAGCTGATATTCGGCAGGCAGCTCGCAGCTCGCGGCCGCCGCGCCCCCGCAAGTGGCCAGTGCTGCGAGAGCCCGCGCCCCACAGGAGCCCGGGACCCGCGCCCCACAGGAGCCCGGGACCCGCGCGTCGTACGCGGCTCGCAGAAGAAGTGCGAACTCCCAGCGCTTATCTCACAATAAAGCTCAAAGCAGAAACGCTGGTCATCTAGTGTTTTCGAACTCTTGGCTTCTGCGGCATTGAGATCTTTAAATTTTTTAAATCTCGATACCGATGCATATCGCGAGAAATACGTGGACCGCGGAACGGATTCATACGGTCCAGAGTTCGTTGTTTCGATCAGGATTGCCAGCTTGCGGCAGACGAGGGGCTGCAGGTCGCAGCGCGGGGGGCGGACCGACTGACAGATGGCAGGCGAGGCGAGGCCGCGTTCTCACGATCCCTCACGTCGCTACCTGCAGCGAGCGCGCCGGCTGCGAGGCGGACGCATCGCTCCAAAAACGATTCTTTACAATGTCTGCTTCAAAGTATTCACGCGATCGATATTTGTGCATTCGTTGATTACGTCATCGTTTAAACACGATCAACGAACGCGACCGTGTGGTGTCGGACGGCTGCGGCCGGCCGAGGCGAGAGTCGCAAGCTTCGAACGTGTCGCGGTGCCTGTGCCGCGTCCGTCGTCGGTGCGAGGCGCCCGCCGTGCGTCGTTCGTTCGCGAGCACCTGGCGAGTAACAATGCTGTTTGAAGCGGCGTCCGATAAGGATATGATTCGGTATATTATCGGTAGGTCCGTATCGCCGTGAGTCAGCGCGGCCCGCGGCGGCGCCCGATAACGCGCCCAGGTAAGCGTGCGTGTCGCATAGAGAACAGAGTGCACGACTGAATCATCGTAAAGTTTAGTTTTGAGTTAAGTAGTATTCTCAATTTGTGGAATAGCCTTGTACGAAACTAAGTTCTTTCGTTACAACGACTGCTTTCGCGTCAACCAAGTATAGGCGGCAACAAACATAGAAAACAAACAAAGTCGGCTCGTAGAGATCATTAGGTAGGTGTTATCATAGCTTTCGTAACGACTGTCTAAAGCAGTCATTTCAGGAGCTTCGCATTTCGATTCTTCATGCAAGCAATACTGATATCTTTGACTGACTACCGTGCGGCGGCGGCCGGCGCTGGGCCCCGTCGCGAGATAGCGCAGCCGATGTCCCTGTAATATGGTGTCGGGCGCGGCGCGGGCGATTACCGCGCAGAGCAAACATCGCACCCACATTTATACTAATGTTTAATTGACTCGATAACGTGCACCAATATTTGGACTGCCTACTTACCGCCGGGGTCGACGGCCGCGTCGACATTTCGACAATTCTGGATAAATTTAATGAAACTGACTTGAAATGGTTTGCGATTCTAAACTTCGATTCGTGTAGCAGCCGCCGCCTTCCGCTGGGCTTTACTTTAAATCGTGGCCGTAAACCATAGTAACGGTGCTCCACGTGTGGCGCATATCTATTTCATAAATAACGTAAGTCGCTTGCAATTTTGTTGCTGTATGTAAATAGAACTTAAAAGTAAAGTACCTAGCGTACTTGACCAGAATTCAAAATTCTTTAGGATCCGTAACCTTGCTGGTAATCCGCATGATAATCGCGGGCTTTCGATGGGTAATCGTTCGTTCGATGCAATCAGTGAATTATAATTCTAAGCGCCCTCCGTTATAGACCACACAGCCGAACAGATACAATGGCGAGGCGAACAACGTGTCTCGTTACAGAGCCGAGTGCCGACAAAGACGATATCGTCACCGGCTGCCTGCCTTTATGATTTTAAAGAATCGCCCTAATGGAGTCGTCTGTTGCCCCTCGGCACTTCGCACCTCGTCCGCTGCGACCTTCGGAACGGAATCGATATTTACTTAGCTCATTATTTCTGTAAAAATGGCAACAACCATTCTGCCAGTAAGCGTGGTAACGTGGGGTTGGCGTGGCTTTGGTAGGAGTGCTCTTTGAACTACTTAAGTTCAGGTGGCGGATATCCGGGTCAACAACTAATTAAACTTGAAATATCTGGAAGATGCAACATCCACGTGTGAGTCCCCGGGGTGGGAACCGGCAACGTCGGCACACGACGACTGCGGACCGACAGTCAGGCGGCGGGACGTCAGGCTTAGATCGAAATAGCAGCAGTAGTCCCGAAAGCAAAAGGAAATCACTCCGCCGCAGCTGAGCGCCCGTCCCGCCGTGTTTTGTTTAGCTCCTGACTACTTTTTGGATCGAGATTGTTTACGTTCTAAATCCATCCAAGGTTCATCGCTCGTGACGTGTTTGTTTACTTATCTGCTTTTTATCAAGATATCTACCGCTGGTTAATTTATCTGTCTGTCGTCGTTCTACGCGGTATCGGGGAGATGCATTCTTACCATGTTAGCGTTATTATTATTCTCTATTGGTAACCAAAACTAGATAGTAGAAATAGTAAATGTTTCAATCTTTGGTTCGCATAAACTGTACTATGGTTGAAAGACCACATCCATACTTCAGTTTTGACATTATTTCTGCTCCATCACGGTCCCTCCCCAAACTAGCCTCCAACATCGAATAACCAACGTAATTAGGTACAGTCTTCCGCTTGGCCGGCCATGAAACCATATCTGAGGTCTTAAAATAATACAGCATGCCACGTCATGCGACATGATATCTCTATAATCATCGTATAACTTACTGTATAATAATACAAAGTACGCAAACATATACAGTATTAAACAATAATATCTTGTAGTTGCGGACTGGTTTAGCCTCGAGTTACGTCCACAGTCCATATTTACAATTAGATAATTAAATGATGTATAGCTGCCTACGCGGCGGTGTCGGGTTGCCGTGAATCGTACGATGACACTAACAAACGTGAATAGTACGATTCCCGTGTGATATATTTAATAATGTATGTCTCGATATAAACAAGAATAATAATTATGGCTTTTGAATGAAATAACTCGATGTATCAAACGAAATCGAGAATTCGAAAACGCAGAACGAGCCTCACTTCCACTCCTCACGCCTCGGTAAATCACTCTAACTTACAACAGTTAAAAAATACTTAAAGAAGAGAATAAGAGGTCTTTTTTTAATAAATTGAATTTGTCTCCGTCCGTCGCCGACTCGCCTCCGACCACAGTATGGCTTTAGAGTTGAGGTAAGTCCATTTAACTGCGCCTTCCCGATACCCAAAATGTAATACATAGCCGACGTTGGAAAAGAATCAAAAGGCTATCGAAAATAGTCCAAATTGTTTACCTGGAATACGCAACGCTGGGCTTCGCTATTATTAACTCTCTTTATGAAACTATGTTTAAAATCCCTTCCCTTCGTAACGCTTGTTAGAAGCAGGTAAAGTTTGTTTAGTCGTTGTTTATAAGGCACGCGTTTCTACAGCTGACCTCCGACGACCGGCAGCTCGCCCCGAGGCTCGCAGACACCGACACGGCTCCGGGTGTCCATCAGCTCCGATCAGGAGATCGACCGCTAAGTCATCTCGCCCCCCAAGCATTCCTTACGGAATAACCGTACGGCCGAAAACATAACTTGAAATTTATTTTTTACGAATTCATGCTATAGCGACTAGTTAGAAAGTTAAAGGTTCCATATAATAAAGAAAATAATTTACATTGTAGAAGACTAAAGTAATATTTTTGAAAAATTCGCTACAACCGGGTCTTTTGGGTTGTAAATCCAATAAGTTTCTAATTCAATCGAATGAATTTCAAATTTGCCTTTTAAATAATCATAAAATATTAATCCGAGCATTCACACAAAACTGCTACAGAGCATCTAACGAAGGAGGGGTGACAAGGATGGGAATTGCCACTTCTAGTGTGTAATTTTTAGAATTTGTATGCATATGTTTGAACGGACGGACGGTCGAAATAGGTATAAAAATAATTGAAAGTGTTTCCCAACGGAGAAAGAGCTCCTCGGTGGTCTGTGATGTATACTATTTATTAACATCTTCTATACAAGAGAAACACCAAGTACCGTCAATTAGCATTAATTAGCGGCCGGCGCCCGAGCAGCGCCGCCGCGGCCGCACCGGCGTCGGGACGCCGCGGGCTGTGGCTCTGTTACCATGGATCTTGTTCCGTATGACTGTTTGGGAGTTAATCAGCTGCGGCCGGCGTTTGATACGAGTCGCCCGCTCACATCGCGATGTACCAATTTGATAGGAGTCTTTAAGAAAACCTTAAGCGCACAATATTTTTTGATGTCTCTCAGTGGCTACGTTGCTCGAATATTCCGAGTCTGATTAAATATATGTAGTTCAATAGTTCTAACGAAGTATAAATTGAGTGACTACTCGTACTTATAAATAAGAGTAAGCTGTTTAAAATAAAGGGTAAAAAATTAGAAACGTTTTACGGAACAAGGGACTGTCGTGTAACCTCGAAGACATAATTCTGATTACAATGGTCTAGGGATGAGCGGGAAATCTTAAATCACCTTTCTCCTCTTCGTTTCGGTGAGCTCCGGCGGTTGATTAAAAGGGGAGAGGAGGATCCGTCGGTAGGCCGGTCACGTGGTGTTTCCGAAAGTATCGTGCCTCCCGCAGGAGCCTGGAGTGAGTTGGAGGAGTGTTTACGAAGGAACAAGGAGAATTATGTCAATGATTCAAAGTACAGGATATCTTGAGAGACAAAAAAATTAAATCTTATTATTTATTCTACTTTCTGTTGCGCATTTGTTCCGTGTAGCGATCGACAAGTGTCCGCGTGTATCTCAACGGTACGGTACTGTAGAAACGAAACGTACTGTACGCCAGAACATCCCCTGTGAGTATATAAGAGGTAGAGGTAGTAGGTATATAGGACCGGGATACAAGTTTGTTCCCCGAGGAACCTTACTATCAGAATGAATGTTACACATCTGAATGTTTACTTCGTGCGTCATTAAGTTCCCGTCGGCATGTATTCACTCGCCTCTTACACAATATCGCGCTCGGCAAGCGGTTGCATAAGCACCGCGCGGGAGCCCGCAGAAAAACGACAATAACTACGTATGTATAAGACAATTAAAAGTAATTTTTGGAAACATACATCCGACTAGTGCTCTTCGCGACTTGGTCGGGGTCGATTCTAGTAGATACCCTAAATTTATAGTAGGTACAATAGTTTTTTTCTATATATCCTGTATGTTAGGTCAGTGTATAAGCTTCTATAATACTATTTTTTCTAAATACATATATCCCTCTAACCGATTAGCTGTGAAAGTATAACAGACATACATTACGACAAAAACATAGACAAACTTTATACTCGTAATATTAATATAGATCGATGTCAGCAGCGGCCCTCGGATGACATCGAATATTATCAAAATGAATTCTAAGTTATTCGCTAATAGGTATTTACGTTTTACACGGAGAACCAGCATTTTTTTCGGAAACAAAAGTACTATTTCGCAATATGTCCACGTTAGGACGCGATGTGTCCCTTCTCGTCGGCTCTGCCCGTTGCTTTACCAGTTTAAGAAAAATTGATTCAAACATACATGTTGACCGTCGGGTGGTACTCGTATGAGTGTATTTCAGTTCTACGTTATTTGTTCAATATTTATAGAATATTGGTGAATAGTGGGGGTGGTGTGGTCGAATTCTTTTTCCTCATACAAATTCCCTCGTACGTAAATGATGATAGTCCGTAGCGTGGGTGTCCATCATCCCAGCGCTGGGCCCCCGAGCGCGGGTCACGCCCCGCCAGCGCCCCGCGGTCCGCTCAGATGAACAATTACATCGAGCTGCAGACGGAATGCTCGCGCGCTGATGTCACTCCGTCCGCGCCGCGGAGCGCTTACATTATTTACATTACAGTAATCAAGTAACGCGGTCTGACGTGTGTTTATTGTTCTACCACTTTATACCTATACGATGTCTCTAAGATTCTACAATTAGAGACAACGTGCACGTTTTCATAAAATAATTAGAAACCAGCGGGCATAACTACCGCTATGTATTATAAAATAAAGTCTCCGCCGCGTCTGTCGGAATATCGCGTCTTCGCGATTAACTACTGAATGAATTGGAGGAGGACGGCCACGGTCTTCAAGTAAATACCGCGACCACACTCGGCGACCCACCGCCATAAACTGAGGCCCGACTCCATGATTTGACAGCCTGATACATCCCAACATCTAAAGAACAGGAACTGCGAAGTATACTGTATGTTAAGCTTTTCATTGGCCACATGTTTAACAAACAATTATATTACAGCATAGCATTAGTTTAACGCAATATAACACCTCCTGTGGTCGGCTAACGGTCGTGGCATGATCGTCGTCGAGGCGGACGTCCCGGCGACGGACGCTCCCCGTTTGTAGTCATTGCCGAGGACTCGGAAACGTGAGCGGTCACGTCGGGCTGCGCCTAAACAAAACATTTCGCTAATAGTGTGCACTTGTAGCACGATCGGTTGCGAGTCGCCCGGGGCCCTCCCTCTACTTTGGACCTTAGCACCAGCGGACAGAGCGCAATATTGGATTCGAGGGGCGCTATAGTAGCTGGATTTCGTGCCAAATGAGGGCACATTAACTATAACAGTCGTCCGCTATCTCGCACAATAAAACTTTATAACAATTTAAATGTCGTCCGCCGAACGAAGGCTTCCGTGCTAACGGATTATCTACGTGGTCGAGCCGCCGCGCCCGTGCGGCCTGCGAGCACGATAGAGGTAATTACAGGAGAATAGGGGTAGCTACGGCCACTTGCGGCCACTAGCCGGGTAAGGTTTTAGATAATATTATGATCCTGCAGTATTATAGATTCAAATCCGTGCGAGGCAAGCGCCACGATGTCATACATTTTATAATCAAAAACTAAAATATCGAATTTGAAGTGTACATTACCATTTTTCCTAACTCCTTTACTGTGTTAATAAATCTTATGTTATTTAACTTATTGTTTTATATTACGTGCCTCTTATAGTGGCCGTGAATTATGTACGAACGTATTAAGTTTCCATCAGTTTGCTTGTAGATACTTTAAGATCGTCCGTCTGTCGTGACGATGTGCGCCGTCGTTACTCGGCCGATTCAACTTTCAGAGCAATATTTTAATTCCACTTAATGTATGCTGTGTAGCTGTCACAGCGCCCGTAGCTACCGTAGGGGGGAAACCGAAGTAGATCATCTCATCGAGAGATATCTAAATTCATCACTTAATCAATTTGACTGACTGACTGAATCACTTAATCAATTTGACTGACCCGTTGGAGCAGTGGGTAGTGACCCTGCCTTCAGCTCCGCGGGTCGCGGGTTCGATTCCCGCCGAGGGCCAACATTTTCTATAAATGAATCTGTTGGTCTTTGAGCCTGGGTGTATATTTGTATTTAAGTATGTATTTAAAAAATATATAAGTATATATTCACCAGTTGTCTGTCTACCATAACACAAGTATTAAGTTACTTACTTTGGGGACGAACGATCGAGTGTGTAAGTGTCCCATATATTTATATTTAAAAAAAAAAAAAATTTATATTAAAAAAAAATTAAAACTTCGCCGGTGTTAATATGTCTTAATACCAGTATCTTAATGTCGAATACACACGTAATGTTTTATTATTTTCAGACAAAGAAGGACCCAGCGGATGATCGTGTAAAGTTTGGTGACGAACGGAGCATTTGCGAAGGGGTTTTTATCTGTTTCAATGAAGATACGAAACCAGGCTGAGCCACAGCAACGCTTGTTCGGGCAGTTAGATTTTTTCATATACGTGGAGAATAAGCCTTTGGCAAACCACAGGATAGCTACATGTCGGTACTTCATATTACTAGCAAATTAAATTCTAAAGCAATTTTTTCATGTGGTATGTGCCGGTGTGCCATGAGCCATTACATTTATTTAACATTTATCTGCGTGCTGTTTTGCATATTACCAGTTGTTATTGTCGCAGTATGGGCCACTGTCCCCTCCGGTTCGCAGCGGCCCTGCTCCGCCGCCACGTCGACGGTCGACCGGAGCGTCAGTATTAATAAAGTTGTCCCCCAGTTCGGAACTACGCACCCAAGTTATCTACAAAAGTTTTATATTTCAAACGCTGAAATCATTTCGTTGCCTCAGCCAGCGATCTTTGCGAATAAGAGCATTAAATGATATTTCGGGACTTCGGTTCGACCTCAGTAACATATTTGTATTCTGGAAACCGTGGTATTTTTGCAGGGTACGTAAATAAAAATTTTCGTGTCCGGCTATCGCCAAAAAAGGAAGGAAGTTTAAAAAAGGATCTCAATGGATTCTTCATATCCATTAATTTTTCGCCTCTTTACCGTGGCTGGATCGTTGTGTCACACGAGGACGGCCTGACGAGACGAGATAGCTTAACGAATGGATCGCATCACTCGGGACAGCTCGGGACAGACGGAGACAGGGGCGGGCGCTGTAGTGGAGACGACATCAAGCGAGGACAGGGGCCTGGACTAACGAAACTCCAAACGACTATTCCAACAGTTGAGGTTTTTGTATGTGCTTGACGACTTCTACCGAGAAAGCTCTAGAAATATAAAACTTAAAAGCTAATGCTCCGCAATTTTGACAGCGGTGGTTTCACGTTTACTTATCAGAGTCCAGTACTATCTTATAACTGCAGCGATCCGAGAGTCGATTCCAATTTATGAATTGATCCACTCATTTCTCTGTTTTTTTTGTTCACTTAACGTGACCTACGAGTACAACACATTCGCCAGTTTTGGTTTCCTTCAAATCTGTACTACATAGTTTTTGTCAATGATAATTCGGTCGTACTCTGTTAATACAAATTAGTCAAGCCATTACTATAGCATTACCTACGCATAGGAATATGATGAATACGATAGGAATACATACAAAGTCACACTCAAATATTAAAAGTAGATAGTAAAATTTATAGAAAGACTATTTTAGTACAAAAATGTCGCTATTTCTGGTTAGAAAATGTTCGCGAGTGCTCATGATTTCGTTCAGTATTTATTTATTAGTTCCACGAACGGCCTTATTCACAGGTTACGACCGCGCCGACCGACCAAACGTAATGTTGTACACGTGTGGTTCGACGACTCTTGTTTAGATAAGCGGATAGCGGGGAGCGCGCGTCGGGACGAGCTACGAGCATGAGCGGATTCGCAACAGGCCGCAGGAGGCTGCAGGAGGCCGCAGAAGGCCGCAGAAGGCCACGGAAGGCCGTAACAGGCCACAGGAGGCCGCAGCGGAGCCGCACCTGGCTGGTGATCAACAAATAAAATGACTTATTCCTACCAATAATAACTTCAACTGTACTAAATTTCATTAATATTACAGGAACAAATCCAAAGCCTTACCGTCATCATCATCTTCCTGCCCTTATCCCACTCTAAGTCGGGTCGGCACAACATGTTATAAACATGCTGTCGCATGATTTGGCTGCGTTTTTACGACCGGCCGCCTGCCTGACGTCAACTTACCTCTGTGGTATTTTACGACACCTCGGTAAGAAACAGGGTGGTCTAAACTACTAAACCGGATACCACATGGCGCTCCAAAGCCATCCAATAACAGATGATAAATTATAATTGAAAGTAGGACGATATTGAAAGTAAATATGTAATATTATGTCTAACAATGTATAAATAAAGGTAGTACAATATTTTTTTACATATTTAGTATAAATTGTAGAACAAAATTTTGAAACTAACAATTAAATTTTCGTAGTGGTTCAGTAAATCTGTCCGCTCCGCATCGTTTATTCTAGTACAAGTATAAAATGCGATAATTAGTGTCGCTGTCGTCAAACTCCTTTCTCGTCGGTTTGTTACAGTAAAGCTCTCGACTGTCCGTTTTACGATTGTAAGCAATGTAATTTTTGATGGTGCGCCAGCAACGGCCGATAAAGGTTAAATTCGGATCTTTAAACGCGGCCACTTGTGTAGTGTTATATCCTGGCTTATGACGAGCCGCTCGAGGTCAGATACGTATCGCGATATCTGGGGACATCAGTAATCGCGTCCAATTGGAATTGAGATAAAAAAATTCGGCCAAGTACGAGGCTGACAGTTTTGTACTTTTCAACAGCAGCTATCGCCACAGATTTCCTTTTTACGCCTAAATCTTAATGTTTACATATACTTTATAGCCAGTATCCATGGGAATATAAATAACGTTTAAATGGAACTAATTCCACACTAATATGATAAATGTTAAAGTATTTCTGCCTCTAATACGGCTAATCTGGTGGACTAATATTGAGTAAATTTGATACAATTGAATATTATGAATGAAAATGTTTTCAGTCAGTCGTCAGTGTCGTCGAAGACTTGTTCATCGGCTCAGTATAAGTGCAGGCAGCGACAACTTGTGTTACCTCTCCGAGCGAGTGCAGTCGCGGCCGGTGACCGGTGACCGGTGACCGGTAACCGGTGCCCCAGTTCCGGCCGCCGCTCTAATGACTAATAGCTATAAACCTCAAGTGCGCGGACTGTAAACAGGGTCGCTATCAACATTTGAAGTACTAAATTATTATTTTTACCTGTAACACGTTATAAAATATTCCATGCTCCAGTTTGTTTATTCGCACTCGTATCGTTTTATCTAATGCTATATTCGAACTTCAAAATTTAAAGATCGAATGACGTCAAATATAGAGTCACGGTATGACCCTACCCTTACCATCGCTCGCACTGGGAAAGCATCTCTCATATGTTCGTACAGTCGGTGCCGGCTGGTAGGGCGGTTACCTCCTTATGTTAATGACCGCGGGCACCCTACAGTGGCGGACCGCAGCCGCACCGGTAATATTCGTGGAGACACAATAGCGGCTCGTATAGTTTCGATTGGGACTTGTTTGATTACGAACGGATTAATTAGGGTTGGTGTAATTGAAATGATCGCGATAAAGCCAGTGTCGCTACCGACTGCTCGGTGCCCTCCACTGGCTGTATTTCACGGTTATTATCCGTTTGTTTGAACACTGACTGATTTTGCCTGAGCGGTTTGTTTGAACTATTGATAAGCGACGCGATCGGTGTTAAAGGAGCTTCCTTAGCAACGGTTTAATGGAAGCACGCCCGAATTTGAGATTTATTAAACGGAACTGTCTGTACCGTGGACAACGCTTTAATTCTCTGGTTGCAGGTCATCAGGTCAGGAATAGGATATCTTCCTTGAAATCGGTCGTGCTAAGGAGGTTACTGCGTTGGTAAAACAATCGCAACAACATCGTCTGTCTAAGTGTAGATTGCGGACCGCGAGCGCTGCACCTCGGACACCAGCGGGGCGCCGCGGACGTTAATTCTTATTATTTAATTCCGAATTCCGGTTTTCTTAACAGACGGGCCTTAGGTTGCTACTTAAACAAGAAAATTAAAATGTTACGTCGGACTAATTGGAAGATTTCTAACAACGTGTAACCAATTGGCTCCAATGTAAGTGATATACTTCACACTACAACCGACCGTATACCGACATAACCTAGAGACTTTCACAGTAATAATATGAATTACCCCAGAAAGTAAAACTAGAATACATAAAATAAACCCCGGAAGGAAAACTTGTAAAACGAAGTGGTAGAATGATTTGGTAGCACGTCTCCCGCCGCCGTCCACGGGACGCTGCGGTGGAGCCGCGAGCACTCCACGCGATGCGGACCAGGACGTAGACGAACAGTGGCAGTGTAAGTGACGTTAACTAACCGAGCACACGGACGTGGACATTGAAACGGAATTGAATACATTGTTGGACAAATGAATATTGTTCTGTTCACCGGGGGAGGCGGCGCGGCTTTAAGTTCACTCGGTCGGTCAATAGTGTCATAAACAGAGTTCATATTACCTACATAACTATTAGTACCTGGGTATTATTTCTCATAGCATATGATACTGACGCGGTCCTAGAATCTAAGTTCTTATTCTGAGATTCTTGTAGTAATTAATGTAGACGATTTATGTCCGCACTGGACAGTCCGCAACTGCGAGCTACTGACATCCTCTCGCCATAAGATGGTTCCAGTATATGAAAGTGGCGTGTGGTACCAGGCTGTGAATGGACCCTCATTTCTTACCGGGGTGACGTAAAAAGCAACTAAGGTAAGTTAATGTCAGACAGGCGGCCGGTCGTAAAGCAACTTCTTGTAACAATATGTTTAAAATATGTTAAGGGCAGGAAAATGATGAGGGCGGTTCGAAATAAAGTCAGTACCGCATTAATGTTAATTTACACACATAGCGGTACAGCGACATGAACCGGGCAGGGTCTCATATTGTATACAATGAAAGTGTTTGATTTCTATGTTGTTGTTAATGAAAATTGGTGATTTTAAATTATCGCGATTCATACTTGTTATTACACAAACTCACAGCTCGGCCACTACGTGCTCGCGGCGGATGCTACTCTGTAAGTCGATTTTATCGCGTCGTGACCCGTATGTTTATTTAATCAAATCTTTATTACTTGATATCGTCATGTAGAACCTAAATACAAATATTATGTTGCTTTAAAATTTCGAAATCGCTACAAGTAGTATTCTCTTATCTTAGTACTTAACGGGCTGGTTATTAGAACACAGTAGTATTACTTTTCGTGCACCAAAAATATAAAATCATTGGAACTATATAAAGTAAAGGTAAAGCGCAACGGGCAGCCTGGCTGTTAAGGAGGTAACCTGCTCGTCGGTAAACCGAGAGCATCCATAGAATCTATTTCCACTTGATCTTGACTTATGTCTCCTGGAAAAAATCTACATCCAGAGAATAATTTCTGGATATAGATTTTTTGATAGGATGATATTTTTATACGCTTCCTAACTACAGCGGCATTCTAGCAACATATAAATAATAATTACACTTCAAACAGCCATATCGCTTCAAGAATTGTAAATATTTGTGTATAAAAATACTTGTAACTGGCGAAGTTACATTCGGCTACCTCAAATCACTAAATGTAAACTGGAATGTGATATTTATAGTTAATCTTTACGCATTATACAAATAGATGATAAAATGTAACGATCAGTGTCAACGACCGCCGCAGCCGACCCGCGGTTCAACTATTCACTTAAGTATAACGAGCGAGTCGCTATTTGGGGCGCGTTTTAATGAACAGGTGGATTTTGTAGCTAAAAGCATTATTTATCGTCAAACATGATAAAAAACTGGTAATGAAGCCATTACCGGGCTGGAATGACACGCGGGAGGCCGGGGCGGGCGGCGATCTGCGGGGGAACACTGAATTGCGATAGATGTTATATATTTTAAGGTTTTCAGGTCTTCTGCTTCTTCCGTTCCTACAGCTTACGGTTACATTGGCTGGAAAAAAATATTTCTTGGATAAAAGTAAATCGACCCCGCAATGTCATGTCATGTCGTATGTGCCGGCTTGTGGTGGCACATACGACATGACATCGTCCAGTAGTAGCATGAAGGGGAGCATTTACGGCCAGTCTGGAGGGCGGGAGACCTGTCTAGTAGATCCCAGTCGTCTCGCTACATATATACACACAAACAGTAAAACAATACAAGTAACCATCCACTGATAGACCGAATGCGAGACTTAGCGAAATACCTGCAGTTCCAGGTGTCCGGCGTGTTCACGTCGGATGTTCCGTTGTCTCTCGTTACTTGAGGAAATGAAAAAAGTTGTCACTTCCGGCAGCGGCCGCCGCCGTCCGTACGAATGTTTGTGCTGCTTTGCCGCAAACTTTTCTAATATCCGCTCGAGCCGTAGCTGGTATTGTTTTACAAAAGCTTCCAGCGGCATACACTTGTTCGATACGGGGCGCCGAGAGCTCCACGCTTTTTATATTTATTCACTCGACAATAGATATTGAATTTTAAATAATTTATAGAATTAGGCGTTACTTTGCGGAGATCCATAATACAAAAGTAATAATAAAATTATTTTATTATAATCCGCGACGAAGTAAAATAGAAAATATATATAATGTGTTAGGTCTTAAAAGTTGGTAAACATGTTATTGTTTATTTTTATAATTTGTGGTCGCAAAACAAAGTTCAGAATGTTGGTACTATTTTAAAATACAATGTCAGAATAAGAAAAAGTGTGAAAGATGGTGGATGCTTTTGTACCGCACCAGCGAATAAGAGTAATTGTCAATAAGTATGCTAATAAAAGTGTAAAATAAAGGGAGTTTTATTACAGTTCAGAAGTGGGATACGTACACGCCTATTTATTTCCTGTAAGCTTAGTATTATGTATAAGGTGTATTAGTATAACAAAATGTATTTACTGTGGCGAGTTGCACGATATGTCACATCTAGTGATATATAATAATAAATACTTAAATATTTTAATGAATTGCTATAGATAATTTGTTTTAGAATTTAAACTGTTGATTTGCTTTATTTGCTTATTGTTTTACAATATGTTATATTTAAATCAGTAATTAATTGACCTTTGCATCATAATTATAACGACGCCATCTTAGAGATAAATATAAATGATATAAATGTTTTATGACTTAAAAAATAAATGTAGCTTAAATTATTTAAATAACATTATACAAAATGAACTTAAATATTTATTAAATTTACGCGTATTTTACAACTGCAATTTAATGGAAATTAACGTTCTGGAATGAACTGCTAATTCCTGTTGTAAACATGGAAAGTAGCATATGACAAGAGAGATACATTTTTGATCTTATTCTGATTTCAAAAACTTATTTTATAATATTTTTAAAAACTAAATGTCTAAATTCTGTCATAAGTAAATTGATTCAATATTTGCAAATACAATAGATTTTAAAAGTTTATTTTATTAAGCCTTTAAAAAAACCAATATAATTGGGTTTTCCCAACTTTAAACTAATGTAGATTTCTCTTCTTTCTGTTCGAGCTTTATACGATGCCGCGCGATAGTGCTGAATCACGACGTCTACAGACTCCTGCACCGCATAGTCCCTTCGCATCGCGGAGTCTCCGAGACTGCAGGGCGGAGTCATCAGCGTAGTCGACAACGGAGTCGCTTTCGATTAAGCGTCCATTCTTCAATACGCTGCCGTAAAAGTCTTCAGGACCGTGAAAACGAACTGGAGCGGGAGCGCGAACGTCTTTGGATACTGGCTTTTCAGTAGTAGGAGGTACGCGTAGCCCGTAAACGTTATTCATCAGACCTACGTGATAGTGATTGTGTTCGACGTGAGCCCCGGATGTGGAATATGTCGCACAGTAACGCCCGTAAGCGAAGCCATAGTTGTAATCGATCAGACGAACCTGCTAAATATAAATCTAAAAGATCTTGTAGTTTAGAGTTTTCTACTAAAGATGTTGTAAATTTACTCAGTACTATTAAAAAGTAGTCGTCTCAGCCAGCATCAACTGCACATCCGAACCAAAGTAATGACCATAAGAATATTTTGCCGGAATTTAATCCTTCTTTAAAAAACCAACGCATAGATATGGATTAAAAAAGTTAATGAGTGTGCTGCAGTCAACCACTGGGATGATAAGACTATCGTACACTTTGCGATGCAGAAACTTCAAGGATTGGCCAAGGCCTGGTATGAAAGTTTGAATTCTATTTTATTTACTTGGCCTCAATGGCAAGAAAAGTTGCTTGTGCGTTTCCGTATGAACAGAATTTTGGTCAAATCTTGGAGGATATGTTAAAAAGAATTAGCAGATACAATGAACCCATAGAAGTGTGTTTTTATTTGACTGACTGATAAAACTATTAAAACAAGTGCACTTGCGCTTCGATGTAGTCAACCAGATCAGTTATAACAGTTTTTAATGAGTAATAGGGATATTCTAGTTTTTACGGAGCGTGACCTCACTCTTAGACAACAATCAGGGCAAGAACCTTACTTAAATAGCAGTAAAAATGAATCTTCGCAAAAAACTGACTTTAACAATCCTATCCTTCATTGTTTTAACTGTAAAGAAATAGGTCATCCGTTTCTTAAATGCCCAAAGCCTTTAAAGACTTGTTTGAAATGAAAAAAAGAAGACATACTGTAGAAAATTGTTTATCTGGATTAGAACATAGAAATGAATCGGACGTTATTCAGAACGAAACTATGTGTATTTCCGCTGCCAGATCTAGTTTTCAGTTTATGTTAGGATATTGTTAATACGGTTGCTGTAAAGGAATTTGTTGTGTTGAGAGAACTATGAAAGGTTTTGAAAATACTATTGTGAAGTCGGCAGGTAGGGTTGATGTAGATTTAATCGTTGATGGAGTTCTTAGCTAAAGTATTAAGTACCCATGTAAATTAGCCAGTCTTTTACTGCACAACCCTACATTGTGATGTATAAAACTGCATTAGAATTAGTTTTTGACATAAATTATCAAATGTCAGTTTCAAGAGTTGACATTAGTTATAGTGTTAATATTGTAAGATTGACAGTTTCAAGCAATTTAAAATTAAACGGTGCGGCAACAGTTAAAGTTTTGCTCGAGTCTCGTACTCGTTGTACAGGGCATTTATTTGTTACTGGTAGGAATCGTAAGCGAAAGACTACAGTAGCCGTAAGTCGAATGCTGCCATGGGTTCATATACCCGCATTAGCAGTCATTAAAGAGGCCACGGCTGATGAGAATGTTTAACTAGATATAAAAACCATACTGTAAATATTTTATTGGTTACATAATTAGTGTGATTAGTATAATCGATTTGTGTAAATTCTATGAATCTATGATATATCATTTTTGCTTAGACATATTAGTTAATATTTAGTTATGCAAATAATAATAAATATAAGTTTGAAATTTACAATATACTCGTAATATAATATATGTGAACTATATTGTAAAGGTACAATGATATTATTTCAGCCTTAATGTTGTTTTATGGATAAGTTATTTTTATAAGTAGTTAATAACATCTGTATTATTTATTAATGCAATGATGTGAATTAACGTAATTTATAAAATTGATATTGGGATCGCAATAATAAAACCCTAATGATTATATTATAGACCGTTGATAATATTTATATGTATAAATAGAATAATGAAGCTCCTGAACTATTAATAAAAATTTTTAAAGTTTGATATGTATTGGCGTCATACGTGAGAATGGATTGGTTCACGTGATGATTATTTAGAGAAGTGTGGATATTCTGAAATGTGAGAATTGATGGGTTCACATTTTATAGTCCACTTTGCTTGTCATGTATTTACACGATGACTAACGATGACTATTTTGTGCTCTGATAAGTGGCAATCGTTTCGTGAGAATGGATGGGTTCACGTTACGATGGCTATAGAAGGGTATGTTGACTGGCACTGAACATGAGAATGGATGGGTTCATGTCTTGGTGGTAATCAACATACTTATGATCAGAACTGTGACCTCGCGAGAATGGATGGGTTCGCTTGGTCACTAGCTAGATGGTAGATAATTTTATCGTCATATGATGATGAAGGCATATGGAGAAGTGAATATGTTAATTTTTGATGAATATGTATTTTTTAAAACCAGCAACTAGAATGTATACAAACAATAATTGCGAAAAATCAGATCAGAGAAAATCTAAAACAAATGTAATAATGGGCCGAATGTTAGGTTAGTGTTCACTTGATACGTGTATGAGGACATACACGTCGTCAGGATGGACGAATGTTAGGTCTTAAAAGTTGGTAAACATGTTATTGTTTATTTTTATAATTTGTGGTCGCAAAACAAAGTTCAGAATGTTGGTACTATTTTAAAATACAATGTCAGAATAAGAAAAAGTGTGAAAGATGGTGGATGCTTTTGTACCGCACCAGCGAATAAGAGTAATTGTCAATAAGTATGCTAATAAAAGTGTAAAATAAAGGGAGTTTTATTACAAATGCTAAATGTAGAGTGGACAATCGGTTATCATACCTGATACATGCAGGATTCCTAAAAACACATGCAGAAACCTCCACTACCGCCACCACAATACACAAGCACTATATACGTTCACTATCACAAACTCAACAATCGTTTCGCCCCGCAACCGAAGCATCATCAGGAGATAGACTCCACGACCAAAATCGCAAAGATATTGAATTTTGTCTTCCGCCTTTGTTAATCAAAAAATAAAACATTGCATTTTAATCCTTAAATTTTTCAGTGCAACAGTAAAATCTATGTCGGCATACGTAAATTGGCATTTTTCTGCGTTCGAAAAAATAATGTTTTTACGTGTAGTCTTTAGGTTATTATTGAATGGTTATAATCTATTTTATAACAAAAATTGTTTTTTAATGAAGAACTTTCAAGATGGAAAAATTATTATACATATAGGTGTTTTACATGCTTTTAAATAGGTAAATCAAGAAAGATAATAATAGGGTAGCCTAGAAGATGTCATTTTGAAGTACCGACACGTCACTAACGCGGTAACGTGCTTCGTGTTACCGACGTCACAGACGCCTTAGGTCATCAGTCCGTGTAACTTTAGTCAGTCGCATACTATTAGTATGAAAGGCCACACGACCGAACGATTACTTAACGAGTCTTGCTGAGTCTGAGAATGGTAGACCGGAAGGAAAACGATGTTCGCCTCAGGAACGCGCTAGTGAACTCGATGTATGTCTAGATCAAGAAGAAGATAATTTAATTTCCCGTTAGTGCGCCAACCTCTGGCTCCAATTATTGCCGAGAACTAAGTAAGTGACACCATCAACCCATGGGAAACAATATTGTTACTACTCAAGTTATAAAGGAGGTACACCAAATACGACATATGCACGCCGGAGTTACATTGTGAAAATAATGAGTCACTCAGTATAAGGGAACGGTAAGCCCAGTGGGGAGCTCCCCGAGTCCCGGCCACCCCGGCTGGAGGTCCTGGCTACGAACAGATGCCACGCACATTAAGCTTTGCATTGGGATGAAAAGTCACGAATCTATAGCAATTTATCTGCTTAGAATTTATAGCCAATTTTACTCGTACCCGATCGTGAACTATAATATACTAGCTAAATGACAAAAACGTGGCCACCGATTGTTTTGTTCTGACGATGCAGTATTTGGAATCTCAAAGATACTCGTATGATAAATAGAGCCGACCGAGGCCTGAAAATTAGAGCTCCCTAAAAGGCGAGCGGTTTCTGTTATGAATTATAAGACAAAACGATAATTAACAATCTAATGAGATAGATTAGTTTTTAGAGTTCCAAATATTAAGGGGAACATCCCATCCGTAGCGGCGCGGCGAGCCCGGGACGGTAGTACCGGAGCGGTAGTCCCCCCTCTTACATTTGTAACGTATATTAAGTATTAAGCGTCTGTTGTCGACGAACGGATCTGCAACCCTCGGAATATTAGTCGCTGTTCACGCCTGACAGTATTTTAAGGCAATTGCGCACGCGACTGGTATCACGTCATCGAGCTCCGCTCCTATTGGCTGCTGATGACGTGATATAAAACTGGACACGGTCCGAGGGATTAATTATATGGAATCGCATTGTTCGCAATAAACCGCACGTGGATACACATACCTGTATTTTCATTTTACGCTTAAAATTGTACATTGTGATCCTTCGACGCTGGATTTAATTGAATGTGGAATTACATATACGAAATATACAATATACGCAGACGTGGTAAGACGTGCCAGCCAAAAAATTACACCCTTCCTTGGATCATTTGTCTAATACTGTGCTGTTTTCAATTTTCAGTGTTTGCATACAATTACTTGAGTTCACATAAGGTATTGCATTTGTGAGTGACGAAAGGTTATATCGGGTATCGCAGATCCGTAAGTACTTACTTGCAACTTTTCACTTTTGTGCTGTAATTATGGCTATGTCTGAGCAATCTGTAGATTTGATGATAAAGGAGTTACGGAAAAAAAGGGGTTTTATAAAAGGCCGATTAACAAATTTTAAAAAATACGTTTCGTCATTCGAACATGTTGAGTTAACAGTTAGTCAACGAGCAGAATTAAAATTGCGCATTGTGGGGGCTCAGAGATTGCTGGATGATTTCAATCATGTTCAAAGCCAAATCGAGGACTTGTATTCCGAGTCCGATGTTGAAAAATCTATAGCATCTCGCGTAGAATTTGAAAAGGAATATTACGTCGTTTTGGCCATGTTAGACTGTATTGTGAATCCGGAAAAAGATACAGATCAATCGGTAAATAAGTCGCTTAACTGCTCCGTATTACATGAGTCATGTTGTGCTGTAAGCAATCACGAATCTGTAAAATTGCCCATTATTGCAGTCCCTAGCTTTGACGGTTCCCTTGAGCACTGGGTAGAATTTAGGGACACATTTTTGTCGCTCATTCACAACTCCAAGACCATTCCGGAAATACAGAAATTTCACTATTTAAAAGCCAGTTTAAAGAGTGATGCTAAGATTGTTATAGAAAACGTTGAATTTTCTTCTGCGAATTACCAAGTAGCTTGGGATCTTATGCTACATAGGTTTAATAACACTAGGTTATTAATTCAAAGCCATATTAAAGCCATATTTTCAATTCAGGCCATAACTAAAGAGTCACCTAGTCAACTTAATAAATTAATTGATACTATATTAAAAAACTTACGCACCTTAAAGCTACTGGGCGAGCCGACAGAACACTGGGACACATTGATTATTTACATTGTGGTTTCCAAATTAGATAATGCCTCTGAACGAGAATGGGAACAGTTTAAAAATACATTTTATAAAATAAATCGCGAGAAACAGATTAAGTTAGACAATTTACTAGAATTTCTGAAGGAAAAGGCGGATTTATTAACTACTCTAATAGTTAATCATAGTAAAACTGGTACGTATAGCGAAATAAACAAAAGATCGACGTCTCAAAATAATAATCATTCTTCTAAAATTCATTGTAACATAGTTTCCGATAGCAATAGTTCTAAAAATTCGCAATATAAAAATAAAAAGTCACAAAACTTTAAGAAGCTATGTTTATTCTGTAACGATCAGCATCCATTGTACTCGTGTCAAAAATTTATAGACTTAGATGCGCATAATAAATTAAAATTTGTAAAAGATAAGAATTTGTGTATAAATTGCATGCGTGCAGGGCATTCCGTGGTGACTTGTATTTTCGGCCCATGTCGAAAATGCGACCAAAAGCATAATAGTTTAATCTGTGACGCGATAAAATCAGATAATAATCCAGTTGTTACGTTAACAACTTACGAGCAAGCGCTCGCTTCACCGTCCGCAGCCGATAACGCACACACGCTCAACCATTCATTAGTCGTAGATAATATGCACTCGCCAAGCATCCATAATTTACATAGCAGTGATGTTAGTAAAGGTCAGCTAATTCTTTTGTCCACTGCGGTTGTTGACATACGCAGTGCAGCGGGTGATTATTATACGGCGCGCGTTATCTTAGATAGTGGCAGCGAGCGATCATTTATCACGGAATCGTTTTGTAAAAAATTACAATTACGCGTTTTACAGTCCACTCAGCATATTTACGGTGTAGGTAATTCAGTAACGCAATGTGCGCAATCCTGTAACGTTGAACTAAAATCGCGCGACGGGAGTTTCACTGCCCGGGTTCAATGTTTGGTTTTGTCGAAGATAACGTCTAAATTACCTACTACTAATATCAATTTAAATAACTTTATGATTCCTCATAATTTGCCGTTAGCAGATCCTAATTTTTACGAAAGTCAAAGTATCGATTTACTTTTAGGTGCTGACGTGTTTTGGGAATTAATTATAGAAGGAAAAATGCGCTTAAAAAATGGATCATTCCTTCAAAATACAAAATTAGGTTGGATAGTTTCCGGTATTATTCATTCTATTCCGTATACGCAACAAAAACCGGTTTACTGTAATTTTTTAACACAATCCCCAGAAATAATTTCGCTCGATCAATTGGTCAAAAGTTTTTGGGAATTAGAAGAATTACCCGTTTCTTCAAATAAAATACGCACAAGTGAAGAAACTGCCTGCGAAGAACATTTTATTCGAACCACGGTACGACTTCCCGATGGTCGATTTTGTGTACGATTTCCGTTAAAAGGGCCGCCTGAGATTCTTGGTGAAACGCGAGACCAAGCTGAACGTCGGTTTTACGCATTAGAGAAACGACTACAAGGAAACCCTAAGTATAAAAAATTGTATTCTGATTTTATTCATGAATATCTTAATTTAGGTCATATGAGCTTAGTTCATACCTATGGTAATCCGCATTATTTTTTACCGCATCATGGGGTGTTCAGGGAGCACGCTATTACAACTAAACTCCGTGTAGTGTTTGATGCAGGTATGGCCTCAAGCTCCGGTCAATCATTAAACGATTTGCAAATGATTGGTTCCGCAATACAAGGAGACTTAATTTCAATATTGTTACGTTTTCGCGAAAATAGGTATGTAGCTTGCGCTGATATAGAAAAGTTTTATCGTCAAATAAATATAGCGAAAGATCAGCGTGACCTGCAATTGATTTTATGGCGGGATGAGCCTTCAGATCCAATTCAGGTGTTCCAGCTGAATACGGTAACGTACGGTACTGCATCTGCACCTTTTCTAAGCTGTAGATGTTTGAAGGAATTAGCTCAAAAATGCGATGTTCCGTACGTAGCTGACACAATAAATAATTGTTTCTATGTGGACGATTTAATTGTTACTTCTAATAGCATATTAGATCTAGAAAATATTTGCCAGGGTACAAGTGAGGTTTTAAATACAGCTTGTATTCAATTAAGAAAGTGGGTTTTTAATTACGACCGCGCGAACTTTAATTCATTAAACATCGAGTCGCACTCCGAGCGCTTATCTTTCTTCGATAAAACCGGTCTTAGCAATAAAACATTAGGCATTGGTTGGAATAACGTGACCGATAAAATTCATTATTATACGCAAATTCAACAAGTTAATGAAGTATTAACAAAGCGCGCTATTCTCTCTTGTGCATCTCAAATTTACGATCCTTTAGGATTGTTAAGCCCGATAATTACCGTTGCTAAATCGTTAGTACAGAAGTGTTGGTTATTAAAGCTAGAATGGGACGAACCGGTTCCCGACGATATCGCGCAGAGATGGTATAAATTTATAAAACAATTAAGCTCATTGGCTTCCTTACAAATACCACGTAATGTTATGTGCATTGATCCCATTCATATTGAAATGCATATATTTACTGACGCGTCGCAAATAGCTTACGGTGCATGCGCCTTTATACGAACGATCGGTGCGTCGGGTGATGTTACCGTTCACTTGTTGTGTTCCAAGGGCAAGGTCGCTCCCACTAAACCTACAACTATACCGCGTTTAGAGTTGTGCGGTGCATTATTAGGGGCGCGATTGTTTAAAAAACTAAGTGGGTCGCTACGTTCGAATTTTGATAAAATTGTGTTTTGGACGGATTCTACCATCGTATTAGGATGGTTAGGTATGCCTACTAATTTACTGAAACCTTATGTTCAAAACAGGACGGCAGAGATTCATGAGTTGTCGTTGGAACATCCGTGGCGTCATGTAGCTGGCAAGGACAATCCTGCCGATTATGTCTCGCGGGGTCAAGGTCTGGAGTCCCTGAGCGCCTCATCTTTATGGTGGGAGGGGCCTTCATTTTTGCATGATATAAATTTTAAAATACCTGGCATGTATAGTAATAGTTCACCTTCTGACAATTTGCCGGAAATTAAATCAACAAATATTTGTTGTTACGCGGCTGAAACGACAGCTGAAAATACGTTATTTCCGTTTAATAGATATTCGCAATTTAAAAGAGTTAAACGAGCTATGGCGTATATGCTAAGATTTATTTATAATACACGGAACCTAAAACTAAATAGGCGAAATGGTTCACTATCAGTTAGTGAATTAGCAACAGCTGAATTAATTTTAGCAAAACTTAGTCAGCGAGAATCCTTCCCTGATCTAGTAGATACTCTTAAAAATAAAAGGAATATTAAAAATTTTAATCAACTTTTAAAATTAAATTTATTTATTGATAATAATGAAATAATTCGTGTAGGTGGACGCATTCAAGATTCTCCGAATTTTGATTTTAATAAAAAATTTCCTATTTTAATTTCGTCTAAACATCACTTCTCTGTTCTCTTGTTCCGGTTCGAGCACCTTCGACTTCTTCACGCAGGGCCGCAACTTCTTTTATTCGCGTTGCGTGAAATGTGGTGGCCAATCGGTGGTCGTAACCTTGCCAGGAAGGTCGTACACTCGTGCGTGCGGTGTGCGCGACTGAAGCCGAAGACGATCACTCCTGTCATGGGAAATCTCCCCCCGGAACGCTTAGATGGTGGGTTTCCGTTTCTTCGTTGTGGTGTCGATTACGCCGGCCCAGTGTTCACGTTGAACCGTAAAGGTAGGGGAGCGAAACTAGAAAAATCTTATATATGTTTATTTATATGTTTCGCTACGCGCGCGGTACATCTAGAGCTGGTAAGCGACTTATCTACGGATTCTTATCTTCTTTCTTTGAAGCGGTTCATTTCACGACGTGGAAAGCCAAGCGACATTTTTTCCGATAACGGAAAGAACTTTATAGGCCTAATGAACGAGTTTAAAAAATTTTTAGCTTCTTGTTCTGAGGAAATTATAAAATATGCTATTGAGCAAAACATAAATTTTAAAATGATTCCTTCATATGCAAGCCACATGGGTGGGTTGTGGGAGTCCGGGGTGAAAAGTTGCAAGCACCATTTACGACGCGTGGTAGGTAATGCTCACTTAACGTTCGAGGAATTCAGCACAGTATTAGCGCAGATTGAGGCTGTCCTGAATTCCCGCCCGTTGACTCCTCTTTCCGCAGATCCCAACGATTTTCTCCCTCTTAGTCCTGCTCACTTCTTGGTTGGTCGTCCACTGACTGCACCTGTTACCGCCGAGCTCTGCGACATTCCAACATCACGCCTCACCCGATACCAGCGAGTGGAGCAGATTCGCCAGCACTTTTGGGCTCGGTGGTCTAAGGAGTACGTGTCAGAGATGCAGACAAGGAGCAAGTGGCATCACCAAAAGGGAGAACTTCGAGAGAACATGTTGGTCTTGATTAAGGATGACCATTTACCACCATTAAAGTGGAGTTTAGGTCGTATTATCAAGACCTATCCCGGTAAAGATGGAGTATCTCGAGTCGCTGACATCAGAAGGTCGGACAGCATAGTACGACGCGCCTTCTCCAAAATTTGCCCATTACCAGTATTTGACTAATGCGACTTCGTTGGAACCAGCACCCGTTCCAAGGCCGGGAATTATGTTCACGCCTGACAGTATTTTAAGGCAATTGCGCACGCGACTGGTATCACGTCATCGAGCTCCGCTCCTATTGGCTGCTGATGACGTGATATAAAACTGGACACGGTCCGAGGGATTAATTATATGGAATCGCATTGTTCGCAATAAACCGCACGTGGTTACACATACCTGTATTTTCATTTTACGCTTAAAATTGTACAGTCGCCCCTCGCAATATTTAACAGACAGAATCGGATATATTGCAGATATTGTGATACTACTAGTAGCAGTGAGCGGAACACGTAAACTAGTGTACGGACACTTCGGTCAGAACGGCGGGGGAGGAGTGGGGTGCGCCTAGATTCCTAAAGTTTGAACTCGTTCGTACGAAAAAACGAAATAAAGTCGATAAGTGTCCCATATATTTATATTTATTTATTTATTTACATCTTATTGAAAAGATATCCTTAGCTGCAGCTGTTTAATTACAGGTTGTGTGGAAATGTTGTCCAGGAAATGGAAACGACTATACCATAGGACTGTATAATGAAATAAAAAATGATAGTCGTAATAAAATAATAATAGTAATAATGTGAATTTAATAAATGTTTGCCATTGACCCTTAAATCAAGTGCAAGGGATCGGACCAGTAAGTATTCTTATAAAAATTAATCCAAAATTCTCTTCGAATATTATCATTTTCTTCATCTACGATCTAAAGAACCGAACAGTAAATTATGAGGGATATTTTATACGCTTTTACGAAATTCACAACACCAGAAACTATAATTATTTCGGTTGTTACTAGAATATCCATAAAGCTGTTTAAAGGAGGCCCCATCCTTTTATCGTGCCTCGCACGTTATCTATTGTTCCGATAATCTTGTTATATGTGTATTAAACATTCACCCGGCCAGTAAGTTCATTACACTGGACTTGTTTACGTACTCGAGGGGGGTCGCGTGTCAGAGGCGGTAGCGAGTGAAGTGGCCCAACCGAGTCGAACCTGTCAAAGCGGGTCCCGAGCGAGGGTCGCGGCGGAGGGTCGCGCGCAACAGGTGCGGGCCGGGCGACCCTCCGGGTGCGTTGCCGCTTCATTCGCGCAGCAGCGGCATCAGGCGAGTATGAATAACTTGAAAAGCTGCCTCGTTACGATCGTATCCAGGGAAATGTTAATGGGGTGACGTGCTCTTCGTTTCAAGTCGATGTCGCCGCGTTACGTATGTCTGGATGACTACTGAGTTTCGCGACGGTACAATATTGATGTACGATTGATTTACACGTTACAAATTAACAAATCATTAATATTTAAATGAGTTAATCTTGTATGAACATATATTTATATATTTTCGGTATACCGAAAATATATTTATATATTTTCGGTAATATATTTATATATTTTCGGTATCTCGGAAGCTGCTCCAACGATTTTCCTGAAATTTAGCATGCATGCAAGGCTCGGTCACTCGGGTACTACAAAGTAAATTAATCTAATATTTTGGAACTTTTCAAAAATCTGCGACTAAAACTAAAAAGAACATTTGATTTGAATCATGTTAATCTAATTCTATTATATAGCTATTTATGTATATAGTATATGAGACATCTAGTAGATTGATTTATCGATTAGAGCGTTTTGCGGTAATAGTGGTTTTCAAACTGTAACAGGTTTGAGTGCGTGTGCGATGATTATCAATGTAACGTGTATTGATGACACAATTAATGTAACGTCACATAATGTAATGACACTCGAACTGCGCACACGCGCAATACACCTCGGCATTTCATTATGTCAACGACGGTACCACTCACTGGGCCCCCGGCTGCGACCACTAGCTCCGAGACTTCCGTACGGAGGAGCGAGACATATCAAAACCATAAATAATTTGGCAGAGCTTCCGAAAATCTCACCGAACACATACCGTCAGCTATTTACCTGTCGAGCTATGCTCAATAAACTGGAGACTAAACTCCATTAGTTCCGATTGTATATTAGCATATGGTATTTCCCGCACGAAGTGTTATGAATTCTATTACGTACAGCAAGTTGACAATATCCAAGGACAGCAATCGGCGTCCCGGCCGCTCCCGGCCGCTCCCGACCGCTCCCGACGAACAGTAGGCCACAAGCGATTGACGGAAACCTTTCGTCATGTAATACAATACCATCAATAACCGGAAACATTTTGAATATACAAATTTCATAGCACAAGAGATTAATAAATCCTTCTTCGACGGGAGCGCTCGGCCCTGGGCCGTCCGGGGTCGGGCGGAGACTCGGGGCAGCCAGCGAACAAAGTTAGCCTATAGAGTAGCAGTTTTATAAATAAAGTTCTGTGTTTCACGTTGCAACTCGCAATGGGACATAAGTTTGATTCCATATCCATTTCACTTGGGAAAGTTGGGCTTAACACCAGCAACTTAAACTTTAGCACCGGATGTGATAAGGGTAACTTTTATATCTTTTATATAACGTACAGTAAAACAGCATCGAATCCTGGTCGTCGCCTGTAAACCTCCTAACGAAGCTGGGGATCTTTGGGAGTTTGATGCAAGGGAGTGGCGAGTCTCTCCGTAAAGAAATTCAAGAATGAAGTGTAACGTAAAATTCCTTAAGTTTAATGCCTTCTTAAAATTTAACAAAGATTATATCTTTTTAGCACAATTACACTTTAAACACTTTAGCAGCACAATTTTTGTATAGTGAATAAATTGGCCTCTAATTTATGTATATATTTTTTTCTGTTTTCTGTCATTCAATGTTTAGTAACTTTGAATGAGTAAATAAATAAGTTAAAAAGTTTAATTAGCAAGTATGCAAATAGATTGTATATAGTTATGGAATTCTAATCTCGACCTGGTAACAATCACCACGTATATGTTTATATACTGTCTGTCTGTCGTGATGCCGCTGCCTGCAGGTAGGGTGTGGCTTTGGCCGAGGCTACGACGGAATTTCTTGTTTCATGATCAATTTATCATACCGTGCTGTGGTTAGTGCGAGGAATTTCATTTAGACTTTGCAGTGGCTCTGCAGAGCGGCTGACGCGGGCCGAAGTGCGCTTCCGGTGAGCTATGATAAGCAACTTACATTATAATATTGGATAACTACGCAATTCTAATGTTTTAGTTATTTTGGTGTTCTTTAGTACCTAACTACTGCCTGATTTGGTCGTGAAAAACGAGATACATCTCAAGATATATGTTGGCATTTCAAAAAGCTGTTTCAAAAGTTTTCACATTAAATCTCTGTTCGGGATATCCAATCTATTATTTTACCTCTTAATCCATCAGCACGTCCTGAATGTTGACCTAACATTTTATTGCAATACGTAAGTACCTAATCGAAATAGAAAGTTTTTTGATACAAACATATTAGTCCTTTCAATCGAGATTGGTACTATACTTGCGGCTCGAATGAAATAAAATACTACTTCATTCTAAAATTAATATGTCCAGAAAATAGTACAGTTTGAAATTATACAAGAATCGTCCCCGTAAATAAAGGTCAGGCCGATATGAATATGAACGTACACGGGTCCAATTTGTCGCGGAGTGAGCGGAGTGGGGCGGCGGACGGCGGCGGACGGACCGAGGGATGAATATTTTAATGCGGCTCCGACATACGAGTTGTAAAAACAAAATTCAATTTGAGTTCTATTCCGCCACCAAATTGAATAGCCCCTGCCATTTAAAAAATATGGAATGATACAGAGTATAGAGCAATGCATGATACAATAAAACTATACTCGATATCGCCGACAATAATTCCGAAGCACGGTATGGACGCAGGTCAACTTGTTAAACTAATTTACGTGTCAGTGGTTACCGTTTTAAATTCGAACTAAGCTTGCCGACTTCCGAGCTGTCGGCGTGAAGTAGAGGCGGTTCGAGAACAGGATTAGTTCTGGTGAACGTGTCCCGAACTCGGCGAGCGCTAACTAATGACACCTCCGCACACTGAGCTACCGCAAGCTGAGTCCTCATGCCGACCGCTCGTCGCGATATCTGCGGCTACACCGATATTTTAATAGATATGAAAACCGCCTATTTTATAAATTCATAATAAAATTTCAATATGAAAGTAGCTCTGTATGTCACGCTTTCACGACCAATCCGCTAGAATATTATTGATATAATTTGGTACGAGGGAACCTTTTCCGTTTCCGTTTTTGTTTTGAGTGCTAAACAATTTACATAATACATAAATTACGCATTTTAGATAATACTTAACTTTGTTATTTAAGTTGAGACGATCGAATCGCGCGCACAGCTTGCAGTAAGTATTTTTAGAGCTCAAACTATGTTAACATGAACAAAATTTTTAAATAATTGGAGCGTAGAACGGAAGCACGTGTTCCCATTATAAGCTCAGGTAAACATTACTACTTGAAATTTAATTTTAGCAGATGAGTACTACTAGAGACGTATAAACCGAGCGGCGACCGATATTTAAAAAAATAAGGCCACTCGGATTCCCAACTCACACAAAAAAGAACTGAACCTTCTCGGTGCGCGTTTAGGTAACGTCTTATAAAAGTTCTCTTCTTAATAGTTCCTTTACTCCTGAAGTTTACGACTCGTGTCTATGCGTCAGTCATTTGTTTTCACAGTTAGTCTGAGCCGGTACAGCGAGCCTCTAAAGGTATGAACATAATTCAATCGATTTAAGGAGATTTCCTCTGTCAGCATCACATCTTTTTTAACTCTCGGGAATGTATCGCAATATCAGACATGCATGTCCTGATATTAGAAGTGTGGTACTTTGATAAAATACAGAGTGGGCTTAGAATCACGGCCTTATTGCTTGTATTGAGTGCAACTTTGTATGCTAGATCATTTTGATCGATTTATGCACGTACTTACGTGTTGAAGCCGATAGTGTCTCGCGATCTCGAGCCCCTAATCGATGTACCGTCTCCTGCAACAACGTCTAGGCTCTCTCGAGATGATCACCAGATCACTACAGTGTCTCGCGGCCTCGCGCCGGTCCGCGCCGCTGGTCGGCTTGTTTATTGAAGTCGGAGCGAGGAGCGCCGGGGTCGAGCGCCGGGTCAACAGGGAGCGAAGTGGGTCAGCACCGAATACACTTTCGGACTAACACTCCAATCTCTTGGCTGAAATTTTCATACTAAATACCGATATAGTTTGTTGTAGTTTATGTGCCTATATCGATTCTTTTTCAAATATCGCTAGTTAATCTTTATTATTATTATCTTGCTTTATGTAGTTAATCTTTAAATATGCCAACTATGGTTTTGGTAGATGAGTTTCTGCAAGATCATTTTACGCGGCTTCTGATGTTTTAACTGGAACTTGCGATGCCGCATTCGAGTTGATAGCATCACATCTTTTTAAAGCTTTATGAAATAGCCCGAAAGATTTTAAAGAACAGGATGATTTCCACTATTTATGATTCAATGAAACTCACTTCACTTCACTTGATCGGCTCGTATTCTAAAGAATAAAAAATATGGTCCAACAGAATAACTGCATTATTATAAAGACGCCAGGCGGCAAAGTCATCCAAAGCTAGATATTTACCGCCGAGATGTACAAAAAGAAAACTACTTCGGCCAACTGTCGGCATCGAGCGTGAATCACTCGGAGGACGACTGAAATGTCGAACTCCGAAGACATTTTATCTAACGAGCAACACGGAAGTGAACTGTTTGCATAAAGGAACTTGAAATTTTCTATGCAGCACTTCGAGATATGTACCTTTACAAGTTTTTGAGGTATGTTACCTTTACCTTTAAAAATTTATCAGTATTCATCGCACTACATTCTTATATTATATTATGAAAAGGCACACTTTGACGTTTAAAAAACTGTGTACAATCATAAAAGGATTACCCGATCCCATTCAGAGGTGAAAAGTGTTAAGATCACTGACGGAGTCTTGTCGAGCTCGGCTCTGCCTGAGAAGGTTCTGTTACTCCGCGTGGGCAAATTCCTTTATTTTTTTTTAATTCTTCTAATTTCACGGAATCCAAATGATATTATCAATTATCATAGTGTGTTTACTATTTTTGTTTGAAACAATAAACTCACTAATATTATTTTATATTAAATGCCACTTTGGCTCATATACGAGTAAAAATTGCTTAGGGTAGTGGCGGTTGGTTGCGTGATTTTAAACTTGTTTGCTTCCAAACTGGCATAATATTGTTCAGTTACGACGTCGCATACTTCAGCAGCTCCGCGGTAAAGTGTGAGCGCCACTTCATTATGTGAAGGGCTGTGTTTAGGAATTTATGTTGTGGTTCCACACACTCGTAGTATCGACAGCCACTAAGCGGTGCGCACCAGACATCGTTTGTTCTATGGAGACTTTACTGACGGTAGTTTATAATATGTTTGTATGTTATATTGTTATTTAATTATATAATTAAACTTATAGTAAGTCACAATAAATACGCTTAAATACGCTATAATACAATATAATACTATAGTATATCAGTACTAATCTACGTGCGGTTTGCGCCAAGTTTATTTGAAGTTCTAAAGTACTATGATATTAATGTCCTATATTCGATTACTTTATACTGCTTAGAATATGAGTATCCAGTTGGCAGAGTCATCCCATCCCATCCAGATCCCATGGCACTGCTCTGGGAGCTCTAAGATGATACGCACATCAGAGGCGTAGATGCAATTGAGGTAGACGAATCATATACATATTAAGGCTTTTGGGTTTAGATCGTGTCCCAGCACTTTATTGAACTATTCACACAAAAAGTGAATTACCATGGTGGTCCATGGCGTCGCAGGGTGTCAATTCAGACAACTATTCGGATACTGTGTAGTCTTAGTAGCCAGCCGCTTTGTTAAATACTTTCAATGTCAATACAAGTATATTTATGGTTTTAAGGCCTTCAGAAAGCAGTAGCTCCCGCTGGAGCTT
Organism: Morpho helenor; assembly: GCA_029227775.1. Lineage (NCBI taxonomy): Eukaryota > Metazoa > Arthropoda > Insecta > Lepidoptera > Nymphalidae > Morpho > Morpho helenor. The sequence continues at coordinate 18,469,668 of JARGCU010000028.1, read as the reverse complement.
ACTTAGGAGTTACTTAGTGGCCCACTGTCGTTCTTAATAAAATGATAATTATGGTAATATTACTCAAAACAGTAATGTTTTGAATATACGGTTTTTAAATTTCAAATAACGTTTCACATTTTTAGTTTGCGTTCCTTTAAGATTTCTCAAGTTCGCCGTAGCTCCAATGATCAGTAACTAAGCATTATTACGCCGATCATAAAATTGTATAAAATGAGAAAATAAGTTAATTCCGTCACGTACTCGGCGAATATTAAAATATTCATTACTTGCGGAGTAGCGTCGAGCGCCCCTCTGGCTCCTCACGGAACCCTGTATGGTTTAGTGTGACGTTATGTCACAGCTGAACAGATCTCACACTAAGTGGCAGCTGTAATTTCCGAACGGCAAGAGATTTTTAAACACGAAACAGCATCAGCAATAAGCAGGCCGGTTCACTCTCGAATGCAGCAACTTTGCTCGTGAATTCGGCTATCGAGGAAAAGCGAAAAGCTAATAATTGAACTGGGAAAGTTTGTTCACCGAACAAGCGCCGCGGAAACACGCAGTTCGATGTGTCAGAGCTTTAGCAGTAGTAAGGTAAAGCTCGGGCCTTTTACATGTCGTGTGCGCGCGCCGCGACATATTTATAAGATATATTTATGTTATTATAGAAAGAGACTTTAAATATAATAATAATGTTAATTTTATAATCAGTAAGAATATAGTTATCAATGAAGGGTTTTCGGTAGTAAAGACTGAACTTAAATTCATTTGAGTTGTATTGTATCGTGAAGTTAAAGCGGCAAGGGGGCACGCAGAGATTGTAGGATCTTAACTCCCTGTTCTTGGATTCAAGTCAACTTCTCTAGTTAAACTCAGTCCGATTGAACTCCATTCACATTGATTAACATTAATATAATAAACGTGAAGGTAAGGTTGACTGTGAAGTATATAACACACACTTCAAAATAACTGGTTAGATACTAATTTACTTTAAACTTATAATTATAGATAACTTTTTACTGATTTTCTGATTATAGATTGCCAGACTAAAAAAGACGAATTTTTAGAAAAGCTGGCTTATATACGTAAAAGTAATTGATTCCCTTTTTATCTTTTACAATGAGGTCAAAAACTGTATGAGAATGTATCTGACTTTTGTTGGATCACTTTATCTTTTAGCAAACGATACATTCAGAGAGACTTGTGAATCAGAAGCCTATTACCTCATAAAATATCGGCAGTGAGTCAATGAATGTGAATATTTATTTGCACTACCCAAAAATACATATTATCGGTTGTTTATAGCCAGAACGGGCCCGCTGGCCGACTTCAAGGCCAAGCTTCATATGATTCTTTCAATTATACGTTACGATAAGATGCTTTACGACTCTATATCCTGCTCCCAGCTTTGGATGATTTCATAAAATGTAATATCAGAACAAGACAAGTGAGATTTAATTAAAAGCCTCCTTACACACGATACGTCACGAGCTCGACACACGACAACTTTTGTGGCAATTTCATCACAGATCACGGACCGAAATTATAATTTGTAAATGATATTGTAAATTGAGGAGCTGATTGTCGCGTTGTTTAAATTATGCAATTATTTGACACGAAACAAGAGTATATATGAACCACGAATAGAATATTAATCTGAGTAATGAGATTTCCTCCCGCACCTCTCAATAAAGTTTGTCAAATATTTTAAGTGAAATTAAATCGATCATTGTATTACTTTGACACTCGAGAGGGTCGTTTTGTATGAGTTGAAAGGACTCTGCGATAATTACTGAAATTCCTTAAACGTTAGAGTCGGGCGTCCTTTAAGTTTGACCCTGACGTTCGGTTTTGTTAAAATTGTAACTTGGAAACTTCTACAGTTTACAAGTTAATGTTTGAACCGTTAGAATATATCATATTTAGTGGATCTTGATATGATAATAAAATACCTTTTTTTATTACATTTCTTGTCGTAATCTCTGTACGATTCATCTTTTACTGACGAAGAAAGAGTCAGGCTTTCGACGCTTCTCGAATGCAGTATTTTGTTTAACTTAAACTTGCATTGAAATTGCAAATATTTAGAATGGGATCGCCAAATACACGTAAATATCAATGAATTTAAAAGTAATACCAGTACAGACTTTAGAAGGTGGTTTGTGTGTGGTAGGATTCAAACTTTGCCAAAAGGTACTCGTACTTGGGAAATAATTAAGTTTTTGCCATTTCCAAGCACGATATAATTTCACGATTTTCGTATTATTCAGTTATACTTTTGAATTGACGTTTTGACAGGTACATAAAAGAGTATAAGTTTTATTTGGGTATACATGCAATACTAATAAAAGGAAAAAGACAGAGTTGTCTTAAAAAGCTACTAAGTTTAGTCATTACCCGCCGTGTGGTATCCGGCTGAGTAGAATAGACCACCCTATTACTTACCGTGTTGTCGTTGACGTCAGGCAGGCGGCCGGTCGAAAAATACGTAGCCAAATAATGTGACAACTTATTTATAACATGTTGTGCCGAGAGTGGGATAAGGGCAGGAGAATGACTACTTAGTAAAAGCTTAAAGAAAAATCAATTTTAGCTGCCAAATATAATAAAATCGCGAGCGCCACTGCGAATAGATACACCTCAAATACATTTCGACTTCAGCGACCGTGCACTTGAACTTCGTCTGGCAATACTCCATTCATTGGCTGCTACCACTCTTGAGATAGAAATGTACACATGTCCGCGGTACCGTCAACTTGACTTTACTTCCTAAATAGTGTCAGCTTCACTGAGACCACATTAGATCGCTGGGACGGCGCCGGCCGGTGTCGTGTAACGTGTGTTAATTACCATCTAAATTGACAATTACGTAAACATTTTAAAGGTACAAACCCGAAGTAGTTTAAACGATAGAAAGATTTTTAATTTAATGATGTGAAGGTATATAGACGCTGTGGAAGCTGATATATCTAGCTATCGAGCTGGTGAAGGTTAATCATATCTAAGACTAGCTGTGCCAGCAGCTTCGCCTGCATGGAAATCAGTGTGTCACAAGTTTTTCCAGAATTGAAATTTTGAACATAAAAGTAGTTTACGTAAGTTTATTTATATAACTTTCATCATTTTCTTAGCGCACGCAAGGAAAGCTTTTAATTTTGCCATTGTCACAATATTTTTTATTGCTGCTCCTTTCCTATTTGTAACAATATAGCCTTCCTTTCTTCTTATCGGTCCAGTAGGTCTTAAGATTAGCGCGTTCAAAAAATCAAACCAACTCTTCAGCTTTATATATTAGTATAGATGTACTGAACGTAGATATAAACAAAATTAAATAAAAATAAGTGTCTTAGAGTAAGTCACTACAAACCATAAGCTTAAATTATTATAATTCCTGCTGAGAGAAACGTTTTGTTATACGAGTGGAAGATATCGAACATCATTGTTCACACGAGAGGCTTAAAAGCAAACAGAATTAAATTATTAAACTCTGTATCGGGGTAAGTAATGTCGTTGACGCGACGTTCAAATATTCATTGCGCTCGGCAACGCGTTGTATTTTAGGCCCACTCCGTTTCAAAACAGGATAAATTGGGTCAGACAAAATCATGTAAAGTTACTCGCTTACGTTTAACCTCATTGTTTATTCATTGTAAGGTCAGCGCTTCGCTGCGACCTCGACCTCGCCTGGAGTGGCTTAGATAGTCTCTGGGAGTCTGGATATAGACGCAGAGAAAGAAGTTATCACTATTTGTACGTTTTAAGTTTGGAAAATGATAAGCCGAAGATGCTGTTATGAGTTGTTCAGAAACACCAAGCCAATAACAATGATAAGTTTTTTTTTTTATTGTGTATAGACGAGCGCTTGACTGTAATCATGCCTGATGATAAGCAATGATACAGTCTAAGATGGAACGCGCTTGCCTAGAAGATGCCTATTCACTTTTCTTTTAAAAATACCCATATTATATTCATTGGGAAAAACAGATGCCGGGAGAGCATTCCATTCCCGTGCTGTGCGCAACAGAAAAGAGGAATCGAAACGCTTCGTGCGTCTTCGCGGGATATCTACAGTGTAGGGGTGGAATCTCTCTCGGTGCCTAGCGGTGCGATAATAAAACGGCGATGCCGGAATAAGTTCATGAAGTACCTGAGCACACTCTCCAAAATATATCCGATAGAAGACCGATAGACAGGCAACCCTGCGCCGATGTTGCAAGCTATGCAATTTAGCATTAGTTAGGGTTTCATCGCCAATGAGTCTTCTGGCACGTTTATCCACCGAGTCCAAAGCATCCAGTTGATATTTGGCAGATCCATCCCACAAATGACTACAGTACTCCATACACGATCGTACCTGAGCTTGGTACAAAGCTCAATGGTTGGTCAATATAGAGGTGCCCCGTGAAAGGTGGATCAACGATACGTCGGTGATAGAGCAACTTATTCCACATACGATACTATACATATTATTATTGTAAAGCTAATAGTTGCAATTTTCTTTTTATTATTTTGAAACTTTTCTGTTGCGCCCGAAAAAAAGCTGTTTCTTATTATATATTATCATCTTTTTTTTTTTAATTTCCTAGATCTTTAAGAATACATTCGTCTTCCTAATTGAAACGCAATTTACCCGTTATGAGTATTAAAACAAAAATGAAAGGCCAAATCATGCACATTTTTCAAATTATAAATACGAAAGTGATACGAAAGTGGAAATTTATTTAAAAAATCAAAAAAAATGCTTAGATTTTTATAAGATTTAATTGCCTGATACTAAGTTACTTGATAACATGTTTTTTATTGGTCAGCCCATAACATTGTCATCACCATCATTATCATTTATTACAATCAATAGCGATACCGGCGCTCCGGTAACTAAACCAATCTTTATAGAACTCGACAAACTTCCGTCAGTTAGTGAAATTGGATTAGAATTCTGTCCGTGAAACTTTCCGTCCTACAAAAATTCTTGAGCTATTGTTTTGGAGGCGTTCATTTAAATTGATTCAAACACCAAGTTTGAGTTAAAATATTATGTTTGTTGCTTAGCTTAATTCAAACTAACTTAAAAATAATTTAATTATTGTATTTCCACGTATACGATTCCCACCGTAATTCTTATCTCATTATTGTATATTTTTTTTATCATCGAATGGTCCACGTTGAACCCGGGCCCACCCTAAGTCTGTTCGTCATTCCCCGGAGCAGACTGAGCCCGGAGATTTCACTGACCTTTACCTTTTTCAATCTCCTTGTATAACATTTATATTTTGCTCCGAGCGTCTTTACAGATGTTAGTATAAATTTGTTTTATTGAAAATATTTATAACTACGGTCTAAATCCGCAGTTGGATAATATTATTATTTACGTGAGCCAAGGAAAATTGAATAATAAAATCTTATAAAGAATATTTTTATAACTTTGTGCATATAATCGTCTATTTTTATATTTGTATGCTTTTTGGTCAAGATTTAATAGAATCCATGGAAGCCTCAGGCACATAGACAGACGGTCTTTCAGATTCAAACTCAAAATATACTTTATTGAAGTTAACTTGGAAACAAGTACTTTTGAACGTCCACAGTACTGCCGGGTCGGGACGTCGCTCCTAGCGAGGAGAGCCTGTACGATGCATGGTGCCGAAACTTATACTGCGAGCGTAGTTGGTTTTATGGATATTATTATTTTAGAATGGAAAGTGTGTAAGACATGAGAAGTTTATTGCAAATAAATAAATAAAATTATTTTCAACAGTGATAAATTCATAAACATCGTGCAATACATAAAATTCGTATACTCGATTTATGTAGAAAAAATAGTGTAATTAAAGTGATTTTCATCAAACTTGCTGTTTTCAAGATCTCGATAAAAAGTTCCAGTTGTCCGCGGTCCCTGTAACTGGCAAACTTTGCCAATTACATTAAAAGCTCGCCCGGACCCGCCCGCCAGCGGACGAGGAACTAATAAATTCATGAATGGCTTCCAGTCCGCACCTTCGTCCGCGGAAACTTCAATTTAAAATAATTCGATGAATGGAAATTATTTCCTGTATCGGTATTTGGTCGGATTTGAAATAAATATCTTGCATAAAGTTTCAGGGTCGCTTGAAGGAAGCTGAACCTGTATAATACCACGGCTATAAAGAAAGTTCGTAGATCGTTTGTGGGGTTCGGAACACATTTCTATTATAAAATTCCACAATCAAACAACAGGACTTGCCTTTAAACAAGTTAAAAAACAATTAAAAACACACTTAGTCATAAAACTTATTTGAATGTTGATGATAAGTAACCTTGCATTTAAGTTGCGGCCAGCTACGCAGTAGATTATATTGTTATTTTAGATTTGTAAACAATTGTAATATAGGAATGAAATATTTTTTGAAAAGAGTAACCGCCGAGTTTCGTGCTGGTTCTTCTCGGTACGAACACCTTTCCGAACCAGTCGTAGCGTCATTGTAATTTGACGATTCAAAAGTGCTTGTAAAAACTAATTTGAATAAAGAATTATTTGAAATTGTAGGAATTCGTCCTGCCCCATACAACACAAAACAATTTTAAATAATAGTATAGGTAGAAAAAGAATGTAACTACAACCGACGCTAAGCTAACAACTACGCAGACGGTTCACTGTTGAAACACACCACGTCGTGATAAAAAAACCTGTACAAGTGTCTCGAGTGTCTAAGTATGATTAATATCAACGGAAAACACAATCTTGACGTTGGCACATCCAATAGCCGTACGAATCTGCGGTTAGAACGAGACATCTTTAGACGCAGCATGCCATTTGTAATATATACGTTTCCATCATGTATATGAAATATAGTTATTTTTAGTGGCCATCTTAGTAATTTCAGGGACAGTTAACTTTTGAAATTGCCAAAAATCACATTTAGTACGAGATTGATTAATTACCATTTATAAGATTATTTTCTCGTGAACCGGGGCCGAGACGCGCTCCGACGGACGGTCGGCGGGAACAAACACCATTAATGGCGGCAAAAACACGCGGAGGAAAGATTCAAGTCATGCTTTGGAAAAGTGTGTTGGCGGGCGCGGGGGGTTGCGGGGGCTGTGCGGGGGCGGCGACCACGATATATCTCAAAATCTTAAAGGTTTCCGAGGTGAAGCCTAATTTTTAATTTGTTTCTTTAAATATTTTATTATTTATTGACAAGCTATAACAATATACATGTCTAATTGAGTTGGAATTTGTCATGCAATGATCTCGTTGATGCTGGGCTACGTTTTTGCGTTGGATCACTAATTCCTTTTGTGACTGATGAGCTTTATTAAGCTTCTTTTAAAGATTTTTAAAACACTAAAGCCGTCAAAAATGTATTAATTAAATGATAATGTATTCATACTTAAACTATCGTGAGTGTAACGACTTAAAGATAGTCGGACTGACCCAATAAAATAAGACGTAAGTTTATACTCACGTCCATTTTCCATACAATAGTTATATTTATGGTTGAAAATTCGAAATGTTATCATTTTGAATGTTCTGGTAGAGTTCACAAATTTCTCTTTCAGTAAAGTGTTTTATTGATCTTATATTAGATACTTTTCCGAGAAATAGCCCTTCTAATTACGTCGGGAGAGTTTGTACAAAGTTCTTACAAAAGGAAATATCAGCACGGAGCCGTCCCGGCGGCCGCGGGAGGCTGACGGCCGATCGACAGGAGCAAACACCATTAGCGTCGGCCGGGAAACACTTCCCGAGGAGACGTTCGAGCCGAGAGTCCGGCCGACCACATCCGCTCTGCGTCCAGATAATTTACTTCAGAGCCTACACTTTCTTTTGACCTAGCTTTTTTTCTGTATTTAAACCGAACTGTACTATTCTTACTATATATACTTAAATCAGTTATAGACCAACCTCATTTCTTACCGAGGTGTCGTAAAAGGCGACTAAGGTAAGTTGACCCACCGTGTGGTATCCGGTTTAGTAAAATAGACCACCTTCTTTCTTACCGAGGTGTCGTAAAATACGACTAAGGTGAGTTGACGTCAGGCAGGCGTCCGGTCGTAAAAGCGCAGCCAAATCATGTGACAGTATGTTTATAACATGTTGTGCGACCCCACTTAGAGTGGGGTAAGGGCAGGAGGATGATGATATATTTAAATCAGTTCGTACATAAACTACTGCTGCCAAGCGACTATCACAACTGATCAGTTAATATCGGTAAACCACAACACACACATACGACCATCAGATTCCACCATATTTCGAAGTGTATCGTGTTAAACTTGACACTGATTACAATTTAAAAAGTAAAGTATTAAAGTAAGTAACGTATTTTAAGCTACCACGGTAGTCGTTTTTGAGTCCGCAATGCTTTGTTCCAATACAGCGGATATTTACATAAAACTATGGCATGTGTAGTGTGAAATATTACAACACGGAGGGCTGTGTCGCCAATATAAACTTGCGTCGATCGGACGAGCTTATGTAAGGTGTGTTATGTAAGACTTTCGATAAAAACGGTAAAACGAACCATCACTATTGACATAAGCTTCGAAGTGCGAGTCGTCAGAAGCGTGCAGTCTGTCGCTCTGCACTATGGAACGCAAAGTGATCAAATATTTTGTCTTTTCCTAGCTTCATGAAATTCAGCCAGTAAGGGGCGTGTTTATCGTCACAAATGTAGGACACGGCTCGCCCCTTAGCAGGGGTCGAGGCGCTATAAATTTGATAGCGCACCACCTGCAAACACGTTATTTTTAAATAGAATACATAGCATTACTATGAGCTCTGATTTTTTAGGAATCTTGTATTTTATTAACTTTGTTGCTCTTGCTCTAGCTCGAATTTCTAGTAGCAGTTTAAAAAAATAATACACTGTACTGTACTGTATTGTACATATAACTGTCTGATACTGACGCATTTTTCCATGGTTAAAGCTTAAACAATATTTTTTTGGAATTTACACTTATGTAATAGTGTGCAGTGCTTGTGTATTGTTGTGTTATCGGTGTCGGGTAGATCATGAGTTCTTACAAATTCTGTATGTATCAGGTATGAGAACGTACACTACATTTAGCATTACATACATTTCCTTTTATCGCGGATTATAGCAAAATAATATTCTCATTACTTTTGTTTTTTTTTACTTTGTTACTATTAAATTGTCATAGTGGGTTTACAATGTTACAATGTTAGAGTTCCCTGTTGATGTTATTAGTATTTAGAACTTTCATATCAGGAGCAAATGAATCGGCTCTATATAAACAAGTGCCGCTCGTCGGTCGTTTTCCGGCTGCTCCGATAAAACCAAATAGTTTTGGAAGCGGAATAAAATGATTGAACATTTATCGAAAGAGCCCCCAGTGCATATCGTCGCCTGTGAAACTGATTGCACGAATATTTAGGACATGTCGTGCAAATGTATGTGCTTGACGGGCGGAAATATATATACCTCAACGGATGATATACGTTAACAAAAGCTCTAATGGTTCTTAACTACTTAATCGTAGCTACTAGAGAAATTTACAGAAAAAGAAATTGAAACAATGATGTATGTCTTTGTTAAATTAATTGCTGCGAAGCGTAAGTTTTATAAACCTACACCATTTCAATCCTCAATAAATTAAAGTATTCCTCTCGTGGAGGCCGGGCCGCGTTTTGATCAGTAGTCAAATCGGTTCTATTTGAATGGGAGCATTTTGTTGGTAAGCATTTCCCGCGATGCCATATTACGTTCATTGAATTGCCCAATTTACATGTGAAGGTGTTGTTGGGAGGCATTTGTATAATATCGGCCAATCAGTTGGCTTTGTGACGGTGTTCGAGTTTGAATATTGATTCACTTGCAATGAAACTAGTTTTACTATTTCTACTGTCATGTACATGTTACTGTCACAATTAAAGCACTGGGCTTTAATTTTTTTTGTATCAATCATAGATTATTTCCCGAAAATATTTCAGAAATTGAAAATTTTCTGTAAACTTCACTTCAACGTCGCGACTTGTAGTATAGTATATTCTTCTTCGAATTTTATCATTTTTCATTTGATCTTGAAACACTCTGAGCACAGCCGCTGTCATCACCCGCGGAGCTACACCGAGCTTCCTTGCGCTTCCCACAGATAGCGAATAAGTTTCGAATCATTTTAATTATTCTTTATTAGCAACATGCACTATACAACTGTAAAATAGGACTGTAAGGTTGTCGATCTACAAGCACTGAGAGATTATTGGATACGTTTCGAATTCTGCTTATCAAAGTAGCATTAGACATTATTTGAATACAGAAGTTAGACCTGTTAAAGAAAAAGCACTAGTAAGTTCGTAGATAGTATTTATATTACATTACATAAACGTTAAGATCCTCTAAAACTGAAAATCGATTTTGCCAATTGAATTTGGCGGGTCACATTAAGTAAAGCACCCAATTCGACTCGGCAACGTGAACCACTCGGTGAATTTGAAACAAATTGTATTATCGACGCTGTCGAGTTGGCTTCGATCAAATCTTTTGTCTCCAGCTCTTCGGTAAACAATGAAACCGAGCACCCGAGAAACGGAACAATGTAACATAATAGAAGGTACAAAACAATCGCCACTTCTTGAAACAATGTTTGGAGCCAGGAGTGTGTTGCGAGGACGTCGACGTAGACGTGGACGAGGTGGAATCTATAGTTGACTTATTGTAGAACTCGAACAATAGGGCCGAGAGGACTCTATGCTAAATTCAGTTGTTTTAAAATTCAAATACGGGTGAGGCGATATCATGAAATTCAATGCCGAGAAGTAAGCGTTCGCTGCTTAAAGATTTCTGCTTGGAGCGGAGCGTGATTTAAGAAATGTTGTTAAGTTTTCCGACCCTATTTGAAGGAAGCAAATACATCTAAATTTAATATAGATATGGAGCATTCATGGTAACGAGTGGTGATTTATTATTTTATTAACTGTCTGGGCAGCGCTTCACTAAAGGAGAGGTAAACTTGCCTAATGTTAAGTGCGGACATGATCACGAAGAAGTAAAACGTGTTTTGCTTGCACAATATTACGCTTTTAATAGTTTTGAGAAATTCATTTGTGGATGATAACGACGGCGGACGAAACCACCCCATGCTAAGGCTGATATCGCAGATGTGATTCGATCAAGGATCACTTTCAGTTTCAGATCTTGACTTGTTAAAAATCTCTGGCTACAATGGCTATTGTGTATTGCAGGTCAGATTACTTAACATTAAAGGATTTATCTAAATAAATTAGGTTACTATATTATATTATTACGCGGAAAAACTTAAAAATTTTGATAAGACAAAATACAAAACTTAATTATTAGATAAGATACTTTAATTTCACCCAGCAGAGAAATTTAACCCTATTTCTTTTAAAATTAAGACGCGCACTTTGTGCCGGAGGTGATCAAATCACATTTCTGGTAGCTGTTCGAAGTAGACCAAGTGGAGGTGCGCGTGGAGCAGAATAATGTATTACAATGTGAACCACTCCGACGATAACCGTTACTAAAGAGGCTGTCGGAGGGCGGATTACCATCCCGAGCGCACTCTGCACGAGTGCTGTTTAGATAAAATCATCAATCTTATACAAATTTGAAGGAGCTCTTAAAACTGTTTATACACAAAGCTTGTTACACAATTTAATATTGTATCTCGTTCACTCAAAAGCGAAATATCAGGCCCTTAACTTTGAATTAGGCAAGTGTGCAACCTTTGTAGAGTACACGTGTTTGCTGAAATTGTTGAAAATGTGGGTACGAACCAAGCAATGTATTTTTTCAAAAATATCATTATGCCATACGAGTATAAATAGCAAAATATATGCGTACGAAATTAGTTCATTGGTAAAGGATATATACATACTGCACCATTTAAAAAAAAGTCGAATAATATTCTCCTCCCACTCTAGGTGGATGACTCAATGAGAAAGAGGGTGGTGTATTCTACTCAGCCGGATACCACACTCCGTAAGTTGTACATAAATGAAAATCAAATGACGACATCGTTCTTTAGTCAATATTCATGCATTTTCACGCATAAAGAGAGATGGAAATAAACGCTACCAATATACTAGACGATTCAAACACGATCACTTAGCCAGGGAAAATTCTGTGTGGAGGTCATGCTATGACCTTAATACCTTGACTGCTATGTTGAGAAACCAAGAGTATTCTACAATAAATCAGCAATCAGTGCGAATCAGAGAGTGGAGTCTGTAAATATAACTAAATGATAAATATCCGAGTGACCTGCTGAATGATAACGGGGTATTACTGTGGTGAATCACGAAAAATTTAAAATATTCGCCAAATACGCATTGTGAAATTTTACACACACAAAATGATTAATGTCGCTAGTAGTCGCTCGTAAAATAAATCAGTGCCCGTTCAGTTGGCAGACAATCAACTCACCACAACGCTACGGCGCTGCGGAGGATCTGTGCTTTGTTATGATCGCATTCGTGTCATATCTTTTACCAATTTCAGCAATACTTTCACGCTCGAAGTATAACTGAGTTTCACACGAGAGAGCGCTGGAAAGTATAAAAATAGTCTTAAGATTTATTACAAATACAGCCATTTTTTTATTACTTTATTACAGATTTTTAAGGTAGGTAACGTAGGTTTCATCGTTTTTCATAATATCAATATAAATATTGCAATGTACCGTTAGCTGTGGTAGCCCAGCGGTAACACCGTGCGTCTCTTTCGAGAAGGTTTAAGGTTCAAACCCGGGGCAGGCACCAATGAGTTTTCTAGTAAAACTTATGTGTCTAATTGATAATTGCAATTTATCACACGCTTTTCGGTGAAGGAAAACATCGTGAGGAAACCTGCATATCTCTAGAAAATTCTGGGGATGTGTGTAACCTACCAATCCGCATTGGAGCAAGCGTGGTAGGTCTAAGCTCCAATCCTTCTCTCCAAAAAAAAAAAAAAACGGAGAGAAGAGGCCTATGCCCAGCAGTGGGATAGTAACAGGCCGTTACTTACTTACCGTTATATGACCTCCAGTACGATATGAACTAACAATAAACGAAAGTAACAAAATATTCGATAGGGCGCAGTGCGAGCGGGCGCGCGTTTAAAAACAATCATTCGGGATTCGGGAGCTTTTTGTTGATTGAATATGAATTTTAAAAACGTTCAGTTGGAAGCAAAATGAAATAGGCAAATGTTAGTTTACTAGAAAAATATTATCAATAATAATTAACAATGATCTAGTAAAACGGAATATTTTTGAAATGTCAGTTAGTTCGCGTATAACATAAAATATTTTGTCCATATCCTTGATAATTCTCTGGGCGCGCTCCAGGGTTCCATTGGATCATTAATAATTAGCAACAATTATTTTCATACTTAGATTGGAACTAAACTGTTTTATTTAGGGTAAATTTAATTTTAAAAAGTAGTTTAAATAGTAGCCCTTCTTCGACGCGTCCGACGATTTGTTAAGTAGCCATATATAGTGGTTATACAGATGCCATAACGTCAAATTAAGTTCGCGAGTGCAATACCGAGTAAATATATTCGCAACAGAAACAAATCGTCCCAATTTGGCAGCTCACTGAACTTTTGTTGTTCGGTACGAGCCTTAGACGGAAACGAGAGGGTTATAGGGGGCTTGTATAGAAATGTTCATCGTTGAACGGTAGGGTGGCGAAATGTATTATAAAATTTATGAAAACATTCGTATACGCATTCAAGTTGTATATTTGTGTGTCTGTGGCATTGCGACAGTGCATTAATGAATCTAATGTTAGTGAGGTTTAAATGTTCAGGTTTAAACCGAAAGTTTTGTCTTAATCAAAGATATTCAGCGTCCATTACAATTAGCATGAAGTTCTCAGGTGATTATTTAATTTACATATTACAAATTATTATGTTCATCTCGTAGGTGATAACACTTTCAAGAAGATGGGCTGTATTAAATAAATAAATAAAAGTATCGGTTAAAAAGCGGTCGTAGCAGTTTTGGGCACGGAGCCTCTTTTTATTCATGGGATATAAATTAATTATTCGTAATATTTCAAAATATTTTTAGCATAGTTATATATACATATGTTGTTTAAGTGTAAAGGCAGTTACCGCTGCATCCTGTGCCTTCCGCCAGCCGCCGTCTTGGAGCGAGCGCTGCATCTCGCTCGTCGAGAGGACATGTCCGGGTTGTTCCCCTCCTGCCACCATTACCCAGCGGTTTATGTGCAACTCAGCTCCAATTATGATATTTATTATTTCATACGAAATTCGGATTATGCCAAAACAAACAATGTAGTGAGTGAGTTATTTTTAAGCTGTAATCGAATATCCTATATCTTATCTTATCTTATTATAGTCTAACTAGCAATCTTTCTGCGCGTGCGCTGCTGCTGGGCACGCATAGAAAGATGAAAACCAACATATAATATTTTGGTAACCATAAAAAAGGTTAAAGTGGGTTAACCTTAAAAGCAAGAGATATGCTGTCGTGGACTTTTATTTAGAACATTTAGAGGGGAACAATTTTGTAAAATAAATTGACCCCTAACCATAACTATCTCAGTTCTTATATCAACTTTGCAACACGGATAAAACTGTGCGCCGCGGCCACCGATGACGTATTAAACTATGTTGTATGTTGTCGTTAATCCATTCTCAGTCAATTATACAACGGCCAACATGTTTACACTGGATCTATTTAATTCTCGTAGTTTAAACAGAGATGATGTATGCGGGCAACTCCGCTTGGAGTTATATCTAAATTATCGATACTTCCTCCGCCGCCGTTAACGCCGTAAGTTATTCCCGTGTGTCGGTCCGTGCGCCTCGCATTAAACAGATTCAAGCGGCGTCTATTTCAGCGGCTGCGGACGTCTGAATGGAGCTCGTCGCGGCGCGTCTGTACATATTGTTTTGTACACGGTTTTTCCATTCACCTAAATTTAGACAGAGTGCGGCGGCTCGCTGCTGCAAAGTACCTATATCACTCAATTGTTGTTTCGACAGCAATATCCATACGCGCTGTCGTGTTCGTTAGTCGATCTTGTTTGAACGATTTACTGATTGTTTGTCCGCCGACTGTTTGATTACGTCCTGAAGTACGGCAGAGAGCTGAGATGCAAATTTGGTTCGGCCTGATGACTTTATGGAAACAATATTAGCC
The DNA here is from genome assembly GCA_029227775.1 of Morpho helenor. Lineage (NCBI taxonomy): Eukaryota > Metazoa > Arthropoda > Insecta > Lepidoptera > Nymphalidae > Morpho > Morpho helenor. The sequence continues at coordinate 18,454,563 of JARGCU010000028.1, read as the reverse complement.
GAGGCTACGGAGCGTACGAATAAACAGTGGTAACTTAATATTAACTAAGGAACAGGTTCCGCCTGATGTAATATGCGAGGTATCGGTAAGATCAGCGATTTTGTAGTGATATTAGTTTTTTCAATTGTACACGCAGTCCACAATGGCATATGTCTATCTTTTATATGTATAAAATATACCATTGTGAAAATTGTTTTATTGCCACTTTGGATATAAGAAAAGAGTTTATACAAAATATTAATAATATTGATGCCAATAATTGGCAGAAGGTGAGGAACGACGTTTACAGCGGCTAATGAGGACTTGAATTCAACACTTAGTTTCAAATATATATATATATATATATATATATATATATATATATATATATATATATATATTCAAAATTCAAATTCAAAATATTCTTTATTCAAATAAACCTGTAAACAAGTGCTTTTTAATCGTCAACTCTACTGCTGGTTCGGAAAGCTGTTCCTACCGAGATGAGCCAGCAAGAAACTCGGCGGTTGCTCTTTTAAAAATATAATTCTTATTACTAGTTACATTATGTCGTTACTGTCTTGTACAGGTTCAAAGAGAGCTATATCCACACATTCTTATCATCTAAATAATCTTCAAGAGTATAGTAGGCTTTCTGTATCAGCCTCTTTTTAACAGTGTTTTTAAACTGCTGTAATGGCAGTGCTGAAATTGATTGCGGAATTTTATTATAGAATCTTATACCAAAACCCACAAACGAGTTACGCACTTTTGCAAGGCGCAAAGCAGGAACCGCAAGCTTATGTCGGTTCCTGCTTTGTCTATTGTATACATCACCTATCGTTTTATAATTCTTTATATTTTTATGTACATAAATTAAATTGCTTAAAATATACTGTGAAGCAAATGTAAGAATACCTATCTCCTTAAACTTCTCTATTATTTTATTTATTTTATTAATTATCTTTATTATATATATAAATAAATATATATATATATATATATATATATATATATATATATATATATATATATATATATATATATATATATATATATATATATATGTATATATATATATAAATAAATAAATAAATGTATATATATATATATATATATATATATATATATATATATATATATATAAATTGAATAGAGAAGTGTAGTGTGTATACATTTAATACAAAATAATACTAATAATAATTACATAATAATAACAAATAAACAAATGTTAAATATGCTTTCAGCTAAGTGCAGCGTTGTGGCCGGCACACGGGTCGAGGTACTGGGGTTGACATCGGACAAGAGGGTCAAGAGGTGACCAAAGTCCAGTCCCTCTCCCAGCCTCTCTCGCACATCTCGGTGAGCTCGCCCGCTCGGAGAGTCAGTACGGTGGACCGCCAGACTATATACTGACTGTATTTTAGTGCCCTTAGAAAGGACCTTTGGTTTACTTGGATGGGGTGAGCGGCGGAGATGGAGGATTTGATTTACTGTTGAGAAAACGAAGATTCACAGCTCAGATGCTTTGCCTCGCTTTGCCGTAATTACTGATTTTATAACTGTATAAAAATTCTAACTTGCTGTAATCGATTAAACTCTTATTACATGGCGTTACGACGACGCAGTATTTAGAACGTTTCATAATACAAGTGTACTGGAAAAAATGAACCTTGGCCTTCAACTTGGAACGCGTGTACCGAATTGACCGCGGCCTTGAAACTCACCCGCGGGCTTCGACCTAACCTCAAGTGCTTTCCGGACGTAAGTTCCGATGTTTGTAAGGTATTTGTTCAGTTTGGGATCGAAAGTCAAAGCGAATAATGAAGATTTTAGTATTGATTATTTGTATCCGCCGCTTAAAGTAAATATCTAACAGCGGCTGTCATTACACTCGGAGCCGGGATCCTGACACGTAATATTATGAATATCTTTTGACACCGCGCTCCAGAAATAGCTGCACTCAAGAGTTGGCGAAAGTAAACATCCAAATCGGCAGGCCGGTGGCGGCCCTGCTGCGTGGAGTTAGCACGCAGCGAGCGTCCGCCCTCCGCCGGTAATCCTGCTGGTTTATTTAACTCGGTGTATTTCGGGCCCCGTCGCCGCCGTAGTCACACAAACGGTTGTGTCAAAATGTCTGCCAATGTACAAGTTTATGCGCGGTGCGGTGCGGACGGAGACGGACACACTTTAAAGTTAAACATACGTGAATAACACTACAAGTGTTACTATAGTTTTTTTTATTTTCTAACATCAACGTGGAGATTATTAACCTACCTTTGATTGTTGTCGTAATTATAATATCGTTATATAATGCTACACCAACTTAGCAAGTAAAAGGCCAGTCGGTGAAGTTTCTAATTAGAGTTGTTAAGCTTATAGTTAAGGAAGGCAAAAGGGTTATTACGAGTATACATAGGTTTCATTTACTTTGGGGACCGTGATGCAGCAGTGGTAATCGGTTGTTATATCCATTAAATAATCTAAAGGTGAAAACTCTATCCTGTTCGAATCGAAAATCTTATTAGCCTCTCTCAATTGCTATCATTTGTCAGTCTTTTACTTGAGTATGAAAGTTTTCCTATTAATTCTTAACACATCAGCTAACCCCAGTTTACGGATGTCAGCGAAAAAGTTTTGGCAAAGTTATCTGGAAAATTAACATAGTTTTCATTTATGTAATTTGAAATACAAAAAGATATCTATATAGATATAACAAACTAGTTTCCTAACCTAATCACGTTATCAAATAGTATAATATCCTCCCGCTCCGCACGAAATCTATTTCCGAACGCTTCGTGTACCGACGAGGTATTTATGGTGTCGTCAGGAACCAGAGTTAGTCGTAGTCCTGTCAGTTGGGGGCCGGTTGTTTGGGTGATTGTAATTGAATGTTATTATTGCTGCGAGCGATTCCAACGAACTAAATATTGTTTGCAAATTGGCCAAATAGCTAGCTCGTAAATACAGTTCGTGATGGACTTTTACTGAATTCACGCGATATTGTAATAATAAAGGGATATGCGGCGGGCGCCCAAAGATTGTGATCGACGACGCGTGTTGCTGGACTTACTTATTTAATGTCCCCCAATTTCTAGAAGACTTCGACACACCAAAGCTTAATTTCATTATACGCTATTGATATCGTAATGTCCATAAATCGGACCAGCGAGCAGTCTCTATGGCTCTATAGTCATAAAAAAATTACCGCCAACAAGTTGTTTGCAAATTTTGCAAGTTTCGATAAACACATCTGAATACCAAAGTGGGTTTGCCTGCGGTGAGCACTCGTAAGTTCGCCTAGGCAACGTTCCTAACTAAGTTAAGTGCTAAGTTGTAAGGAACACTGAAAGCCTCTGAATGTCCGGCGATTCAGTAAAGCAAAAACTTTCCATAACATATAATGCAAAAATAAAAAGTATATACTAATGTTGCTTTTGGGTTGTGTGTTTGAGTTCACAAGAGGTTATTTCAAAGGTTTAACTCTCAGTTGGTCAAATATCTCAGTACGTAATGTATAGCAACTTTTTAGAGCTATGGGTTTCATACCTCTTCAAGGTTAGATTTATTATCTTAGAATTAATGTAATAGCTTACTTTGTCAGACCCATGCTTGGTAATGTCAGTAGGCGCATTCTGTTAGCAAACACCTCTGAATTATAACATAACTCTACTTATTCTTAGCCAAACAACAGAGGGTATCTCGTGACGTTTCCTCCAACGAGAGGACACCTTTCCTTTTCCCAAGCTGTGATAATAAGAAGAAGTTAACCTTACATTATATTATGCATATTGAATAAGGTAGACATTGAAACAAAATACACCTGGGTAAATTTTAACCACCTTTTTGACAATCCTTTGTATTACTTTAATACTGGAAAAGTTCTAGATGCGATCATACTATATATCTAGGATGATTGATGTATCATATATTTCGGATTAGTGTATTTTCCGTTAAAGTTATCGGAAAAATTTTATAGTGGTTCTGGTTTTAGTTTTCTTAAAGCTGATCCTAGTCTCCTGGAGTCCTGGACTCCTAGGTCCTTGGTGGGTGTGGGATATACCGTGTTCGTAAGATTCACTCATTTTTAGAGGTAAAGTTCGTCTGAAAATGAGTGAAGACATCTCGTAGACAAAAGATATCCACACAATAGTGATGAAACAATATTCTTGTTCCGTAATTAAAAGAAAACAATTTGCAAACATAAGATCTACAGCGCCGAGAAACAGGACAAAGAAGAAATAATTAACAGGTTTCATTTCTGAAAGTCGAGAGCTTTTGTAACGAGCGTCTGCGTCTAACGGCGATAAATATTTATACTTTTAAACTGCCGACTGACAATTGTTGGCAAAGCTTGTATTGTTCGCTGCTCTTGTGGGGAGCCATTAGAATATAGCGAAAACCACAGATGATTAGTGACGTATTATTCCGGGGCAGTACTGTATGGAAATATTTAGGATTAAAACTAAAACATTAACACGAAAGAGAATCGCTTTATCTCCTAGTATAAGTACTGCATCATCAGTTATCATCTATTAAAATCGAAAAGAACATTAAATACATCTATTTCGCTATCGTTATTCTAAGCCTAAGCGGAATACATCAATATGGAAAATATTAATCAAATATTTATGCGATGTAAGCATATTGTATACAGCAGGGTGATAAGCGGCAGCTATGTCTTTTGAACTAGACCGGAATATTTTTAAAGAAAGTACACAAAACTTATTTAAGGTCTTTGGTAACTTGGCAGTGAATAGCCACTAGCGTTCCATCGTTCGCTTTCCATCGGGCAAGATGGTAGCCAGGCGCCTTTGTTTATAAAAAAAATTTAAGCCTATTTATACGAAATATATAATCGTTAACTTAGCCGATACTTTACTAGCCCTCTTAGTCTTAATACATTTTTCATGGTCAAAGTCCAGCAATAATTTGCTGAAATTTTGTATTCGTCCATTCACCCAATAGATGTATTTTACTTAATTGCGAAATTTCACACAATTAGCCTTCACTGTAAACTGTCTAGCCTCGTTACCTAAGGCAGACTCAGTCGTCGTCGACTACATTTTAGCGTTCTGTTGACATCCCACTGCTGGGCAAAGACCTCCCTATTCTCTAGGAGAGAGGCATTGTAATTTAGACTCACGGCGCTTATTAAACGTAAAGTTTTACTTTATATCTATCGGAGAACTAAAAAATATTTATTCCTCCCTATTGAATTTAAATCCTTTTTTAAATGAGTAATTTGTCGTAGAATTAAATAGTAGTCTACTAGACGTAATCGATAGAACAGTAGTTCTATAATCAATCCACTGTAACAATTTCAAGGGATTCTTATTGGTAACACGGTCGCTTCTTTCTGAAAAACAAACATTTACATAGAATTTCCATAAGATATTTTATCCTAATAACAGCCCAATAAACCGAGACCACAGTTCATGATGATTAAGAATTTACTACCTCATCTACCCGTATAGACTATCTTTTGAAAAAATTGAAAATATTCCATATTCGCCATGATGTACATTTATAAAATCTGACCGATTATAAATTTTATGTTGATCTGAAATTGTTCTTCAAAATAAAATGGTAATATTATTTTCGTCAACCGTATCGAAGAATTATTAAATTGAATTTATCATCGGACTAATTTTTTGGAAACAAAGACAATTTATATTCATCAATAATAAATCCCCCGGCCCTAAGAAAACTGGATTCAAGGGATAATTTGTCATTTCCATTACAGATTTAATGGAAATAGCAAACGACTTCTCATTGGCGAATATTCGGATGATGGATTATATTAGTTTCGTCGGTAATCATTTTTATGTACGAGATAGATATTTGCATAGGGTTCATATAACATAAGGAATTCTCCATGACAGTTTGCCTACGTTGTTTGAGTTTTTCGTAATGTTATCGGGTCGGGGAAAACCAAAAAAACAACAATATCAGTATTGTTGATTTTTTTGGTTTTCTTCCTGGTTAAAATGCACTTTGACAGTTTGAGGGCATTTTATATGACACAGGTTCGACTCTAACTGACTTCCATCTACGAATCACGTAAAAACACACGCCTCTAAGAAAGCGTATCAGTCTTTCGCATTTATACTATTAGTTTGGCCAATATTACTCGATTTATCATAAGAATCAAAATCCAAAATGCCTGTTGCATAATAAGACGTTAAAACGGAGTCACGAGCTCATTTCGGTGAAATTTACGTAGATCATCAAATTATGCAAATATCTCGTTCTTCAATTCAGGTTTAGGTAAATGAGTCCTCCTAAAAGAGAGGGCAGCTCTCCACGACACCTAATATCCCTTTAAATATTCGTTCAGTGTTGTGTATCGCTTTCATGGTCGGTCGCGTTGTCCCTTTAAATAAAGCCGAGAGCCGCGTCATCGCCGCACAAAGCCGGGCCCGTTTAGCTCATTACGGCCCTCCGCGGCCGTGGATTTTGTTTACTAGCTTTATTAATCGTTCTAAGCCTGTGTTTTATTATTTGGGGGAAAACATTTGCGTGGGCGATAATGTGGCATATATTCCTACAATATGTTTTGAAAAAAAAAATGTGGATTAAAGGAAACAGCATCTATGTGGGTATGTACGGACCTATCTAAACAACATATTACGATAACAGAAATCTAACAGGTGACTGATGACATAATCGTACCGCACCCCTCCTGAGGTCAGTGACGATTTGACAAGACTGTATTGTGTCTAAATAGCAGATAATTGTAGATAATTAAAAATATATGGGACACTTACACACACGGTCGTCCGTCCCCAAAGTAAGTAACAGTACGTGTAAGTGTACAAAGTACAAAGTAAGTGTTATGGGTAACAGACAACTGGTGAATTTATACATATATAATTTTTAAATACATACTTAAACACAAATACACACCCAGACTAGAAGACCAATAAATTCATTTATAGAAAATGTTGGCCCTCGGTGGGAATCGAACCCACGTCCCGCGAAACTGAAGTCTACGTTCAGAACTAGAATGACTTCAACATGGCGATCGCAGCTTTATATACAAACTATCTTACTTATATTAGAACTGTAACTAATAACCCAGAGAAGAGTGTATCCGCCGGATCTCTAGTACGTCGGAACTGTAGCACGACGAGAATGCAGGTACTTGTTTGAGCAAGAGAAATTTCACCACAAAGAACACCTAAACACCAGGCCATCTAATAGTCATATTGAGTCACCGTTCAGTACAAAACTGTCTTCAATACGGCAAGCACCGTTTATCCTACTCTACGTAATTTATTCTATCGTTTTTTACTTATATCTCTGAATGTTCAGTATGGACTTGAAGCATCATTAATCAATTATAGTATTGTTATTTCTGACTCTGGCAATAAATCTCAAGGTGTCTAATAAAATATTTTAATTGAATGCAACTTATTACTTCTTTAAAATAATATATTTCTTGATAATCTCGAAGGGAAATAAGAATACCTACTTTTAGCCAGGTTACATTGAAGTCATGTTTCAATTGTGCCAAAATTCATCCAAATTGGTGTTGCGGATGAGACGTGAAAGCGTAACTGACAGGTAGTCAGACTTTCACGGTCATAATACATATACAAGTACGCATATACTATACGATACTTAGGGATTTCTCTAATATCTTTGACCTCTTGGGCGTAAAAACATAAATTGAAGTTATTTAGTTTTTTTTTTGCATATTATTACCATTCCTGGCGCGTTAGCATCGCCGAAATAGGGTAGAGCGGGCCACCCTGCGGGGATGAAACAATGAGTGCGACGATGCAATTAATGCGCCCTATTTACTTATTGTTGGGGTAATAATATTTGAGTGGTTAACAAATGAAGCATACAAGCAAACAAGAGCAGCAGCATTCAATTGTTCGGGGGATCTACACAAAACGTCAGGCAGTATGAAACACACTGCAATTAGACAAAAATAATGTTTTATTAAAAATTTTAGTACTTTCGCTTACCCCTATAACGTGTGTAAGATTTTTCATAGTGAGTGAGTGAAGGAAAACATTGTGTGGAGAAAATCTTTAAAGATTTCTTGGCTTATGTGTAACCTACAAATCTGATTTGGAATAGGATGGTGGGTCCAACCCTTCTCTCTAAAAAAGAGACAGGAGGTCTTCACCCAGCAGTGGGATACTAACAGATTGCCTCTATACATTCAAATTTTTCAGAGCGTGTTTTATGTATGAGACCGGACATTTATGTATGAGACACAATGAACCGATACTGTTGGGATGTCGATGAGGTCGAGGTGCATATCCTCGCCACTTGTTACCCGATCTGAATCTCGGCTCTTTACCCGGCTTGCACCGCCGCCCTTTACCTGGCTCGTATCAATACTCCTTACCCAATTTGTATTGTCACTAGTACGAATTGCAGCTCGTAGTTCGTAGTATTCATTCCCCGCGATCAGACCGCGCGGCGCACCGCGTCCCGTGGGAGCAGTGAGGGAGTGCTTTCGTGTTCCCGACCGCTTCCTGCGACGGTGAAACACGATCTAACCGAGACACTACTGTCACCAACTAACTCACATTATGTGGACAGTGTCAGTAGTCACTCATTCAGGGTCACGAAACCTGACAGTTACATAGTGACATCACACTCTGATTTTTATAAACAATTCTGTTCAAGTACCAAAATAGTTATATTAAATATATGGGAAATAAATATATGGGACACTTACACACACGGTCGTCCGTCCCCAAAGTAAGTAACTTAATACTTGTATTATGGGTGACAGATAACTGGTGAATATATACTTTTTAAATACATACTTAAATATAAATATAAATATAAAATAGTATTTATGAGTCGAGTAATACGTCTAATATTATTCGAGTTTTAAGCCTTTGCCATATCCGCATACTACCAGGGTAGCTAATAACTCAAGCTAACAGTGAAATAGTAAAATCAATGTAAGGACAGAAGTTTCGTATGACAGAATGTATATTGACCGAGTTGTGACGCCGGGCCCCACGAGATTTTGTTTTAATCTGTAACTACATGGCATGATAACGTGCACACACGCACATACACATGTGCCATTCGAGAAGGTGACATAAATTGATATACAAGTTTAATCTACTACAAATATTGCTAAACTCTTCTCGGTTTCTTCGTTTACTAACTTTATGAATAAATGGATGCCACGCCTCTTATCTAACATATATTTACGCTTTTCAATGAAGCTAAACATCCGTGGAATCTGCATACATAAAACTTACAATCGGTTTCAGAGTAGCGACGTAGCTTCAACTATACTCTCCAAAAGGAGAGAGGAGTCTTTTCCAGCAGTGCGATAGTAACAAATATCTGAGAATTTAGAATATTTTTTTAATCAATACAAATTGTATGCACAATCCTAATAATTTACAGGGTGTCTGAACATATTTTAATGTTAGAATTTTACGCCAATATATAGACGCTCAGTATATAGCGCTCGAAAATCGTTTACGTGTTGAAAAAAACATTTTCAAATTCCTAACAACTGCCTTTTCGGTTACAGTGTAAATTAATTAGAAAACTTGGATTAGATTTCGTTGATTGAATGTCGTTAGTGGCCACGTTAGTAAGCTAGTATTCATGTTATCAAGTCGCCGGCCAGGTACAGTGTTCTGGCTCTGAACAAACCCACAGTTGTATACAACAGCCGTCGGCGGCGTCTGTCGGCGGAACAACACGCGGCGGCCGTCGGGAGCCGCCATTGTGAGCGTCGCTCTGTGGGCGCTGCGATGAATACCCCTTTATAGTAGACTGTCTTTCCGAGCTGCTCAGACATATATTGACGTTACTAGCACTTGTATTCACTGTGGCCGCGCCAGATAGATGTACTCCCTCATATTTTTCCTTCTAATTTAACCCTGATCGATCCTTAACTGGAGAAGCGAGTAACGCGATATGCTACGAGAGGTGACAAGCATCACGGACGCGCCACCAATCCTACTTCCTACTTACATTATAAATGTATATCTATAGTTTTGTGAGTATAGATATATGTTTGTTACTATTTCACGGCGAATCCGCTGAACCAATATCGATGAAATTTGGCACAATTATTCCTCATTCATCCGGGTAACATATAGGCTACAGACATCCTGTTAATTCTACAGGAATAGGATGACATTGAGAAGCGCCATATTATAAACCTATCACGTGAGAACAGTCCACGCCAAGGAAGTTGCGGGTAAAAGTAATATTTAGTGTTATTTATTGTATCTGACGCTGATATTGACTATTATTTCAGTGCTCCAAGGTTGATCGGAAGAAATCCCCTAGAAGGATAAGTACACCTATATAGCTTTTTTTCAAGTACGTCTAGCATATATATATATATATATATATATGTTATTTTTTGTCCCATTTAAGACATCAACTACGTTGTTGATATTACTTAATAACTGAATAGCACTTAATTTATTATGTAGTATTTCTTACCTAACTTTATAAAATATCGGTGCTACGGAATATATAAAGTGTGTTCTAGTTATTTATTATTGATCCCCCGGGTCCGGCGAACGCAAACAGAATAACTAAGTTTAGTTCGAACATTAATTAATATTTAATTACGTTTGATAAAGTTCATTAATCACGACAAAACATTTGCGAGTTGAGTTTTGTTTAAAAATGACTAATTACTTCGTAAACTTTTTGATTCTTTGCAACTTTCACGAAATTTATAGACAAAGCAGAAATTTATCAAAAAATATTAGACAGATAATTAGAAAAATATTAGAAATAGATAAATATGAGTAAATAAGTAATAAAAAGCGGGTAGTGTAATAGTGTAATAATAATATTATTTTGTTGTTATCGCGATAAAAGAAAGTCTGAAAAAAGGTATTGTTTGTTTTCGGTACTTACACCTGCGAGATTTATAAAATATACTACAAACTACTGCCGCCACGACACTACACTAATGCACACATTCATTACGTCAATCTAAACAATCGTTTCATCCCGTAACCGAAACATCAATAGGAGATTCCAGATTCCACGATAAAGTCTCGAAAAGCGACGCGTGACCCAAGCTTGCATAACTATGCAAGCTTGGGTGACTATATAACTACATAGTAATAAGTTTAACCACCACCGTTTATTTTGCCTTCGAACACGTGAAGCAAACTGGAACTAGTAACGTTTATCTGGTCATTGGTTATGACCCTACATTTACTTTATTTATAGTAACTTTAAAAATAAACTTTTACAGAAAGGATATTATACAAATTAATTGATTATTATTTGCTGATAAAAAATTGTAGTTAAAATATATGCGAATGAAAAATATTTTGAGTTAAGTGATATTTCGTATCGTGGTAATCTCTCACGTAAGTCTCATATTATAAAAACAAAGTTATAGAAAAATAGTTTTATCTTAAAAGGAAGAACTATGACAGAGCAGTTATGTTAGACGGTAAATCCTCGATGCGACGTGCGCTGCACACACTGTCACTACTGTCACTCGCGACGAGCACCGCTGGCCGCGCGCCAGCCGCCGCGGAAACTATGTCTCGGATATCCCGCTTGTTTCCTTCACACACTTATCTAAAGAATTAAGTGCAACATAGTATGCAATTTATTACATGGAATATGTAAACAATTTGATATTATTTTTGTGGAAATATCTGGAAAAAACAAGCTTTTCAACTTAGCTTTACTGTACAAATAGTAATATATAGAATTACACGTTACTTTGCGAAGATCCATGATAGTCTAAATCAAATGAAATCTTTTTATTTTGCATGTAACATGGTAGAACAATTGGATAAATTAGCAAATAACATACAGAGCGACATGTTTATATATTTTTATTTAGGTATATTTATATTTTTTGTATAATTAATGATATTTTTTTAATGATTGACTCAGATCTCAGTTCGTTTGCACAATGGACTACTAGTAGATGGAGTTTTCCGTAGTAAAGTATAAGTTATGATATTCAACGGCCCCCATAGCTCGCCGAGTGAGCAGGGAAGCACTGCTCTCGCTAATCGTTCCTCCCGAGCCCGTGCGATCCCGCGGGTAATCCCTATGATTTATTTCAACTTCCGCGGCTCGGAAATTTTCTAATCCTATTTTAATTACGCAATTAAGCCGAGACGTAATGTCTGTTTTTAACGACTTAATACAATTAAATAACGAATGGATTTATCAGTTAGCTAAGGTTCGAAGTCATTTTTTTTATTAACGGTGGCTAAAAGAATCTCTTCCTAGATAACTTTTAAATTAAAAAAAACCCATAAAATTTTTAATACAATGTTATGGGATCGAGGGACCAAAGCCTTACTACACCTTTGGTTTTTTTAGTTCCTCTTGTAATTATTAGTAACCTTTGTAGTAGTATTATATTTTACTATAGTAGTATATTTTAAGTAGAAATTAATAACGTATAATGTTCGAAATCCTATAAGTGACTAATGTATTCTTTGTATCCTTCCTCAGTATTTCTCCTTCCACATTTATGTCAAAGAGTTGGATTGGTTGATCGGTACGAATTAAAGGGTTTTATATTGGCTAACGCATTGCTTAAATTTTATATACAGATCCGAAGTTGGGAATTTGTAAAGGGTGAACAAAAATGTGTATTATAATGTAATTGTACATCCGCCGCGCGGCCGGGCTAATTGGGTTGCTAGAGCGGGCTGCGGAAATCGTTCCAGGATTCCATCATCGCCGGGCCCTCATTACTGGTGCGCGTTAATTTGAAATTAACTTCTTGAGTGAAATACCATTCATACCGCTGACGCATTGCTATATTAAAATAACCAGAACACTACAAACTGGAATTTTTACAGTTCAATGTTGTACTTGTACTTATCGAAATAAAATGTGGATAACGTTGATATTTCTTATTAGGTCGGACTATTTCTTAGTCTTTCTTTTAAGTTCAGTGCTAGCTATGTTTAATAAGATTTTACGATTCAAAAATGCTTGAATAAAGAATATAGATATTTTTGAATTTGAATTTTATTTTCTCTTTACATTGCCAAGTGATAGGCTTTCAGCTTTCTGATCGAGTCCGTAGTTTGCGATTAAATCATCTATCTATAAAATATAATCACTGACAACGAGCATAGTTTCACGAATTTAGTCCTCGAGCATTACAGTCGGAAAGATCTTTGGTAGTCGAATATAAATATAGTAGATTTCAGTCAGTCAGTTCGTGACCACGGTGGATGCAACTCTGCCGAAACGTCGAACCTTATACAAAGGTAACGTGACTATCGCGATGTGACCCGGTTGTTTATATTTTAATTACGAATATAAATATGTTTTAAGATATACTAATGAATATCCTTAAGCCAGGAAACTCGATTTGGCCGTTTTGTAACGAGTGATAAGAGCCTTCCGTGATTCATTTGATTGCGTTAGTGGGACTGACCGACTGCGGCGTTATTTACGGCCCCTCGGTATATCTGTCCGAAGCCACTTGTGATCGATTCATTACGTTCATGGTATCCAGACAGAGGTAATTGGCGTTGAGGACTATATAAACATGGTGTATCCATGGCTCTTGCGGCTAGCATAGTTGAGTCATCTGACCGTGGTATTAATGTTGTATTTTAGTCATTTCAGTCATTTTTAATGGCTATATTAGTGTGTTGTGTTTTTAAATTGTCTCAAAGGCTTGACTTCATTTGAATGTAGTTTTTTGGAACAAGACAGTGATCATTTCCGATCTCATTCTTTTGATTTGAGGGTCCTCCTAACAACTTGACGCTGTTCGTCTCGGGGGAAGCGGCTAGTGCTTCAAATTTCGTGACGAGTCTAATGTCAAATTTCGTCACGACGACTACATAACTTTTCCACTTAAAATACGAGCTTTAATTAAATATAAAATTCAAAATTATATTAAAATCTTTATTATTCCACAAAAAATAAGTAAGTATTTCCCCGGCGGCTACTCGCGGAACTGGAGAGCAATCGAATAACGGTTCAGCGGCTCGTGCGGTTTGCAGTCGCGATAAAATATAACAATCGCAATGGATTCTCTCCCGCAGCATTTTCTCCCGCATTATTATGTCTTTCCATATTTTCGTCGCCCGCTATACTCACGTGTATTTTTGACGCTGTTAATACTTAAAACGCTTAGAACTGGGACACGTTTCAACAATGGATTAAACTCGACAGAAACTTCTATTTTAAAAATTTTATAGCACACATTTTTCTTTATATATTTTCCACAAAATTCATTTGTTACTTTTGTGGCTTTTGTGGCTGTGGTATTACGAGTATAAAATAGACCTTCGTTCTAAGTATTTCATTCACTATGGCTTCCGCTGGCATCCTTTGGTTCAATGCAATATTACTTCGCGAACGTTTGACTTTTTTATACTACTCCTCTTTATACCATTGTTGCGTTTCTGTATTGTACTATTGTGATTTGTTATTAATATTTCAATTTTTCTATTCAAAATCCGTTTATTTTATATATTTGGCTCTATTGGAATTTCTCAAAACCGCGGGTTTTTTTGTACTTTTTTTAAGTATTGCAAGCACTACTAAAATATAGTGTAAAAACTACTGACATAGTTAATATATTGTATAACAATAAATATGAACGCAAAATATATAATTTTGAAATGTTCAGAGAAAGAAATCTCAATTCAACAGATGTAACGGATGTTATCCAAACAATCAAGATTCGATCGAGTTTTGAATGTAGTTCTGTTTAATTAATCCGGCTGTAACGGGGTGTGGACTGTGGACCACATGCGGTCATTAACAACCCCCGGTCCGGGCTCAGTGCGAGGGCTAATTGATTGAACCCAGCATCCAGCAGCTGAGCCGGTATCGACCTCTCAATCATTGCACAGGACCGTTCGTCTGTGTTAACTGCAGAGGTTAACATGTCATATTCTACTGACAAATACAGTAATGCAAACAATTGTTGGTTCAGTACGGCCTACACTACAGTTTAAAATAAGCGTAAGTGCGCTTATATGTAAAGCACATTAAATTTTCATCATTTTCGTGTCCTTATTCCACTCTAAGCGGGGTCGGCACGACATTTTTTATACATTTTATAACATGATTTTGCTAGTTATTTTACGACCGGCCACTTGACGTCAACTTACTTTAGTCTTTTACGACACCTCGGTTAGAAATAATGTTAGTCTATTCTACTCAGTCGGATACCACATGGCGGGTCAACTTACCTTAAACACCTTTTACGACACTTGGGTAAAGAAATAAGGGAGGTCTATTCTATTCAGCCGGATGCCACACAGCAGTAAAGTATATTAAAAATGTAAGATGGTATAAATGAGAAAAAGGCTTGCATTTGAAAATCTCAGCTTCGTACAAGACCGCAGCTTAATTATGAAATAGAAGAGGTTTAAAGACTGACCGCCGAGTTTCCCGCTTCTTACGGTAAGGGCTGCATTCCGGAGCGGCGGTAGCTTCATTAAATCTAATTGATCCTCGACGATTCTAAAGTGATTACGAGTTACGGTTATTTTGATATGATTGCAATTTTTTTCTCTATGGTTTATACTTCTATAGAATATATACCAGAAATAAATACACTCATTCGTTTATGATAGCGGTCGGCTTACAATTTTTGGTATTTGTCTTTATTTATAAATTCCATCGCATACGGTAATAGTAGATACATTTTTTATATAAGTTTTAACGGAAGGGCCTGTTTAAATATTCCCTCGGTCCCGGTGAAGTCATCAATCGAGATGTGCGGCCCAGCTTCCCGCGTCCTGCCACGGACAAACACGTCCTCCTCGCGACACTATGATTTACTAGTTTTGGGACAAATGCTCGTACCTTTGATCTCCACAAATAGCCGCGGACGTCTTGGAAACAGATTTCAAAGATCGACTCACACCTCATACGGCGCACTGTTGACTAATAACAATTTGGTCTTTATATATTTTTTTTTTATAATTAGTATCAAACCGGTTTAGTTGCGATAACATCTGATAATATAAGATAGGCTGTAGACTCGTTTTTTGTAGTGTTAAATTACTCTTAGTTATGGACCAGAAGTAGGGATAAATGGTATTTATTAGTGGCCAAAAAAACTCGTACTTCCAGAAGCTTTACTGGCAGGTACTACTGTAACTCCCTATCAAGGATCTTTCATTGTATAATGTATAAAATTGATAAAGTTTCTTCAGCAATGAAGAAATATTAGTAGATAAAATATACGGCCATGAATTTTGTTGTAGTTACTGTATTATACGCACGTATCTATAGTATTTTAATAGAATTTCTCTGTTGGAATCGTGTAGGTGGTGTCGGCAGAAGCTCTTATTAAATTCGTATTAGAGGAGACCGCGTGCTTAGACGGAAATGCGAATGTATATTTTATCGTGGATTCAGTTATGTCTGTTTAAAGAAGACATAAGCGTGACGAGAGTTCATTGAACCAAAGTACCTACTTTTATATGCTTCATAACAGCGACAATTATATTTTTTTATAAAATAATATCAGTCATTTTTATAGAACAAGCTGTGAATCTTACGTTGCTCATCCACCAATAAACACATCTCAAGCCTCCCGATCTCCAGAGAGCACTAAACATCCGGACACGTCCGTCCTAATAAATGAAGTTACAACAAGTGTAGTACTGAAGCAAATCAATTACTGTAATTGAACCCGTCCCAGGTAGAGCCGCGCTAATTCAGGGTCATCATCGTGTACCTAATGGGCAATTATTAACGCACCTGAGCGGCGGCAGCTGAGGACTACGGAGGATTAACGGCCCTGAGTGAGGAACACGAGAGATCTAAGGTGATTAGTGATGCAGCGATGACGTCACTGATTAAATAGCTGTATTAAATGGTATTAGCGCACTTTTTCTACAATAACACGATTTAATAGAAATACCACAATTCCCGTTCCGCGATGCTCTTCTCTTGAAAGACGAACAAAGATTGAATGCAACTGAAACGTTTTAGCAATATATAGAAAGACTCCACCGAAAACAACACGTCACAGTGTTGCCACCATTTCAGTCAAAACGGCGCAATACTCGTTTTATGACGGTGTTGCTATAAAAAATACAAAGCGAATCATTGGCGATAACAATGGATTATTACGTTTAACAAAAAATTGGTTGTGACCGTGAAATTGGATTATACTACGTTGTAACTGATACAGTACAATACCATAAAATAAAAAGTAAAACATTTAGAAATATCCCAGATGGCTGAAGTATAGAACGTACGAGCGAAACTGAAGAGCTAGGAAATGTAGAGTGCGAGGCGGGAATTCAAAGTTCCTAAGAAAAGTGGGAACGAAAGTAAACTTAATAATGTACAAATAGGGCTGCTTACGGCAATAGAAAGCTGATTTAGAGCCGTTAAAAGGGAGGGCCCCGAGAACTGTGAAGCACCTCTTTTCACGAAAGGATTTTTCGTTTTGTACTTTATTGTTGATAGACTTTTTGAACTTTAGTGAGTTTTTTAAAGCCTTAATGCATTTTAAAATAAATAAATACATTGATCTTAATTTGTTTCATTGCATTTTGCATATAATTTAATGATTTATTTATGTACTGACTGAAATTCCATGTTTACGCTGTATGTCTCTTCTCAAATTTCCCCATAATCATAATTTTTTTAAAGATATTCGTTTATTTTGTTGACAGATAGAGTGGCAATAATTAATTTTGTATTTTTTTTCCATAGGTAAGGTATATGCTAGTGTGGTGAAAACGATAAGGTGACACATAAGACATAATGTCTGAGTAAGTAAACAACACTATAGATTCCCGTTTATTTATTATAGCACTCTAGTTTCAGGAGTATGCAGCTGGCAAACATCCAACGCGGTGTACGGCCTGGCTGCGGATGATGAGGGGGCGGGGCTCGACCAGCTCGTGGGGGGGAACTGAGCCCTAGAACGAGTTTTCATCGTTTTCCAAAACTAAATTGGAAACCAAATTTCTTCACACAAGCGCCCCGAGCGGAAACTAAATAAAATACGGTGCTATGTATGAAGAAAAACTCATAGTAGAGCTCTTATTTGGCCATCGAACTCGTCGAGAGTTCCATTCGCAGCCCCGCAGTCCGTACGTTCAAGTGGCTAATGGGGTTGTCGGTTAATATTTAACCGGCAACGATGTAAGGCACGCTATATGGGGCGCGGTGTGTGGGCCACGGGGTCGGCGCGTGTTACTCGGAATGTTAATTGGAATACATTCAGTTCTATTACGACTGTTCGAAGCTGTCTGTTATCGAGGGATGTTTAAATATTCAGTACACTGAGCAATTACCTTGGATTAGTGACGTATGAGCCTTATGTCTTAGAGGTTAGGATTAAACCCAAATGTTATTTACCTTCAGTTTAATTATTTGTACCATTTCGGTAACTTTGTTCGCATGATCTTATATTTCAAAATACCTTCAATGTGATATGTATTTTTGTGATAATTTCTGTTAATTCCATATATTAGGGATAAGTTGACCTTTGTACACTTTTTTTTACCAATAATGTTTTTTTTCCAACATTTTTTATGGTACATAAATTAATAAATAAATAAATAAATAAATATTGGCCGAATATATATTATAGTTTCAGAAAGTAGCATAATGCAGCATTATTGCTTTAATTGACCATGAAAGAGGTTTCTCTTTACGACGAATATAAATAAAAAGAGAGACACAGACCTACTTTCGCATTTATAATCCAGGATGAATATTGCTAATACTCCGAACATAAAATCAGTAAACATAGGTTTTTCGCTCAACTCCACTAATGTATGCCACAGTGCGCAAACCACATATTCGTAGGTCGATTATGACTTAGATAAAACAACCTGTGTAGCTATGGACATTTAATAATGATATAATATATTGAACGGGATGTTAAATAGTATTATCTAGTGAACCTACCACCAGGCCGCTATTATTCGCGAGTCGCGGCGACGGTGCGGATTACGTACTTCATCTTATTACTGCGTCGTTACAGAACGAGCGCGGCGCCGCCCAGGCTGGCACTCGTAGGACCTGCCAGTATTACCACAGGACTCAACACTTACAGGACACGTACTGAACGAGTATATCTACAGATAATGAATAACAATTGACATCTTAAAACAATTGTAATTAATTTAATTTTACGAATCAATAAGCAAGAAACATTGAATCGCACCATGACATACACGATAAGGTACAGATGAGATGGTGCTAAAGGTTGTGCCATAAACAGATCCATGTTCAGCGGCCAACATCAACACTGCAAGATATGATTATTGGGAAAAACATTCAATAAATCATATGGATCTGCCATTGCTCAACAGTGGATCACATCAGTGGAGCCTATTTTTGCGAAAATGAAACTTTTGTATGTGAAATTTTTGCACATATATCTCTGAAATCACAAGAGTATTGCTTCACGATCTTTAAATAGATTATTTACGTTGAATCTGATCTGAGCATTTATCCATTATGGGATTTTGTAGAGCTACTAACATGAAATCTATAATAACAAAAAAAAACGTCTAAATATCATAATAGATTTCCACATACCGCATTTTTTGGATTCATTTAAAATAAGTTACAAAGGGCATAATAAGTTATCCTTAAAGGACAGTTTTGATAGGTCTAGGCACCAGTTTCGACTAGACCAATCGGCTGGACTTTATTCTAAATTATGAACAATTACCGTCATGTTCCAAGTAGTTTACACAAAACCTTAACAAATCATCCATTTATAGGGTTCTTCGTGTAGATGACAGTTGCCACGCCCAGGTATGTGAGCTGAGCTACAGGGCACTGTCATAAGTCGAATCATACATGTCCACGCCGTGCACCCTGGGCAATGTTGCAGTCACTAATGAGCTCACACTTTTCTATTCCTCAGGCTGCAATAGCAAGTATGATCTGGCGGTGCGGGATTATGGTTTCCCACGTAATATCGCACGTCCGCTATCCCCTTCCTCCACCCCCTAATCCCCTCAATTCCACTCCTTCCCCCCCAAAAATATCCTTCTCACCTGCAATGATACATGGACGCGAGAAAAAATCAATACTTACCCCAGGAGGGTACCAGCCCGGCTGGAGAATCCCTCCCTGAGACTGATGCTCGGGCTACGGCCCAAGCATCAGTCTCAGGCTGCCCCTCGTATTCTGGGGGGGGCAATTTTTCGCATTCGGTTATAGAGCATCCTGGAGGTTCAGCAACGAATCTCCATGATGAACTTTCGAGAACCCTCCATCTGAGGGAAGAAGAGGACCTATTGAAGTCGCCGACGCCTGGGCCTTCGGGTACGGGTGAGGGCGATTTCAAGATGGTGGCATCTAAAAAACGAAAGAATAGGGCCAAGAAACTGAAAAGGCAGTCGGCTGTGTCGGACGCGCCTTTGACTTCCCAACCCATGGAGGGGGATACCTCTTCGGGGGTTGGGGAGGCGAAGACCTCCAGACCGCTGAAGAAGAAGAGGCAGGGTACTGACCCTGAGGAAGGACCGAGCGAACAGCGACCGGCAAAGCGTCGCAGTTGGGGGGCTACAGCGGGACCACGTTGCACGGCAAAGGAGCAGAGTGATCTCGCTGTGGCCATCCATCGTGCAGATGGTTTGCCGGTCGATGGGGATCTAGCAACACATATTAGAGATAAAATAGCTGACCTTATCGAGGCAGCCGTCGTGGAGGAGGTCGACAGCTCCAAGCTAAACTTCGCGACCTCGGGGCTGGTGGCAGAAGGGTTCTTCCTTGTGACACCAGCCACTGAGCAGCCGAGGGATTGGTTGCTGGGGTGCGACTTCGGTCTCTACGACGGCGTCTCGATCAAGGCCACGAGAAGGGATAGAGGGAGAGTGGCAATTTGGATCCCAGGCACGAGGAGAGCAGCTGATCCTCTCCTTCTGCTTAGGGGTCAAAATAGAAATAGATCGGAATTAAGACTCCCCGAGTGGAGCCTCATCGTCAGAGAGCCCCTCCCTCTGGGGGAGCGTCTGATTGTGGGGGTCCCTCGGGAAATAAACGAACTTTTTAGGGAGGGTCTTGTGTGGCTCTTTTACCAAGCCACACAAGTGCAGGTTAGGTTTTTAAATTGGAAACCGAAACTCAAACCCACACAAGCACAAAGTCAAGTCGATACCGACTCAAACTCCGCACAGAACAGTGTTGCTCGTGTGCTGGAACCAGCGGACACGACGAAACCAGCAATCGGAGCGTCAGGCGGGGCCCCTAGTACCCCCCCGCCAAGACATCCGTGCAGGGAATAGTCGGAGATGCCGGTACCGCCACGGCACACTAATGATCAAAGGTACCGATACATAACTGATGCCTTGTACACTTCTTGAGCGCCTTGCCTCACAGCTGGTGATCGAAGTCGTGCAGGGCATCATTATGTATGGGGAAAAGAACAAATAAACACACACTACACACTTAATGGGAGGTACGCCCAAAAGACATAAACACATACAAAAACACTCTACACACACACTAAAGATTCTTCAGATAAACTTGCACCACTGCAGAGAAGCCATGAGCGAACTCTGCGACTATGTGATCAGCAAGCAAATAGATGTGGCTCTGCTACAGGAACCATACGTTGTGAATGGACGTGTGGTCGGTATGGGTTGTTTAGGGGGAGACCTAACCTATCACAACAACGGTGAGTCGAACCCCAGAACATGTATCTATACCAGTAGTAGGATCAGAAACTTAGGTCTAATTGAAATAGAATGTTACAGAGATTTAGTAGTGGTGGAAGCCATGATTCCACTAGATGAAGAAAAGAAACTAAGGATGGCGTTTATGTCGGCCTACATTCCCAGTGAGACCGACTTCACGCCACCAACTAGAGAACTGGAAGAAACTGTCAACAAATACAGAGGTAAGAAAATTTCTTTTATAATAGGATGTGATGCTAACTCGCACAATGAGGTGTGGGGTAGTACAGACACAAATAGGAAAGGAGAAGCACTGTTAGAATTTATCATAAATAACAATCTCGAGATAATGAACATTGGCAATGAACCAACGTTCGTTACAAGCACGAGAAAAGAAGTATTAGATATTACTCTAGCATCAGAAGACATGGCCAAATACATCAAAGATTGGAAGGTGGATCTAAACGATTCGTTATCAGATCATCGCAGAATCACCTTCCATATAAACAGCAAAATTGGCAAATTGCGCATTAGAAATGTTAAGAAGACAAACTGGGACAACTTTGGGTCCTTAATGAGCAAATGGAGATCCAAATACACTTCCTACAACACGATAAAGGAGTTAGAGGAAGGCGCATTGGAACTAAGCACAGCATTAAAAGATGCCTTTGTCAGTACGTGTCCACTACGCGAGGTTACACAAGGAAAGGGCCAACCATGGTGGAACAACGAACTGAAAAAACTCAGGAAGAAAGTACGCAAATCTCAAAGAATTGCCCTTAAGAAAGGGGATGAATTGAGCTGGGCAGAATATAGGAAGTATAGGACGGAATTCCGAAAAAGGTGCAGGAAAGAGTCCAGAAATGGCTGGCAGGTGTATTGTACAGGGGTCACAGAATACCCTGAAGCAGCACGCCTTATGCGTATACTGGCAAAAGACAGAACATGCAGACTGGGTAGTATTAAAGTGGAGGAAACAATAGTTACGGATCCCAAAATAATACTAACCAAAATGGCAGAAGCACACTTTCCAGAATGTAAAGAAATTAAAGAAGAAATGATATCACCAAGCACCGATTACCATTGGTCAGACCCGGGAAATATCATAACAGAAGAGCAGATTAAGTGGAGTATCATGTCATTTGCACCATACAAAGCAGCTGGTCCAGATGAAATACTCCCTAAAATGCTACAGGTAGCATATGAATACATTAAAGGAAACATGTTAGCACTTTTCAATGCGAGTTTGGCGTGGGGCTATGTCCCGACGAGCTGGAGAAAAGTAAAAGCGGTGTTCATTCCAAAACCTGGAAAGAAAACCTATCAGGAACCGAAGTCATTTCGGTGTATAAGTTTGTCCTCGTTCATTCTAAAAACACTAGAAAAAGTGATAGAGGGACATATAAGAACTAACCTAGAACAAAGCAATCTTCCACTGCATGAAAACCAACATGCATATATGGGGGGCAAATCAACAGAAACAGCCCTCCATAACTTAGTGGTAAGAATAGAAAGAACCTTATGTAACAAAGAAATAGCATTAGGTTGCTTCTTTGACGTAGAAGGTGCTTTTGACAAAGCAAATCGCAATGCTATAAGAAACTCAATTTGTAGGGAAGGAATAACAAATGAAGTGGGACGCTGGATAATGAACATGCTAGAGCATCGTTCAATCGTGGCGGAGCTAAGTGGAGTTACACACACAATAAAATCAACGAGAGGATTTCCTCAGGGAGGGTGTCTCTCTCCTCTTTTATGGTGTCTCCTACTAGATCCATTAGTTAGGAAAATTAATGATAGGAAGACATACATGCAAGCATACTCAGACGACGGAGTCCTTCTAGTTACAGGAAAAGACCTGAGCACTATAAGGAACATAATGAGTAATAGCATTAAAACAACACTAAGATGGTGTCAGGAAAGGGGATTAAACCTTAATCCTACAAAAACCAAACTAGTCCTTTTTACAAACAAAAGGAAAATAGCCAACTTTAATCCTCTCAGTATAAAGGGAGCAGAGATACAGTTGATAAAGGAAATAAAATACTTAGGTATAACGCTAGATAAAACCCTAAGGTTTAGAAGTCATATCAAAGATCAATGTAACAAAGCAAAAATTGCACTCATGCAATGCAGAAGAGCGGTGGGCAGAACCTGGGGTATGAAGCCAAAAATTATCAAGTGGATATATACGGCTATCATATTACCCAGATTACTGTACGGCGCTTCGATTTGGTGGCACAGAGCCAACATCGGAGTCAATAGCAAGGACTTAACGAAGATACAGAGGATAGCAACACTAATGATCACAGGTGCAGTGAGAACAACGCCATCTGCTGCACTAGAAGTTCTGGTGGGACTTTATCCTCTGGACCTAGCAGCCAAAAGAAAAGCTATAGAACAATGGTATAAGATGAAAGTGTTCCAACAATGGAAAGGAAACTTTACAGATAAAGGTCATACAGATATAGAAAAAATTTACGGAGAAAATCTGTCTATGGTAATCAGGAGAAGTGACCTGATCAAGAGACAGAAAATCTTCGACAAAAAATATAGGATACATATAGGAGTAAAAGAAGATTGGAAAGTGGAATATAGTGAGATGAGTCAGACCATCTGCTACACGGACGGTTCAAGACGAGAATCCACGAAGCTGGCAGGAGCTGGCATTATCTACAGCACCTCGTCAGATTTACACCAGGTCCTAAATCTGGGTAAATATACAAGTGTCTTCCAGGCCGAAATGATGGCTATCATGGAGTGTGCCAGGAAACTTAAAGAAACACAAATAGCATCAGGACATAATATAGTTATATATAGCGACAGTCAAGCAGCTTTAAAAGCACTTGACCGCATAGAAACAACCTCAGCTATCGTGAAGGAATGTAAACATGTACTAAACGAATTAGCTGAGAAGGGGGAAGTAACGATTGCATGGATTCCGGGGCATAGTGGCCATGCAGGGAACGAACAAGCTGACGAATTGGCAAGAAAGGGAGCTAGTCAAACATTCGTAGGACCAGAACCCTTTCTCCCAATTGCACATAAAATAATAAAGGGTGTGATAGAAAAAAGAATAGAAACAGAATCGAACAAAAGATGGAGAAACACAATGCTCAGACAAGCAAAGCTGTTTCTCAAATCGTTTGATACAAGGAAGTCTAAACAGCTGATGTCTCAGAGCAGGGAAAATATAGCAATTGTAACAGGCATTACAACTGGGCACTGCCTGTTAAACAGACACCTGTCAATAATGAGAATAACAGAAGATGCTGCATGCCCAGAGTGTGGAGAGGAAGAAACGAGTCTTCACCTTATGGCTGAGTGCCCTATGTACTCGCTGGTAAGATGGGAGATACTAGGTAAGGATGAAATTGAAGTTGAGGACCTGACAAATATCTCCTTCAGGGATATTATCAGGTTCGTAAAAGCCACGGGTAGATTAGAGCAGGTGACACTGTCGGGACAGCAGTGAAACCCTTGTCCCAACATGGGGAAATGGGTGGAATAGTCCGGAATAGGAGCTGACCACCCGCCCTGCACCGACAGGCGTCCCCGAAATTAGATAGATAGATAGATAGATAGGGTTCTTCGTGAACAATTATGTCTATTAAAGAAAATCACATGCAATAAAAAGTAGTTTTCAATTCTATCGCGATCACACAGGCAGAAAGACGCGGCGAGAGACTGTTTTATAATATGGAAGTATAATATCAAAAATATAAACCCCGTTGGTTGTTTGTTCTGTGCTACGCTGTGTCTTCGGCAGTTAATGGA
This sequence comes from Morpho helenor, assembly GCA_029227775.1. Taxonomy (NCBI): domain Eukaryota; kingdom Metazoa; phylum Arthropoda; class Insecta; order Lepidoptera; family Nymphalidae; genus Morpho; species Morpho helenor. The sequence goes on along the minus strand of JARGCU010000028.1, from coordinate 18,429,211 downwards.
GCCCTAATGAAGAGTCATATCCCAGCTGAAAGGATTTAAATACGCTCTCGTTGTATCAGACAGACTGCCGATGAGTTCATACGCTAATGGACGACTCCAATAGAAAAAGATTCTTTAAGTGGGGATCGTTCATCCTTTTCTATTTAATAGAGTTTTCTAATATTCTGTTTTATTTTATTCTCTTTTTTTAATATTTTCGAAACGAGTTTATAATATTTTTTAAACGAGTGGTCAGTTGGAATTTCGTTTATTCCACCCTTACATGTTGGAGAAGGCGATAGTTTCACCCTTTTGAATTTACGAGTAACTTTATGAAATTCATTAATATCTCTTGGCGGCGTCACCGAATCCTTTTTGTGGTGCGCGAGTTCAAACCGCAGACAGTCGATTCTATGTTTGCAAAAATTTATACGATTTTATGATTTACTTTTGTAAAGAACAATATGTAGCTACTATGATTCATGGAATTAAGCGTTACTTCGCGGAGATTCACTTTATATAAATAAGATTATTGATATTACATTTATGTACCTAACGGACAACGTAAATGATAAAAATGTGCTCATTTAAGTGTTACAGGTTTTTATACTGTTCCCGTAAAAATATTACTACTCACACTACCATAAGTTTGACACACAAATAATATATACTCTTTTGTTTATAGTTAAAGTCTACAGTATATCAGTATTGTAGTCGTTAGTAGGTTCATTATCTTCCTGCCCTTATCCCACTATAAGTATGATTTGGTTACGTATTTTACGACCTGACGTCAACTTATCTTAGCCGTATTTTACGACACCTCGATAAGAAAAAGGGTGGTCTATTCTACTTAACCGGATACCACACGGTGAGTCAACTTACCTTAGTCACCTTTTACGGCACCTCAGTAAGAAAAGAGGGTGGTACTATTCTATTCAGCCGGATACCACACGGCGTAGTCGTTAGTAGGTTATAACTTAAATAAAAGTCAACTTCGGTGGTATCCCTAACGTAGGTTGGTATATTATGTTAAGTAAACAGCATATGACGGTGAACCTTTAAGATTAACTAAAATTATGAAATATGAACGCTTGATAAACAACACAACCGCGCTATTGTACCACGCCGACAATAACAGCTAAACTTATTAATTGGTCCGTAATTATCGTCGCTGCGATTCTCAAACTTTTTCCGCCCCCCATTGTCCCTGACAGCCCCCCCCCCAATATTAAACACGTCCGCTAACAGCCCGCCATTTGAACCCGCTCGGCCGGAAACGTACAACTTTTGGTAATTACGAAAGTTCTTTGATCTTTTTATAAAATATTTGTTTGAAATATAAGCTCGCTATCGGTCTATTGTTGTTGATAGACTTTTCACAGAACTTCGAATGCAATCGGTTCGATAATGGCGCTCGACCGCGTTATTTTATGTTCTACCAAGAAAAACCTTTTGTCAATTCTAAATATTCCCGTCCGGCGAAGCCTAAATGTCATTAAAGCTAAATAATAAACAGCATAGGGTTAATTCCAAAAACCTAATTAGCAGGATCAACACAAGGCTCAAAATCTACGTACTACGTCAAGAACAATATTGTAGACTTAACGTCGTACCTATTATATTTATTGATATGGCTTTATGGAAATTTTCCCCAAAATTTGTAAGACGGATGCTCAAATTCCGCTTTTATTTCGGGAATAGGAAAAAATCATAATTCATAATTCAGTCTAATTTAACCTTAAATTGAAGCGAACAAATAACGGGTAACTTTCATAAAATACTTTTAAATGTTATGCAAGTGAATTCTATCGGAACACCATCACAATGTCACATAAAATAAAAATGTATAATAAAATCGAAGATCAAATTTAACTTTTCCATTATATCAGTTTAAAAAATGAATAAGGGGAGGCTGATACAGAAAGTCTACTGTACTATAGAGGATTACGTAAATGATAAGAACGCGTAGACCTTCGACATGTACAACATAGCAATGACAAAATGTAACCAGTTATAAGAATTAGATTTTGAAAAGAGCAACCGCCGAGTTTCTTGCTGATTTTCAACTGGAACTGGAACTGGTTTTCAAAGATTTCTAGAGTAAAGAACATTTTGAACTCGAAATGTTCAATTTAACGATGAATAAATACATTCAACTTGTGAAGTAAGTGATAGCGCAATCATCGCGGTGTAATCTGTTTCATCTCACTAACAATCCGTCTGTCGCGCACTCTGTGTGTGTGTGTGACGAGAGATGTTTCAAATTACGAGCATATTACACGCTCTATGAATTTGATAGCTCATTAAAGGCAGCTACACGAGGCTAAACCGCACAAATTGCCGCCAGATCGAACCCGCCCGAGCTCGGTATGTTTTATTGGCACGAATTAAAAGCTCAGTGCTTCTGGAGTACTATTTTATAAAGATTGATTCAACTCTTTAAATGAACTCGCGGGTGGAAGCTATTCTTATATAGCTAGTTTTCCAAAAAATATAACTTCTGAGGTACTTAGATAATGAAAATAACTTTTAAAAGAAGCTTTTATTTCCGGACCAAAAAGGTAATAATCAGATTTAAATTAATTAAATAATAAGATTTAGCCTCATTGCCGCGCGATGTAAATTTGAATAATATTTTCCTTGAACTTTTTTACAATTAACTTCATTACTATCAACACAATTTTTATGATGAAAAAGCTCGTCGCAAGATCGTCGTCCATCAAAAAAAGCATTTAACAAAGTTTACTGTATCCCTATTGTTAACCATTTACCAGTTCCCTCGTCTGGAGCCAGACCCGGCAGCAACAGGTCTAGCTTATTATAAACATGCATTATCATCAAGGTTGAACCAGTATCTACAATTAATGTATAGAAACCGGCTATACTCACGTCTTATTTTACCGAATGACGCCGACTATGAATACAACTCACGATAGTTTTCATTATCTACAATTTCAATTCGATCGGACACCGGGAAGTAGGTCAAATTTAAGGAAGCAGATGTTTTTTTTGGATTCCATTATACAATCAAATTTGATCGCGTGATTGCAAATAATAATAGTGTTATATTATTCGTTGTTCCGTCAAAATAATATGAATTTCAGTATACGGTTTCTGAAATAACATGCATTGGATTGGAATGAAACACACACGTACTCCGGCCCCGCGGGACATCTCGATATATCGACAAAAGTCTTTGTTCACCGATTCTGCTGAATATGCTACTGCTATCGCCATCATCATATTATAGAAAGCTTTTATTCAACTTATCGTGTGTATGTGAAGGTGGAATCTTTCAAGTTAAATTTGACCCACTTCTCGGTGTCCGTTTGAGCTGAAATTTTATATACTGGTCCAATCCCGATGACAATGCATCTTTATGATAATCATGAACCGATGTTGTCAGGATTGGCTTCTTCGCAACGGTTAACAGTAGCGACATGATTTTTTATTAAAAGCTTTTTTAACTTAATTCATAAGCTAAATAATAACACAATTCTATCACTTGACATGTTATATTTCAGATATCTACTAATTACTAGTACTAATAGCTAATTACTATCTTAAGTCATAGAGATTTTAGTTCATCAAACACCCTCCTTTAACCTTGCTTCTTTTCCCCACTTCACTACACTAAAATATTATAATGTAATGCACATAGCAGACTTTTGTCAAGTACAAGTTTAAACTACATTAAATCATCCTCCTGCTCTTATCCCACTCTAAGTGGGGTCGGCACAACATGTTATAAACATGTTGTTACATGATTTGGCTGCGTTTTTACGACCGGCCGCCTGCCTGACGTCAATTTACCTTAGTCGTATTTTACGACACCTCGGTAAGAAAGAGGGTGGTCTATTCTACTTAACCGGATACCACACGGTGGGTCAACTTACCTTAGTCGCCTTTTATGACACCTCGGTAAGAAATGAGGTTGGTCTATTCTACTCAGCTGGATACCACACGGCCGGTCGTCTTACCTTAGTCGCCTTTTACGACACCTCGGTAAGAAATGAGGATGGTACTATTCTATTCAGCCGGATACCACACGGCGTTTTAAACTACATTAAATTTCTTATAGAATTCTAATTAGCAGGATCAACACAAGGCTCAAAATCTACGTACTACGTCAAGAACAATATTGTAGACTTAACGTCGTACCTATTATATTTATTGATATGGCTTTATGGAAATTTTCCCCAAAATTTGTAAGACGGATGCTCAAATTCCGCTTTTATTTCGGGAATAGGAAAAAATCATAATTCATAATTCAGTCTAATTTAACCTTAAATTGAAGCGAACAAATAACGGGTAACTTTCATAAAATACTTTTAAATGTTATGCAAGTGAATTCTATCGGAACACCATCACAATGTCACATAAAATAAAAATGTATAATAAAATCGAAGATCAAATTTAACTTTTCCATTATATCAGTTTAAAAAATGAATAAGGGGAGGCTGATACAGAAAGTCTACTGTACTATAGAGGATTACGTAAATGATAAGAACGCGTAGACCTTCGACATGTACAACATAGCAATGACAAAATGTAACCAGTTATAAGAATTAGATTTTGAAAAGAGCAACCGCCGAGTTTCTTGCTGATTTTCAACTGGAACTGGAACTGGTTTTCAAAGATTTCTAGAGTAAAGAACATTTTGAACTCGAAATGTTCAATTTAACGATGAATAAATACATTCAACTTGTGAAGTAAGTGATAGCGCAATCATCGCGGTGTAATCTGTTTCATCTCACTAACAATCCGTCTGTCGCGCACTCTGTGTGTGTGTGTGACGAGAGATGTTTCAAATTACGAGCATATTACACGCTCTATGAATTTGATAGCTCATTAAAGGCAGCTACACGAGGCTAAACCGCACAAATTGCCGCCAGATCGAACCCGCCCGAGCTCGGTATGTTTTATTGGCACGAATTAAAAGCTCACCGCTTCTGGAGTACTATTTTATAAAGATTGATTCAACTCTTTAAATGAACTCGCGGGTGGAAGCTATTCTTATATAGCTAGTTTTCCATAAAATATAACTTCTGAGGTACTTAGATAATGAAAATAACTTTTAAAAGAAGCTTTTATTTCCGGACCAAAAAGGTAATAATCAGATTTAAAATAATTAAATAATAAGATTTAGCCTCATTGCCGCGCGATGTAAATTTGAATAATATTTTCCTTGAACTTTTTTACAATTAACTTCATTACTATCAATGTCATTACACAATTTTTATGATGAAAAAGCTCGTAGCAAGATCGTCGTTCATCAAAAAAAGCATTTAACAAAATTTGGTATCCCTACTGTTACCCATTCACCAGTTCCCTCGTCTGGAGCCAGTTCCGGCAGCAACAGGTCTAGCTTATTATAAACATGCATTATCATCAAGGTTGAACCAGTATCTACAATTAATGTAAAGAAACTGGCTATACTCACGTCTTATCGGATGAGCCCAACTATAAATATCACTTACGATAGTTTAAATTTAGTATCTACAATTCCAGTTCGATCGGACACCGGGAAGTAGGTCAACTTTAAGGAAGCAGATGTTTTTTTTGGATTCCATTATACAATCAAATTTGATCGCGTGATCGCAAATAATAATAGTGTTATATTATTCGTTGTTCCGTCAAAATAATATGAATTTTAGTATACGGTTTCTGAAATAACATGCATTGGATTGGAATGAAATACACACGTGCTCCGGCCCCGCGGGACATCTCGATATATCGACAAAAGTCTTTGTTCAGCGATTCTGCTGAATATGCTACTGCTATCGCCATCATCATATTATTAAAAGCTTTTATTCAACTTGCCGTGTATATGTATATGTGAAGGTGGAATCTTGCAAGTTAAATTTGACCCACTTTCCCCTGTCGCTGAAATTTTATATACTGGTCCGATCCCAATGACAATGTATATTTATGATAAGCATGAACCGATGTTGCCAGGATTGGCTTCAGACGAGGGATCTCCTCAACGGTTAACAGTAGCGACATAATTTTTTATTGAAAGTTTTTTTAACTCAACTTGTAAGCTAAATAATAACACAATTCTATTTATCACCTGACATGTTATATTTCAGATATCTACTACTTACTAGTAGTAATAGCTAATTACTATCTTGGGTCATAGAGATTTTAGTTCATCAAACACCCTCCTTCAATGCCTTGGTTTTTTTCCCCACTTCACTACACTAAAATATTATAATGTAATGCACATAGCAGACTTTTGTCAAGTACAAGTTTAAACTACATTAAATCATCCTCCTGCTCTTATCCCACTCTAAGTGGGGTCGGCATAACATGTTATAAATATGTTGTTACATGATTTGGCTGCGTTTTTACGATCGGCCGCCTGCCTGACGTCAATTTACCTTAGTCGTATTTTACGACACCTCGGTAAGAAAAAGGGTGGTCTATTCTACTTAACCGGATACCACACGGTGGGTCAACTTACCTTAGTCGCCTTTTATGATACCTCGTTAAGAAATGAGGTTGGTCTATTCTACTCAGCCGGATACCACACGGCCGGTCGTCTTATCTTAGTCGCCTTTTACGACACCTCGGTAAGAAATGAGGATGGTACTATTCTATTCAGCCAGATACCACACGGCCGGTCGTCTTACCTTAGTCGCCTTTTACGACACCTCGGTAAGAAATGAGGATGGTACTATTCTATTCAGCCGGATACCACACGGCGTTTTAAACTACATTAAATATCTTATAGAATTCTAATATAGTACAAAAGTATTTTCACGTTTTAGCAATAAATATTCAATACCCAAATTTTAGTAATATTAAATATTACATTTGTATAATTTATAATATAATACAAATTCTACTCACGTTAAATTGTCTTAAATTACACCGGCCTGTAACGATAAAGTTTATCTTAATAAACGTCTAAGATAAAATTATGTTCAGGTCGTGAATTTATAATGATGATATACTCGTATTTTATCCGTTAATTATTTAATGTTTAGTTAAAGTGAGTTACGTAACTGGAGTTTAGTTTAGAAATGAAAATAAATCGGACTTGAATAGTAGCAGATAATTCTGGATATCGAAAGTTAAAATATCCAAATTTCCAATTAAATCCAATAGTATCCATAACGAGACTAAACTTTAAACATTTGCATTGAATTTGGTGGCACCGCTAAAGGGTATGTTAATTACTAAATTTTAACTACATGGTACTCTCATACAGAACCCTATACGGTAGAGACAAGAAATTATATCGATATTAATTAACCTGCGCGAAGCTGTTTGACTTTCTGTCTGTCTGTCTCTCCACCCGTTACTCATTCACGGCAAATCTGCTGGAACAGTGTTGATGGAATCTCGTGCACTTGAATCTTATATACTGGGCTAACATAAATAATAAAAAAACTTTTAAGGATATAAAGTAGATGGTAGGAAGGATAAACATAAGTTATAAAATTTATATTTTATTGATCTGTCGGTAGGAACAACGTTCTGAACCGTCAATTACCTTCAGAAGATTTAAAAGAAATTTGTCATTTGATTTAAAAATTTTGACTTCAATTTAAAATGATGTTATTCTGTATTAAATAAGTTCAAATAACTTGACACAAATTTTCTTGTTATAATAAAAATAATATTTACACGATACACTTTAAGCTATGTCGGCCCGCCATTGACGAGGCCGACCTACATCAATATTTGGTCTACATGTACTCAAGACACTTGACATATATTTTGAAAATTGGAACCATCCAAACAGTGAAAGTTTGGTTACATATAAAAATATATATGTAATAATATAAATACAAAAGTCTATCTGTTATGCTTTCACAGCTAAACTCCGCACTAATATTAATGAACTTTTGCAACATCTAAGCTTTAATATCAGTCTTTAGCTTAGCTTTAATACATTAACATACTTAATTTATATAATAATCCTTCAATTATATAATAATGAAATGATTTCAAAATAAATATTAATACCGAATTCTCGATGTAAGCGATTGTAACTATATGGAAAGATTACATCGAATATTTATTTTTTATTTGTTATTTTGTTGGTAATCAATAGCCACCCTTACAAAAAGGTCTTCGGCAGCGACTGTCGTCTCACTCCTCGGAGGCCAGTTGCCGACACGTTACAATATTATATAGTTGTCAGCATTCATCATCGTGGGGGAACATAAATCAGTCGCATTAACTGTAACGTCGCGTGTACCGACGCACCTGCGGTACCTGAAAGGAGAATTGGAATTAGAATCTGCGCAATTCAAATTCCAATTCTTCATTAATCCAATCATTTAAATAAATCCAATAATTTGTATTCTACTAAACTTGTTATCAAGTGGTTTTGAATCATCAACGCTACTGACGGTTTCGAAAACTGATTCTTCGTCCGATAGGCGCCATATTTTTAGGGTTTATATCGAGTATATTAAGGTATCATTAAAAGATACAAGGACATTTCTGTGATCCTTTAAAAGCAGATCTCACCATTCATTGTATTGTTATATCTCAAAGGGATTACGCAGCATTACGATAAAAGGTTCCACGTAGCTTTTTCCGATTTTTATTAATCGTTATAATTCCAATATAAAAAATTGTCCATTCTGTTTAAATACATTCAGTACTTCATAGAGCAAACCAGACAGAGTCAAAATGTTTTATGATATGTTATGATTTTAAAGAGAAAGTACTAAACTAATTCTCATTATCCCATAAAAATAATATATTTCAATTTCTTACAGAGGTGTCGTAAAAGGCTGCTAAGGTAAGTTAAACCACCGTTTGGTATCCGGTTAAGTAGGATAGACCACTCTCTTCCTTACCGAAGTGTCGTAAAATACGACTAAGGTTAGTTGACGTCAGGCAGGCGGCCGGTCGCAAAATACGCAACCAAATTATGTGACTACATGTTCATAACATGTTGTGCCGACCCCACTTAGAGTAGGATAAGGGCAGGTGGATGATGACTAAAGTAATTCCCTCTCCGTACGAATTTAAATTAACGCCCACATTGGTGAGTTATACTAAACCGACCGCCATAATACTTTATACTTATAAGCTCTGTAACTGTGTGACGGGAGCAAACATTTCAAAAGGCTTCATTTCATTGTTAGAGAAATGAAGAATACAATTTTCTTAGATCTTGTTTAAATAAAAAAAACAATCGAAGGATAAAATACGCCAACATATTAAGGCTATCGATGAGTTTTAAATTCGAATCCATCACATCCGAGCTGTTCTCCACGGAGATGAGTTATTTAAGTAACTCGGGATTTATTTCGTTAAAGTTAACTTCCTTCCGCACTTTGTGACAGTTGCAAAGTTATCGCGACATTCATGAGGCAGACGGTGATTTATGCCTGCCGCCCAATCTGACCACCTTTCCGGAAGTTGCAGTAAAGCCTTTTAAACAGCACTGCGCTAGAAGGTCAATATTATATCCAAAACAAGAGGGTATACTTTTGTCCAGCATAGGAATGTTAGAAAATTATTTACTAACAATCTTTACGATAATTCAATTTTCCGATTTATATTTCCTGGCAATAAGACAACATATTTTCGGTTGATTATCACTTAAAATTAATTACAATTAGACGTTATGAAACTTGTGACTACGGTTTGTTTTCGGAAAATCAACGTGAACATCGTATTACGTTAATTACACCCCTAAAGCCTCGCCGTAATAGGATTAACTGTCGTTTGGGTTTGATTTAAAAAAAACCATGTTTGCGAGTAAATATTAGTACAATATACGAGTATTTATCACAATCAGACAGTCAAATATCGTTTGCGATACATATAAAACGATACCTATAGCCGAGATTAGTTACTTGAAGCAAGTCTCGTAAAACCTTAACAAATGTAAGACGGCGCTGACTAATACAATGGAGGTCTTATCTGGAACAGAAAAGTATTTTTAGAAATTTTGTAGCAGGTACTGAAAAAGTGAGGACCTCGATAAAGGTAAATTTAAAAAAATAATATTTACTCTGTTTTGTTTTGTGATATTATCGCGATGAATGACTGGGGGTGTCTTCCGCATTTCGGCACAACGGTAAAATCATTTTTATCTACTATCCTTCTCTGAACCTAGTTCCAGAGCAACGAGAGTCAACATTATGACGAAGTTTCCTATATTAGTAGAGTCTTTGCGCTCCACTCCACATTTGGCACTCTCGGTGATGTTTTTACGGTCACCTCTCCCGCCTGGTGATGTTGCTAAAGTTTTTGTAGGTTCAATAAAATAAAATATTAATAAGTTATTATACGACAGCTCGTTAAAACTTTAATGGTCTTGAAGTGGCGACACCGCATTAGGAGGCTGTATTTAACACGGGGTAATTTATGAAACGACGCAGAGTCTCGAAAAGGCCCCAGAAACATAGAACGCAAGCATTATTAGAAGCCTTTAAAAAAGTAACGATTAATAAGATATTTTTCGCAATATTTTGGCGCGCGTCAGTTTTAATTTGCGATAACTTATGAGGTATATAAATTATACACTGTAGTTTAAATATAGTAACATTGTTTAACGTAACTAAAGTTTTTAATATTAAATTAAAATAATCTTGATTGAAATACGCTCTTTCAAGCACTTTTAAATCGTCAAGAATCAATGATGGATTATGATGTAAAATTAAAGATTTGGATATGCTGAACCGAGATTTAATGCGATAAAGTTATATAAGTTTATATAACCCGAGGAGATAATATGATACAGAGAAAAAGGAACATAGAGACATGTGACATAGAGAAATGTGACAGATATTGACAGAGACAAGTCGGTACTTGTCTCTGCCAACATAGACAAAAATTGTTTGTTTTATAAACTTCAACAATCAATATGATTAATGAAGCTACAGCTGGTTCAGAATGTTGGTCTTACCGGGAAGAACCAGAAAGAAACTCGAGTGTTTGGTTGTTAAGGATTAACACTTACGTTTAAATAGCGTTCCGAATATTTACCAGGACATACAGGATACACTTGGTGCACTAAGTGTAATTCCAAATATACTATGTATAGGTACGTTAAAGAACCAAGAGGTTAACCATGTGTTGGAAACTGATACCGGGCCGGGTAACACGACCGGCGCATTAGCGAAAAGGGCCTCTCTACTTGATTACACGCTATTGTACAGTGCTGCGGTCATGTAATTGACACTGAAAATTAGATACTCTACAACAAGTATGTGGTGTAATAAATTCAAATTCAAAATATTCTTTATTCAAATAAACTTGTAAACAAGTGCTTATGTATCGTCAACCCACTGCTGGTTCGGAAAGCTGTTCCTACAGAGAAGAGACGGCAAGAAACTCGGCGGTTGCCTTTTTAAAAGTATAATTCTTTATACTAGTTACATTTCGTCATTCCTGTCTTGCACAGGGTCGAAGAGTAGCTACGTCCAGGCCTTTTTTATCATCCAAGTATTCCTCAATAGTATAGTAGGCTTTCTGTCTTTAATTAATAGTGTTTTTAAACTGCTGTAATGGCAAAGCTAAAATTGATTGCGGAATTTTATTATAGAATCTTATACCCTAACCCATAAATGACTTACGTACTTTTGCAAGGCGCAAAGCAGGAGCCGCAAGCGTATCTCGGTTCCTACTTTGTTTATTATATTCATCGCCAATTTTTTTATAATTAGGAATATTCTTATGCACAACAATTAAATTGAATTATAGAAAGATATTATAAATAGTTAACTATAAACTTCATGATAATGCTGCCTATTTCATAAATCGCACTGCGTAAGGAAAATAAATGCCCAAATAGGTAATTCATATTTCTAAAATATGCTCCTCAATAGTAATCCCAAGTAGTAATATGTGGAATTTCTACCTTCATTAAACCTCTGTATGTTTGTTTGCAATGTTTAATGTGGTTTTTAAAGCATATTATAAAACGATTAGTTGAATGAGAAAAAAAACATAATTATTAATTAATACGTATTCACTGAGATATTTTTTATTTAGTCCACTTTTTTCTTTTTCTTTTTTTATGTAGTTTACTTTTAGTTGGTCTATTAATGTACGATCCAATTTTGAAAGTTTCAGTTCTAACTTGATAGTCAATAGTATTCATTACATTTTTAAATACTCGCTGCTATGCAATAACGTCGCATAAACATACGACAGTTTTAAGAGTATCTTAAATACGCGGATCGTAGCAAAATAAGTTACTTCACATACATTATTTTTGGACGCTAGAATCCTAAAAATTAACAGTTACTATTTTGTAACAGGATACCAAAATAGTCACAAGCTGTTCTTAAAATTATACCAAGTACCTACTTGTTATTGATTGATGTATAGAAATCGGCTATACTCACGTCTTATTCTATCGGGTTTGCCAGACTATTTTTAAGCGCATACAAAGCCTTTGTTGTAATAAACTATGATATAAAGTGAATCAAAAATTAATATAACCGCATAATAATTGATAGTCAAATTTATGTCATTAATAACGAATTAAGGAAGATGTTAATCGACCACTAATTCATTAAGTTTTCATTAGAACCACAAACCAGTGTTTTCGATATATGTGTAATGTGTATGAAAGGACAATATTGCGGTTCTATTCGTTGGCGTTGGTTGCCACGTTGCAAATTATCGATACAATTCAGCCGAGGGCAAATAATGTTCATTTCAGAGACAAATTTTATGCTTTTACTAGAAATTGCCAGCGGCTCCGCTCGCGTGGAAAGATTAAAACCATAATATAGTATTTTGATAACAATAAAAATGGTTAAAGGTTAACCCAACCTTGAAAGCTAGACATATGCTGTCGCGGATTTTTATTTAGAACTTTTTGAGGGGAAAATTTTGCAATATATGATTTCTTAATAACTCACCTTAGCACAAGCAAGGAAAGCTTTAAATTTTGCCGTTTTCGTATTTTTTATTGCTGCTCCTCTCCTATTGATCAACACATTCTTCAGCTTTATATATCAGTATAGATATAAGTGAGAGTATAAAAAAAAGATAAAATTCATACTATAAATTCGTACTATTGTTTTTTTAATGAAATTTATTAATTTGATTTCTCTAAAGTGAAGTTTAATTATATACTCATTTAAAAGTTACTATTCTGATAAACTCTGAGTTCTTATCAAGGTCACCTTTTGGAACTTTAGTAGACATCTTATAAAGTTGCTGGAAATTGTGCATTATGGCAAAATATTAATAATAATAAAACTTTTAAACTAACAATATTTTTAGTTTAATTTTGTTAACAAGCATCGGGCATAGCTTCAAAGGACAATAAAATAAACGTAATAAAATTTGTATAATAAAGTATTTTATGAGCGCGGCGCTACGGAATAACAGGTTCGTGTAATACACGATATTATACAATTATCGTTATTTACGAACAGGCGCTCGCGTGATCGGACGTGATTGAATAATTTATTGTCAACTAATAACACTTTATTTAATAATTAAATTACAATAACTAAAACGTTAGCTAATATAGAATTTACAAATTAAAGTTATTGGAAATAGAAAAAAAGCTTTTTTCTTGCAGAGCTTTGGTGTACCAAGTAAAATAATCATTACCATTGTCCTGCCCTTAACCTACTCACCATATTTTAAATATGTTGTAACATGTTTTGGCTAGGTATTTTACGATCCGACGCCTGCCTGACGCCAACTTACATTAGTCGCCTTTTACGACACCTCAGTAAGAATATAGGGTGGTCCATTCTACTCAGCCGGATACCACACAGCTTTACCAAGTAAAATAATTAATTTAATGAATTAGGAAGAATATTAAACCAAATTAAAGACATGGCCGCGAGATTTTTTACCTGATGACCTTTAAACTTTGGAATGGAGATTGCTTTTGACATGTAAATTAACGAAAAATAGTATAATATTTGTTTTTGTAATGTTTTATACTACTTTGTATAATGTTCTATTAGCGTTGTTGGTTTCTGAAGTCAATAAATAAATTTATACCTTTAGCCTTTTTTAATGCCTTGGAATATATATCAGTACTAGTGGTGAAAAAGGACATTTTGTTGAAAACTTAACTTAAACGTGCCAGTACATAAATCTCCCTCGTTAGTTATCTCACTCGAAATCGACCCTCGATACCCTTTGCTTCTGTAGAAACTTATCGTATCTTTATATCTACTTGTAATTTTTCCGAAGAAAGTTTAGAAAATCTTATTAGATCGTTTATTTCAAATAAAAATTAATCAATAATATTATAACCTCAGCCTTCCCCTTTCTGGATTATAGCGAGATTTATATCAGTTATGTTTATTCGGTTCAGCCGCCCCCCGCTGGGAACCCTCGTCAGGCTGTCCCACTGACGTCAATATGTCTGCCTGGTCCTCAAGTTCAGCAGGAGGGTCACCACAGTGATATCATTCATATAATTCTATCGGTACGATTATATTGTATACGGTGAAATTTCTTTATTTCGATGCTCTTTATAATCTAAGCTATTGGCCCCCACTGTCGTTCACATCAATTAAAGTGTTTAATACCTTCTTTTTGAACTATTGTTTTTTACTTGTTCTTGAAGAAAAACATGATATTCTATCTTATATTAGCCCATTATATGTATACGCTTTAACTATGCCAAATTACATCAATATCAAGATGTGATACCGAGATGGTAAAACCCCCGCCAAGCATCAATTACTTTCTACGTTAATAATTATGTGTCTAATTAATAATTACAATTTACCACACACTTTTCAATGAAAGGCAACATCGTGAAGAAACCTGCATATCGCTAAAGGATTCTGGGGATTAGTGTAACCTACTTATCCGCATTGACGCAGTGTGGTAGGTCTCAGCTCCAATCCTTATCTCAAAAAACGAAGAGAGGAGGCCTATGTGATATACGAGCAGTGGGATAGTAACTGGCCATTACTTTAACTGTCTTCCTGAATGAAACCTCAGCTCTTACAAGTTGCTGGAATAACAATAAACAATCGGCAGCCCTGTGCGGTGAACCTAACAAGTTTCCAACTCGGCCACCTTACATCTAAATTCAAGAATATCCACAAACCCAGTTAGTACGACGTGTAATTAAATTAGTGTGCTACTCATGTCGTAGTAGTTACTGTTTATTGACGGTAATTGTGTACTAAGAGATGATAATACTAATTAGAACACAGAAATTATATTATATGAGGTATAGGTATATTAATACACAAGTCAAAACAGCCACAATCGAAAAATTTTTTTTTTTTATAAATTTACCGATACAGTTAAGTTCATTTATGTACTACTTGTTGTTTCCATTTCCTAAGAAAAATGAGAATTTTTTATAATATTATGTTCGCCAGGTATTATTTTTCAATTGCATTAAATTTCATCAATATTGTTCCAGTGGATTACACATGAAAGTGTATTAGACAGACAAACTGGCGAATTTATAATATTAAATTAATTAATTAGATATATATAACTTTTTTTGAAAATCTGTTTTTACTTTGACTTTTTCTTTTTATTATTCCTGATGATCTTTACAGAGATAGGTATATAAATACTAAAAACAACGATTAAAGGAAAACGTTATCAAAAGAATATTTTTCGGGGAAAATGTTGGTGTATCGTAAAAAGCTTAAGAGACTCGAAACTGAATTATGAGTAAAATGGGGCCTCTTTTTGTTGTCGTCAATCACGACCTTTATCTTGAATTAAGATAAATTGTCCGGCGCCGTACAGAGGGAACAATCCTCATAAATGTTGTTTGCCCGCACATATGACGGCTAATGTCGATTTACATAATGGATGCTGGTTGGAGAGACCGAGATGAATACAGGGATCTGTCTGATCACACTTCGCAACACAGGGATACCAGGAATGTATGTAGCCCTAAGAGGCGCAGCCGATGGGGGCGACGTGTCAACCTTACCATGGGGTCATAGGTTGAAGTCCCGAGCAGTATTGAGTTTTTCTATTGAAATGTGCCTAATATGTCTTTTTCGGTGAAGTAAAACATAGTAAGCAAACATATCATGAATGTTAGGATATGCGAAACCTACCAATCCGCTCTGGAGCATTTTGGTGGGGTATTGCGGTCAACCATTCCCTCAAAATAGGAGAGAAAAGGCCTTTGCCCAGCAGTGGAATAGTAACAGGTTGATAATATTATCAGCCTCCTCCAGTTAGCTTCATACAAATTAGCGCATATTTGAGTAAATTTAATTATTTAAAGTAAATTATGATATGTTCAGACAATTTTCTCTGTTTAGAAATCTCTGCGATCTTATCGTGGAGTATATTTCCTGATAAAGCTTCGGTTACTGGACAATACGATTGTTGATATAGTGGTGATGAATTTGTGCAGTACGGTGAAGGTATGAACTACGTTTTACGAATCCTGCAAGTATGAGATTTAAAATAATATTATTACTTTTGTATACGAATATTGATGTGATCATTACATACATACACTTACAGATATTATATATTTCATGACAAAATATACTTAATACGAGATGCAAAAACTATACGCCAAATGAAATAGTATTAGATGTTTATTTTATGAAGTCGTAAAAAACGTAATAAAAGTCAATTCTATGTGAATTTAATATCAATTTTTATTGATGCTGTATATATTACTCAGAGCAAGACGTTTTCCAATTTAATTATTTATATATAGTTCTAAAATAATAATATGCTAAAATAATCCATAAAATTTTTTGTGATCGTTTGTCTGAACTGAACCAAAACTTTTCACTCTTAAATCTTTTATTGAAACAACTAAGATTGATTATACAAATTTTACAAAGGGCTTCCATTTTTCTTTTCTATTTCTAACAAATTAGGTGTTTGTTCAAACATTGCTCTTACTTCTATTTCAGTTGCCATGAGGTACTTGCTGTTGTACCGAATGGAAAAAGATACATTTGTGATGTGTGTTTCACACAATATGTCACATATAAATATATTGCTCCCGTTCAATTAATAGTTCTGAGTCAGGCGATATGAAAGTTAATAGGCGTAAATCAGTTGCCAGATCTCTAATAAGAGGAGTGGTAAATAAGGAAATAAGTATGACAAAGGAACCGAAAAAAGTATATGTAATATACAATGAGAACATTAATTTATTTTTAAAAAAGCAAGTCTAATTGCACTGAAACGAACGACCTTAATAAAATCGAAGCTACAAAGAGTGTGATTCTTTCACTTTGCATTTAAATAGCCGGCGGTGACTATCGAGCGATTTTTTTCAAGATCAAATGCTGAAATAAGATAATTGATTTTTTAAGTAACATTCAAATTATATATACAGCTGCAATAAAGCAAATTAATGTGGATCAGCAATAATAAGATGATACTTAATTGTTTAATCTAAACAGAATTTTATTTAGTGCAAAGTAATAGAAGCTGTGAAATCCGAACTGTGTGCCAAAAGACCACGAGTTCAAGGCCCGGTCAGGTGCAAATGAGTTATTCCATAAAACGTGCTAAATTATAATTACAAAGTTTATCACGCTATTCGCTACAGAAAAGAATCAAAAGGAAGCCTAAATTTCACTTGGGAGTTTTCATGATGTGTGTAACCTACAAATCCGGATTGGAGCAGTGTAGTGGGTCAAAACTAACGGCCTATCTCCATAAGTGGGATAGTAACTGTTACTTTATTTTGACATTTGAATTCCGTCTAGAATGTCTCAATATAGGTAAGCGAAGCACCTTCAGACACAAACAATGTCAGAGTCGAATGGAGCACGAATTATATTAATCCAAGATCGGGAAACAGCCTCCCACGTGCGCCCATAGTACGTGACTCTAGTCACCTCGTACAAGCCTCGCCTATTTCATCTCTAGCACATTCCGTCTGAGGGAAGTGTAGTACGTTATACTTACCCGAACTTTTTGTATTTAAGATGCCTTTACGAACATTATGTACCAATGTAACCATTAAAAGATCGGGTACATTTATATAAAGTTATTTTTAGGATTAATCAAAATCAGACGTTGTCGCCAATGATTTCCGCTTTGTATTTTATAGTAACACAGTGAAACAAGAGTATTGCGCCCTTTTTAAATTAAAATGGTGGCAACACTGTGTCGTTGTTGTTTCCAGTGAAGTCTTCCTATTGATAAAACGTTTTAGTGACATTTATTCTTTGCTCGTTATCCAAGAGTAGTGTATCTCGCAACGGGAATTGCGGTATTCTATTATATCGTGTTATTGTTGTAAGTGTGTGCTAACACAGAATTACTCGATTATTAGTAGTTAGTGAAATTATACACAGCAAGTGTAATGTTAAAATTGTCTCGACTAGTAATTTTTACAGTGGATAGAATAGCCGACAAAGTTCATGCGAAGCAAAAAATCTATTTCCAAATATAGTTTATCCACGCATTACGATGGATTTTCTTCGTCCGTCACTAATCCGTATGTTTTTACGTACATCTCATGATGTTTTTCTTCCATTAGTGCTACATTACCGAGATTGCTTTTATCACTGGCCCTAAATAAATAATACGTGATGTATTAATGTCGGTGTGATCTCGGCCGATATAATTGATTGCCGGTACGCTGATTGGCGGCACGATTGAGGATTTCTATGGATTTATGGTTGGCAGAATTTTTGTATAGTGTGTTTGACGTAAGCTCTATTTTTTTTTAATTTCAGCTTAGAACCTAAACTCTATCACACGTGACGAAAGAAATCTATGTATAATTTTGTTTGTGAGCGCCTGTGTGCTACGAATCCACGAGTAATCCGTAGAGAACCTCTAGATTTAAAAGGTATGTCGAAATCGCATAAAGAGACTAATTTGTTGTTGTGGACGTCCACCCATTTAAGAAGAATACATTAAATTTCAATGCTAATCTAGTGTACATTAAAATTTAGATTAACAAATAAAGCCTGTAAAAGGTAACTTAATTACAGATGTAAATTACACTCGTCTATGCAAATCTCATAAAATTACGAGCTTCCAAACGGAGCTTAAAGTTTCAAACGCTCATCGGAACATTAATTATTAAAGCTTATAGATCCTTCATTGTGTATTTACGTCGGGCCTTCAAATAAATACAACGCTGTTAACAGGGAGTTAGGCTATAGCGGGCTGTAAAAGGGATGTAAATGTAGTCGTTAGGCAGGAGCAAGTTTTAGAACCAGCAGTGACATTGGCGATCTAGCAGCACTTGTTCGCAAGTTTATTTCATCCAATAATATTTGGAATTTGAAGCTGAATATAAAGTGCTGTCTCTACGCGCTAAGACTCCTACTATACTAGTTTGCACTAGAGTCGAAATAAATTCTTTATATCTTAATATATACTCGTATTTTTGCAATACCATAAAATCGTCCGTAAGCGCGAATAGTCGTAAAAAGCGTTATTAAATGCCTTCCAAATATTTGTGGGAATAGCGAACCATTTTACTGTCAACGCTAGAGGAGATGTTTTGTCTTACATATTTTCCTCTCACGCAGGAATCCAATGCGATGGGACGGCGGTAACAAATTTTTACGAGGGTCCCCGGGACCCCAACAAAAGGAGCAATTAATATTTTATCGTCACCTCTCGGCTCGTAAATTCGTGTTTCTATTTACACGGAGGTCACGCCTCCGCGATGTGTTCCCATTATCTGAATAACATCTAATTTCTTGATAAAACTACTTATGGAATATTACAAAAATTGTATTAAATTCCATCGAAATATACCCAGCGTATTAGCCTCGAAACAGACAAACTAATAGACACAGAAAGACAGATTTTCAAATTCATAAAATTAGTAATATTTGAAAATTGCAATTGATAATTTTGAACAAATAAATATTATTGTAACGTTAGATTATTTACCACGAAGCTAATTAGCAAACTGTAATACCTAGCAAGGGTCATGGGTTCGATCCCCGGGCAGTCATGCTATCTATATTATGAAAAGAGATGGACAGGTACGGTGGACTATGTAAAACGATTGCAGTGTAATTTTTAATAAGGGCTATGTTTATTTTCTAAATTATTCTATTACTTAAGACAAAAATAACATACCTATATAACTTTGTTCCTACACCGCCATTATGAGAAATGTCTAAAAACCCGCCTAAAGTGAGGTCTAAACTGCGAGACAATGGCGCGCTCCGGAAGCGAGTCGTTATTTTTTACGTACGCCGTGAACTTCTTTACAACTTCTATGTTTCGTTTGAAGTACGTGCTTTAAACTTTGTTGACTACCCTCGGCATGTAGCGGTGCACGAAAATATAGTAGTATAAATAATAGTACTGTCACTAAGGTAAAACAATATTATTAATTATGCGGAGATTATATTTATAAGATTATTTATTGATTTTTAAAAAAGCTATCAATAATTTACACCCCATACATTTGATAGCCCAGCGGTGAGAACGTGCGACTCTTTTGGAAGGGTCATAGGTTGAAACCTCGGGCAGACACCAAAGTTCTCTTAAAACTTACGTCTTATTGCTATTGGCAATTTATCACAAGATAATGGAAAATATGAGGAAACCTGCGTATGTCTAGAAAAATAATAGGGATTATGCGAAACATACCAATCCGCATCAGAGTAGCTTGGTGGGTTTTAACTTTTAACCAACCAGAGAACCGGGACTAGAGAGAAATGGATAATTCGAGGCCATTACTTTAAACATAATGAAAGTTTAGCTCATATAATTTATACACATTATGCAATAAGCGCTAAATTGATTTTAGATGACAACAAGCAAATAGACAACTATTTAAACAACCAGATTATCATAATTAACTTAAACATTACAAGCATAATGAAATTCACTAATTAATTATTTTAGGAACATTTAGTCATTAGTACAAGAACGAGTGACGTCACGTTTGGCAATTACATGTTTGGCTTGGTTAGTTATGATAGTGCATTTTACAGTGCCATGTCGCTATATCAACTCCTGGAGACCACATCGCCCATCGTTAATATCAGCTACACCAATTGTCACAACTTTGCGACAAGCTGAGGTATATCGGTAACAGTGGTTTAAACTGTTCACGTGGAGCCCAGATTGCATGCCTCAATAGACCGAAACTACATCAATAATGCTCAGCTGAGGCGGATAGACGGGCAGAATTTAAGAAGAAGAAAGGCAGAAATTAATAAGATTAAGTTTATCTTCTATCTATGACATAATTTGTCTATATGTATGACATAATTTATATACCATATATACGATATATCAGTCATCCTCCTGCCCTTATCCCACTATAAGTGGGGTTGGCACATGTAAAATGGTTTCACGAGATATATTAGGACCGGCCGCCTGCCTGGCATCAACTTACGTTAGTCGTCTTTTACGTACCTCGGTAAGAAAGAGGGTGGTCTATCCTACTCAGCTGGATTAGGACGGCGGGTCGATATAATTTGAACATACGCGATTATGTGTGTATAGCACAGTTTTTTTAACGCATTAGAAAAGCGTTTGGACTATTCCATAGTTATTGATAAATTAATTGTATAAATCGGAATCTGAATCGGAATTCCGGTATATGGGTTGTTTCAGTACAAAACACTGTTTATTAAGTTATTCAAAAGCGGAAACGGTGTTCCCTTGTGAGACAGAAGCCATAAATTGCCCGGGGCGCCATGTTGAAGCCCTTTTTCCTGCTCCCGTTACGAACGGTCGTGTGACGTCATAATTGAGTCATACGTCAGTAATTGAGTGACGTCATAGCTATCACAATTATAGTGTTCGCGGAGTAGTGAAGGCAAGTGCTTGTTATGTTAAGTAGTACTATGCCGGTTGGGTGGATCCAGGACTACCCGCATTTTATTAATTCATGTTCAAATAACCTACCAATATTTAACTACGGTTCATGAGAATAGCAACAATGTAGTTCTTGCCGGTTCGTCTCAGTGGATGTAATTACTTCAAACTAGGTGATACCATTATTTTGAGAAATTATTATTTAAAATTAATTGAAAATCGGTCCATTGACTTTATTTTTTACAATTTACAATTTAATTCAGTGATAAATTCTAACTACAAAACTCTATAACTAATAATATATTACGCAAAAGTCGGTCTGTGTATCCGTCTCTTACGGTTTCACGGCCAATCGACTGAGGATTAATATTTGTGGAATTACATAATACAATAGTACATTTGTTTTTTTTCGTTGAGTTTTTTCGGGAACAGGAACTTAAACGAAATGTGTGGTGGATACCACAGATTTCGTTTAAGTTCCTGTTACATCACCCGGATGGTCGAGTAGAATAGACCACCCTCTTTTTATCGGGGTATCGTAAAATACGATTAAAGTAAGTTGACTTGGGGCAGGCGGCTGGTCGTAAAGTACGTAGATACATCATGTGACAACATGTTTATCACCGTTGTGTCGACTCTAATTACAGTGGGGTAAGAGCCGGAGGCTGAGATAAAAGCTGTTATAGCCTAGCGGTGTGACCGTGTGACTCTTTCTAGAGGGTCACGAGTTCAAATTCCGACAGGCACCAATAAATTTTTCTATTAAAACTTATGTGTCTAAATGATAATTGCAATTTATTACACGCTTTTAAAAACCTCATGAGGAAACCTGCATATCTCTAGAGAAATCTGGTGATATGTGTAGCCTGCAAATCCGTATTGGAGCCGCGTGGGAGGTTTTAGCTGTAACCCTTCTCTCTAGAAACGGCGAGAGGAGGCCTATGCCCAGCAGTGGGATTGTAACAGGCCGCTACTTTAAGGGCCGGAGGATGATGACTGACATGATCCAAATTGCGGTTATCACTAGTTAAGTATGTTGCACCTGTTTGTTCATTCCGATTTTGACTTAAATACAAATGAAAAGAGTCCCTGTATTCAAATTGACGTAGTGTCGGCACACCGCCGACAGAAAGGAAAACTTTATGAATAAGTCAAAGACTTCCAATAAAACCGAACAACTGCGGGAAATTCCGCAAAAGCGGCGCGAGAAGTGGGCGTTATGAATAAATTGCGATAATGCCGCGCCCGCCGCGTGCCGCCATCGAATTATGATCGTATTGAGATGAGAATATTGCCCAGATGAAAGATGTTAATTTAATTACTCTAAAAAATTGTCCTGAAATAGATTAATTCGTAATTTAATTTTCATTCTCCTGCCCTTATTCCACTCTAAGGATCGGCACAACATATTAGAACATGTTGTCATATGATTTGACGATGTATTTTACGACTAGCCGCCTACCTGACGTCAACTTGTCTTAGTCGTATTTTACGATACCTCGGTAAGAAAGAAGGTATACTCTATTCAGCTAGATAACACACGGCGTTAATTCCTAACTTAATCCACACTAATATTATAACAGCGACAGTATATCTGTCTGCTACACCTTCGCGGTTAATCCGCTGGGGCGATAGTAAAATAAATTTGGTACTATATCACAGGTTACACTAATAATTTTAAATATTCTTCAGGTTGTTTCTAATAAATGAATTTTCACAACAAAAAGATTTTTTAGTTTTTTTTAGTTAGATAAAATTGGACATAAACTTTAATTACCTAAGAATAATAAAATTAGAATAGTAGAATACTTATTACCCTTTATTTTATTTCATTTTATTAGGCCATCAATACATTAAATACGTGTTCAAAAGATACATGATACATTTTTTTTTTAATTTATGCTCCATAATAATATAATTAGTGTCTGCACACTCACGATGTAAGGACACACACAATTTTTGATTATTTTATGGGAGCGCGTAAATATCACCTCTCAATTTATACTGACGAAAGAAATTTAAGTACATTACAATAACCTCCCAAACATGTACCTATATCATAGGATATTACAAATAATCTTACATATTAAACGAATCTTTTCTAGTACAGAACGATGCTAACTACCATTAACACAATCGCCCGTGTAAAATAATATTATTACACCATAATTTTACCGTCACAGTCTTCGCTCTACAAGAAAACTCTCCGCTGAAACATTGCGGTTAAAATGTCTTTGTTAACAAGTTCGTCGTTGTTGGAAAACTTTGTCAATATCATCCTTAAGTCGGGTCATTCGTTTTGGAATGCGGTTATCTGTAATTAACTTGTGATGAAGCGTTGAATAGTGTTTTTTAAACTATATTTTTTTAATGTGATTTGTTTTGTTGAAGATCAGATATTTCTGATGATGCTGTGGTTCGCTGGGTTGGTCGGGTTGTCCATGCTTACCGACATTATGTGTTATTACGTACATATATGTTATGTAACGTGAATTGTGCTTCTTTAATTTTTTTATTGAACCTAAACGCTTTAAAAGGTAATCGAAAGTATAAACAAAAGAAAATGTTCAGAGTCTTCAAACTAAAAATAAAGTTATTTATTCGACACGGCTGGTATTGTAAACTTTACTACATACATTGTTTTTAATGTTTCAACATCGTACAAAATGTTATAGTATTTACCATTCTATTTCTAACTTTATTAGAGAAAATTTCAAATATACCATACATGAGAACAATTTCTTTTTTGTTCACCTAATTCTTACATTTGACAATTAGAACTAAGCCCATTAAAGTACTCCATAGTTATATAGCAATCAATAATGGACTACAGATAAACAAGTGGTAAATATTGTTAATTTGATGTTTTCTACTTAAATGTGCCGGCATGATACTCAGCGACGGAAAATGGAATTTAAAAGAGTCATATTAAAATAGCGACTTTTCAATAGGTCTAGCCTAGCTTGCTACTTATTTTTTTTCTTTCAAATGCCAATTGAGTTCTTAGGCCTGGACTTATGACTCGACATCCTGACTCAGAGCTACACATCTGAAACTTTATCCGCTTCCCAACATTCGTGGCGTGTTCAACTAAATTAGTCTGTAACTTTGATGGCCGAATAATTTCCAACAAGTTATAACAGTCGGGACAAACGACCTTAGCGTCCAACCCGAAAATGTGATAAACGACGTAACTGGGTTATATAATACAGAGAGCATAACATTATTCAGCGGGCAGCGAACTTGTTCTGAGCCGGTATGTGTGAGCTGCGAACTAGAAGCTAGTTAGCAGTTAGTTAGCAGCTCGCAGGGCAACTTATCGTGCTAAGTAGTCGGTGCTACCAACGTGCGTCATTCCCAAGTTATGCACTGTACACGAGCATACATTTGAAGTTCACTTTATTGCAGTTACGTGGCACGTAAATATAGCGTAACATAAAATATATATAGAACTTGGGAAATCTAAAGTTACTATTGTAAACTTGCGAGAAATAATATTTATTCTAATATATAAAGCTAAAGAGTTTGTTTGTTTGTTTGAACGCGCTAATCTCAGGAACTACTGGACAGATTTGAAAAAATTCTTTTAGTGTAAGATAATCCATTTATCAAGGAAGGCTAAAGACTATATACAAAATCACGCTAAGATGAGTAGGAGAGGAGCGGAGATAAAAAATAGAACGAAAACGGCAAAATTTAAAGCTTTCCTTGCATGCGCTAAGTAAACGTTGACAGTCATTTAAATTTTTACTATATCTATATTGACTATATTCACTGTTTTTCCGTCCACGGTCAAACGTACTGACTTTTAATTCGCTCGGAACGTCACCTGTCAAAATGTTTCCCGCCTCTTTTGATGTTCGAAAACGCACATTAAAACTAATAATACCTTAATTGGCAGCACTGTCCAATCTCTATCACTATTGTACAAATTGAATATACGAGTAATGTGACGGGGAATAAAGTTTCGATAAAGATTGTATTTAAACTAGCTAAAATTGATCAGTTTTGTAAAATATTACTAAACCAATGGTTCTTGTCAGGTTTGGAATGAATGAAAAGATCACATTGTAAAGATGTGATAAGTTTGGAGGTTGAACACGTTACAACGTTGGAGTCATGACGAATTAGTCTAGTTTATAGAAAGATTTTTACAATCGTCATATTAGTATTAGTAAGAAAATAGTTATATATTACACTACGTAATATGCAAGGAAATGAATAATGTTAGCAATGAAAGTCCTAAGATCAATTAACGGCAGACGTCGACTCGAGAGCCTGTAATTGGATCATAACTCCGTAATGGTCCAAGTTCTAGGTCGGGATGCTGGATTGTTAGAGGTGCTTCGAGGGGAGTGGACGCCGCGTGACGTCACCGGCGGTAAATCTGCGACGAGATTAATTAATGCAGCTATTTTATACACATCTTTACTATGTTATTAGCAATATCGGTTATGTGGGGGATTGAACGACAGCGTAACAGCAACATTTTTTTAAAGATTTATCTAACTAATCACCACGTTTGGAGGGTTGGTGATTGCAGAATCGACATCTCATTGCATCGATAGCCCTACCTGGTATTGGTTAGTAGATTTGTTAAATAATGGTTATACTGCCATTAGCAACAATAATAGGAGAAAAGTATAAAAGTAAATACACACACATTAATGTTTAAATAATTTATAGAATTAGGCGTTACTTTGCGGAGATCCATAATACAAAAGTAATAATAAAATTATTTTGCTATAATCCGCGATGAAGTAAAATAGAAAATATATATAATGCTAAATGTAGAGTGGACAATCGGTTATCATACCTGATACATGCAGGATTCGTTAAAAACACATGCACAAACCTTCACCACCGCCACCACAATACACAAGCACTATATACATTCACTATAACAAACTCAACAATCGTTTCGCCCCGCAACCGAAGCATCATCAGGAGATAGACTCCACGACCAAAATCGCAAAGCTTTGCGATTTTGCTCAACGATTGTTGAGTTTGTTATAGTGAACGTATATAGTGCTTGTGTATCGTGGTGGCGGTGGTGGAGGTTTGTGCATGTGTTTTTAACGAATCCTGCATGTATCAGGTATGATAACCGATTGTCCACTCTACATTTAGCATTATATATATTTTCTATTTTACTTAATCGCGGATTATAGCAAAATAATTTTATTATTACTTTCACTAATGTTTAAATATAAATATATTCATATGAACACTTCAGTAGTTGTATTAAGCCATTTTGCTGAAGCAGGAGATATATTACATGCACGAGCAGGTACTTTTAATATCCTAAAGTTTTAAACTTGCTACGAATACGCATAAGAATATTGGAGCAACAACAAACGATACAACAACCGAACAACTAATTTATTAAACTTAATACAACACGGCTTAAAGTTAAAATTACTTCGCATTTGAATTCAAACAAGCAACTTCGTAAGCCTTATACTAAGTTACATCTGTTAAAATTCCGTGAACATAAGTTGATATACTCGTAACTTATTGCGGTACTTTCAATAAGTATTTCCGGTAATGTGTTGCTGTGGCAGCATAAAGACTAACATAAGTTTGCACGTAGTTAAAACCTTTCAATTTGGCATTGTGAAATGGAGTAAGTATTGGGTAGTAAGGGGGAACGGACTTCCATGTTAACCGACCCAAATCTCAACCTCACCTGCAGACGTTGGTATTTGTTCAGAGACATACTGCGGGCGACAGCCTTGTCGTAATGCTACCTGCTAGACAACAAACGAGGCTCTGACGACCGATTAAGATTGTAAAGTATCGAGCTTGGTTCAGTAGGTTACTTAGCACAGCTAACAGCATATCAGCAGCGTTCTTAGCACAGCGTTGATTTGTTTTCAATCTTTATTAAGTTCTGAATTTGCGATAAAGACTATAAAGATCTTGTATTATTTTTTTCGATATAAACCGATACTTTTATTGATAACTTCTGCTTCACTACTCTTACGACAAAAATACTAGTATTTCAGTTATTACTAACAAAATGAACTCAATGATTACCACTAAATATTTCTTTAAGTTCATACTGTTTTTGGTTTCATCGACGATTAAGGTTCTTTCGGAAGCTCGCTTTTAGGGGACAGTATAAAGCCAACGCTTATCGTATAGTTTGTTATTCGAGTACACTAAATTTCTATTACATAATCTATTATTAACAGGCATATTGCATGGCTACCGCTCTCGAGATTCAAGCCAATTGACCATTTTAACCAATTTTACGACAAGTTATCATTTCATCATTTCATATGCAATCAAAGTATGCATTATTTAATTGTAACGAACATAATAAAATACCTAATGACTTGAAAAAGGAAGTCGGTACCAAACTCAATTTAGAAGTGGAAAGGAAAATATAAACTAGTTGCCTGTAAAAACGTTAAGTTCTCAGTTTTTCTCTAAGACAACATCTTACAATGTAATCAACAGCTTCGAGAGCAAGTTGATTAAGGCGGGGCAAAAAGTTATTTAGTTTGTGTCCATGTTTATTTAAGTTCTTACAGAAGTCGCGACTTACTTGATGAGTAATTTAACGGTGAAGAAGTTTTAGTTGAGACCGGTCGGGTTTTCAAAACATTATACAGCTAGGTAACATTGTTTCTCTAAACATTTATTTGATGTATTTGGAAAAAGTGTGGCGGTGAAATAACTTAATAGATCCATCTTAATATATTTATTTTATTTCTTAAAGTTTCAGTTAGTTTAGGTTGCCTGGAAGAAATCGCTCTTTAGCAATAAGGCCGCCCATTGTTTACTTAATCATGTATAATAAGAAAATGTTCTATGTTCAAACTATTTTTTTGTATATTAGGATTATGGTGTATAATAAAGTATATTTCTATTCTATTATATTCTAGTTTGCTGGTGTTTTCGTTATTTTGGTCAGTCCTGACGAAATTATTCGTAGAAACATTACATTACTATAAAAACTGTCATACTTTAATGCCTTTTTTTTTTGTTAATTGATAATTTAAGATAAGTTAACTTGCCACTGTTAAATTGGAACCATCTATTTACATGGTTTCTTTTATTGAGTAAATTCTAGGACAGTTCGTTTTGTATTATAACTAGTAGTTCTTGCGGTTTAGCTCGCGTGGAAAGCAGTATTGTCGTAAAAGGCAACTAAGGTAAGTTGACACACCGTGTGGTATCCTAGTGAATAGAATAGACCACCCTCTTTCTTACCGAGGTGTAGCAAAAGGCGACTAAGGTAAGTTGACGTCAGTCACGCGGCCGGTCGTAAAATACGTAGTGAGATCATGTGACAACGCGTTTATAATATGTTATGCCGACCTCACTTAGAGTGGGATAAGTACAGGAGGATGAATAAGGAGTAATAAGACATTAATCGATGAATATTCCTAGTAGCTCCTCTTCCCCGGCCACAGTCCATTTCCGGTGCAGCGGTCGCGGGTCATCCATTATGTACACTTGAGCGCAGTTCCTATATCTGGAAGGGACGTATCACCCGCAGCCACAGGGCGTGGCTCGTGAACTAGAAGCCTTGTAATGTTGCATATTAATTTATACCATTCGTGGTGTCATTTAATTTTTTGATATACTTTTATCCTATATGTTAACCCATAATATAAGATTAAATTGCATAGAATTTTATTAACATTGTGTGAGGGGATCGACTAACAAAGCGTAACAGACAGACGGAATGAAAGACTTATATATGTTTATACTTAAACATATTTTTTGTCATGTGACTATAATTTTTTTCTTAGAGGAGAAGAAATCCTTGATCCTTAACATGCGAGCAGATTGGAGGTAATATAGGCTAGTAAGAAAATATTCTATTTAGTTAACCGTAAAAAATTAATTCAACATAAACAACATGATTGAGAGTATTTTAACGTTTACGTTGAGGCGAATGAAATCGCCGGTACTACTAGTAAGTATAAAATGGAAAGGTAAAATAATTTAGCCGCGTTCTGCACGGAATTAATTTTTCGTTATTTCTATTGAAAATCAATCGATGCTCGCATCATGACTTTAAACATGCACGATTACTGGAACTGATGATCGGAACCAAAAATTTATTACGAGGGTTAGACTCACTTTCACTGAATTTATATTTTTTTGGAAAAATGTTCATTCCCGCGTCATCACTCGTAGGTCGAAAGTTGTTTTATTTTTTGCAATTGCGTTTATACATTTTTTCAACACGTAACAAACTCTGCAAATTAGACAACAAGTTGTTGAAAAGGAAATATTCAACAGTGATTAAAGGTGACATACACTTATCATAAGTTTCTTCCTTTAGACACTAAAAATTAAATTAAAGTATATAAATATGTATATTAAGATAAAATACGATATTAAGTTGTTCGTTTAAATGGTATACAGGAAAGTGAATTTGTGAGAACTTAGGAGGTATAAAAAAGCTCATACTTACACATTGGTATTTGATAGGTACCTCCTAGGTCAGTACATTTCATCTTAGGCTGATTTGTAATTGAAGTCAAGCGTGACTTTCAAAAAAATACTTTTTATTCCGCCTACTTGAGAAAAAATATCCAATTTCATGCCAAAACTTAGGAGAAAGTTACAGGTAAGGGGTTCCTTGTTTCCGACCCAAAGTAAGCAAAGGGCTTATTAAAGTTTACTCGAGGCCCTTTTTATGCAGACAATGTGCCCCCGGATTTGTTTGGAGAGAGCGGGGAAATATTACTACAAGCGTTTTCGACATAAAGGTATATTTATAGTAATCGTTAAAGCCTCAGATGCTGATCCATTGGTGGTCCTAAATTGTTGCTCAGATGGGTAAATTATAAAATTGATCATGTCACGTGATGAAAACATTACCAGTGTTTTGTTTTGTCTTCTCGTTATATGGGATATAAAAGATAAAAAGATTCTTTAGAAAGTAAACGACTGGTACACCTCTCACCTATGATAATGAGAGAGTCCTCAACAATGTGAACAGTATGTATTCTGCCGGCGCGATCTCCGCGAGCTCCATAAACAGTAATAAATGGGGGTTATCACTGAACATATTGGGGTTCCGCGTAAATTTATGACCAAATAAAACTACCGGACACGTGTCGATCCAAAAAGTCGTAACCGACAGCCCTAAGGTGTACATTATTGTGGCCGACGCGCAAATAACAGGTGCCTGGTTTGTATTCCGCGATGTGAGAGTACGTCTTAATAAAAGGTGATTTATAAAATTGCATTTGGCTCATTTCTGATATGTCCGAATGTAATTGCGCATTACTGTGAATAACTCAGTAACCTCTATCGTAGCTTACGTCGTTGCAAATCCAAACAAATAACTGTCTTTAAAATAGACTTTTAACAGAAGTGTAAATATTTGTAGGCCTGTTACCTAGTAGTGAAAGTATGGTAGGAATGTTGCTCGTCTCGAAAAGAACTACAACAAATTATCATTGACCCGTTTCCGAAGTGCTCTTTACTAGTTTATTAGGTTCTGGGAACAGACGAATAGCGTTACAGCGGAACAAATTTCAATGATCGGTAACGCAGAGGACGTGCCAGTAACAGTTTATAACTATCTAAAAAAAATGTATTTGCAAACATCATTAACCTAAACGGTGAGTCCTAAATCGAACATAACCGCACCCTTATCTATTACGCGCTATCAAATATATCCGATCCAATAAACACGGGTCTGTTATAACGAGCCAGTGATCTCGGATCGTTCAACTAATTGTCGCAGTATTAAGTTCGGTTCACGAGACGTCGACAGCCGCGAACTTAGATCTTTGACGACATGCCAGTATACGATTTGGTCTTAAACTTACAGTTAAAGTTACAGACTCATTAAATTAAATTCTATAAAAGTATGAAATGTATTTCACTTGTCTTATGAATTTTATATGTTATAGGATACAGGTTGATATTACTATTATATACAACAGCTGATAAACAAAAAAAAATTGCCTCTCAAAAGCGAGATGTACGTGCGATTTATAATATGAAACCACTTGACTCACTCGATTCTTACTGTAGCTTAGCAATACATTTATAGTCATATGGCAGTTGAGCGATAAAACATACATTTTTTTCAAGGCACATGATTCGAAAAACCGCTGGGAGTTATGATATTGAAATAGCAACCTTGCATTGAAACTAAAGATTCTAAAAAAGCATATATAATCTGAAATGAATCGCCCAATGATTTCTCTAGAAAATATGTTTTTAAACTTTGTACGGGTCTGGATACAAAAAACTTCGTTCCATTAACAAGCAATGCCTTATTTTCTTAAAATTAATTTCTATCCAAAATTAAACTTTCCTACTATTTTATTTTTAAGTAAATTTTACAAGAATCATATAAATTTTATAATACTTAGTTGACCGATCATTATCATTTGTTTGCACAAAGGGTTAGATTTCTCTCTTTATGTTCTTTTGAAAAGTAAACATCGCTATCCTAGAAAAGGAGATTAAAAAAACCGATCAGAGTATTGAAGCGAGCGTAGTGCGGATATGGACCGGATGTGGTCCGGACATTGCGAGGAAATTATACCCGCGTGCCGATGAAATGAGGACGAGGATTTTCCAGTTTTAATGTTAACCTAAGTTATACATAGTTCCTGACACAGTTACCGCTTAGTTCACGCTCGAATTGCTTGAAGTCTAAAAATATTGGATTAGTTGGCGTAGAGGTAAATTTAATTATTTCACTAGAATTTGTACGGAAAGATCGTTATATTATTTTGCATGCAGCAATTAATACGCGCTGTGGATGACTTAACTGCGATTATTAAAAAAAACAATGATTAACTTTTCATTCAGTATAACAATTTTCATTTATAAGTGACAAAGCGACGAAGATTGTATACGAAATCAATCGGGACAATGTTATATTGCTCTGGGTTCCCACAATAAGCTGACTGTGTATTTTGATTTCAGATTTAAAAAGGATTTTTAAATTGTATTATTTTAAAATCGCAACCATTGCCAGTGTAAAGACGTAAAACAATGAAGTCATGTCTCACATTATAATATAAGACAATGCAGATGGAAGAAACTACGTTTAGCTGGTTTTTGCCGTAAAATATATTTGGCGGTCACTTATGAAAATGTATTTGCTTATACAGTTCTAAGTTACGTCATCAAAATTTTTGACAAAATGTTTTTTTATCGTTATTCCGTACTACTATTTGGTAGAGGTGTATGGGATTACAAACTTTATTTCGGCGTTCGTTTTATTTTAAGCAAAATGAATTATTCATTCGTTTATTGCGAACAATGTTAACTGCGCTTGTTTTTGAAGCTCTTTCACATCAACAGCTCGCTTAACTCATTTTTATAAGCTTTTTATGACATAAAAGCTGCTTGCACATCATACGAAACAATGCACCGACGGCGCGGGCAAGTGGGAATTTGCACTTCACAAATTAAATTTGTTTATGTATGGAGAGGGACGTTTTAATTTCAAACTAATATTTTTATTCTTAACAAAATTTATCTTCGACTGTGTTAAAGGCAAATTAAGTGTTAAAATACCCTCAATTATGTACTATGTTATTTTTCTTGTTTCCGAAGGTCCGAAGGAAAACGGGATTTTTTAAATCCTTTTTATCAGCCCAGTAATTCATCGATACAGGGTCAGCTGATGGAATTTAAAGTATTACTAACGACAGACAAACAATTCGCATTTATAATATTTGTGTCGTTGTCAAGATTTGCTTAATACAACATATTACAATATGTGTGCGTGTGTGTGTGTGTGTGTGTGTGTGTGAGAGAGAGAGAGTGTGTGTGTGTGTGTGAGAGTGTGAGTGTGTGTGAGCTTATGGTCCAAAACTTGACTACTAAGTACATAAAGCTAAAGTTAATTATTGAAGTTCACCCTTCAATAATTAATAGTTAAGAGTTATCGACCGATAGCCATAACTTGACTGAAGCCCTCTACTTAACCAAACTTGACTTTAGATCACAAAAAAAATCCTAGAAAGTCATGAAGTAATGAATATTCGGGTAAACGATGAAATCAAACGAGCGCCTCCAAAGACGCCAATCTAAAACCCAAAACAAATTTAAACAATCTCCCAAATAAATTGATTGCGTAAATCAAAATACAATAAACAAAGTTCGTGCTGTTATTAACCTCAAGTTACTGATAAAAATGCCTCTTAAAGTTCAATCCGAAGCTCGCGGTAAGCCCGCTTGAATTTTAAATGTGTGAATTAAAACATTGAAAAATCCAACAAAGCGCAATGCGGTTCGCGGCCTGCGCTTCGA
Source organism: Morpho helenor (assembly GCA_029227775.1). NCBI lineage: Eukaryota > Metazoa > Arthropoda > Insecta > Lepidoptera > Nymphalidae > Morpho > Morpho helenor. The sequence goes on along the minus strand of JARGCU010000028.1, from coordinate 18,395,299 downwards.
TAGCTGCGGCCGTAACGAGCTGCACAACAAATTATTGTATGGAAAACAAAAAAATCGGCTTAATACTGTTATTGGGAATTAATAGTATCGCAATTACTTTCTTTATAGTAGGCAGCTATTGTTTTAGCCTTATGACTATGTGTAATATTCACATCTATGAGATTGATTTATAATTATTCAAATAAAACTGGAGACAACTTTGACAGCCCCTGATACGTCTTATTTCTAAAACTAGTACCGGGTTGACTGAGCCTTGCTCGATATTTTTTTTTCAAAATAAAAAAAGAAACTTAAGAAAAAAAGAAAAAAATATTGGGTAGGTGGGGCTCGATCCTAGGTATTTCATTTCTCGTGACCGCGCTTTCCCCGAATAAGCTACGCTCACTTGACGTTTTACGGCAAAAATAGAGTTTTATATTAAATTTAAATGTCAATAATTTTTTATGCCAATAAACGGAGATAAAACAAATTTTTTTAAAGTCAAACCTAGCTAGATCGATTTTTCTCTCGCAAAACCCCCTACATTCTGAATTTCAGGAAAATCGTTGGAGCCGTCTCCAGGATTCCGCAACAATAAAAAAAAAGGTTAAATTATTTAAATATATATGAAAATAATTAGTAGAAGCAGTACAGTGCAGTTAACATGGGGTTTTTGGAAAACAATGGGTAAAATTTGAATTAAAACAGAAAGAATACTCCCATGGTGAAGCTACGCTGAATTTTAAATGTAAAATTATTATAGTTGTTTTGTAAATTGCACGACATAAATGTACTGTTGAAATAATATACGGGCTTCGCTCGCCCTAAATCATGTGAAATTTCGCGTTAACTTGTACATGTAGAGACGGTTTCGTGTCATATTGTAATTACTTTCATAATATCAGCCCGTTGTACGGGATGATGAAATTATAATAAACCCGCGCTACAGCCTTCTAATGTTCCCGGTTAATGTACGAGAGATAATGTTTAAAATGATTATAAACTCCCCCGAAAGCACACTTTATTACTTCAAGCGCAACAATATTCTTTTATTGTTAGCATTTCCTTACAAAATTAACCTTAATGTGTATTCATCTGAAGATATTGTGGCGGCGCTCGTTAGTGATTAGAATATTTATGAAGTCGGTAGGTAACTGGAAAACACAAACTTAACTAAAACACCACGGTATCCAGGAAATTGTTAGCTTAAATGAAGTTTAAGTGAACGAACAATAACCTACTTGAAAAGTGAACTTAATATTTGTTAAAAAAAATATATTACATCAAAAATAAAATGACAATCATACTTTGAAAAAATTTAAACGGAGACCTATTTAGTATCTGATTATTTTTAAGACTGCTCTTTGTTTATGTACTTACGAGTATGTAATTGAAAGGTGACGTGGATGATGACAGCATTTGCAAAATACCATTGTGGTTTAGAATGCTATTATTTATTATTATGGATTGTTCTATGTCCATGAATATGAAATATTGATTTAAAGCTTTTTAAAAAACCAAATTATAAAATTTAATACCAGTTTAAAGTTAACATAACGTTACTTGATTTTTCCTTTAAATATGGCTTTAACGCCTTTTTTTGAATTTTTTAATTTCTAGCCGACATAAGTCATAGTTGAGTATATTTTGATTTTCTCCATTATTCTTGGAAATTTGTGAAAGCACGGGAAAAAAGACACATTAAAAATTTGTGGTAAAGTAAACAGATTATGTACAATTATAATTTGCTTGAAACCGAAACATCTATCGTAAAGTTCGGGGCCACAAGTGAAGTAAATCACACGGAATTACGAGCCGTACAGCCGACAGATGTTCTACAACTTTGTTGTGTCCCCAAAAGTTTTGGAGGTGTTTGGTTACAACCCAAATAGGGTTCATTATAACTTACAGTTGGTTAGTTTGCGGTGCCGGTGAAATATATATTGTTTAGAAATATTAGACTTTTAATTTTTTAAAGGAAAAATCACATGTTATTTTTTGCGCGTATTGAAGTCAGTCTCGTTCTAAACGTCGATTGGATACAACTATTGGATGCCCTGCCATCTCAGTCGTTAATGACCTTTCTTAATTAAGAACAAACAGCTTCGTTATCTTTAGTAACCTGACAAAGTGTTTGTTGTCTTTGGTCACGTGCTATAGATCTGTTTATGGGCAAAAAAAAAATCAGGTGAAAAATATATCGGCTAGCGTTCATTTAGTATTTAGGTGTGAGACAGCATTCATATAAACTACATGACAAAATAAATTGCTGTTTTAATGATGATTAAATTGTACATACACATCATCATCATCTCATTAAGTGTTTTGCTTACTAATATGCTAAAACAATTTTTAATTCGTAATGAACTTTAGATTTTTCTTAATCTCTCTTAGTAGTATTTGATTTATCCGAATGACATATACTCGTATCAGTTAGTAGGAATTGTAATATCGCCATTTCAGCTGGTGGCGGTAACACTAACTTGATCAAGATATTTTATTACACTTCTCTTTTGTATTAGTTAATGTCAAAAAGTAAACATTTTTGCATACAAAAAAGGTTGTTGCATACAATGATATAATAGATTTAACTTAGAAAACGTTATTATAATAATCGTGCGAATGTTTCATCACGTGAATAAGTTATGGTCTAGTGGGTAGCCGCAAGTTGTAACAAGTTAAAAACAAGTTGAAACGAGTATAAGTATATTGTAAAAGTTTCACACGCCACTTAGGTGTTGCATGTGAAATGATTTTGTATTGCGGAATATTTTTATACAACTGCCATTAAAACAAACATACTAGGTAGACTAAATGACTAAAACATACGTAACAGGAGCTTTCTACGGCAGTTAGTTAACAAAGGTGTATTAAAAAAGTAATGAGAATATTATTTTGCTATAATCCACGATAAATCCGCGATATAATCCGCGATAATTATAGCAAAATAATATTTTCATCCATACTACTATGGACCTCCGCCATGTAACGCCTAATTTTATAAATTATTTAAAGGTGTATTAAGAATGTATATTACAAGTGATTGAATAATTAATAATTTATAATATAAATATATATGGTTAAAAAAAAGCTTTCATAGCACATTGAACTATAAAGTGAACTTCTTGATATAGGTAGAATAAAAATAATGAATGAAAAATAAAATAACAGAAAACAAAACGAAATTGAAAAATATACATATCTGAACGTCACAGTATAACATAACCTTTTTAAATAAAATGTTAAAACGTTATAAATTAATTGTAAAGTTATATATGAGGTTTGTGGAACGTTTTAAATATTTATGACCTTTTAGTCCTATGTTTTTGAGAAATAGATCAGGAATGAAATCCTTCATAACTAACAGGAATGAGATCTTTCATAATTCTCTCATACAAAGACGCTCTTCTCATTTAAACAGGCTTGTGGGGTATTAGAAACTGTTACTAGTCATACAAATGATAGGAAGGCGTCACAGAGTTGTCGTAAGAGATTTATGTTTCTAAATCAAAACTTTCTCATGTAAAGCTTAATATTAGTTTCGTCTTATTAAGATTTAATTGTACCAAATTTCATTAATGTTGCTTTAGAAGATTGGCTGTAAAAGTGTAATAGAAAGACAAACAAACTTTTACATTCACGATTATTATATTTAATATAATACCGATTTTCTTTATTATTTTACGATAGAAATAAGAAGCGTTTTTTCATAAGTCAAAATCAATTTAATTTCTTTCTCTCTTTTTGACATCATAAAACCTCCGCGCTATTATACATTTAAAAAAATTTGATAGCACCTCACCTCACCTTTCCGCACCTCACCCATCCTATCCCCATTATTACTTCCATTACAATTAATTGGCATTCAAAATAACGTAAGGCGAATTAAGCATAGCTTCTGTACAACTATCAAAGATACTCATACAAAAATATCCATGGTTTAAATCCGGCTCGAAGGACCATGAAGAAAACAGGGAAAAAAAACGAAAAAATACTTGGAGTTAAATAGATGTCGTGCGATCGGTGCATGGCGTAGAAATAAACACTATATTTTGTGTTATTCAGCAAAAAATCAAAACCCATTGCCTCACATCGCAATATTTACTATCACTCTCTCTTCGCAACGAGCGGCGCTGAATTATTCAGCTCCGCTCAAAGGTTTTTCCACTTGAATCGTGCTATACGAGTGTGTGTAGAACAATTGAATCCTGTGTTTCGTGCTCTGGATATCGCCCGTAAATTGTACAATCCCACACACTTTCAGTTTGGGTCGGAGGAGCTCTATACAGGGAATACTCTTCACCTTTAGAATAAATATAGAAGCGACAGGTATATTCAGGTCATCACACTACGTACTACGGCTCTTACAAAGTATCATAGATATTCTGTGTTTCATTATTTCTGTGGGAACAAATAAAGCTGTAAATATTAAAAACAAGTCGTCAAGCGTGATGTTATTGAAAGAATTTTGCAAATTGGTCCAGTAGTTCCTGAGATTAGCGCGTTCAAACAATCAAACAAACAAACTTTTCAGCTTTATATATTAGTATAGAGTATGAATTATTACGAGTAAATTTTAGGCCTTGTTCTTATAAATTAAAATATAAACCTGACCGGTTTAAATTAAAACTTAAACTACAACACTTTGAACAACTTTACTGGCCCGTTGGCGCAGTGGGTAGTGACCCTGTCTTCAGCTCCGTGGGTCGCGGGTTCGATTCCCGCCGAGGGCCAACATTTTCTATAAATTTATTGTACATGTATTTAAGTATGTATTTAAAATTATATAAGTATATATTCACCCATCTGTCTGTCACCCATAACACAAGTATTAAGTTACTTACTTTGGGGACGAACGACCATGTGTATAAGTGTCCCATATATTTATTTATTAAACAGTTAATAGCGAAATAATTCAAATATGAATAGACAATTCGTAAATTCTATTACAACGCAAATATTAATGACTTCCACCACATAATAATAAGTAAATTATATTTCCATACCCTGTTCAGTTTAAGTATAGTTAAATTACACACATTTACGAAATAACCAGTTTATTGAAATGGAATACATGTACTGTACAAAATTAAATACAGTGCAATAATAGAAAATATTTAAACTTAGCAAAACATGGTTGTTGCGATGATAGTTTAAAGGCAATTTTGGGAAAAATTTGCTTCATATGTTGTTATTAGTTTATATTAGTTATACAGTTTATAATAGTTTATCTTGTAATGGGAAGTGACATATAATTCCGTTTTTTAGAGCATTATATGGTTGGGGGCAACCGAAGTTGTTGTGTTACAGAGATTGGTGTGTGGATGCGTACAAAATAGGGAGCTTTTGGCGGCCGCGTTAGATCCATTTGTCAATATAAAGTTCGTTTCAATCAAAGTGTCGCTGCCGTTTAATTAGTTATTGTGCGCACATAAATCACTCATTTGACGGATGAAACAATATTATGAACAGTTACTCAAAACTTAAATTTAATCGACACAATCGTTTATCATGGCTACAGAAAATGTTAATAAATATTATAACTTGTCCGACCGTTGTCTATTAAGTATCGTGTGTCGAAAACATAGAATAGAATAGAAAAAAAAACTATTTGTTCTCACACCACGATACAAATAAGTAAAGTTACCACTAAACAAAATAATCTTAAACCTAACAATTAACCTTAGCTAGTTAGTTTAAGTATATATGTAAAGATTTGTACAGTGGTGTGACACCAAAAAAGATGAGCACTCAGCTGTAATCGGAGCAAAGCCCCAAAACTGATTACCATCGCCAGGAATCCTCCATATTTCTGGAGGGTTTATCAAACCGCACACAGTACAGTACACACCAGAGCTGTGGCTTGTATACTCTTCTGAATCGGATCTTGAAATCGATCCACTCGTCCATCTCATGTTTCTTCCATTAATTAATGAAGGACGCCGTCACCACTCACCAAGTCCCGCCAAATGGACGAACGTTCTCGAACAATGGTCTCATTGTTCGATGTAAAAGCTTTCATTACACTAAACTTGGGCTCGAGCGCGCTTCGATAATGTGCTAATTGCTTCGAAGAATCAATTTGCTCACTGAAAGCTCTTCCCTAAAAACAATAAACCTTTCTAGGTCAATGGGTCTATTAATGCTGCAAGCTGATGGAAGTAATTTGCCTTTTCAACACTTTGAGGCGGGTATCTGCCCAATGTTACCCAGAATGTCTTCTATGGGTATTTGATAAAGTAAAAAGTAACTTTAAATAACTAAGTAATCATCAACAATAAAACTTTTCTTTGAATCCCTTAGTACGAGTACTAATACTACATTTAGCTGAAAATAAATTTTTGTTATTTGTCAAATGATGACAATGATAGTGAGATTTTAATATCATTAAAATTACTGTAACTCAAATAAGTTGATTTGTAAAACACTCAAGTTAACAACATTAACATACAGTTAACAAAATTTCATGTCCCTGCTGTTAACCGTTGAGAAGTTCCCTCGTCTGGAGCTAATCCTGTCTGGACAAGCATGGTTGTCATAAATATGTGTTGTCATGAAAAATGTAAAAAAATGTACAGACAATTCATTCAAAAACTTTTAGTTTGAGAATCTAAATATAGAAAATGTCATCAAAAGCTTTAAAAAATCAAAACGTGCCGCCAATTTAAAATACAAAAAGCCATTTTGTTTCGTGACACGTTTACATTTAATCCGCCGAGCTTCGCGCGTGCTGTCATTTGATTTCATTATTTACACGCTGTTTGCTGGTTTGGCCGCGGATATAGCGCCGCGGGCACAAGTCGACTTATTATTATCGATCTTCATTTTATTTATTTATTTAATCTTTCGATAATGGTTTTATTTTAGATATAAAATAATAATAAACTAATAATTTATTAGTAGTCACTTCTTTATCTAAACTTAATTTGCTTTATATGTACTTGTTTTCGACAAGACTCGAGTCCAAAAGTAAAGTCTGTAAATGTTATAATAGGTCAAATCTGCTCGTTAAATTTTTTTTTCATGTAATCTTTAATCGGATAGATTTGCGACTCTAAACATTTGCTACTCGAGCTTTTAATATGTATGCTTTCTGAATATTCTATGTGTCTTTTGCTTCTCATAAATAAGCAAAGTAAATTGAGTTACAGATGAAAAAAGAAAAAATAGTTGACAAAGTCTAAGACTAACTTTCCCCTCATACAGTGAGTGTAAATATACAATTTTAGTGCACACATTCCATTATATTTTAACAATATTTCTGAAATACGTAAACCATTTCCTCGGATTACTTTAAGATAAAACGACTCCATATGTCTGAAGCAGGGCCGTGTTTACAAAGGATCCATCTGTTTCGTCGACGGCAAAGAGATCACAATAAAGTCGTATTTATAGGAAACTGCGACTGACATTAAAAATATACAGGAATTTCATTCGTTTTATATTTATTCAACAAGGGAAAGTTGCATGCTATGGATTCATATTTGAAAGTAAAACATGAGAGATACAAAAACACTATGCATACTTGTTACTTAAAACATTCATCATTACATGGTCATTTTAAATCATCATGATTTAAAAATGGATTTATTAGAGGAGGAGAGCGAATACTAAATAGTGTTGTACAAGTTTCTTTATTACCATGAATTATATCAAAATTTTGCACATTATTCTATTATATTATAAATATAATGAAGGCTGAACGCTTCAAATCTGAAAGGGTTTTTTGTTAAAACCCAGCTGCCTAATTCATGTGTACAATTATCATGCCCTTTTCGGGTGTAAAATACCCTGCATACATTAAAAGAGCTTTTGGGATACGTGTAATCTTGCAATTCGCACTGAAGCAATGTAATGGATGTAAACTCCGACCTTTCTCTTCAAAAAGGAGATAGAAGGTCGAGTAATACGATGTGACTGGGCTGTTAATATTTTTTTTTTAAAACGTATATATTGCAGCTGAAATTCCTTTTTATAAACTAGTCATAATCCCCAAAAGCTTTATTAACCCCCAATCGATTGTTCCCATGTATATCGCGGTTAATCGAAATTGCTCCATAATTATCGTGTACAGTTCCCAATTGCAATTTATCCGGGATTTGGTGAACGTTGTTGAACACCAGATGAGTTATGTGGCCTTTTACACGGATTACGTTGGATTTAGTTGTTGGATATTGTAGTCATATTCATATAAACATATATATCCTGTCAAAAAGGGATACTTTATCATGGTGTAGTTTTCATGGACCAAAATTTCATTCGATGAGTAATGATTTGGCCTAACAAGGACCCGTTTTAGCCTAAAATGTTATCAGCTTGTCCAAGGCATTATACCGGAGTGCTAATTTGGTCAGTGGTTCGTGACTTAATAAGCAGTAATAAGATTCAGCACAAACTTTTTACTTTGCGGTAAAAGTTTAGATCCAACCGGAAATTGGAAGTAACTTACTTGTGAAGCATAAAGTAGCGGACAGTAATCTAAACAGCTTTCTTATTTAATTAAGGTAAAGACAAAAAAAATAAAAACTAAATAAAATTAAAATTCTAAATATCCATATGGATATTATAAAGTGACCCGTGACGTGTGGTATCCGGTTGAGTGAGAAAAGGACACCCTCAGTTCTTATCGAGGTGTCGTAAAAGGTGACTAAGGTAAGTTGACTGACCGTGCGGTATCCGGCTAAGTAGACGTCAGGCAGGCGGCCGATCGTAAGATACGTTGCCAAATCCCACTAAGAGTGGGATAAGGGCAGGAAGATGAAAAATGATTTATGTACCACGAAAATTCTCGTTTCTATTTGACGATGGTAAAATAATACTTATGTCACGCATTCACTAATATTTAAAAAAAAACATTACTACAGGAGATGAAATAAGAGTAACACGTCATGTATCTACGAGTATGAGTTTTAAAGTTAAAAGTGTATATTTAAGATTCAAATTTTTTATTACAGTAAACTTGTAAACAAGTGCTTTTGCATCATTAATGCTGGTTCGGAAAGCTGTTCCTACCAAGAAGAGCCAGCAAGAAACTCGGCTGTTGCTCTATCCAAAATAATACTTATAACTAGTTACATTAAGTCATTAAGAGCAAACAGCATGCTGAGTAGAGCTCATGTGCACGTCACCACAGCTGACAGCTGGCAGATTGATACAGCGGCTCTAACTCTGACACGTCAGCAATAATTAACACGGCTGAGACACTGATTAGAGAGTGACACGCTCGGGACAGCACCGTGACACGAGCTCACCATGACGTGTCTTATCATTGATAGAGCTTTATTATTTTACTAGCAATCGTCAGCGGCTCCGCCGCATGGTAACTTTAAAACCGTAATATAGTCTTTTGATAACCATAAAAATGGTTAGTGGGTCAACCTTAAAAGGTAGACATATGCTGTCACGGACTTTTATTAAGAACTTTTATTTAAAAGGGGAAAATTTTGTAATACATGATTTTTGAATAACTATTACCGTTTACTCAGCGCACGCAAAGAAAGCTTTAAATTTTCCCGTTTTCGTACTATTTTTTATTGCTGCTCTTCTCCTATTCATCCTTTCGTGATGTTATATAGCCTATAGCCTCAATAAATGAACTATTTTACATTGAAATAATTTTTTGTCCAGTAGTTCCTGAGATAAGTGCGTTCAAATAATCAAACAAACGAACTCTTCAACTTTATATATTAGTATTGATTTGCGTTATACTCATTTTATAAATGTGAACGTCAGTCTCTGTCGCTTGGTCCGTAAAGTCTCCGTAAGCGAATATATTAGAGTCCACGACAACATTGCAAAACTTTCCATTTTGTTAAGATTATGGTAGTTAATGATTACAAATACTGCATGCATAAGATATGAATATGGATCGTAGACTCTACTTTTAGCATTTCATAGATTTTATCTATGGATTATGGCAAAATAATAATGACTGTTGTAATGGACCTCCGCAACACGCCTAATTGTATAAATTAATAGCAAAGGGTGTAATCTCAACAGAAGCAGAAACTCGTCGCTGAGGAAATTGCAACAACAATATAAGAAATGAGGTGTATTAATATAATTAACAAATACTGTGTCAGTAGGAATAATGGCCCAGTTCTGTGCCTAAATACCTTCGTTTTTCTCACATGGATCTGTTGCCTCGATTCAACGTGAAAAAATATAATAAACATATTTCCGCATCCTTTGAAATCTATAGGGATTTCAACCTACGCCAAGCAGGACTACGCGTTTAACCATTTCGCCATCGAGGCTCTGATAGTAAATATTTTCACTTTCCGTGTCCTACGCTATTATCATCATCATTATCCTGCATTTATTCCACTCTAAGTTGGGTCGGCAAAACATGTCTTAAACATGTTGTACCATGAGTCGGCTAGATAATTTACGACCAGCCGCCTGCCGGACGTCAACTTACATAAGTCATATTTAACGACACGTCGGTAAGAAATAAGGGTGGTCTATTCTACTTAGCCGGATACCACACGGCATGATTGCAATTTGTTTGTTGTCGTACAAAAATAATAAAATCATTATGTATGTGAAACGAATGTCTAAAATAATACTGGAATATGACAAAATGTCTGCTGAAATAAAGATTTCCGTACGTGACCATAAATAATGCCGGCTCCGGCCCTCCGTAATGCGACACTTGTTACGAGCGCCGAATAAATAGCTGATCAGATTTATTTCCTTGGGACAAACTGGTTTAATACAACTTGCCTGTTACTACGCGATACCGTGCCAGATCTCCTTTACATATATTTTGAATTTGCAGCATAAATTTGATAAATTTTCAAACGACCTTGAATTCAAAACGGGCATAGTGGCAACTGAGAAAAAGGGGAGAAATATCAAATCTAAGAGGTGATCGGTCGATTTAATATATCGGACGCTTATTACTAAAGAGACCTAATTCAAAGATATGTATGGTTTGTAGGAAAGTGTAGTGTACCGTTTTCTAAACACGTGAGTGTGAAATAGACCCACAACTTGGAAGATCAAGAAATGACTAGCTTCGTTAATAGTTCGGAGCATGATGTCAACTAAATTAAGATTAATTTTGAATTGGGTCAGTTTAATAATAAGCGCGCGATATATATTCTTTGCTTACCATTTTATATAATATAATTGGTACTGATAAAGGTTTTAAAAAAATACTAGTTTGACAAAGTAAAAATTTTAACCAGCTGGAATTTACAAGCGTTACGTTTTATTTCTTACACAGATGTAAAGAAAGCCAAGACATTTGGGACGTTCAGTGCCATTACCATACTATCAGGTAACGTTTTAATGAGCTAAATTTACGTGGTAACATAATTTAACCAAATATAACATAGAGCCTTAAACAAGGTATTTTTTGCCTAATTCGTGATCGGTTATGAACCTGTTGGCAAGGGTATATTTGTTTCTCTAAAGCTGACCAATAAAATCTGATTGTTATCCCCGGGGAGAGGTAAGTCTTGCCCGGATCAGTGCCGGCCGCAGTGGTCCTTGTTCCGCAGTCGGGACACGTCTGTATTCTATTAACTTTGGTTAGACCTTTAGGCATTGAAGTAAGGAAGCATTAAGCGTGTTTGGTACAAGTGAATATTATAGAAAATAACATATAAAAGTGTGCTGTTGGTGTTTGTTTGTGGCATTCTCTATTGTGGAGCGAAATAGAGATATATTTATTATGAATCGTCTTACAGGTTTGCGTATTTATTAGCGACTGCCTGACAAATTACAAATTGCTTCTGTTACTGACACGTTAGGTCACGATGCGGTACAAATAGTGTCACACTTTTTGGATTTTTTTACATAATAAAAAAAACATTATCTGGAATCTATTCCAACAGCCATATGAAGTATTTAGTTTAAAGTAAAGTTATGTTCAGCGTACTTTAATTCGTGTACGTTCAGATTTTTTGTATGTGACGAATACTAAACCGAAATCAATCAAACGAACCAAACAACTTTTTGAATAATAAGTAACATAGTTTCTATAACATTTTTAAACAATATATTGTTTTTAAAACGATGCTAGTAAATAAAAAAATTAGATAATTTTTTTAATAATTGTTTTCTATTCATATATAACCATGCCTCATTATTAACATTAAGCCAAGAAGTTGTAATTAACTATTAAAACTATAACAATTAAAAAAATATACATATGTACGTTTCAGATATCACGATAAGCGCGTAACGGAGGAGGCAAGATATTCCAGATCTTAGCCACAGTGAACTAAAAACTTTCTCCGATCCCTACCTTTTTAATTTCGGAATAGCTGCATATTTCGAATTGATTATCTGCGAGTCTACATCATAAACTACGTGATCCGTTTACAGATAATTTTGATGATTCCTTGCTTGTAGCAATATGTTTAAATCAGTTATATTTAGAGTTAGATAACATTTCAGACATGTTCAGACAAGTTTGCGGTGGAGTGACTGCGGTTAGCGATATTACTTCAGCAGTAACATTACAAAGCCTCGTACCTGTCACAGTCAAACGTGTTCCCCGAGGCCAACGGAATTGTTAAGTCACTTATTAATTTCCAGCGAGTGTAATGACTAATTAACTATATCATATACTACTTGCTATAATTGATAGAAGTAGGGGTTATTTTGCGGAATTGCGTAGTACAAAATTAATTATTAAAATACATGCTTTCAAATGAAATCAAAAACCTTTTATTGACTTTCCGTGTGCATGTCTGGTTCATTCTTAAAATCAAAATGTATGTCATAAATTACATCGAATAGCGAAAAACAATATTCATTCATAAAAAATTTAATATTTGGGACAAGGACAAGTTTTCAAGACTAAGATTTGAGTTAACTTTTCGTTTATCAGTAGTTATTTTCTTACTTTTCTCCTTTCTGTCTGGCATGTATTACTAAATACTGCAATCTTAATTGATTCTCTGACATATGTTGTAGGACAAAAGTAATAATAAAATTATTTTGCTATAATCCATGATGAAGATTAGAAGATAATGATTAGATAGATTTGATTAAAAGAACATAATGAGATTAGAAGATAAAATTCATCACGGATTATAGCAAAATAATTTTAGTATAACTTTTGTGTTATGGATCTCCGCAAAGTAAATCGCCTAATTCTGTTCATTATATATTGTAGTTTTTGTGGAGATGTGAGCACATTAGCTTTTCCGAATTTTTTGAAGTATATCATTTATCTTTCAGAGTTTTGCTTAAGGCCAATTCAATTATGAATGTACTGAAATTGCTAGCCAAAATTACAATTAGACAACAATGTAACATAATTTCTAAGCTTGATTTGGTCCGCAAAGTTTGGATCAGAGTTTGAAATCCAATTTGCGGGCGATACTTGTCCCCTCTAACCGCAACCCCAACTTTTGCCGCGAACACTGTTGCAATACAGTTTACAATTACTTTTCTGTATCGGGTTCCAAAGTACTTTAATCTAATGTTACTGTGTATGTTGATAGGTATTCACTGTTTAATCAGTGGAACAAGAATTCTTTTAATATAGCAACTTCGTAAACAATATTTGCAAGGAATTATTTTCTCGATAACGTGGACAGACGCTATTTAATGAACGAGAAAAATAACAGATAAACTATTCGTCATGATTTTTATAATTAATAAAAATTGAGTTTTATTGTCATTAATGTTCATGTTAGTTACATTATCGAATAGGTAATATGGAAATTAAATAAGTAAATTTTTAAAAAAATTTACTTATGGCTTTATATTTCGGTGTTAAAAATCTTCCTCTTGTGCAACTAATGAAGTCCATTGCCTTATATAAATCTTCAATCTTTATAAGTCTATTGTGCGGATGGTCTCTTTGCGACCTTTTTTAAAATTGTCTCTACTAATCTTCTTATTAAATTGACAGATGTCTTCTGTTGGTCACATATCTCTTCAAGGGATCTGCAAACTTCACAACTTGTGCCGCTTGGATCCAGAGAGTCTACGTGATCTATTTGATATGTCTTCACATAGCAAAATGTGTCTATCACTGCTGCGGTTTTTCGGTGCGGGGTTGCCTTAAGTATTTGGACTCCGAGCTTTGTAAATCACGTCGCATACATTCTTATTGTAAACGTAGGCTAATAACTAGCGAGGGTGCCGTTATTACTGTAACAATAACCCCAACCGATTTAACATGCTCGCGACGGCTTAGCGGGCCACGAGGGAAAGTAATCGGTCAGTCATCTAGTTAACAGCTTGGGTTGAGATAGATCAGGCCAGTAACTGATAAATGTACACCGTCACTATCATGTAATTTTTACAATTAAGCGTTATTTTGCGGAGTTCCATAAAACAAAAATATAAAATTGCGATCTAAAGTATCTGCGATTAGAGAATCTATGAAAACACTACGGCGTTATATCTTATATCTTTCTAATTCTTATATATTATAGCAAAAAGGTATTAGAGATTGTAATAGTGAGAGCAGTGTTTGTGTAGTGTGGTGGTGGTTAATCTGTAGAGAATGTGTATGATTTATAAATCCTGCATGGCTCAGGTATGAAATCCGGTATAAAATTATACTACTCATGTCAAACTGAGTGCTACGACAATCTTCTGCAATTGTTTACTTTATTCTGGTTTTTGCTTTATTATTTTACAGAATTTATTAGAATAAGAGGCTAATAAATAAATTGCATTATTTAAAAATGTTGCTCATGGGACGCAGAGGGATTCCAGATATTGAGATATATCAAGGTCCCTAATACATTATGGATTCTAGTCTTTTTATGAAAACTTGGTATTGAGTGATCTTTCTTTTGAATTTTTTTTATTTTCTGTTTTCTCTAAATTCCAATTATAAACAGCCTATAAATCCAGAGTTGTCTAAATATAATGATGGGCCAGGAATATAGGGAACGGTGCCATAAAGAAAGGCCAGATTAGGCCGAATAGCCGGGCCTTAACCCTCCGCCCGAGACGAATATTTTATGTAGATCCTCCATTTGTGTGATAAAGGGGGATGTGTTCATCTCACTGTGACATTTTACTATTTCGTTGAAAATTTTTTCCTCTATAAATGTTTTGGATTTACTTTGCGTCTACTTGGAAGATACAGTAATCGTGTTTATGTTGTTGGATGATTGTTGTTGATTATATGGTGATTGATATCAAAGTATACTTGTACATCATACGTACATACGACCGTCTACGTAATTCCAATTTTCAGAAAGAAGCCAGTTGCAAAATCTAATCGTTAAGTTAAGTGAGATTGAGAGAAGATTTGCTCCAAACTATCTCAGCGCCTAAAGTCTTCGAGCAGTCTCCAGTAATGACATATGGATGAGAAAGCTCAGGGCTACTGACCTCGCTATCAAATATCAAATGAGGTGGTCTGTAAAAGAATCAAAATTGACGTTATAGCCCACGAATCTCTAGTATATTCAAGCATAATAACACAACTTCTCATGAATATTCCCTGAAAATATCTGTCTTCAGTTTAAATAATTGGTATCCGCTATACAATGTAAATCGTAGACCTCCCAGTTATTTAATTACTATTCAACTTTCAATTAGTTAAACAAATATAGGCTTATTAGTAAACGTCACGATACGAGGAAGCTCATCCATCACACCCTGACGTGAAAACAAAGTATGTTAATACTGCGCAAGTCAGCCCGCGAACAGGAAATATTAGCGATATGGGAATGAAGACTAATGCGACAATATTGTCACACGGCGTCGCAATAACTGTCAAATTATGCCAAACCGAGCGTGTTAGGCAATTATTTGAGAAGTATATACAGCAATTATATTCTAATACGAATAACCAATTGCCTTTACATATGTTTTCATAATAAAAAGCCGTGTATTATCCGGCTAAGTAGAATAGGCCACCGTCATATGTTCTTCTATCTTACCGAGGTGTCGTAAAAGGCGACTAAGGTAAGTTGACCCGCCGTGTGTTGTCCGGCTGAGTAGAATAGACGATTCTCATACCGAGGAGACGTAAACGACGACAACTAAATTTGCATTAACGAATTTAAATAGTGATAGGATTTTATACGTCAATCCGTTACACAAAAGAAGTAACAATATGTTCAGAATAAGACAGTACTGAATTTAATTAAACTTATCGGGAATGCAAGGAAAATGTCGAATTTCTTTCGTTATTTTTTGTTACGTCCAAATGTTCCGTAAACTAGCTACGTAAAGTTACAATGTAAGCTTTAAGCTCATTGCAAGCGATTGCCGGTTAATCTAAACTTCCATTCGGAGGCTTCCGTAGTTTTTGCACATAAATTGCTGTATTTAAATACATTCCAAAGTTAGCCAAGTAACTTTGTTGATTAAATTTGTGCACACAGAACCAGCTGCCGCCCTCGCTCATTGGATTGGCGAATTTTCCGCTGATATTATGTTAGCTAAGCAGTAAAAGAATACATTTAAGGTAAAAAGAACAGTTTGTTGCTATTTAAGATAGAAGAGAGTCCGGTAAACACTTCACAGTGCAGAGTGAAAGGTTAAGATTTATGTTTTGGTTAAGTTTAAGTTAAGACTAGAAGACGGTTTATCATATACAATACTAGCTGTGCTTGCGGCCTCGGCCTCATAGTAATTAATGTAATGTTATCGACTATTAATCTAAACCTTCCTCAAAAATTGAATTTTCTTTTAGTGAAAACCGTATAGAAATCCGTTCAGTACTTTTTGCGAAAATCGATCATATACACACAGACAGATGTTGGGTACTTTGTTATATAATATGTATAGATACACAGCGACTTTTCTTTTTCTGGACTAATTTTCCTTAAAAGATATTTTATTTAAATAAGAGATAAACTCCAAACAAAAACAATTTTGTTTTTATTTTCACAATAGATCCATTTGCTTTCTTTTTTGTTTTATACTTAGAACATAAATATTTATCCATTTGGCGATTGACAACTAATTATCTATAGATTTATAGCTACTTTAATTTTGATTCAAATAACTGTTATTGAACAGTGGGAAAGCGGCATACACATAAGCGGCTGTATTAAACTTTTCTACAATATTTATATGTATTTTTGTAGGGTTTTTTTTAAATTCTGTATAACACAATGGAGCTTTGATTTCGATATTGCCATTGTATTTGTATAATCCCGTTAAACACGTAAGTCTTCGGCGAACATGAATTGAATGCTCTGAATAGTGCCAGAGTAATGGTATATCAGAAAATTTATATGTGGTATATAATTTTAGTTTCATTTAGAACACAATCAAACATCATCATCATCATCTTCCTGCCCTTATCCCACTCTAAGTGGGGTCGGCACAACATGTCATAAACATGTTGTCACATGATTTGGCTACGTATTTTGCGACCGGCCGCCTGTCTGACGTCAACTTATCTTTGTCGTATTTTACGACACCCCGATAAGAAAGAGGGTTGTCTATTCTACTTAACCGGATACCACACGGTGAGTCGACTTACCTTAGTCGCTTTTTAAAACACCTCAGTAAGATATGAGGGTGGTCTATTCTACTTAACCGGATACCACACGGTGAGTCGACTTACCTTAGTCGCTTTTTACAACACCTCAGTAAGATTTGAGGGTGGTCTATTCTACTCAGTCGGATACCACACGGTGGGTTGACTTACCTTAATCGCCTTTTAGAACACCTCGGTAAGAAAAGAGGGTGGTACTATTCTATTCTGCCGGATACCACACGGCGGGTCGACTTTCCTTAGTCGCCTTTTACGACATCTCGGTAAGAAAAGAGGGTGATACTATTCTATTCAGCCGGATACCACACGGCGTTTAGAACATAATCAAACATAGACCCTTTATGCGACTCTTGATAACGTCAATAAACTGGTTCAATGTTTATAATCTTAATAAGTATGATCTAAAAAAAGAAACGGCAACTCAGATTAAGTGTAAATACAAAGGAAGTCAAATCTACAATTCTCTCTTAATCTTAGATTACGCCTCGGAGGTTTACGTTAAGAATGACATCAGAAATTCCTTTAAAAAGGAACGAACAAATCTTTCCTCATTTCTCAACCACCCTCATTTACTTTGTAACATTTTTAACATTTTCTTTGGCCAACATTTTTAAGTGCAGCCAGTAAAATCCCAATTGTGCGGTGAGATATCTTCATGTACTCCAGTAATGTATTTTTTGATATTTAAATGAGTTATACCTGGTTGACCAGCCTTGCTCGGTAATTTTTTTTACAAAATAAAAAAAAGAAACTTAAAAAAAAAAGAAAAAACTAATAGGGTAGGTGGGGCTCGATCCTAGATATATTTATTTCTCATGACCACACGTTACCCTGATAAGCTGCGCTGAATTGACAGTTTATGGCAAAAATTCAATTCAATATAAATATTAGCATTTTTTAATGCCCAAAAACATTGATAAAACGATTTTTTTTAAATAAAACCTAGTTAGATCGATCTTTCTCCCCCAAAACCCCCTACATGCTGATTTTCAAGAAACTGGTTGGAGCCGTTTCTGAGATTCCGAATATATATACACACACAAAAACGACTAAATCGCAAAGTCTTTGCGATTTAGTCGTTTAGTCTATCTCCACTTCAGCGATGCTTCAGTTATGGGGCGAGACAATTGTTGAGATTGTGGTGGTATATGTGTGCAGTGCTTGTGTATTGTTGTGATATCGGTGTCGGGTAGTGCATGAGTTCTTACAAATTCTGCATGTATCAGGTACGAGAACGAATAGTACACTTTACATTTAGCATTACATATATTTTCTTTTATCGTGGATTATAGCAAAAAAATATTCTCATTACCTTTGTATTATGGATCTCCGCAAAGTAACGCCTAATTCTATAAATTATTTGTATATGTAATGATAATGGAACCTTCAACATTGCTCGTATGAGCCCTGAAGCCAATTCAATTCAATAAAAGATGTACTTAAGTCTTATTGTCGTCGGTAAGTCAAAATAAAACCCTGTACATAAAGCATTTACATTACAAGTGATACCGCGAGTCTTTTGAGCAATACATCTTTTATATTCACTTATAGCTGCCGCGAACGACATCCTACCGATTACGAACATTTTTAGTTTTCAGTGAAGGTCACTTTGTATGGAAAAAATATAGGTGTTGATATTTCTATTTTCTTTGAAATTTTCGAACTTTTGCGATTCCACGTTT
The DNA here is from genome assembly GCA_029227775.1 of Morpho helenor. NCBI lineage: Eukaryota > Metazoa > Arthropoda > Insecta > Lepidoptera > Nymphalidae > Morpho > Morpho helenor. The sequence goes on along the minus strand of JARGCU010000028.1, from coordinate 18,376,195 downwards.
TCTTAGTTTTGCTGAAACACTTTTAAAGATTATTTTTTATATTATTTATTGATTTACCAAGCCGCAATCAATTAGGTACTGTTAATTCATATTAATAATATTACGACTATAAATGCGAGTATGTTATGTCTGTCTGTTGTTCTTTCACAGCTTTAACGCTAAAGCTATAAGTGTTACGAATAAAAATTATATTCAGTCAAAAATGTAGACTAAGAAAATTCTCGTTTTTCTTTCCGAAACAGAAATAAACACAATGGTGGGTTATTTTAACGCTTAAATTAACATAAACGAAGTCAAGTACAAGTAGTTGAAAAATAAATCAAATTTTATCCAACTAGGGCGACGTGTTACACCCCTCAGTGACGTCAAACAGGTGGGTGTCATCATTCACTGCTCATTCAGTTGAACGATCAAAAGAGCGAGCGACGAAGCCGGGAAACGGTCCTCTCACAAACACCCACTCGAAAATGTCATGGGAATGTATGGAGAGCAATATTCAATTAATTAAACTTTAAATCTATATTAACCATAGAATCTGTGCTAATATTATAAATGCGAATCTCTATGTCTGTCTGCAAGCTTTCACGGGGAACGCTTATTAAAGTCAAAACTTATACACCTAGATAACATGTAGAATACAAACTCTACGGTTTTTCTTACGGGATCAGTGAACAATACTTATATTGTATTATTTACTTAAACGCTTACGTTGGCGTGAATAAAGTTGCGGGTTTCTAAAGTAAATTAATAAATACCTTCTTTTTTCAGAATACATCACCATAAACCAAAGTGTGGCGTTGTGAAAGGAATCCTAATGATATTTACCGTATTTAGAAACATGTGAGTAGGTAGCCATCCTCTAACTCTATTAATAGAGCAGCACACGCCTAAATATAACACGACGCGTCTGTCCACGGTACGCATCGTATGAAGTTACTCTACTTGAATAATACTTAATGTTAAGATAGATTTTATAATGGGATATACCTTTTGTATCTGCAAAACATTTTTCGATGACATATATCTTTCTTTAATTAAGAGCTTAATATACTTATTTTAATTTCTCTGAAAATAGTCACCTATAATCTGATAAATGGAAAGTTATATAGATGGATAAACTATTAATTCTTCTCTATCTAAACACGTAAGTTATATAGATATGTTGTAAAATAAACAAAACTAAATTTCATTCAAAGCCACAAATAAATGTCATATATAACATCATGTTGAACCTAAAGTCACACAAAAGATTTAACCCGAACCACGGAATATTGTGCAAGGTATTCCTCCAGATATATCCCTTTGTATTTTAAATATTAAAACGTGAGCTTTTGATGTGAATGTTTAGATGTCGGGATGCAGGGGAAGGTGCATTGTAAAACCACAATGGCGGGCGGCGACGGCGAAAAAACTAAATAAAAATCAGCTGAGGAATAAATACAAAACTCTTTGTATGCAGTATTATATTCAGCAGGGTTCTATTCTTTACATTTATTCGCCCTCGCCTGTCTCATCAAGCTTGTAAACAGCAAAAGGTTAAGCTATCAATGTAAACATCAATTACATGCACCAGATGGCCTCCTAATCACTGTATTACCTATGAGAAAGACGGCATTGTGAGTTAGTCGCTATGTCAAAAAATACGGTTATATTATGTCGCGAGAAAAGTCTAAAAATATACCCTTTATATATATGTGTGGTATTTCTTATTATATTCAATCAATTCACAAGCAGGAAAGTATTTTTATCTACATTCAATCAACACGCATATTAAACGGCATTACAACTGTATATTCACTAAGCCACGGCTGAGTAGAATAGACTCTTTCTTACCGATGTGTTGAAAAATACGACTAAAGTTGACGTAAGGCAGGCGGCTAGTCGTAAAATACGTAGCCAAATCATGTGACAACGTGTTTATAACATGTTGTGCCGACCCTTCTTAGAGTGGGATAAGAAGTTGATGAATCAATTGAACAAGCAGGTAAGCATCTTTGTCCCCATTCAATCAACACACGCATTAAACGGCAACACAAATGTATATTTAGTATTAGCTGAATCTCAGGGTATCACTCGTGGCACAAGGGTTTTATAAAGGAAGAGTTGGGAAGAGATGTTAACGTAAAAGAGAGAGAAAAAATATACAAAATCGCGTTTGTAGACATACCATAGTTCAAAATCATTGGATGCAATCGTGTGAAATCTATTAAGCTGAAACAGCTAAGGATTTCTCTTCCGAAAAGTGAACGAGTTCCACTGAGCCGTGAAGGACCCGAATGACTGAATTACTGCTTCTTCTATTTTACTGCTTCTTCTGAATTACTGCTTCTTCCGATTGACTGAATTCTTATTATTATTCCTATATTACTTAGCTACATTATCTTTAATTAATATTTAAATGAGTTAATCTTTTATGTATATATCTTTAATATTTAAATGAGTTAATGTTGTTATTATAGCCCCTTAATTGGCTGAAATAAATTAAAATTAATTAAAATTCATTAATTAATCTTGTATGTATTTATATATGTTTTCGGAATCTCGGTAACGGCTCCAACGATTTTCCTGAAATTCAGCATGTAGGGGGTGTTGGCGGAGAAAAATTGATCTAAAAAAATCGTTTCATGTTTTTTGGCATAAAAAATAATAAAATTTATATTGAATATAAAACATTGCTTTGCTATAAACTGTCAAGTCAGCGTAGCTAAATCCGCACTAAAGAGTTTCAAGTTGTGTATCAGAGCTGAAACTCACATTTTTATATCCAATACTTTTGCAATTTTTTACGAGAAAAACTTTATAGTGTTATTGATTCTCCATAATAACAAAATTAATACCGCGACGTTGACAAACTTTTATCGGTCGTAGTTTTTTAACATCGCCATCGAATCAATCGTATTTATTTACGATCCGTAACACAGACAATGATAGCAGTTGGTATTTTTAGTAATGCAAGAACTGTATTAGTTTTTTATTAGACCAATGTAGTGATCTTTTTTTTTATATATGAAAGGTGATCTCTTAGATCTTTGTTGTTTTTCATTTTATTTGTCAGCTTCACTGTCGCTACATATTGTAAAACAAAGTTCCCCGTCAAGTCTGTCTGTTCACAAAAGATGTTTAAACTCAGTTTTATGAGGTTTTCTGCAATAGATAGAGTGAAGAGATACTTTTCTTTTTGACGTCTACAGTAATGATGGCGACGGCACTATTCCGATGGATAGATAGTATTACTAATATCAGCTTAATACAACCGACCAGCAATTTGTAAATTTGTTAACATAGGCAAAAATAAAAAAGGTAAAATTTAAATAAGTTGGCTAAGAAAGCGCTGAATATATTAAAATGTAATCTTACAAACCCTTCCTGAGTAAACTTACCCAAAGTTCAGTTAAACCGGCTCGTGGTATGTGGCAATAATTCAGCCGTTATCTTTGACTAACAGACCCCATTTTGCACCAAATTACACGGAAAGCGAAGAAAAACTGCAGTTCTCTCTAGATATGTAAAGAAATATACTAGAAACTTAAACTAGCAACTCCAACTTACCGCCTCTACTGCAGAAAATTATCCTGTATAAATTTAAAAACAAAAACAGGTTGCTTTTCAAAATATGCAACGTTAAAGCTTGAAAACAATGTACAATGTATTCTGCACTTACAGTGCATTTCATTATTTCATTTCTTTTTATAAATAATAGAACTGTCATTTTCATCTCCCAAACTTCACGCTAGACATGTTCTTTACACTAACTTGTAGATTGTAGCGACTTATATATTTATTACGATCATTACCAACTTTTACAACTTTAACTTCTACAAATTTCATCGTAATTTCTTAAATTTATTTGAATACTCAACTCCAGCTACCATCTAGTAAAATCGTACGTGTATAATTGAATGTATGGTTTATTCGGAACCAAACACTATACTTATTATTTACTATAAAATATAACACTCGTTAGTTCAAGCAGGTGTCTGTCCGTCGTGTGGGATCCGGATGAGGTACCGAGGTGTCGTAAAAGGCGACTAAGGTAGATTGAGGTCAGAAAGGCGGCCGGTCGTAAAATACTTAATCATAACATGTGACAACATGTTTAAAACATGTCGTGCCGACCCCACTTGAGTGCAGAAGAATGATTAGTTCAAGAAGGTCTTAATAACTGATAGCTGAAATATACGAAATACATGTTATTTCAAGAGTTTAAAATCAGAAATTAAAATACAAGTTGTACCCGCAATTTTGTTTACGACATCGTCGTCGAATATCATCAAGTATGTGCTGTTTTTTCTCAATTTTGGTCTTTTCCACTTTCCAAAGGAAACATGTTAAATATTTTTACTTCTTTTACGTCTTTATAAAACGAAATTTGGTGTATATCATAGACATACGTCATACATAGTCACAAAATGCTTGTGATTCCTGTGTCGCGATTCGCAGAGTTAGCAACTCTTTCGTTGGCTTTGTATTCGCTTCTACAATAAAATTCCGCAATCTAACAATCGCAATACCTGAGCAGTCTACAGAAAAGTTTAAGTATAAGAAATATGCAAAATTGAAGCATATTACAAAATTGAAGATTATTTTGATGATAAAAACGCATGAATTTGAAAATCCTTTCAGCTTCATATAAGACTGCAGTTTAATAACGTAAAATTGAAAATGTTTAAAAGATTGACCGCCGAGTTTTTTTCTGGTTCTTCTCGGTAATAGCAACATTCCGAACCAGATGTAGCTTCATTAATCATATTGATCCTAGACGATTCCAAAGAGCTTGAAAGAGCTTATTTTTAATAAAGATTATTTTAATTTGATTTGACAGTACGTGTAGTTAATACGTAATCGTTTAACATTTTAACTGAAAGTGCGTAAAGGTCCACGTCCTCTGTGATTTATATTTTAGAAGTGGTAATATAAAATTTAAGAAACAGGCTTTCACGAAAATGTGATAAAATATTTTTCGTCTTTGATTCGAGATAAAATATTAACATGTACTTATCCTTTCAATCTGGACCGACAATATTAGTTTGTAAGTTACAAAGGTTGTCTGGAGGATGATTTCATAAAGTAAAGTTAAATGAATATTTTATTGATAAATGTGAACGTGTTTAATTTAAGTGACTTTATTGCTGATATAAATTTAATAATCCACGTTTCTTTTAATGAAATTTAATATTTTTTAGGACAATGTTTGAGACAAGTAATATTTTTAAAGCCATGATAGTCGATTGGGACGATATGTGACGCTCGCCAGGAGTCACGGGTTTAAAGCCCGGGAAGGCGTCAATGAGTTTTGTTAATGAAACTCATTTGCTTAAATCGATATTTATAAATAGCATGTGTTTTTGAGTGAAGGAACATACGCCAGGAAAATTTATTAGCTTGAAAGAATTTTAAGGGTAGTGAAACCCACCAATCTTGAATTCACTCCAAATAGGGGAGAGGAGGCCTTAGTCCAGCGGTGTGCTAAAAAAGCCTGAAAAATGCTATTTTTTAGAATGCATTTCTAAACTAAATATCCTCTACCTAAATACCCTCTATCTTAATCTAAATAATGTAATTTACTAAATCTTATTTTCAAATATAAATCCTTATGTATGTCAGCCAGACTGTATGTTCCAGGTATATGTTTAGAATTGAGAAAGAAAGCAGTTACAGTAAAAATAGGTCTATATTTGGAATAAACTTATAAAAAGAAAATCCATACCGTTCCACGTTGAAAAAGCGGGGTCGAAGTTGATCGTTCATATAAACCTGAGCTGGCCGCGCCGTAAATCCTTTAGCTGACGGCAAATTGGACGGCGGGCGATATCTCACGCGTCGTGATGTATCGCGGACCGCCGCCCTCGCCAGGATTGTAAAAGTAAAGAATAAATAATCTCTAATGTTGGATACCATTATGAAATACCTATATCGAGATACACTTGGCTGAGGTTCACCAGAATCCACTTATACTCGTATGAGCCGGCTTACATCTACACACATGAAAAAAAATTACCTGTCGAACCGCATTGAAGCAGCGTGGTATATCTATGACCAATCCAACCCAATCCTTCTCTTCATAAAATGGAAGAGCCTAATAACCGAATTATCAAAAGAATTTTAGGTTTAAGATTTTTATGTATAGTGTATTGTCATTATTATTATCAATACATCGAAGGGAAAATTTATCTATGAACATAAAAGAAATGATATAACAGATCCGTTGAATACTAATTTATAAAAAACAAGCTGGACCTGCAGCTTCCTTTAAGTTAATTTAAATGTCTAAATACTCTCAATTATGTATTTTTTCTTTTTCTTATATGTAAATAATATGCCCCAATATGCCCGCGGATAAACGCCAAATATACCAACATTCATCAATATTGATCCAGTGTATTAGCCTAGTAAATAATAAACTTTAATAATACTAATATGTACTAAACAGCGTTCAAATTTAATGTAATAACCACATGTAAATTTCAAATATGAATTATTGCTAAAGAAATTTCACTAATCATAGCTATACCCAAGATATCGTAACGTTGATGTTGTATTTGGACTTGAAATATTTAGATCCATAGATAAAGTACACTTTACTACACATCATATTTACAGTAACAAATACAAACCTCATGTGATATATAAAAAAGGTTTAGTATTTTAGATTTCAAGTAACATTTTAATCATAAGGGAACAAAAGCTTTTGGTTTCCCCCTGTTTACTCTGAGCAATGAGTAATGACTGTATGTGCGAATAAATACTGAGAATTTTTGTCGGTTTTCGTAACAAAAGAAACAATGAAGGTCCAGCTATCTTTATCTCGTTTAATGGAACATTCCTAAGAAAAATATCGTTGCTTGAACTGGCTTTTTGTGCACGATCTACTGAGTTCGTAGTTTACATTTATATCGTTTACGTATCTTATAATACAAATAATTATTGATTTTTCATAATTTTTTACTTAACAGCAAGATAATTTATAGAATTAGGCGTTAATTTGCGGAGATCCATATTACAAAAGTAATAATAAAATTATTTTGCTGTAATCCGCGATGAAGTAAAACAAAAAATATATAATGTGGACAATCCGTTTTCATACCTTATACATGCAGGATTCGTAAAAACACATGGCCACAAACCTCCACCACCGCCACCACGCAAGCACTACATACGTTCACTATCACAAACTCAACAATCGTTTCGCCCCGCAACCGAAGCATCATCAGGAAATAGACTCCACGACAAAATCGCAAAGCGTAAGTTTTTTTTAACAGCAAGGGTCAGTTTTTTTCTTATTCAAAAGCAAATAAAATAGACCTGAATAAATTATGAAATCAATTTCGATATTTCATCGTCCATCAAGTCCTTAAATAAATATTGAAGACGTCAAAATGATCGATTCACATTATCTGATTGTTATTTGTCTATAATAGATATAGGTCTATTTATAAAAGTAATGTTGGAATAATTTTACAATCAGAGATTTATGAAAATCTGTATATTGCTAAATGTAATTAAAGTTATTAATGACTGTATAACGTAAAAGACCTCCTACACAGTAAGTGTACGTAGAAAAAACTACCGCAACACACGTAACACAATCTCTACTTTATAAAAAATTGGAAATCTTTGTGAAAAGGGTCGGTGATGGAGCGAATATGGTTGGAGTACGTCTATGTGATCAAATCAGGAATGAGGATGCAAATATAACTCATCGAGTCGCAGCGCTGAAGCGGAATGAGTGAGCACGTTGGAAAAAGTGGGCTTTGGGATCCCCAGGGTTTTTGAATGGCGGTCATTTACTGATCTGCAATATTATAATCGGCATGTCCAAGCCATCCAAAAATTATTCTGTAACATGTACTGTAGTCAAAATAATAATCTCGTATGACAGTCTCCACTGTAACTAGTAATAGTCTCCGAATAAATTTCTATTATTTAAAAGGGTATCGTATATAATCTTATAGAATCGAAATACGTAAAAATAAGACGAGAACAGACCTCTGCAAATACTTTTCCATTTGTGAATAGTAAACGATGTGCTTCGAGTGTAGAGTAGGCGTGTGAATAAGTAACTATAGAAGCGGTTCGTCACTACAGAAACATATAAAACTTAGGATAAAAAGGTGAAACTCATTCTGGCCTATTTTATTAAAAGACCACGAAAATTGGGGAAACTATATGACAGCTAACACTATAACTATGAACCGAGCAGTAAAAATTAGCGTCATAAATGTCAGCCAAGCTAAAGCCAAAGGCCGTATGGCTGTAGCTACTGTTCGACTCTGTACAAGATAGTAATGACTTAATGTAACTACTGATAAGTATTATTTGAAAAGAGCATCTGTAGCGCCAAAATATAATGGATATGACGTCATCCATGTCGTCGTCAATATAAGTCGTAACCAATCTATGTGTGCCTTTTTATATAGTAAAAGAGTGTGCTTAATTTTTTATTTTGATTAATTTTTATTTCATTATCTTTAAACTTTAAAATCTGTCCCGAAGTCAACTTTTAAGTATGTCTATATGACGTATATATAAATATATTTTGTCCTTATGTACATTAAATCTATTCTACGGAGGAAAAGTAAATCTTTGATCAAGAAACATTGACCTCTGTCAAACACGTTGAGCCAGGACATTAATATAATAGATTCATTCATCTTCCCATAGTCCGGTGATAATCACGCCATCTAAGGCTAAGTCATCAATAATATATCATCACACATCATTAGTGAAGTCTCACAGTCATTGACTGACTCACGTGTGATGATACGTCCACGCTCAGTAAATAAATATTTAATTATAGGTTATATTCCTATTCCCGGATTTCCGCACTAATATTAAATTTGGGTTAACTCAGTTATTATATTAACTAGTTTACATGGCGTAAATAAAAGGATTAATTTTATTTGATATCTTTATAATATTTCCTGTGGAACCACGTATTGACGTTTACAGATTGATATGTAAAGAGGGCTGTCAAATAATACAATTTCCGTAGATATTATCTTTTGGTTAACTGAAATCTACATAGATAAGCTTTTACATACTTTTTTATTCACAACTAAAATGTACAAGTTATATTTACATATCTTAAATAACTAACACGCTAGGACTATACAAATCGTACCCACATGGAATGGTTCCAAGAATGCTGGCAGCGTTTAAGTGGGATGGGTCGGCATAACATGTTATAAACATGCTGTCGAATGAATTGGCTAGGTATTTTACAACCGCCCGCCTGCCTGATGTCAATTACCTCAGTCGTATTTTACGACACCTCGTTAAGAAAGAGGGTGGTCTATTCTACTCAACCGGATACCACAAGTTAGCCAAGACTATCCACAACCCAAAGTTGCAGCTTTCAAAGCATTAAAAAATTAAAGACGATTATATATGACATTTTTATAATATTTCGATATGTAACTTTGTGATTATTGATTGCTTAAATAGAGAGATGTTGTTTTAGCAAGCAATGGAAGGTCGATAGGTTTCGTTGAGAGGATGAAGCGGATATAATGGACCTTTAGGGAACACAGCGACTGCCTACAATCCATTTCTAATCAATAGTACGTATGTCGGTCGGTTGGAACTGTAAACACATCACATCGGTTCTTCGTGCTAAATTTACAAGCCTTTATCGTATAAGATGTAAGCATATATTATAATATTGTTTTAATATAATCTGCGATTAAATATAATCTATGTAATGCTAATAATAGTGTTCTATCCGTGTTTATACCTTATACATTGCACACATTCACTTTTTTTTTTATGTCAGGAAAACCCATTATGGGTCGTCACCGCCCGACGGGGACGAGCGGCGGGTATGTCGGACTCGCACCGACTAAAAACCTGACAGTTCTCTACCACGCTGCTGGTGGCGGGTATAGGGTACCCATGAAGACATTACCCCCAACCCCGCCAGCAGCAACTCTGTACCCCAGAGTGCGCCACCTCTGGGTCGGGGCCTCTCTAAATGTGGCCCCTCCCTCCGCTGGACGATGCATCGGGAGCACCAGATGCATCGACCGCCGCGGGGACCTTATAGAGCGGGCTTCCGATTAAACCCCGTCCAGAACGTCCGGAAGGTGCCCGCTAGGGCGGCACGCGACGGTCTTGAGCGAGTCGCCTGCGCCCGGCTCGCCTGCGGCGGATCGGATCCAAGGACTCGACTTCCCGGATCCGCCCCGCCGCCTCCTTCCGCGAGATAACGTCCTCGCAGAAGGAGGCCATCGCTGCCCACGATCGCTCCCTGTCCACCATGGCGCGAACCACAGTAGGCAGGGAGAGATCGTGCCCCACCTGTGCCACGAGTTCCGCCCGCTGAACCGCCCAAGCTGGACAGTCTGCGAGCTAGTGAAAATTCATAACAGTATCATCAGATCTCATAAAACTATGTGTATAATGTTTTGAGATCCAGACAATTCGTATGTAACTTAATTAAACTTAGGATTAGACGAAGCTATCGCGTCTAACTCCGAAGCACTCTCATTTAAATTCATAACCGTAAACACCCGCCTACACGGGGTTTGGTTAAATTAACTAAATCTGCTTATGTGTAGATGTTAGATAAGTCGAATTTACGTTCGAGCTGCGACCTGTGAAAATAACGTTAAAATTGTTTTGAATTAAACCAACAAAAATATAATCAGATAAAGGTCACAGAACACTTGATGTGGACAGACAGACCTGTCCAACCAACATATTACGATAAATTATTGAGTCTGGGTGCTGTTATGAGTATATAGTCTGTGGCACACTTGTCATCTATGATCATTGTCTATTGTCTTTCCCATCCATGTCATGTAGGCGTCTTGTGCTAATATAAGTAATAACAACAAAGATATAATCAATACAAGTCAATCTGTGTCTGATAACTACCAAAAAACATTACAGGTGTATCATCATCACCCTGCCCTTATCCCACTCTAAGTGGGGTCGGCACAACATGTTATAAACATGCTGTCACATGATTTGGCTGCGTTTTTACGACCGGCCGCCTGCCTGACGTCAACTTATCTTAGTCATATTTTACGACTAAGTACACCTCGGTAAGAAAGAGGGTGGTCTATTTTACTAAACCGGATACCACACATAACAAAAATGATATTTGACTATTTCCGTTTCTGTATATATTATACCATTTCCTGTTTCCTAAGTTAGGAAATATAATATAATTATGCTATATTTCAGCTATATTTCATTATCGCGTTAAGTGGGGATAAATTGGATTTACAGCCTTTATACAGATCTATATTCAGTTTTTATATTTTGTAGAGTTAAGTTCTGAATCAGTAAATTGAAATCAATGTAATAATAATAAAAAAACATTGCTCCAATATTTCGTTTACCGATTTCAAAGGTTTGTTATTTCATTCTCATATAAATGTTTCGAGCAACCGATGTCGAGATCACTTATCTGTAACTACGTATCTCAAAGCAAGCCGAGGTGACCCAAAAAAATCCTAAATAAATAAAACCCAGCAATTTTCTTCGCCGCTGACTTACATCAAACATGTTACCGAAACCGCTTAAAGCTTTCTTTGTGGAACAAAATTGAATAAGGTATCCGAAGAAAAATGAAAGGGAAAAAACTAAATGGGATTTTATTCATACACGTTAACTGTATGGGCTTTGGTGGTACTACTCTTGGTAGGGGCAAATATTTCATTCAATAAGCCTTTAATATTTCTCTGTATGAAGCACGTAGTTTCCTGAATTTCAGCGCATTAAGTGTTATTCAGACGGACATCATAGCAAGATTTTCATGTACTAACTCATTATACATGGAAGTGTCAATTGAGGTATTATTTATCTATGTGAACATTATAATAAATATGAGTATTTCTGTTACGGTGTTACGTTATGTTGATGAAATCTTGTACAATTAAAGCTTTTATATTTGGCTAATATATAGGATACAAAAAATCGCAGCTTTCTTAGGGACCAGTTGCCGTTGAAGAAGTAGCGGATAAAGCTTGTATATTTGTAAGAATCGGAGATTCAGGGGTGATAAGAATCTCATTACGTTCATTATCCATTTTATTACATCTTTAGTAAATAAAGTACCTGGGTGGGTGGTAATTTTTTACAAAATAAAAAAAAGGGCAAGTGGGGCTCCATCCTAGGTATTTTCATTTCTTGAGACCATCCGTTCCTCGAATAAGCTACACCGAATTGACAATTTATGGCAAAAATAGTGTTTTATATATTCAATGTAAATTTTACGTTTTTATGTTTGTTACTCTTTCACGGTGAATCCGCTGAAACAATATGAAAGCACGCTGAAACAATATCGATGAAATTTGGCACAATTATTCCTTATATAACGGGTTAACGTATAGACTATAGAATCCCGTTAATTCACCAGGAATAGGATGACATTGAAAAGCGCCATCTATTATCAACCTATGACGCAACAACAGTCCACGCAAACGAAGTTGCGGGTAAAAGCTAGTAGTACATAATTGAAGATATTTTAACACTCAAGTCGATGCGAACGCAGTCGCGGGCACAACTTGTAGTGTATAAAAGGAATAATAATATCATTTTTCTGTCAGCCATAAGAATTGGGCAGCAATAAATTAGACCGTCACATATTGCTTCCGAGGGATTAATAAATCATAGCGACGTCCAGGGAATTTATATGTTTTAATATCACCATTGTACATGTGTACCATGGGGAGTGGGAGCTGGAGGCTCATGGTGTTAAAGATAATTAAGAGATTGTGTTACAAGGCAACCAACCATGACTTAAACGATAGGTTGTTCTAAGTCGAATCTGCTTTTAGAGCGACATTATTTATTTATGTCATACATATATTTAGAAAAGAGAAAGGAAAAGTAAAAAAGCACATGTATAATGACTGACTTATCCCTAAAAGGGATCTCTTCCAGTCAACCTTGAGTTATAGAATGAAAAGGACATGAATTGAAGAAGAAAGAGAGTATGGGTCGAATAGAGAAAAAGAAAAAGTTTATATAAATTTAACTATTTAATCTATTAATTAATTTTGGTAAAAAAAAAGATGAAAAGATACTACTAATATATAACTACTTAAGATAAATATTTTCTTAGATAAATATTTATATTAAGTGCATCACCATCGACATTCCTGCTCTTCTCGAGCCTTCGGGGATATGTTGGGATGATGGCAAGAGACCAGACGGTTTCTGGTTCCTTGGGAAACGGGGACGAGCCTAATGTGGGACGCAACATGCGTTGATACGTTAGCGTCGACCCATATCACGGAAACAGCGTCAAGACCTGGAGCTGCGGCGGAAATGGCCGAATCCGGCAAACGACGGAAGCATGCAACTCTCATCGAGGGTTATATATTTGTGCCGTTTGCAGTCGAGACCCTAGGGCCATGGACTCAAAGTGCAAAAATGTATCCGTTTTAGCAACTCGGTTAATTGCCTCTTCAGGTGACAAGAGAGCTGGCTCCTTTTTCGCACAAAGAATCAGCTTAGCGATTCAGCGCGGAAACGCTGCCAGCGTTCTTGGGACCATTCCACGTGGGCACGATTTGTATAGTCCAAGCTTGTAAGTAATTTAAGATATATATAACTTGCAAATTTTTGCTGGAAATAAATTGTACAACAATAGTGCAGTAAATGTAAATATATATGAGGGCTTTATTACAGAGTCTATCTAATTCAATAGCGAACCATATTTTCGTCCTTAAACAAGAATCAACAGGTCATGTCAGGACTGCAGACGAAGTCAAAACGCTGTGGTAGCGTCGTTTTGACTTCCAATCATGGAAATTATATTGTCACCTTGCATATTAAAATTGACAACATCATAAAGCACATCCTACTCTTATTGGGTGGATCTTTGAGTTTTAATGGCTGCTTTTAAATCTATACTAATATTATAAATGCGGAAGTCTGTCTGTGTATGTATCTCTCTGTCTTTCGCTTTCTGTTACGTTTCACGGCTATTTTAATGAGCCAATGTTGATCAAATTTGGCACAATTGAAACTTATCATAACTTGTATATGTAAAACGTGACATAGCTCATACATATAAAACGTGAATAAAAAGTTGCAACAAAAAAAGAGTGTCTCCGTAATAAACAAAACGCATAACCGTAAGCAAATCATAGTAAAAGAAGAAAAGAGTTAGGTTAGTTCTCCTTGCCTTATAAGAATAAGATTGTAAAATTGTAAATTGTAATTACTGTAAATTATAATCGTAACATCCTGTAACTGGATTATGTGCAATATAGATAAAGAAAGAAGGAGACGAATAAAATACATATTATATAGTATCACGTGCGTCGTTGCTTTAGAAAGATATCCTCGGCCCATTCTTATTTATTCCCATTTGAGATTTATAACCGTACCAGCTTCTTCCGGTTGCAATTTCCTGGGAATTGCAACGTATATTGTACTGCTCCATAATTCATTGGACACTTTCGAAATGAGGTGAAATGACGTTTTACCAGAATTGTAGGCGATGAATTCTAGATTAATACATAATTGCCTAGTGTAGAAGCGTTTGCTTAGATCTCAACTGGTAGCACATCGCAAAATCGTGGAGTCTATCTCCTGATGATGCTTCGGTTACGGGGCGAGACGATTGTTGATATTGTAATAGTGACCGTGTGTAGCGCTATTGTGGTGGTTTGTGCATGTGTTTTTACGAATCCTGCATGTATGAAGACCGATAGTCCACTCTACATTTAGCATTACACATATATTGTATTTACTTTATCGCGGATTGTAGCAAAATAATTTTATTATTACTTACCTACTTCTATAAATTATTCAAAATCCAATTCTAAATTCTCGATTGCCATGTAGAAATGAATTTGACTTAAGCATTGTTCCTGTGACATCTATTTTGCATAATCTGTTAAATATTTAAAAGAGATGCCGTATTTCGATTTGTACTTGTTTTTACAGTATATGTTTGTGTAAAACCTCTGTTACTGTAAACGTTAGTGAATTACAATTTCTCTTCCCCACGCGACCCATAATTTTGCAAATGCGAACGTGTTCTTATCCGGAACTGAATGGATTGAAACGGAAAAGAAATCTGCTTGCGAAAATCTTATCCGCAATGTACGGAATACCCACGAAGGGTGCATTGTCGGAGAAAATTGAATAATAGACCCAAAGAGCTCCCTACAATAGTATACAAGGGGTCGTCCGATACGTATTAGCCGCGTCAGAAAGCTCAAAGGTTACTTACAGGGTGAGAAGATTTGGAGTAAAGCCCATAGGAACTCGTTAAGAAACTATATTTTAGCTTTTATTAAAACTTACAATACGGAACAGAGTAGTCCCGTGACGTAGCCGATGTCAATATCGTAACATTTGTTTTGTTTTCGAGTTCTTTACTGATCGCTGTTTGAGCAGTAAATTCCCGAGACGCCGGATACAGCCGCTTATATATTAATACGGTCCCACTAGAAAGTTCCATTTCTCAACTCGCCCCAATAGGTAAGGATACAGAACATAAATTGTAGGTAAAGGATATTTTGATTATTATGACGAATTTGTACGAACGAACTTCTTTTGTATATGCGCAAACATATACAAAAGAAATATTTTACATTTTTTCTAAATACATCGTTGTTTTATTTGACCGATCTTCTCTTTTGTTTCTTCTTGTTTTCTCCTTCTATCAACATTACTTTAATGTGTTTATTATACTTTAACACGTTCAGTGCGAAGCGAGGCCTAAATGACCCTTGATGCAACTTCCCTGTGGTGCGGCAAGGAAAAACGTGAGTTTCTCTGTCGTGCGAATGGCATAGCTTTGGTTTGGTCCAGTGTAGGAAAGAGATAAATATAAATTGAGATGCGCTAATGGTTCCGTACTCGGTGGTGTACCTACCTTGGTACCGGATGTCTTAGGCCTCGTGCCGCACTGAATTAATATAATTTTAATGCAGTGCGGAACGAGGCTAAAACGTCCCATATCCCCCCTGACCTCGTACCGCACCCAACGCGAGCTTCCCGCGACCAGTGTTGTGCATCACGTCGATTGTGTGACGTCTTAAAAAAGGAGAAGATGTGTTGGTTGTTACCAAAAACTACGCACACTTTTACCATCTCGTGAAGCTGATAAAAAATCCAAAAAGATTTTGACTCAGTGCACTCAGTGCAAAAAATTTTATTGTCTACCCTGTTTCAATGAAAAACACTCATAAATAAGTACAACATATATATTGAGATTTTTATAAAAAAAAGTATATTGATACTAATTTTTTAATGTTAATTCAAGTTCTAATAAGTGTATTTTTAAAGCCCGAGGCAGAATAAATAGGACAATTTCTTTTCTACTTCTGGTTGCCTTTTTTTTCTATTCTGTGAACCGCATTAAGATTTTCATATACAAATAGATAGATAAACCTTATGCATAAACCGTGATCCATTATTTTCCAATAATAAGTCTGTAATAGGTGCCTCTTAATGGTATAGAATGGAAAGCTTCGTGCGCGAGTCCGACTCGCACTTGGCCGGTTTTTTTTTCTTTTTGGCGCATTCAAGCACAATTTAGATTATAAAAAAAAATGTATCTTTTGATAGCTTTGTGTTGTTTTGCCAGGTTTTGCCCTTAAAACGATCTAATGAGATATAATTGATCAAAATCGGTCAAGTCGTTGCGTAGTTAAGACAGTTTAAAAACGTCGATATTATTTTTCCCATCACTAATCTCAGCGAAAATTTGCCCTATTTCAGTGCGTTACGAGGTGTATAAGATCCCATATTTTGTTTTGCTAATAATTCCTAAACTAGCCATCAGATCCCGGGGCGACGGTGGATTAGGGTTCATCAATTCACTGTCTATATCAATAAGGACCAAAATTCTCATTTATCTTTGATTTCGCGCCAGAAAATGGATTTTAGTCTGTAAAAGGAGGTGGGGTCTAATAGACCGCGTGTCGCCCTAACGTCTGGTCACGGTACGGGCCAATTATACCTCGTGCCGCAGGAATGGAAAGTATGCAAAAATTGGTGTCGCAGCGAACGTGTTAATGTATTATATATTTACTAAAACGTAGACTTGAAATTTGAATGGTTTTTATTGTATATACTGACTGCTAAAAAGCTGTGGTACCCAAACGGTAACACCGTGCGACTCTTTCGAGGAGGTCACGAGTTCAAACCTGGGCAGACACCAATGAATTTTTCTGTTAAAACTTATGTCTAAGTGATAATTGCAATTTATCACACGCTTTTCGGTGAAGGAAAACATCGTGAGGAAACCTGCATATCTCTAGAGAATTCTGGAGATATGTGTAACCTACCAATCCGCACTGCTCCAAACCTTTTCTCCAAAAAACGGAGAGAAGAGGCCTATTCCCTGCAGTGGGATAGTAACAGGCCGCTACTTACTTACTGACTGCTACTGGTTCAGAAAAGTATTCCAACCGAGGAGAACCAAATAATACTCGCTGGTAACTTATTTCAAGAAATTTAAACAATAGGATATGAAACTAAAAAAAATACCTACTAGTAAAACTTACAGCTAATAATTATTAAAATTGAAAGTTTCAAGAAATTGTTCAGTACATTCAAAAGTATAAAATTGTACAAGCGCCTTCTTGAGATTTCTTCGAAAGTATCCAATTGAATCCGGATTGAAACTTTCTTTAGTTGCAAAAGTTTTTTACTTCACTATTTTTTGAAACGAAGTAAAAGTTGTCGAAATGCATAGAATGACTGAGCCCGCGCTGAAAGGAAGTTTTATAACATGAATTCGAAAATAGACAAGAAGTATTTTTGAGACCTGTCTACAAAACATTTTCTATTTCATGAAAATATCCACTCTTCCTTTTAAGAAAAGCATTTTCAACTCATACCTATCACTAAATTTCAATATGATGATATATTAAAAATAATCCAGAAAAAAAATTGGGAAACACGAACGACAAATTAATTTTTTAAGGTATTTTGAAATATTACGGAAACCTTTGGGAACAAAAATTAGGACGGCGACGTCACGGAGAGCAAAAAGCGATAAAATCGACAAAATTATATTTGTACCGCCATTATTAAAGACTTTTCACTCCTCTTTTAACAAAACACATGTAATTCGAACATGTTATAAATTGTTAAATAATTTTGTACGAAATTGAATACTGAAACCGATTCTACCGAGTTTTTATTTCTAAAAATCTTTGTCAGATTTTTATCATTTTTTTACTTGGTACGAACTTACATAAATCGGCGTCAATTACAGAGTTCTGTATTACAAAAGTAATAATAATATTATTTTGCTACAATCCTTCATCAACCAAATTTTATATTAATGATATTATTTTTTCTTGAATCATATTGTTCGAAGTCTTCAGTCACTCAAATATTCTTTGCTATTCGTAGTCGAATCCTGAAGGGCTTATTTTAGTGTGTCCCACATAAACGTTTGGTATAGCGCTATGTGTTTGCGGCCGCATGTTTGTAGCCACTATTTGCTGTTCGATTCCGCTGTTTGCGGCAAACACACGCGCTATTTGCAAACGTATCATTGCAATTAATTCGTTTTGTACGATGAAACTAGCAAATAGAATATGACAAAACGGTACATGCAGTTAGGCTTCTGAAAAGCGTGGGTTTCAAAGCAAACGGCCTAAACATGATTTTTATAATTTTATTCAGTAGTTTCTTAAGGTAGTTTATTGGCTTATTGGCAGCTATTCCATAAACAAATTTATATTATAAATGCCAAAATCACGCCGTGTGGTATCCGGCGTAATAGAATAGACCAACCTATTTCTTACCGAGGTGTCGTAAAAGGCGACTAAGGTAAGTTGACGTCAGGCAGGCGGGTGGTCGTAAAATACATAGCCAAATAATGTGACAGCATGTTAACAACATGTTGTGCCGACTCTACTTAGTATAAGGTCAGGAAGATGATGATTATGATGATTATAAATGCGAAGGTCAGTCTGTTTATATGTCTGTCTGACCATCAGTTCTTTGTACTTCGCCTACATCAGGTTTGCGACCCGCTGAGCTATATCGGTAATTTTGATTTCTCATCCCTGTTTTGATCTTCGGTAAACATTACAAAAGGGATGTATAGAAAAGTATCCGCTCAGCTTAAGTCATGTTTCGTGAATGTTTAAACAACAAAATCCCAAATTTCGCTACAGATTCTTCCCCGAGGAACATAAAAGTTTATTATGTTTAATATTCCAAGTCAAAATTTGAAGCGTTAACATTGTAATTACTTTCGCAAAATTACCTCATTAGTAGAGTTCGCGTCGGACTAATTATGTGAACTATAATACTGTTAGCTTTATTATTATGCGTAAACAACAGTTACGATGATAGTTTGCTAATATTTAGGGAGTGAAGTGATTTGATTTGATTGAGTTGTAATTTATGCTACCATAAAAAGGACACGTACCTTAAAATTTACCAAAACAGCGTAAAATGACAACTATAACTGACCCCAACAAAAATAGCTCAAGGATAGGCAAAAAGGAAAGAAGTTTAAATATAGTCACTAACGTTACAATGCTTTTTAGTTCCACCATCAAAAGTAAAGTAATAATTGCATGCAGTGCATGAAATTTCATCCGATTATAATAGGTTAAATTTACTTTACGTAATAATAATAATCGACCGGTATTAAGCATAAAGCTAAAAAGGGATTTGATTACATAAAAAATTTGTTTAAATAAAGTTCTTAACAACCGTCAGAAAATCGGAATTTAAGTAAGAAAACTAATGAGATTATATTTATAGCTTACACTACGATAACGTATCAATATTTTAATTAATGTACTCACGTTAAAGGCGATGTAGTTAATTTCTTTATTTTTTGTAACCCAAATTACGGATTTCATAATTTACTCTCAAGAAAAGAGTTTATTAAATTTTAGAATTTATTCAGAAAACCGTTCTATAGAGTTTGAATGGATAAAATATAGCTGTGTTTCTTTAATGAGTACAAACTAGCATAAATTATAGCTTACGGAGCTTTGTAGGTCAAGCCTTTTGTGTAAAGCTGGAACATTTTTGTTATCTCAATTAAGCAAAAAGGAATATACATCGGTTTAACAAATATTATGTTATAATTAATTATATTCATTTTAATAGCGGCTTAAAAATATTACAATGATTTTCTATGACAATTTTCTTCTGATCTTAGTTTTACTTTTTGTCTAATCTTTTATATGAGAATTGCTAAAACAAAACAATACGTAGATATAATATAACTAGCTGTGCCAGCGGCTTCGCACCGAAATCAGTGTTACAAATTTTTTCCTATTTGAAAAAGTAATTAACGTGACTTAATTATAATAGATTTTTGAATAACTTTCACCGTTAACTTAGCGCACGCAAGGAAAGCGTTATATTTTGCCGCTTTCGGAGTATTTATCATTGCTTCTCCTCTCCTAATCATCTTAGCGTAATGTTATATAGTCTGTAGCCTTCCTCGATAAATGGACTATCTTACTCTCAAATAATTTTTCAAATAAGTCCAGTACTTCCGGAGGTTAGTACAAACAATAAAACAAACAAACAAACTCTTCAGCTTTATATATTAGTATAGATAATATATCTTTATTTTAGACAGGTAGAGCCTATTTTGATTACTATTGGATAAAAAAAGAAGATTTCAAAAACAACTTGATATGATGCATACAGCGCGGAGGGGATAAGGTCAGACACAGAACAGACAGTTCATTTTTTTTTTTTTTTTTTTTTTTTTTTTTCGAATATGACTAATGCTGTTAGCCCTAATGGCTTTGACAGCGTCACCGATAAGACGGGCGAGCGCTGAAGCATCGCCGAGAAATGGATGATACATGCGGGTGCATTACAAGCACCCGCGCTACAGGGGGCGTCGCCTTAAGGGTGTCTCCTGCGAGACCGAACCTCGGCTTAAGGCGGCGCGTTTTTGGAGGGCTGCATCTAATAAATGACTTGGAAGAAGTCTGCGTCACGGCGGCCGCGGCAGAGGGCTGCGGCCGCTTGACACAAGCAAGCGGGGACCTCGTCTTCGCCGGCGAAGACGCTGTTTGTGTAAATGTTGTGTGTGTATCTTGTTGGATGCTGTGATAGCATCGTCGGGGTCGTTAAGGACGCTCTTCGGGCGCCTGTGAATCTTATTGGGGTGCCTGAACACCTTATAGTTGGACGCGGCCACTATAAGGGGGTTTAGGTGGATGGACGCTTTCTCGAAGTAAGTCGTCGAGAATCGTCTGAAAAGATCGGCTATCGTGGGTAGGTCGAGATCTCTATGGAGGTTCACGTTGCGCACGAACCACGGACAGCCAGTGGCTGTACGCATGAATCGATTTTGAAGTGTCTGCAACGGACACAGTCGTGATTTCGGGACGTGCGCGAACGTGACGCTCGCATACGTCATGATGGGTCTGATGCAAGTTTTGTAAAGTGTCACTTTGTTGCGAAGTGACAGTTTACTTGCCTTGCACAGTATCGGATTGAGGCGTCCCATGGCGAACGCTGCCCGGTTACGGACAACGCGGATGTGTCGGATGAAGGATAGGGTAGGTTCGAGGATGACACCTAAGTATTTGACTTCCTTTTGCCAATCTATATATTTGTTGTAAATTGAGACTCTAGGAGGCGTCCGGATGAAGTCCATGGCTCTCCTAGATCTCGCAAAGAACATTGCTGCGCTTTTATCGGGATTTATTTCGATTCTCCACCGGCGGAACCAGCTTCCGAGCTGGTTGGTTGCTCTTTGGAGCCTATCATTTATAGTAATGGGATCTCTACAAGTGGTATAGATTGCGGTATCGTCCGCGAACATGGCTAAGTGGGTGACTGCACTAGTTTTAGTGGAGAATCGTGGGATGTCACTCGTATAGAGCGAGTAGAGGAACGGTGCGAGTACCGAACCTTGGGGGACTCCGGCGCGTAAGGTACGTCTTGAGGAGAGCGCACCATCAATACGATATCTAAATGAGCGATTAGTAAGATAATCGCGAATGATGAGAACGAGTCTATCGGGGATTCCTAGGTTTGCGAGTTTGTATATTAAACCCGCATGCCATACCTTATCGAAGGCTTTGGCGACATCGAAGAAGACAGTACCGGTGTACCGTTTTTTGGCGAAGCCATTTAGGATGGCTTCGGTAAGTCTGTGTACTTGTTGTACCGCGGTGTGTTTGGCGCGGAAGCCGAATTGCTCATCCGGTATGAGCTTCATCGACTCCATGAACGTTTTGAGTCTAGCGAGGATTACTCGCTCGTAGACTTTCCCTAAGCTGTTGAGCAGACTGATGGGTCGATAGCTGCTCGGGAGATTACTGGGTTTTCCCGGTTTACGAATACCTATTACTATTGCTTCCTTCCATTCGTCGGGGAAGGAGCAACCTAACAGGAGGGCGTTGAAAATCAATACTAATAGGTTTATGAGTTGGTCGGGGAGGCACTTGAGTGCTTTGTTGGATATGGAGTCGGGGCCTGGGGACTTGCGGGTCTTCAGGTTTTGGATAATGGAACGGACTTCCTCTCCGGTGGTGGGAGTGAGCGGCTCGCTTTCGGGAGCCTTCGCGGATATCCTAGCCGCCGCCATTTCCACTTCCGAGTGGAATTCGGCGTGTTCGGGATGACTGGGGTTATTTGAACATTGTCCCTCAAGACTGTCAGCCAAGCATTCGGCCTTATCGGTGTCGTCAAAAGCGACCGGACGGTTTAAACGTATCAATGGAGGTGTAGCTGCACACTGGTCTCCTCTCAGGGATTTCGCCAGTTTCCAGAAAGCCAGGTGACTCGGCGAGATCTCTGAGAGTTTGTTGTCCCAGGCGGACTGACGGTTGAGGCTGAGTTTTTCTCTAACCTCTCTTTGAAGTCGCCGGAGAGTTCTCCGGTTATCGTCTGTCGGGTATGCGTCATGGGCCCTAGTAGCGGCACGTTTACGTCTAAGTAGGTCGCGCAGGTCGTCCGGTAGTCTCCCACGACCGAAGTCATCGGGGACTTCCTTGGAGCAACGCTCGAGTGAGTCTGTTATATGTTTAGTAAGGTGGGTAACAGCGAACTTGGCACTATCTACGGAGTCTATCTTGTCAGGAATTAGATCAAGGTGGTCTGAGTTTAGGGACTGGAGTTTCCCGCCTAATTTGCTCCAGTCGATTATCGTTTTAGTGGGAGGGGTCGTGGAGGTAGATTGCCCTAACTGAATTAGAACCGGACGGTGGTCCGAGTCTAATTCATGCAGGACTTCTATAGAATGTAACTGGAGAGCTACATTTTTGAAAATGTATATATCTAACACATCTGCTCTGTTTGGGTCCCCGTTAGGCGGGTATCTGGTGGGCTCGTTAGGGGCTATCACCTCAAAAGCGAGGTTTGGAAGGCCGTTGAGGCCTTGTAGTATTGTGCCGTTCCGGTTGGTTCGGCGAGAGTTCCATTGGCCATGTTTGGAGTTGAAGTCTCCGGCCAGTATTACAGAGTCGCCTAGTGCGAGAAGGGTGCGGACGTCTCTTTCGAGTACCCGTTTGGTCGGACTGAGGTATACTGATGCTAGTATGATCGACTGATGGCCGGTCATACCCACCTGACAGACTGAAGCCTCCATGTTAGTGAGCTTTGGGGAATCAAGGGGGGAGCATAGGAGGGCTCTTTTGTAGTAAATGAGCGTGCCGCCTTTTTTGGATGACAGACGGTCATTTCTAATCAAACAGTAGTTCGCAATATTGGGATTGCGAAATTGGGGTTTTAAGAAGGATTCTTGTATTAGAAGAATATCTATGTCGTGTGCAACTACGAAATCGCGGACTTCGTCCATGTGTCTGATAAGCCCGTCTGCGTTGTACGTGACGAGCTTGAGGGAGTGGGGCTTAGCCCTACCCAGTGAGGGTTTAAGCTTAAAGCCTAGAGATGGCCTGCACCAAACTAGAGTGTTCGAGCAAGGCCATTAATCTGTTTTGAGGATTACTCCTCAGCTTGTTTGCCAAAATTGACAGCTCCGTAGTGTCAATTTTGGTCACTATATCGCAAACGAGTTTCATGTCGTCAATGAAACTCGTTGCTGGAGGGGCGGCTGTCGCTTTAGGAGCGGCAGCTCTTATAGTGGAGCTCACGATGGCGGCAGCGGGTTTCGCTACCGTCTCTTGAGCCGGTTTTGCTGGCACAGCCGGCTCGGACGCCGGTTTCCTGTGCCAGGGGTTTGAAGTGGGGAGAGGCGCGGGGACGAACCTCTCAGCTGGTTTGGGGGCGGTACGGTCCGCCTTTTTACGGGTGGCCCTTCTGCCCCCTCGTTTTGCCCTAAGCGGGACTTTCGGGCAGCCGCGATAGCTCGCGGGGTGCCCTTGGGTCCTGCAGAGGACACAGCTGGGAGGTTCCTCGGACGGAACCGCTCTGGGGCAATCGGCAGTGCCATGGTCGCCCAGGCACTTGACGCACCTTGGTCGTGCGGTGCAGTTACGCTGCGAATGGCCGTAGAGTTGGCAGCGATGGCACTGCCCCATTACCCCACGCGTACGCGGCGTTTCTATACGCAGACCCGACAGTCTGCATATTGTTTGGACGTTGAAGACACGTTTGCCTTCAGGACTGAGGTCGAGGACCGCGAGACAAAGTTCATAAGGAACTTTGGTTCTGTGATGGTACATGCGGTGTACCTGTCTTACGGGAAGTCCCTGGCTGAGGAGGTCCTTCTTGATAAGATCGCAATCTATTTCGACGGGGAGCCCGCGGATGACGACGCGAAGTTCGCGCTCGTCTTCTAGGGCGTACGTGTGGTAGCCGATCTTTTCGGCATCCAAGAGTGTCGTGAGGCGACGGTGATCCGTTGAAGACGGACATTGGACCATTATGCCCTGGCTCGTGGACCGGGCAGATGTAAAAGGAATGGACGAGCTGTCCATGCGCGGGATTAAGCGATTCCACGCGTCTTTTTCCCTAACAAATAGGGGCGGCACCTTCTCCTTCCTCTCCGTCATTGGCGAGTCCTGTATGGAGTCAGTCGGTTTCGTCGTGTTGGCCTGTGAGGCAGGCTGGGGTTTGGGGATGGGGCGCGGGGCAGGTGCACCCGCGTCGTTTGTTGCCCTTTTGGGCGGGACGGTCTTGGGAGCCTTCAGCTTACGCTTCTGGCTCTTGGATAGGACGGCGGTGAAGCCGTCGTCCTCGTCTGAGGCGGATGACGCCGAGGGGGACGGGGACTGCGAAGCATCGGATGCTTCGGCTTCCTCTCCGGACTCTGAGGGAGTCTCGGATTCCGAGTCGGATTGTTCCTCTACTTCCATGCCAGGA
Organism: Morpho helenor; assembly: GCA_029227775.1. Taxonomy (NCBI): domain Eukaryota; kingdom Metazoa; phylum Arthropoda; class Insecta; order Lepidoptera; family Nymphalidae; genus Morpho; species Morpho helenor. The sequence goes on along the minus strand of JARGCU010000028.1, from coordinate 18,351,004 downwards.
GACACGGAGCGGGAACGGGCTTTAGTCTTCTCCGCAGAGGGGGGAGAAGGTACCACCGGGCTGCCACTCTCGCCCTGAGAGGGCGGGAGGGCTTTGGAGAGTTCTACTAATATGGCGGGGTGGTGCGCCTGAAGGAACGCGAAAATCGCGTCCAGTATCGGTTGCCCCGTGGGGCGCAGGGTGGGGGCCATATTGGCCCGCTAGTGTGGGGGTGGCCTCCCTGCCGGAGGGCAGGGAGGTGTGTACCTAAGAAAAAATCTAGTTCTTAGTCTCTCTCCCTTCGGGGGAAAGAGGTGAGTACCTAAATTAAAAATTAGTGTACTTACGCACGGACGGAACCACCTACGGCAAGTGTTATGCGTGAAGCACCACACTACCTAATCGAAGCACAGTAACACTATCACAACCACTTGCACAGGAACGAACAAGACACTAACAGTTCAGAGTCCTTTGGCACTTTCACTACCTAACGCGGCAGGGGCGTGAGTCAGGCGGGGGGAGCGGCAACCGGATTGCGCTCGACCCAGACATCCGCACGCTACGGCGGCGATCGATGGAATGGGGGAGACAGTTCAAGTGTACAGCCTGAAATAAACAGACGGACAACGTTGTGCCAGTGCTGTAAACATCAGTTAAGCCGCTACGTGTTCTGGTCAGGAATATTTGGATCATTTTGGCTTTTCACAGTCGATGGAGCTTCAAAATGATGAGTAAAGCGGATTTTAATACTTTTAAATGTCTGCGTGCGACACAGAGTTACGGAAAATGAAGCTTATAAATTTACAAAAAAACGTAAAACTTACTTACTGGCTTATGTTTCGGTGTTAATGTGTGAGTTTTTTTAATTGATCTAGAGAGAACTTAGTTTTATTGATTAGAATTGATCATTTCATGGATTTTAAAATACGCGGATTATACAAAAATAATTACTTTTGTAGTATGTCGTTCTGCACAGAAACACCTTGTACAAATTATTGCGTTTATATTTTGCCTGAGCACAGTTCATAGAGAATAGCTAGTTATCATCATCTTCATGCTCTTATCCCACTCTGAGTGGGGTCGGCACAACATGTTATAAACATGTTGTCATATGATTTGGCTACGTATTTTACAACCGGCCGCCTGACTGACGTCAACTTATCTTAGTCGTATTTTATGACACCTCGATAAGAAAGAGGGTGGTCTATTATACTTAACCGGATACCACACGATAAGTCAACTTAACTTAGTCACCTTTTACGACGACTTGGTAAGAAATGAGGGTGGTACTATTCTATTTAGCCGGATACCACACGGCATAGAATAGCTAGTTATGTTTGTAATATTACCCTGATATCGCATTATCATGCATGGCGTTGACAATTTTTGTTCACGAGAATGTGTGGGCACGCACGACTCGACTTGGCAAATCTGCTGACGCGGGCCACACCCATGGGGGGATATTTATCGTCGTGCCGTGATAACTGTGCGAATGTTAAATAACGTATAAAAAGGCTTTTATTATTCTGTTCTGTTCTGTAATACTCACCAGTTAAAGTATTGTTTCGATATTTGCTATGAATATAAAAGCGTGTTGAAAAGTCTTAATACGTATTGCTAAGGATGACAATTTACTTCCTCAATTTGACTCTACATATCAGCGTAAGTAATGGGTTACCTTACATTTAGAAGCTACTAACCTAAGGGTTTATTTCGTATTGTTTTTTATACGCTATCGCATCCAATTGTTAATAATTGGTGGTGAGGTTTCGCTTTCTGAGTAGTCATTAGTTACTACCTCAACACTATTTGTTGAATACTCTGTGGTAATTTTATGTCTAAGTTATGATAATTTGTCTGTGAAACTCCATTTTTTCCTATATCTCTGTAAGCAATGGTGCATATTATAGCTCTTTCGAAATTATACATAATACTAAAAATAGCAGCGAATTTCTATTATCTCTCCGCCATCATTAGTGTTTATATACCGGGCTGATTTATAGGATAGAATAATACTATCTATCTGTTACCAACCTGGATAAATATTTTTGAAATTTTGTACATTTAAAAACAAACAAACAAAACCCATTTTTATGTTTTCAAGTGTTTTCTTAATATATAACGGTTAGTTCTAGAAAGTAATGGTTTAATAAATAATTTCCAAGTGCAAGTGCTCGGGGTTCATAAAATTTTCATTCAAGTCAAAATCTTATTCAAATATTTCCAGCCGCGATTAAATAGAATGAATATTCAAATGAGTATTATAAGTCCAAACTATGAATATGAAAGGGGGCATGAAATCTCGAGTCCTTGAGTGAAAGCATTACCTTAGAAACGAGGAGTGTGCGAACTAGGCTTAGAGTTTTAGTCAAGCCAGGAACTGGTCCCACGATGTCAACGTCGCCGTGGTTAAGTAGATTTACTGTAATTGCGAGTCAGTTTTTTCTCATAAGTGGTATATTACCTCTTTACAAGCATGAATATATGGCCATTGATAGGCGCAAACTGACAATCGTTAGGATATAAAGTTTCTGCTTGATCTTGATCTTGATGATCTTTATATTTTTTAATGTATTGACTTACATTTATTTTACATTACATTTATATAAATGCAAGCATCCAAGCAATACGTTATTTAAAAAAGTAGAGTTATTCTACAGAATTCTATAGTAACCCTATATTCTATAGTAAGCTGTGATGGCCCAGCGGTGCGACCGTGTGAATCTCTAGAGACGATCACGGGTTCAAACCCGGGCAGACACCAATGAGTTTTTCTCTTAAAAACTTATGTGTCTAATTGATAATTGCAATTTATCACACGCTTTTCGGTGAAGGAAAACATCGTGAGGAAACCTGCATATCTGTAGAGAATTCTGGAGGTATGTGTAACCTACCAATCCGCATTGGAGCAGCGTGGTAGGTCTTAGCTCCAATCTTTCTCTCCAAAAATGGAGAGAAGAGGCCTATTCTCAGCAGTGGGATAGTAACACGCCGTTACTTACTATAGTAACCAAATCTTCCACAAGCATAAACGTTTGCAATTCATCGTGAAATCTTTTCTTGTTGATATTTCAGTTGTGAGGAGAAAGATCATCGAGATAGTCTTAGTTAAAATGCTGTTTGGTAGCATGTGATTAACTTAAGTATGTTTATGGAAGAATAAAGCATTCTATGTTTGACATTGAATAAGGATTCCATTATAGCAAAATAATTTCATCACAAATTATTTTCTAAAGAATACAATTTAGTGGAATATCGTACAAGAAATTAATTAATTTTAGGCAATACTTAAAATATTAGGTTCTGAGCTTTGGTTTCGATCGATTTAATTATATTAGCTTCTAATATAAACTGTTTGTAAGAGAAGACATTCGAGGTATTTCGGAATGGAAAATTAATGATAAAATTATTTCGCTACAATTTCATTGTAATATTTGAAGATAATAATCTATACCACGGACTGAAGCAAAATATTTTTCATCATTCCTTTTAAAGCTACTTTAGCGGTTATTCTATTATAAATTAACCGAATAATACCAAGGAGAAATAATTTAGAAGTAAACAGATTGAATTACTGGATTATTCTAAATATTTAATTATTATTTATTAAATTTATCTCTTGTGTTACCTGGAAGAAAAGGTCTTAGATAAACCAGCATACCTCTGCCTTGCCTGACGTCAGCTTACCTTAGTCGCCTTTTGCCACACCTCGGTAACAAAGCGGGTGGTCTATTCTACTCAGCCGGATACCACACTGCGACTTACCTTAGTCGCCTTTTACAACACCTTGGAGAGGTGAATGAAGGTGGTCTATTCTTTACTCTACTTTAATCTCTTTCTAATTTAATCCATGCTAATATTGTCAATGCGGAAATCTGATTGTCTTTAACGCTTTCATGTCTTATCCACTGTAGCAGTATTGATGAAATTTGAGAAATTATAGACGATATAGGCGATTATACCGGACTAAAATATAGGAAAAAAAATCTTTATAGAATGAATGCGAAAGAAGTCACGATTACGTCTTGTATTTGAATAGTAAGTAAGTAAGTGGCGGCCTGTTACTATCCCACTGCTGAGAATAGGTCTCTTCTCTCCGTTTTTGGAGAGAAGGATTGGAGCTAAAACCTACTACGCTGCTCCAATGCGGATTGGTAGGTTACACATATCTCCAGAATTCTCTAGAGACATGCAGGTTTCCTCACAATGTTTTCCTTCACCGAAAAGCGTGTGATAAATTGCAATTATCAATTAGACACATAAGTTTTAACAGAAAAACTCATTGGTGTCTGCCCGGGTTTGAACCCGCGACCTTTTCGAAAGAGTCGTACGGTGTTACCGCTGGGCCATCACAAAGTATTTGAATAATTTCTAGTAAAAATGAACAAAATTAACAGACCACGAGAGGGTAGCCTTAAAAATAAAGAGAAGTCGAACGCCTGTTTTATTGGGACAATCCGGCCGGCATCTGACTGAGGATCCGAATTACTTTGATGGAGGTTCACTGGAAGCCGTAACTGATGTGGTTGGGAAAAATTCGGCTCCGTAATCATTTTAACTCTTAGATAAAAAAAGAAAGAAAATCGAGTCTTTTGAAATAAATACGCCCGGCGTGGAGGCTTTAATTAATTTTATAAAATTGTAATGTTATAGACAAAAAAGGAACTGGCATAAGCTTGCGGCTCCTGCTTCAAAAAGTACTTAAATATAGATTTTGGATTTAGACTACTATAAAATTCATCAATTAATTTAAGCTTTATTACTGCAATAGTTAGAATCTATTACAAAAAGACGGATGAATATATAAAATTAGGCGTTCATTTGCGAAATTACATAGTACAAAAGTAGAAATATCTTGCTTTAATCCACGGTTGTTAAAATCTATGTAATGCTAAGAGTAGGAAGAGAAAACCGTTCTCATACCTTATACATGCAAGATAGCACACGTATCACAAAACACCACCAGTAACACACGCACTACACACATTTACTACGACAATATCAAAGATCGTTTCACACCGTAACAAAAGCAAAAGCAAAGGCTTCAAGACAAAATCGTAAAGTATGCTTTGGGGCGTGTAGCTGCAGTTTGCGGATAGACAAACAGATAGATAGATACGGCGGGGGATTCCGTTTTATAGGTATTGATTAACTGCAATGTTAAGACCACTTTCAACTGTTCTCTAATTGAAAGGTTTTATGGCTTTATAGAAAAGCTTTTACAGAGTTTTCGCAGAATAATAACCTACGCACTCTCGTTTGGAAACGATCCAAGTTGTAAGTATATAGAACAGTAAGTAGAAGAAAAAACTTAGTCTTAGGTACAGTTTGGAATAATGGCAATGTTGAGTTGAGATAAATGACTGTTTCAGTGCCACGATCTCTTTGAACGTGTACAAGTAGATCGTAACTACAGCTATTGATTTCTATCGGGAACGGAAATGGAGTGTCTGGAAACTTGGGGGTCGTTACAAAATACAACTTTCGGATCTCAGCGTACTTGAGAGCTACATTTTACAAACTGTAATGTCAAATAAATAAACTTATATTTGACATTTATATTGACAAGTTAGCCGTGTGGTATCCGGCTAAGTAGAATAGTAAATAAATAAAGTATAAAGTAAATAAATAAATAGTAAATAAATAAATAAATAAAAATAGTACCACCCTCATTTCTTACCGTGGAGTCGTAAAAGGTGACTAAGGTAAGTCGACCCGCCGTGTGGTATCCGCCTGAATAGAATAGACCACCCTCATTTCTTATCGAGGTGTCGTAAAAGGCGACTAAGGTAAGTTGACCCACCGTGTGGTATCCGGTTTAGTAGAATAGACCACCCTCCTTACCGAGGTGTCGTAAAATACGGCTAAGATAAGTTGACGCCAGGCAGGCGGCCGGTCGTAAAAACGCAGCCAAATCATGTTACAGCATGTTTATAACATGTTGTGCCGACCCCACTTGGAGTGGGATAAGGACAAGAAGATGATGAAGATGATGATATAATCAAGATAATTTTATAAATTTACTAGTTGTAAATTAATTATTTCATAATGTAACTAGGAAAGCAATAAAATACTTTTTTGCGAATACTAAGGTTTATTTTGAACAAGGTATGTTCATACCTGTTATATTTTCAACCAACAGCAAGCATGGCACCCGGTTGGCGCAGTGGTCTGCGACCCTGCCTTCAGCTGCATAGCTCGCGGGTTCGATTCCCGCCGAGAGCCAACATTTTCGATAAAAAATTAGTTTGTTCTTCGAGCCTGGGTGTGTATTTGTATTTAGGTATGTATTTAAAAAATATATAAGTATATATTCACCAGTTGTCTGTCACCCATAACACAAGTATTAAGTTACTTACTTTGGGGACGGACGATGAGTGTCTATTTCTAAACGTAGTTTTCTTCATATCCTCTTGCCCTTAATCCACTCTAAGTGGGGTCGGCACAGCATGTTACAAACATGTTACATGATTTGGTTATATATTTTACGACCGGCCACCTGCCTAACATCAACTTACCTTAGTCGTATTTTACGACACGTCGGTAAGAAAGAGGGTGGTCTATTCTACTCAGCCGGATACCACACGGTGGGTCAACTTACCTTAGTCGCCTTTTACGACACCTCGGTAAGAAATGAGGTTGGTCTATTCTACTCAGCCGGATACCACACGGTGGGTCAACTTACCTTAGTCGCCTTTTACGACACCTCGGTAATAAATGAGGGTGGTACTATTCTATTTAGCCGGATACCACACGGCGTAGACTTAGTCTTCTTATGTAATTTTAACGCAGAACTACCCCGTGTATATTTTTTATTCTGTAATAAATAAAGAGTGCATTTCATAATTGAGGGTATTTTAACACTAAAGTCAACGGAACGAAATAGCGAGTATCACTAGTTGTTCCATATACGAAAGTAATTAAAACTCCCGAATGTCCCGAATGTTATTGGAGCAGGTAGTGGCCGGTCATAACTTCATTGAGCCCCATCGATATTTCAGTGCTCTTGTGTACGCCATATCAGCGCTATTTTCGACTTTTCACTTATTAAATTTTTTGTCCTGATTCACTTATTTTTTTATATTACTTTTGACATTTTATATCCTTTCGACGAGCTTTATTAGTGTTGTGAAATTTTGATACAAACTGTATGTTTCAGTAAAGTTCTTATAATTTAACAATATCCATATTAATATTATATATTAGAAAGTCTGTCTGTTACGCTCTCACTTTTAGTACAATTGCAGCTTACATCCCGAGCTAAGATATAGGATGATAAAATTACAAAAAGTAATTAAAATATGATTTTACTATAACAGAAAATATATGTAATGCTTAATGTAAAAGGCTTTGCGATGTTATCGTGGAGTCGATTGATGAGATTGTGGTGGTTAATGTGTGCAGTGCTTGTGTATTGTGGTGGCGGATAGTGAATGAGTTTTTTACAAAATCTGCATGTATCAGGTATGAGAACGGGTAATACACTGCATTTAGCATTACATATATTTTCTTTTATCGCCAGTTATAGCAAAATTATATTTTCATTACTTTTTGTACTATAGATTTCCGCAAAGTAACGCCTAGTTCTAATAATTAATAAAATTCCATTTTTTCTTTCGAGAACAAGAACAAAAAACATAGTACTCAATTGTGGATATACAAAATTAAAGTTAACGTGATTGAAATGTTTTACCATATTTTTTTTCCTATTATAAAGTACATCACAATGGAAGTACTTTGTTGTAGTCACAAACATACACATAAACAATTTATCAAATTGGACCAGTAGTTCCTGAGATTAGCGCGTCAAACACTCAACAAATCAAACTATTCAGCTTTATATATTAGTATAGACACATATTGATATAATGGGATAGAATAACTATTATCAATACAATTTATTATATGTTAGTGTCGGAACCGGCAAAAGTCAGTCGACATTTGCGGTAACTTTAGTTGTGAGAGAGTGGAAGTGTGAAAACATCGACTTCTCTATTACGTTCTACGGGCCACGGCTTGCGTCGAGGTTTGTCTTCACATTAAATCTTATAAAGTATTTATTAAAACAAACTATTTATGACGAGAGTCCATAGAATAGTATCTTGAACGGCATCATGCCAATTTTAATCACTATTTATTTTAATTTTGGCCCAAAATAAAAGCAATTGTATCAATTATCCGCCGCGCGTGCCGGACCCTTGCAGTAAACATTTAGTATTCCGAGAGGCCGCTCCGAGTTAATTGAATTAGCATTTTGTTGTACATAAATGAATTGTTACTTTATATTTAGTAATTGCGTTCGTTAGACCTTGGGTTATTCTTTTGACAGAATACAAAAAAATAACAAATTACATCTATAATATGCGATTACAGAAAATCTATATACTTAATCTTAAAGTAGAGTAAGCTCTGTATGAATACCTTATGTATGTAAATCTATTATATTGTAAGATTTGTAAATCGCAGGCAGTACAAACCATTACCATCATCTCACCAAAAGATAGACAGCACATAATTTGTTTGTCGTAGAGTCTGTCCCTGATGCTTTCGTTACGGGGCGAAACGATTGTTAAGATCGTAGTAGTGAATTTGTGTAGCGCTGAAATATTACGATGGATTTCTGCTACATTTAAGTGCAAAAGAATTAAAGTTAAAAGAAAAATAAGAAAGAAATAAAAGGCAGAAGAAGTAGTTGGTACATGGAATGATCATTTTTACCGTCCCCAACCCGTATATTTATCTATATGTACCTTTCGTTTAAGCTTTGACAGCCCGGCAGTGAGACCGTGCAACTCTTTCGAGGAGTCACCAGTTCAAACCCCGGAAACCCGTGTTTAATGATAATTGCAATGTATAACACAAAAGTAATAATAAAAATTATTTTGCTATAATCCGCGATGAAGTAAAATAGAAAATATATATAATGCTAAATGTAGAGTAGATAATCGGTTATCATACCTGATACATGCAGGATTCGTAAAAAACACATGCACAAACCTCCACCACCGCCACCACAATACACAAGCACTATATACATTCACTATCACAAACTCAACAATCGTTTCGCCCCGCAACCGAAGCATCATCGGGAGATAGACTCCACGACCAAAATCGCAAAGCCTTTACGAATCCTGCATGTATCAGGTATGATATCCGATTATCCACTCTACATTTAGCATTATATATATTTTCTATTTTACTTCATCGCGGATTATAGCAAAATAATTTTTATTATTAATTTTGTATTATGGATCTTCGCAAAGTAACGCCTAATTCTATAAATTATGTATAACACACTTTTTCAGTGAAGGAAAACATCTTGAGGAAAGCTGCATATCTGTAGAGGAATCTGGGGATATGTGTAACCTTTCTCTCCAGAAACTGAGAGAGGAAGCCTATGCCCACCAGTGGGATAGTAACAGACTGTTACCTTACTTTTATTTTTTACCTTTCGTTTTGCAAGTATGTTTTTGGCAATACGAATATATTGATATCTGTAATACGATGACCCGACGCACGTACTGTCGGGGGCGGGAATGCGTGTTATTCACGAATACGGAAAGCATCGCGGACAGACGACGGGTCCCTCACGGCATTCCAGGTATGGATGTGCCGGATGGAGGATGCACCGTCTCAGACGCGCTAAGGCGTAGTGTTCCAGTAGGATGCACATTAGAGCCCTAGGATCTGATAGCGATGTCGATCTAATAACATAATGTATGGGGACTTCTTATATTACTACGAAAGCACTTCGATAGCGCGGAGCAAACGACGAGTGGCGCCATCTAGTTTTGATTGCGGAATCAGGTGTTCCTAGTACGTTGTGTTACATATCTATATATTTCTATTGTTGCTTATAAAAGTTTAAGACCATTATTTATTTGTTTCTTTCCTCTGTATCCCAGTGCTATTGCGTGCTGCACGCAGCCAGTCGCCGTGTATTACTATTTAATAGATCCCTTACGTAGAGTTGATTCTATTACGTGCTGCTTACATGTTTATAGTTTATTATTTTTATTACATCACAGAGTGTAATCCTTCTTTATGATATAGGGCTTTCGATTATATATTAATCCTTACTATTATTATTAATGTTATATCAAGATCGTGTAGAGTTGAAGTCCTTTGAAGAGACCTCCGTCCATCAGTGGACGTCTATTGGCTGACGAGAGAGATTATTAAAAACAATTTATTCATTTTTCGAGTACGAGTGTCATCATAATCTTCCTGCCCTTATCCCACTCTAAGTGGGGTCGGCTCTACATATTATAAACATGCTGTCACAAGATTTGGCAGCGTTTTTACGACCAGCCGCCTGCCTGACGTCAACTTACCTCTGTCGTATTTTACAACACCTCGATAAGAAAGAGGATGATCTATTCTACTAAACCGGATACCACACGGTGGGTCAACTTACCTTAGTCGCCTTTTACGACACCTCGGTAAGAAATGAGGGTGGAACTATTCTATTCAGCCGGATACCACACGACTTTTTTCGAGTATGAGTGTATTTGTGTATTTCTGTATCTATTTAAAAGTATTTACCAGTTCTCTCTCACCCATAACACAAGTATTAAGTTACTTACTTTGGGAACGGACGACCGTGTGGGTAAGTTTCTTATATTTGTATATACATATATTTATTTATTAAATGTCTGTCTGTATATCTGTTACATTAATCCATACTATTATTATAAATGCGTACGGTTTCCGTCTGATACTCCCTCACGGCTAAAAGGCAAAAATTTTAATGAAATTTAGTTCAATTGTAGTTTGTATTAAAAAAATCTCATTTTATTTCTGCAAATAGGAACACACATATTAGTATATCACTAATGGTACTTTAACACTTCATTTGAAGCTGATGAAGTCGTTGATAGGAATGTCTACAGATTTCCTAGTAAATTTCTGGTAGGTCGATTCACCAGCCATTTTGTATAGATTAAATAAATTTTGTCTTAAGCCTCAGTAGGTATTGTAATCTACATAAATTAGATTCAGGAACATAGCGGTTTAAAGAAGCAATTTGGTAAGTACGCTCTATTATATTTGGTTAAAGATAATTTATAGAAGTGAATGACTTTTCGAAATTCCATAGTTAAAAATAACGATATCTTTTATGATTATATTTGATGTGCCGGTAAAGTGTTGTGGTGGTGGTTTGATGTATTTATTGAATGAATTTTTACTAAGCATTACAAAGATTAAAAAAATACGTATTATAACGAACTACTTCTATCATTACTTTTGTTCGGTAAAAGATGTTAGTCAATTATAGGCTATATCTCTTAGGGTCCTCTTTTGTATTTGGGGGCCTTCGGTTATTTAATCCGAGCTCGAGGACAAAAGTCTCTCAACGATATTATGATAATAACTGGAGGGTAATGTTTCAATATTTGATATGACAAAATAACTAAAAGGAAAATAAATTGGTTGCGATGTTCTTACTGGCAAGTATTACAGTGTATTTTACCAATATAGTAGTCGCGAATACAACTAGAAAGCTTTATATATATATATATATATATATATATATATATAAGCTTTATAGAATTGATAACAGTAAAAAAAATTAATTAATAGTGCAAATGTTAATGTGATCTCATGGACGTAACAAAGATCATTTTTCGAATATTTTGCTGATTCTATACAAGTTTTAAAATGCGAAATTCTGTCTGTCTGTTACGCTTTTACGGCTAAAACGTTGTAGCAATAGTGTTGAAATTTGGTAATATTGAAGCGTATATACAATAAATATCATTTATGTTATCATATAAGATAAAAAAACCGGTGTTCTTTTGGGAAAGAAAAAAGACATTATATTATTGAGGGCATTTAAACACATAAGTTGGAATAAACAAAGTTACCTATACCACTAGATTATGTAAATCGTTTTTGCACTGCGTAGAATGATCGAAAAGCTAATAATTTACATCCGTTAGGGGATAAATGTCACCACAACATAACGCGAATTGATGAAAAGCCCCCGAACATATTTCGGAAATCCCTAATGATATATTTTCCAATTTTCCTCGTGCGGGCCACTTTTATGATCCCGTAGATCTTCATGAACGACAGTTGTTTGTCTGTAGTAGATCCTTCTATCACGCGGAAAGAGTGTGACACATGGATTTGAATATTCGGATTACAACAAAAACAAGTGAAGTTAAAAAAGCTTTTAACAAAATGTTCATGTCCCTATGGTTACCTGTTGAACAATTCTCTCGTCTGAAGCCAATCCTGCCTGCAATGAACTCAGGATTAGTACGTAATATTTTACTTCAATCGAACCCCGGGAAATATGTCAAATTTAACTTGCACGATTCCACCTTTACATACATACTCGGCAAATTAAATAAAAGGTTTTAATAATGATAATTTAATTTTTTGTATTATAGAACTCCGTAATTTATGCCAAAATTTATACCTGGTAACATTTTGTTATTGCTGTAATGTACAAATTTGACAGTGCTCGTTTTATAAAACTACTGCCAGTTAATTTCCCACATAACTTAAACCTGGTTGTAGGGAGTGATCTAGGATCTTATCCTATGGCAAAACTTAACTTATCTGCCCGTTTAGCATCCTGCTAATAAACGAAGGCTAAATTCAATTACTTCTTCCCATCAGATTTCTTCGTTGGAAGTTGGTCGCTAAAAGCAAAACACTGTTAAAATTTAAACACCTTAGTAAGACAAATGAACCTGGGTGTACTAAGAGACTGTCATCTATGTGCATCTTGTATTAGATGCAGCAATCTTTGACGTAATTACAAAAAAATGCCTTTACAAAAACGTAAGCAAATTTATGCCTTTTTATCACTACGCAGTTAAACATTAAACAAAATATTTCCTTTTATTCTGATTGCCGGCTTACGTGTTAATCTTTTAAAATACAAACATTTCATTGGCAGAACATTTAATTTATTCTTGATAATTAATGTATCGCATACACAATGCGGTGACGAACGGACGACTCTTAAATATATGGGACATAATATGAATATAGGACAATATTTATGGGATATGAAATCTGATGCTGACGTTAAGAAAAGTTTTGATATGATGTCTTAAAAATCTTTCAACAGAATCGACTCACGAAGGATAAGAAGGTAAAGTAACTAAATAAATTATCTTAATTAACTGAATCTCAATAACAGAAAATAACAATCTATTCGTTCTTCTGTCTGTCTGTGTGGTACACTTTCACAATATCGCTGGATCAATATTGATGAATTTGGTACAATTAAAGTTTATGTAACATGCTATCATAAATGATAAAAAAATCGGAAAATTAATATTATTTTTTTCATTCAAGTAGACATGAAAAAAGTTGGTGATATAGCTCGTAATACATATAACTAACAGAAAAATCTTCTGTAATATACAAAAAAAATAATTCTTAATCCTGATGTTACCATTAGAAACGAAAGTAAGTCCAATTTTCTATTTCGGAACGAGCTTAGGTTAAACGCCGCAAAAGAATACTCGTATTTTATAACGTCTTCGGAATAAACGCCTGCGGGAACGCCCCTTGTGATCTTCTGAGTATATAATAATTACTTTTTTATATACTATTGTTAGGAATCCAGATCTATAAGCTATAATAGGCTATGTAAGACAACGGCTCATCGGTCATTCGCTCTCTATTACCGTGCGACATTCGTGGGAGCTATACTATTGGGTGACCTCTTTTGTATTTCGTGTCATTAGAATCTAACCTCAAATAATTGCTATACATGATAAGAGTAACCACTGAGTTTCTTGCCAGTTCTTCTCAAGTGGATTAGTGTTCCGAACTGTTGGAAGAATCATTCTGTCGTTTGTTGGTGCTCACCCCACAAATGGTCACGTCCTTGTGCAAAACGCAAAAAGTAGCCGCAAGCTTATATCCATTTCTGCTTTGTCTATTACGTACCCCATTAATCATTTTCCAACGTATAACTGTAAATATATCGCAAAGTTAATGTAAGAACAACAAATGTAACTCTCGTTGAGAGTAACGTAAGATTGCCAATTAAGATTTAATTATCGCAATAACTGAAACCAACGCATGCCTTTAATTTAGAAATGGCAGTCACATAAAACCCGAACAAATATATTTTACGGCCCAAATTTTCCACTTCGCAGGCTTGCAAAGGCATAACTTTTCAAACACATTACAATAAAGTCGTCCCGCAAATAATTTGCTTTACTATAAACATTATATGACTGTTTTGATTTTATATTCTTACTAACAATCTTAAACATTTTCTACTTAATATTGGTGATGGGTTCGGAATGTGGTCCATCATAAAAACAAACACCTCAAGCCACACCCAGCAGCGCTATAGTAACAGGCCATTAAATATGCCACATATAGTGAAATAGGTTATTGGGAAATTAAAACATACAACCCATACTAATATTATAAATGCAAAAGTCTGGCTTTCAATGCTGGAGAAGTATCGATGGTGAAATAAAAGCTTATGCCAAGCTAAAAGACATGTAATCGAAAAAAAACGGTACGTGATGAAGAGTATTTGAATGCTACATTTGGCAACAAAATCGCGGGTAAACCGTGTAGTCTATATCGTTTCGTACTAAAAAATTTCTGCTGATCTCTATTAATCTATCTTAGGGATTTCTAAAATATCAGAAGCTGTTTCTTTAGAAGCCCCTGGTCGTAGGACTATGTCGAAATCCAGCCTGTTTGTGTCATCATCTTCGATATAAATTTAACAACCGTCGCCGTAGCCATAGTACACCTCGCCAAGAGAAACTCATTATAATACTTTCATACTTCCCCGAGCACGTTGAATAAAAGGTGTACAAAAATATCAAGCACACAAAAGCAGGCATAAGTCTAGCGAAAGGTTATCCGCCTGCAGACTCCAGGCAAGCTTAAATGTAGCAGCAATTTTAAAGTAACAATTTTCGACGAGGCCGCGGAAGCACAAAATTGTCGCTTCTGGGAATTTAATAAAATGCTCTTCTAAAATTCTACTTTCTTCTAAGACTCCATTCTGAAACCTACACTATAACATATGCTTATCGCGAGTCCATTTGTTTCTTTATTTATTCAACAACGCATCAAAGAAGATAATATTGTATTATTTCCATTCATATAAAACAAATAACATTACTTACGGTTTCCACAAGTTTTTTATTGCCAATATAACATGCGTGAGTATAACTTTTATGTATTGCCTTTTAACTACTAAATAATTACTACGTATATGTTTTATATATTAGGTGTATCCACGACCATAAATCCATATTATTCCATTCTACCCGTCTAAAGAAAGGTTTAAATTCAGTGTAAGAGATAAGCTTATACGTAAAGCATATTACATAATTAAAGATTATTTGGATCAATGCCTTCAATCCTTTCAGCTTCATACAATACTGCGGTTTAATAAAGTCAATTCTTGCTGGTTCTTCTCGGTGAGAGCAACAGTCCGAACCAGTTGTAGCTTCATTATCATATTGATCATTGACGATTCAAATGTGATTGAAAGAGTTTATTTGAGTAAAGATTATTTTGATGTGATTTGAAAGTTATGGGCAAAACATTTAGTAAAAAATTTAGTAACATTTTGTCTGCGCTATTTAATGCCTGGCATAAGGCAGAGACTCGCATAAGTCTAGAACATGACCTTTCATGATTTTAATGGTTTAGCACAAGTATATATTTTAATAATAATTTAAAGAAAATATAAGAACAAAAGTGATCGGATTATTTTGTACATTCAATTTCGTACCAAAAAATCTTTCCATCTTTTTTTATATAACTCACGAGCCGCGAGCCTATTTCGGGTTTCATAAATTGCCAATTATCTTGTAAAGATGTATATATCTTCGCACAAAGAGCCATTATAAATATACTGCGAAGTTAAAGTAGAAATGGGTATTTCTTTAAATTCTTCTAAAACACGAAAAAGTGAGAATGAATGAACTCAAATTAGGCAACATTAGGACTTATATAATATTTTTTGGTTGTGTTTTATTCAAAGCAATCTTTTTGAGTATATTATATGATACGGATGATATTAATTTACCTACTCGTTAAATTTAGAGATTAAGGGATATTAAGCGGAGTACAAAGTACTAAAAACTGATGCTTTTGAAGACTATTAGAGAAACTCTGAATCCAAAAAAGCAGCATTGGCTTCTCTTGTAGGTTGAGATTAGGCCTTGGAAAGGTCACTGGAAAGTAATTGTGCTGCGTAATTTCTTCAAAAAATCACATTCATATATCCGTCAGTGATGGTCCATGGGATGATACAAAAGAAGTTTAATTTAAAATTGCCTTTCCTCTACTGCTTTATCACAGACATTCTTTTCTTTCTTTTCAGATTCTGTGTAAATGTTATAACTTCTCTAAAGGACAGCTAAGTAAGATTTTATAAAGATAAATTAATAATTCTGCGTATTTTTAAACTTTTTGTTAAATAAAATAAGTAAGTATTGAAAATGCAATATCCTTTAGGGGTGACGTGTGACCCTTAGCAAGGGGTCACAGGTTTGAACTTCATGCAGACCAAAATGAGTAGAGTTATGGGCTTATTGTTATTTACAATTTAACACCCGCTATTTGGTAAGGAACAAAATTGTGAGAAAACCTGCATATCTCAAGAAATTGTGGGGCGTCTAAGATCCAACATTCTTTACTAAACAATAAGAGGACATCTGCTTTTCCGAGCAGTGGGATAGTATCTAATATTTTTCTTGGATATATAACTATTGTCATGTCATCACATCTACCCATATATTGTATATATTATACATACCATCTTATCGTCTGGAAGTATTTAATGAAGCCCACATTGGTACGAATATGGCCATAAAACGTGATATTAAATTCGTGAATATTCAAATGAGGCGAACATTTCCCATTCTTCGGTTCCCCCGAGACGGGCGAATATAATTAATCTGACGAGTAACATATTGCCCAAATGGAGCCTCAGTTACAGTTTCAATTACAGACATAGACTGAGATAAAATTAGACTTAGTGTTTTCTAATAACTTAGGCTGCGACTTTAGACTTTAGATATTTTACGTCTACGATCTCGATAGTAACATTTTCTTGGATAAATTTACCACATTCAATAGTTTCTAATGTAGTTTTTTCTACAAATCGCCCCAGCTTTTGAAGAGTGCTTGGATATCGACTATTGAAGAGTTGGGTGGTGTAAGTGCTCTTCTGATACGCATCTCAAAGTAATTATGTAAACAGCACTAGTGTTACCCGTGACTTCTTTCACGTAACTTCAGCGTTACATTAACCTTAATTTTGTACTATACACTGTCCATTATATTAACCATCTTTTGACAGATTGACGATAGTGATGTCCTAAAGATTCTCGTATGCGATACCATTCCGATTATAGTACCTACTATCATTAATCGAATTACGTACCTAAGTAATTCGATTAATGATAACCTACGTAAACTAGATTACTACTTGAGAAAAGAAATTCCAACTTTGAGAAAACTTATTGTTTCTTTGAAAAGAAGTGGTCTATTTCATGGTGAAAAATCTTCTTTGGTCAAAGTTTTGAACACAATTGGCTTTTCATATAAAAAGTTAAATAAAAGAAAATTATTAATGGAACGCACAGATATAGCTATAGCACGTTGTGATTTTTTAAGAGAGGCAAAGAAAATACAAGATTGGGCAAATATTGTTTTCACGGATGAAACATGGCTCAACGCTAACCACACACTATCTCGTTTCTGGACTGATGATACTGCTGATTCCACTTCCTCAGTACCAATGGGAAAAGGTGAGCGCCTAATCATTTGCCATGCAGGTACAGCAAAAGGATTTGTACAAGACGCACTGTTGGCATTTAAATCGAAGAAATCAAATGACTACCACGAAGAGATGAATGCAAATGTGTATGAAGAGTGGTTCAAAAAAATGCTCATTTCATTGGAAGAACCATCAATAATTTTTATTGATAATGCGCCCTACCACTCCCGTCAAATTGACAAAATGCCAACACAGGCTAATAAAAAGCATGAAATAATTAATTGGCTTCGGGACAATGGAGAAAATGTGGACGACTCAATGTTAAAAGTTGAATTAATAAAAATATTAAAAACCAAAAAGAGAGCAAAACGCTATGTAATCAATGAAATGGCAGCAGAATATGGCCATACTGTTCTTCGGATTCCTCCATACCACTGCCAGTACAACGCAATAGAACTTATATGGGCACAAGTAAAAGAGCATGCTGCGAGATGCAATACAAGCCCCCCATTCACAGCGAATAAAATGTTGCAATTGCTAAAAAATGCTTGCACCCACGTAACGGCCGAGAACTGGGCAAGTGTGGTGGAAAGAACTAAAAGAGTAATATTCTCTGATTGGGAACGTGATATTGCGTTTGATAATATATTATCTACACAAGAGCTAATAATAACTGCTACTGAAGACTCCTCATCGGAGGAGTCTAGTGTTGATTATCATTCCGACGACTCGTCCTAATAAAATAAATTAAAATATCCTGATTGTTTTATTTGTATTCATGTATTAACTAAGAAGAAAGTAAAACTTTATATAATGTTATTAAATGTCTTTTAATACTCGTAACATCGATTTCTACCGATTATTTTTAATCTGTGGCATAATCGTAGAAACCATTATGTGTGACATCACTAAGTGGGCGGTACCCATCCATAAAGTACAAATATTATTTGTATGATATTTGTACGTAAGCAATACAAAACTTAATGAGCGTGAGCTGTCAAAAGACTGATAATATGATGGACGCAGTATATATTTATTTTCGTAAAATGCATGCATTATACAAATCGCACACTATCTATTCATCTCCTGAAGATGTTTAAGTTCCGGAGCGAAATGTTTGTTGACATTGTGGTATTGAAGAAGTGCACCCGACTACTAGTGTAGTGTGGTAGTGGTTTTTAGTGCAAGCATATTACGAATCCTGTATGAATATAGGGTGAAAACGGATAGTATACTCTTCTTTAAGAGTTATTCTTCTTCTTCAACCGACGGACGTCCACTGCTGGACATAGGTCTCTTCATGGGATCTCCAGAACACACGATTTTTTGCCGCTTGTATCCCCGCAACCCTTTTGAGTTAATTAAAGAGTTAATTAAATTTTTATATTTTCAGATTATACAAAAGTTATTAATTATTGGATATATATGGATTTTGGAAATTCGCAAAGAAACGCCTAATTTTTATAAATTATTTTAGACACATTTGCGATTCTTTGTGCTCGCATTTTGATAAAAGAGATGTTGTTTTATATAGACATGTTATTTCAAAGTAAACACGTGCTGTATTTAATATCTACCGCGATGTCTATAATTAACCAAAGCGTATAATAAAGCTCCCTTCGGGCGCGCAGTCGTTACGTCTTTAAAGGGATGTAATTAAAATTTACGAGGCGTCGTAAGCTGTTTGAAAACTCTGATAATTTGTGTCTAATATAACTGTTAGAGGCACAATAAAGTATAATTTATGAATAATATCATTTTTCATAATTTGTTTTTATTAATTTCTGGTATTCTTCCATATCATAAAAGTCTCCAGTTATAGTAGTATATTGTAAAATTTGTTTTTTTTTGCTTGAATGGATTGCCGATTTTAATGTTGTTTGAGGGCACTGAAATAAATAAAAAATGAGTAAAAAATCGTTATTTGAAACTTTTGTAGGGTAAATTTTAGTTTTGTTTTGTGTACAATACAATCTATCGATCTATTAATTTTGTGGCAATCTTTTATTATACAAACAAATTATTGTTTTAAGATAACGCATTATTAAAAACGAAGGAAAACTATTTCCTTTTTAATACACATTTTAATTGTATTTTTCTTGTTTATGTTAATTGTATTTAATTGTTATTGTGCGATAAAGTTAGTCTTCGCTTCCTTTCTTGTAGAAAGGCTAACGAAGAATTTTCGATTTTATCCAAAGGACTTGTAAGTTCCCTAGCTTAACGTAATCCACCTAGTTCGGTGATAACGTGAGAAACTCTCCGGAAGCCAGGAAGGGCCGGCAATGAATATTAACAAGGGCACTGGGATGTCGCAGGAACAAATAGGGAACAACGAAAATATCGGGAGCTCATTTGGAAAGTTATCCAATTTGTTATTTTCTACTTTATTTTGACACAACACGTACCCACATTTTCACCGTCCATTTAAGTGTTAAGAATTCCTTTAATATGTATTATGTGCTTTTTCCAGCAACTGAAGGGGAAATGGAAAGTTCTATAAATAGAAGACTGATGTATAAGCTTCAGTTGTGCCAAAAATCTGCATCTTGATACAAGCAAGCGAGAACTTCGTCTACGCCGGCGAAGACACTGTGTATGTGTGTTGTGTGATCTTGTCTGATGCTGTTATAGCATCGTCGGGGTCATTTAGGGCGCTCTTAGGGCGCCTGTGGAATATGGTGGGGAAGTTAAAGACCTTATGGAGTTGGACGTGGCCACTATAAGCGGATTTGGAGAGATGGACGCTTTCTTGAAGTAAGTCTTCGAGAATCGTCTGAAAAGATCGGCTATCGTAAGAAGGGGCCTCTTCAGTGACGCTGCGAAAGTCAAAAGCGCTTACGGCATTAGTGAATTTGTAAATTAATCCTCCATCCAGAAAATAATCGTCCCAACCAAATCACGGATTAGCCCAATCTGTTAGTACATAACATTAATATGGAACGTTCAAAGAGTAATTTCGAACACGTGATTTAATATTCCGCACCGGCAGTAGTTAGATGGAATAAACCAATTGCCCGGTCTTCCCGCAGGCCTCGATTTTGGTTAACATCCAATCATTTTAAAATGGTACCGAAGCGGACCGCAGCGCTAATGTGATTGCTACAGTATGTACACATGAAGAGTGTATAACTTAATCACATGCATATACCTCGCTTTGTCCACTTGCTCATAGTTTTTGGCAAACAGTTTAGGTTGACGTAAACGAAGTAAAAAAAGAGCTGCGATAGCCCAGCGGTAACACCGTGCGACTCTTTTAGAGGAGGTCATGGGTTCAAGCTCTGAACAGACACCAGTGAGTTTTTCTATTAAAATTTATTTGTTTGTCTAATTGATGTTAACGCACACTATATACAATATCACGATATAAAAGGAATACCACAATTCCCGTCCGAGATGCACTTCTTTTGAATGACGAACAAAGACTGACTGCAACTGAAACCTTTTAGTAATATATAGGAAGACTCCACCGGAAACAATACGACACAGTGTTGCCACCATTTCAGTCAAAAGCACGCAATATTCGTTTCATGACGGTGTTGCTATAAAATACAAAGCGAAAGTCATTGGCGACATTGATAATTGCAATTTATCACATGCTTTTCGGTGAAGGAAAATGTTGTGAGGAAACCTGCATATCTCTAGAGAATTTTGGAAATATGTGTACCCTACCAATGGGCATTGGAGCAGCGTGGTAGGTCTTAGCTCCAATCCTTCTTTCCAAAAACGGAGAGAAGGGCCTATTCTCAGCAGTGGGATAGTAACAGGCCGCTACTTTTCTTTTTTTTCTTCTTTAATATTAAACATAAATCGCTTGGCCAGCGTGCTAGAAAAGAGTTTGCGAATAAAATGAATACCAATCTCTTCAAAGTAAGTTAAGTAATGTAATACCCGGATAAGTGCTATTAAGCCCGTTGAGAGAAGTTTAAGAACTATTTATCCCGGAAACAAGACTGTGAGCGCGTTAGTTCCGAGTTTTAAGTTCGCTTTAAGTATTTATTGGAGGAAGTAATGGTTGAAGTCTGGTGATTACAATAGTTACATACCAAAGACATAAAAAACAACGAATTATTTTGCTATAATCCGTGATGTAATGCCAAAAGTACAGTGTACTCTCCGTTATCATTCCTTATCACATATGACACTATGTGACTAAATGTAGGTGCTGATTATACTTTGGTTACGGGCAAAACGAACGTAGAGATTGTCGTAGTGAGTATGGAGGTAGTTGTAGGAACTGTGTGGTGTGTTGGTGGTGGTGGCGTTTTGTGATACGCGGGTTGACTAGTCCTGCATGAATAAGGTATGTGAACGTTGTCTACTTCCTACACTTAGGACATTCCATAGATTCTCTTAACAAACGCGGATTATAGCAAAATAATTCTATGATAACATCTTTACTATGGTATTAAAGTAACGTCTGCTTCTTTAAATTAAATACAGAGTACATCATAATTTCCTACCCTTATCCCACTCTAAGTGGGGAGCAGCACAACATGATATAAACATGTTTTCATATAATTTGGCTGCGTATTTAAGGACCGGCCGCCTGCCTGACGTCAACTTACCTTGGTTGCCTTTGGCAACCTCTTTGACACCTGGGTAAGAAAGAGGATGGTCTATTCTACTCAGATGGGTACCACACAGCGACTAAACTATTTTCACAATTATAGTATTAGTATTGTTGAAAAAATACTGCCGAGTCTATTGGTTTATCTCAATTCAAGTATCTTACCGACTAGCGGTAGCTTCGTTATAATTTGATGATTCAAAAGTACTCGTGGAAGTCTATTTGAGATAATAATACACAAAGTTTCAATTTAACAAGTATTTGTCGTACTTCCATGTTTCCAACGATCTTGTACTTGGTGAAAACGAAACGCTAATTGAATGAGTTTGTGATTGAAATTGTATTTTTCTGTGAATTCAAATATAATTCAGAATATTCTTTATTCAACTATAATAAACAAGTAAGTACTCTTGAATGGGCAAATCTCATCCTGGTTCGGAAAATTTCCCCTAACGAGAAGAGTCAGTAAGTTGTGGAGGTCCGTAATACAGAACTAATGAGAATATTATTTTGCTATAATCCGCGATAAAAGTAAATATATGTAATGCTGAATGTAGAGTGTACTATTCGTTACATGCAGAATTTTAAAAACTCATGCACTACCCGCCACCGATACCACAACAATACACAAGCACTGCATACATTCACCACCACAATCTCAACAATTGCTTCGTCCCGTAACCGAAGCATTGCCAAGATATAGACTCCACGACAAAATCGCAAAGCTTTGCAAAGCAAAATATCAAAATAATATTCTCATTAGTTTTATATCTATACTTATTATAAAACAAAGTCCCCAATACCTGTCTGTTTGTTTGTGATCTATTTTCTCAATTATATACTGAACAGATTTTTATACTATTTTTACTAAAAGATGCAATTCTTCCGGGAGATTAAGGATAATACTTTACTGTTTTATGAAATTGAAATATGAAAATCTTTGTGACAGGGGCACAGCTAGTATATAATTATTAATATTTCGTTATTGCTATCTGTGCAAAGTCAAAGTCTTACTAAATCTGCGAATTATTATGATTAGTGTGTAGTATATAACTATAGTGTAGTATAATAAGTTTCTGTATCAGCCTCCTTCCATTTAATATTTGTTTTATTACATTATTTGTAACTAATGTATAGAAACCGGCTATACTCACGTACTATACTAAGAGTATACCCTGTTTCTATACATTAGTTATGAATACCACACACAATAGTTTAAATTTGAAGACGATCACATACAGATAGCTTTTGGGGACTTTGTTTTGTAATAGGGATTTTAATTTAAAATATTTTCAAGACTTTAAGTTTAATAAAGTCTAGACAGTTGTTATTAATTGTAAAAGGAGATTAGTTTAATATTAACAAATATTCTTCGTACAGTTTAAGTACGAGATTTATATTTTTGAAACATTATAAAGGCTGTTCTTCGGCGACACGTGTGACCTATATAAATTGCCTCGGAACACAATTTGGCTGTTAATTTTAAGTGCTCGTAAAATAAATACAGAACGGTTTTACTATGATTTTTCTATTGTCCGCTCTCTTATACTTAAAAAGTAAGTTTAAGATTTGCAATCTAATTATTTTTTTGCACATATTCATAAACCGATTTAATTTATTAACCTACAGTTTGTCGGCAGACTGGAAGCGCAGGATAATACAGGACAGTTTGGCAATTTAGCTAATTTCGATATACCTACTATAAAATATACTACTATAAAACTAATATACTACTATAAAAAAAGCTGTGGTAGCCCAGCGGTAACACCGTGCGACTCTTTTGAGGAGGTCACGGGTTCGAGCCCGGGCAGACACCAATGAGTTTTCTGTTAAAACTTATGTGTCTAATTGATAATTGCAATTTATCACACGCTTTTCGGTGAAGGAAAACATCGTGAGGAAACCTACATATCTCTAGAGAATTCTGGAGATATGTGTAACCTACCAATCCGCACTGGAGCCACGTGGTAGGTCTTAGCTCCAATCCCTCTCTCCAAAAACGGAGAGAGGAGGCCTATTCCTAGCAGTGGGATAGTAACAGGCCGCTACTTACTTTTTACTATAAAATACGAAAAAAAATTAAATAAAATACGACAAAAAATCCTACAATCACTTCAATTTTTAGCACAAAAGTAATAATAAAATTATTTTGCTATAATCCGCGATGAAGTAGAATAGAAAATATAAATAATGTTAAATGTAAATTTGACAATCCGTTTTCATGCCTGATACATGCAGGATTTGTAAAATCACATGCACAAACCAATACACAAAACTACACACGTTCACTATCACAAACTCAACAATCGTTTCGCCCCGCAACCGAAGCATCATCAGGAGATAGACTCCACGACAAAATCGCAAAGCCTTTGCGATAGCATTATATATATTTTCTATTTTACTTCATCACGGTTTATAGCAAAATAATTTTATTATTACTTTTGTATAATGGATCTTCGCAAAGTAACGCCTATAAATTATTTCAATTCTTAGCCTTTCTAATTCGAAATTTTCGACATTTCTAATTCGTTAATCTGTATCTAACGAATTTATTGCTAGTTCTTCACAGTAGAAGCAATCTCGTTGAATCTATTTGGTTAAAGAGTCATCCCTTAAATTTATTTAGATATTTTGATAAAGGAGTTCTAAACACAATGGGAAAAAATACTTAAATCCATTAAGCAATTTATGAGGCGAAACAATCTCTTCTATTCTTTTGAGACTGTTTTTGGAGACTTTAATTTAACTGTTTAGATTAAGTCGAATTAAAGTCCTTTGAGACTAGAATTCTTTTTTTAAAGTAATTGTACAAATCTAATAATTTATCATTGTTAAAGATCCTGTGAAGCAGTCAGGGGAGCCAAGGATCTTATACCTTACTATTCGGTCCTACTCTATTGGGAATTTAAAACTTCATTAATGTTTTTAAGTTGCTCTTTGTATACACGAATTCCAGAGTGTATTTAAATCAAAAATCAGTGGCACAGCTGGCTGTATTTATACGTAAAGTTACAATATGTCATCATCATTCTCCTGCCCTTATCCCACTCTAAATGGGGTTGGCATATATTTTAAACATGTTGTTACATGTTTTGCCTAGTAAATTTTACGACACTTCGGTAAGAAAGAGAGTGGTCTATTCTACTCAATGGGATACCACACGGCATGACAACATAAATATCAGTAATAAATCAAATATCACTTGTATGATATGACTTATATTAAAATTCTAATTATTCAAGTTGGCTTTGACAAGCTCTTTTGAATCGTCAAATTTTAAAAATGAAATTAGATAAAATATAAAGTAAGCAAAATCGGCATATTTAAAAGGAAAAAATATACATAATGCGCTATGCTTTTAGCGCTTTATAGAATCCCGTCTCTTTGATCGCAGATTAAAAAAGAATTCAACTTCGTATCAGGAACTTTCGCAAGTGTCGCAGTCCTACAAAATAAATAAACCCCACAGTCCGTATCTTGGCTCATCCGTTCCCTCGCACAATCACCAAACACACTTGACTTTAGAATCACGTACAAGAGTCTCTTGTTCCTACTTGAATTAATAGAACTTTCGCTCCACTGGCCTTCGACGTCGCTACCTGTTTCTAGTGAAACGCACTTTGTATATATTAAGACACTTTGCTTCACTGAACATTGTATTTGATGGATATATTTTATTTCATTTACGAAGGACTACTAGCTTTTGCCCGTGATTTATTTCGCGTGGACTATTGTCGCGTGATAGGTTGGTAATTGGGGCTTTTCAATGACATCCTATTTCACAGAATAGAATTGACAGAATTTCTAGAGCTTACATCTTACCCTGATATATAAGGAATAATTTTGCCAAAATTCATAGATATTGGTCCACCGGATTCGCTGTAAAAGAGTAACAAACATACATCCATACTCACATACTTTCGCATTTATAAGACCACCCTTATTTCTTGCCGAGGTGTCGTAAAGGCGAATAAAGTGAGTTGACGTCAGGTAGGCGGCCGGCCATAAGAAATCTAACCAAATCATTTAACAGCACGTTGTGCCAACCCCACTTAGTGTGGGATAAGGGCAGGAGGATGACTAATATTTATGTTGTCATCCTTCAGTCGCTAAATTCTTTTCAGTCCAATGTTGGAACAATCAGGCATACATATGCATTTTGAAATGTTATTTTTAGTATTGCAAAACAATATATAATTGGTCACTTGACAATATAAGTCAAATATAAATAATATTAATTTTATAATCGTACGAGCATAATATGTTTTAAGACGCTTTTGAACCACCAAAGGTTCGTGAATCTATATCTATACTAATATATAAAGCTGGAGATTGTTTGTTTGTTTGGCCGCGCTAATCTTAAGAACTACTCTATCGATTTGACAAATTCTTTCAGTGTAGGATAGTCAATTCATCGAGGAAGGCTATAGACTATATAACATTACGCTAAGATGAATAGGAGAGGAGTGGCAATCAAAAATATAACGAAAACGGCAGAATTTAAAACTTTCCTTGCACGCGCTAAGTAAATGGTGAAAGTTATTTTAAAATCATGTATTACAAAATTGTTCCCCTCTAAAAGTTATTAATAAAAGTCGGCGACAGCATATGTCTAGCTTTTAAGGTTAACCCACCTTAAACATTTTTATGGTTATCAAATACTATATTACGGTTTTAATCTTTCCACCGTTGGCAATTGCTGATTATAAAGCAGTTGTTACTCGTAAGTAAATACCACTGTCTTTCCACGTTTTAAATTACTTGCAATATAATATCATGTAGTATTCTTTCAGACGTCAATAATCTCTTTATATTCGGTAACAACTGTTTCCATGTAAGGCCCAAACAGCCTTATAACTTATTCCGATATCACCTGCCCTTTCGCATGTCGTCTCGTCAAATATTCACAACTATCAGCTTTGGGGACCTTTTTATATTTTATCTCCCCGTTCAATACCATCGATACGGCATTGTACGCTGAGCCGACCTGTTTATTTAAACATCGGCCTTTTATCTATCAATTATTCAATGTATATATAGTAAATGCAAAAGTAGAAATAAAATTATTTTGCTATAATCCGCGATGAATATCTAAAAAAAAAAAAAATTATGTATAGTAAGTACATGCATAAACTATATATATTACTATCAATCGCCAGCGGCTCCGCTCGCGTGGAGCCTAAAAAATGTTTAAAGTAGGTTATATATATAAGTAATCATAAAATAATATTTTTTTTGCAGTCAACGATAAGGCAAATTTATTGCAATTTATCGCGAATTATAGCAAAATAATTGTATTTTTACGTTTGTATCTCCGCAATTTTTCTGTAATTAAACTTCATCCTAAATCGACTTTAACTATTTCTTAAATGATCATAATTCCTTTGCCATGAATTTGAATCTAACTTTTGAAAGATAACATTTCCTTCAGTGTATATAAGCGTGGGAGGCAATAAAGTTTTGTTTATGTAACGTAAACAAAATTCACTTACTTAAAATCAAAAAGCGTAAGCCATAACTCATATATTGGAAAACTTTATGAATAACTCAAAAAGTTCCAATAAAAGGGAACAATAACTACAGTAGTAGGGAATAGCCGGTTCTAACTCACTCCCAGCACCTTGAAATCCTTGAAATAGGCTAACTTAGCGGATTCTAAAAAAAGCTCGCCAAAGCAGATTCCAATCAGACTAAATTCCAATTGACCGTCGGAGGTCTCTTCGGATTTTCCAATTGGATCCTGGGTTGCAAAAGGAATTTCCTTACTTACCCTCGTAACGAATCGTTTTTTCTCGTATTTTATTAGATTAACTTAGCGGACTCCTTGACCAATTGGATTTTCCATTTGATCCACGACTTTCCTTTCCTTGATTAATTAATCAAATTAACTGAATTCTCATTACAGTATGAATGTCTGATATTTAATGGCCGATTCTGGCACATTGGCTTGGTTTTATCAAACTTGATTAGGTTTCCAATCTAAGATTTTTCTTAATAAATAACATTAATCGTTCAATTTTGTTTTTATCATTAATTTGATATCAAACTGATAATAATTGAATTGGATGTGTGTCAGATATAAATTCAATATGAAAATGTAAATAAAAAAAAAGTCTCGTACAAATAACTCAAAAGTTTTATTTTTTCGAAGAAACGCTTTGACTTTTTGCTGCTATTTCAAAGAAAGTGTCTCATAAAATAATATTTTAAATTAGACAGGGTCGTAGTAATTTATTATAATAGACCCTAATAAATCAATGGAAATAATGGGCATCGACCATTCGCCCTCTTCCTTATAATATTCTTTTATCCAGCCTAAACGTTGTATTCTGTGGCGACAAGTTTAGACACGATCTCGCAAAAAGCAGATGTAAAAGGATCACATGGCATCATGTATATCATAATTTATTATAATAGACCTTAATAAATCAATGGAAATAATGGGCATCGAACATCCGCTCCTTTTTTATAATATCCTTTTATCCAACCTGAACGTTGTATTTTGTGGCGACACGTTCAGACACGATCTCAAAAAGCAGATATAAAAGGATCACATGCATCATGTATATCACAAGATATTTTAATACCACGCGGCTAGTATCCAGGCTGACGTAGTGTTCAAGTGAAGGCAGTAACTAGGCAATTATTAATCATGGAGGTAAGATTACGTACTTATATATTATAATTTCATGATATATATGAATATTCGTATTAAATTTTAATCCCTGTTGACCAAGTGACAAGAATACGTGTTACAACGATATCTTTGTTACTAGTAAAGTTAAATTAATAAGACCAAGATTAATATTTTTTATAATTAAAATCTTATGTTTCTAACCTAACCTAACCTATAACGGTCACAAAAATCTATAGATTCATTCTGCAATAAAAATAATATTAATGTATTAGATTTTAATAATAATAAAGGTTCTTACTGTATATGAATAATTTTGATGACACTAGTGATTATATTTACTTATTTCTATTTTTTTTTCAGATCTCACCGAATCTCGATGAATTCAATGTAAAAAACTATTATTATCCTATTAACTTAAGCGATGACGAAAATGCAAGCAATTCTTGCATATTGAAAAATAAAAAAATCGCAACGAAAAGAGCTGGTAACAATATCGACATATTCTTTGAAAAGCCTAAGAAAAAGAAAAAAACCATTCCGTCTTCATGTGTGGCTCAAGCGTGTGATGGAGGTGTATCATTTATTTCTTCCAATGATAATGACGGAGCGAATGCTTCATACCTCATGAAAATAGAAATTTATGACATGAAGAATCTGAAAGAGGTTTCGCCTGTAGACTATTGGAAACATGCAGACTTGCGATTAAAGTACTACATACAATCCAATACTGATAAACATTATCAGAACACACGAGATATAATATACAACATTACAAAGCAGATCGCCTGCAAGGAAGACTGTAAAAAATATTTCATTGATAGAGACAGTAAGAAACAATAGAACTTTCTCTAACTCATCACAAATCAAACCCATAATATAACTTTACTTACAAAAACCTTTTAAAAAAATACAACCCCCACTGCCGCTCTCGCCTCGCAAACAAATTATAAAGAGATCAGTCATTCGCTACAAGCGTTCATACTAAGCACAACGAAACACAATGGCTGAGCTTGACAACTCTGTATACGACGAAGAAATGGTCGCGATATGTGAAGAAATTGAATTAGAAAATGATATGTGTCGTGTCCTGGATAAGAACGAAGAGAGTGATATTGAAGAACAATTAGTGTTAATATGTGAGGACGTGGAGGACCAAATTAAAAGGGGTTATTCCAATCCAATAGCTCCATTAAACTTCGAGTACATGGTTGAGTACCAACCAATGTCTCAACCATTATTTGAAGAAGACGAAACGGATGAACTAGTGATCCTGTCTCCAAGTCCAAGTTTATATAGCCCTGATTCATTCCATGTGTCTGACTACAGAGATTACGAAGTCCCAATTCCATTCGTGATTCTTCAGGAGAATCTATCGAATACTCTGGAGATAGATTGGGAATCGATGGGAGATTAAATAATAATTGTGTTATAATTTTAAGTCAAATATGTTCTTTTACTTTAATTTTTTGTAATAAATTTCTTTAAATTTATATTAAGTTTTTATTTATTACGCTTAGAATTTAATAGATAATTGAAATAAATAAAACAACCTCATTTCACATAGTTATTGTTTATTCAAGTTTTAAATAAAGAAATAAACATTTGTTGTACAAGTTTATCGTTTGTTACAGTGTCATTAGAAAAAAAATCAATAAAGTTAGACATTGAAACATGATTATACTTAAAATAAATATAAACTAAACAATAGAGTCCACATTGCGCACTGAAATAATTTTGAAGTATTTTATTATTAGAAATCCACTTTTTACAGTTGGTTTTTAAAAACATTTCATGATATCCTTCTGGTTTACGGCCAAACGAATCAAAATATTCTCCAAATCCGTAAATATCTACATATATAGCAACCCAATGTGATCCCGGTCTTGTATCAGGATCTAAATTTGAAATGAGATATACTGGCTTAGTAAAATACACAGGCATTTGATTCGCCGCAAACACATTGAACTCAATATTTTTATCTATTTGTTTTAAATAATTTTCTATCTCTTTTGTATCCATATCTTTGTAATAGCATGACCTAACAAAGAATGACTTAAACATTAGAAATCTCCACTTATATTTATCTTAACTATTATAATCTAAGCTGACTTCTCGATTTTTATTGACTTCAATTACATTATCAAACTCTGCATACACAATGCAATTAAGTGTTGTAGTTAGAGCTTTATCGAATCGAACTTCAAACCTTACACTACCCCGCTTTATAAGATTCCAATGAGAGTTTGAGTTAGCGGATAGATCTGGAGTTAAATCAAATGCATACAAGCAATAACCATGACTGTACTCTGCCTTGGAAATATCGTTTCCTTCGTTCAGGAAATGAATTCCCGTTCCCGAAAACAAGGTATGATATGCACTTATATATGTATTATCATGAAAAGATGGAACCAACGTTTTCGATGGTATAGATTGACCGTCGACATACAAACCAAATAAGTTGAGACCATAGTTACCAAAATTAAACGGATTCACATTAAGAGCACCATTAAATGCAGCATTACTAACGAACCCAACAATACATCTTTTAGGTATTTGACCTAAAAATACATTGTCGAGCATTTTACCCTGGATTCCTGATGGGATAGTCAAAACCTTAACCTCGGCACGCGTAACTGGATATTTTGCAGGAGTGGTTGCTAATACTTTTTCATGAGCAATTAATACTGAAGGATTGATACGAACTTTACGCATAATGAGACTAGCACTTGAAATATGGACTTTGAATTTTTTATCTACAGATGAACACATTAAATTAAAAGTATCTTTTGAACGAACTAGTTTTAAGCGCATTTCAACACCATTGATTAAAAACTTATCTTGATTGAAAATATCAGCATGTATGTGACCTATCATTTCAATAGTGTGACTTTCCTTTGCCAGTTCTTCTCTTTGAACGTATCCTCGATTTGAAACATCACATGAATCCATGCTCGAAGCAGTGTCTTTGTACCAAAGTCCACAAGTAAGATGGCTTTCCTTAGCAGCTTTTCCATAATTGAGTAACGTTTCAATGTATGCGCGATATCCATAGGTATTATTTGGAGGAGACACTAACTTTTGATTAAGATAAATATCACACTGACTAAAAAGAGAATGCAACCAATTATTAACTGGAGCGACATGAATTCCTGCTAAAAGTTTGCTTGAATCACCATTCTGTATTTTAGCTTTTATATGAAGTAAAGTGTGGGACAAGTCAATGTAATCGTCTCCATTGCCCGGTACTAAAAACTCAATCGGTCCATCGTCAGTCAATGATGAAATGGGATTGTAATGTATCCATTGACCACTCTCAATACTCGTTTGCGTAGATGGTAGAGCAAATAAATCCAACTCTGATTTTACGCATTCACAGGAATGATGATGTAAAAACGCCATTTTTGAATTACGAGAAGTAATTTAAGAAAATATATCTTGAATATTTTGTCGTTTATTTCTTTTAGTACCGTTCCGTTTGGAAGGTTTTTTAGAAGTGATGATCTTCCTTTTTAGCTTTCTTATTTTATATCCGGATCCAGACATTACTGAATCTATTTTTTCATCAGCTTTCCTTTTCAAATTTGAAGTTGCCGTTTTCAAGCGTGATTTGACAGATTCACCCATTGGTTGAACATTTAACATGTCAGATAGAAGACCTACACCTGCATTTAAAGCTTCTTTGCCTACAAATCTCGCACCATTTTTTAAAAGTGGAAGAACCGATCGGAACAAACCCCCCAAAAAGCTCCCTATACCATGACCTCGCTGATGTGGTGCACCTTTGTAAATTACCCCCATACCAGAACCAGCTTGATGAGTATAATAATGTAAATATGGACAAGACATGATTGATATTTTCACTTGACTTTTTTAAAATGTACCTTTATACACGTAGTTCCAAACTGGAATGGTACTCTTTGACCTGTACTTGTTCTTATATCTATTTCTATAACGTCAAATTCCCTGCGCATAACAGGTACATAATGAGGGGACGAAAAGATATTTATTTTAGAAGCGCCATATACATATTTGGTGGGATCCAACGAAACAATTCTCAATAAAGGTGTCATGACATCACCCACTACTTGTGGTTCTACTATATCACAATATATTAAAAGTTGTGAAGGTAGACCCAAGTTTAGATTCGCGGGATATTTTCCGAAGTTATGTTTTATTAAATTAGTAAATGGTGCAAAGCCTAACTGCACACTCAGTCTAGGACTACATACCACAGATGTAACGTCGATTGCCCAACTACTCACTGTAACGAGTTTCGATAATGTATCATATCTAAGCTTAACTTTATCCTTTAATTTTTCATTAAAATCGATAACGAATTGATCCACACTAATATAGTTGGTTGGTGTCATGTATTCCAGATGCGTGAATAACTGCGATTTATCGCCTTTAGACGTGATGTAAATAATATTTTCATTTTCTTCCAGATTAAACATACTACATGGGTAATGAAATTCCACAATAGCGACTTCCCATTCGCCTTCTAATTTCATAGTCTTTGGTAACTTGGTAAAAAAATTTGCTGTAGTGTTTTCAGCAAAGTATGTCATGGAACTGTTACTTAGCAAAGTGAGATAAAAGCTGTCTTCTCTCATATTTTTTCAAGTTCTGATACAGAGATCCAACTATTAAACTTGTTGGGATAACCTCTCCACTTAACAAGAACCTCTTTTCTGTTTCCTGAGTTACGAGAACGCAGTATTTTATCTATTTTATAATGAGTAGTGGGGTTATAAATTACTTTTTGTAATTCATTCTCGTAAAATGTTCCTATAATGGGCTCATGCTGAAGATCTTTGAGTGTATAGACTACTTTAGGCATGTTATTTTTTATAGCTGTTATGATAAAAATTTCATCACTCCAATTAGTTTCATAGCCTTTTTGAAAAATATGCTTATGTCTAGTTATTCTTACGTGATCACCAACTTCAAACTTATTTTTTTGTATAACATCCAATCTATATTTTTTATTCTCATATAAATTATTCCAAACGTTCATGATGTTACTAGAACTAACTTCAAATGGACACATCTTAATGCTTGAATGAAAACTATGGTTATAAGAATAAAGCAAATCATCCAAAATATCAATATAAGTGTATGTATTTTTATGTGTAAAATAACGCCACATTTTAGTTTTTAGAGTTCGTTGAAATCTCTCGACAATACTAGCTTTAATATCTGGGTTATTTGTAGTATAGTAGTTTACATTTTTAGTTTTAAAATATTGTGCAACATCCTTTGATACGAACTCTGTTCCTTTATCCGATTGTATGTGTGTGGGGGTCGCGTTAGCTTCAGTAAATATACTTTCAAACGCTTCCTTTATACTTTCTGAATTTTTCTTTATTAACGGTCTAGCGAAAGCGTATTTACTAAAAACATCAATAACACAAAGTATATATTTAAAACCATCATTATATTGAGAATAAGTCCGCATATCACTCAAATCAGCTTGCCACAGTTCATTAAAATTTGACAATATGTATCTATTTCGTTGAAATTTTCTATGTACCGGTTTATGTAGTGTATAAGTTTCCTGGGATTGCAACCAGTCCTTTACTTGTTTTTTGTTCATTTTACCTTTTAACGCTCGAGTTAACTTGTCAACACTGCTGTATCCCGCTGGATTCGATACGTCGTAATATATATCTTTAATGTCTAGTACGGATTCCATCTTTCCCAAATGTCTTTTCTCTTTCTCAGTTTATATGATGTTTTGATTTTTGGATTACTATCATCACTTGGTGTTAGATGTTGTTGTCCTTTCAGAGAAAGATTATTAATATACTCAAGAGTTTGCGGATTACCAATACAAGTGAGAGGAACCCTTATATCTTTAATAGTTTCTGTAAACTTTTTCCATCCATTAGGTTTCGGGCGCTTTAAAGGCCTAAGAGTATAATTCACGAGATCAACAATGTTGCTGTCGTCTACAACTTCATTATCGATGAACACCAACCCCTCCTCGTTCCAACTAATTTTATCTTTATGATTGAGAATAGTGTCCAATAATAATTCACTTCTTCTCCGATACGTCTTTGGAATGAATTTATTTATGTAAATAGGTGTATACAATGTTTCATTTGATACATCTCGTGCGTCCTTATCATGTACGGAGTTTTCGTTAACTGGTGCGTCCTCGTCTTTAATTGTCTTTTTATGAGGAGTCAAATCTTCTGAATATTTATGCTCACCTTCAACGGTCACGGGTAGTTTTATTGGTTTTCGATTTTCATTAGCGAAATGGAGATATCTTTGTAAGATTTGCATGTACAGTGACCATTTTTCGCGATCGTCCATTTTACTACTTAATATATTTTGCATTTCTTTATCTAATCTAGATAAATTACTTTCAGGCGTTGTGTCTCTTGATTTAAGTCTATCAATAACATCTTGTTCAATGAGAATCATTTTCTTAGTATTATCCATTTTTTTTTAATTAAAATAATTGATCATAAAAATTTTTTTAATAATCCGCTCAACACAGCTCCTAGAATGATAGGCAGAAATGCTCCTCCTTTTTGAATGATAATTCTTTTTCTTATTTTATTTTTACCTTTACCTATTAGTTTTCTGAGAATATTTTTATGTTTTCTTAATTTTGATTTCTCGTTTTCTTTTAAAACCACTTTACCATTTAAGGTGTTATAAATGCATTCGCAAATACAATTTATTTCTTCCTCGTTACAAGCTTTTAATAAAGCTGTGCGGTATTTAGGTTTGAGAGTGTGTAACGATTTTAATAAATCCTTATGAGTTGTCACTCGTCCAGGCATTATATCCGACTGATAGCGATTTTTAAAATAACTTAATATTTATATAATATTAGTTGAAAGAAAACAGTTCAATTTAACAATAGACGATCGTTTAACTCTTTCTGTTGGGGTTTTATCTTTGAAAATTTCTTGAATATATTTACAAACCAGATCTATCTCTTTTTTACTAAGCGACTTTAGCAATATTTTACGATATTTTGGTTTGAAAGTTTGTAATGCACACCTTAACGATTTTTCATCTAACGTTGTGCTATCTTCGACCAT
The DNA here is from genome assembly GCA_029227775.1 of Morpho helenor. NCBI lineage: Eukaryota > Metazoa > Arthropoda > Insecta > Lepidoptera > Nymphalidae > Morpho > Morpho helenor. The sequence goes on along the minus strand of JARGCU010000028.1, from coordinate 18,315,020 downwards.
TATTTATCACTAACTATAATTGGTTGATGTATATTGTATTTAAGTCCCTTCTTTGGTACATAGACAACACATAGATTTTTTATTGGATCGATTTTGGTTTTAAAGCGACAGAGATCATGTGTATTCTGCTTTAAGTCGATCATTAGATAACCATGTGGTTCGACAGTAGCATCTTTATAAGCTTCTTCAACAAATTTACAATTATCTGGAAACACTTGACGTGCTAAGTAACGTATTTGTGTTCGATCTCGAGGATTTTTGAAGTAAATAATATAGCTTGTATTGAGAGATATATCTCGTTGTCCTCTACCTTGGTGAAACAAGTTCTGCGTAATATAAAACACACTTAAATTTCTGTGGTGACTACCTTTAGTAAAAATGTCAACAATACGACCATCGGACTCTCTCATAAGATCATCAATTATAACTAATCGTGGCTGTATGCCGTCGAACATACTCATATCTGGTAACCCTTGAACATAAGATACATTTTCTAGGTTGTAGAGTGGCTGCATTTCGTCATAGCACCATAAAATTTGTGCAAAACTTGTATTACATATATCATTACAATATTTTAGAAAATTAGTAACAAAGTTTGATTTACCACAACCACTCGGACCTGCCACGATTGCAGTAAATGGATGAAGAAAGTGATACATTTTTTGAATACGTGTGTTTTTGGAAGAGGTAGGAATCCAATTAAAAAAAACTCAACAAGTTCGTATTTTATATTATAATTACATATTTACATTCTTAGGTACTATTGACGAAATAATAATAATACTTAGCAATTCTTAAACATAAAGTCATTTTAATAGTGTATGTTAGTTTATTCATCACTTTTATATGATTTTATTTTATAATGACCCCAAGCCAGAGTATCAGTACAGTTACTAATTAAAAATCGTTTAGTATCAGAATGCGATAAAGAAATTTTGTTAGCCTTTTGAGTAAAAATAACATGCTTTATCGATCTAAATCTGTACATTTCACATATTTGATTATTTTTCTTAAATAAGACGTTTTTGTAATTTCGCATATTAAACTTTTTTGTAGCGGACTTATTAACTCCCTTTGCTTTAGCTATAAATTTATTCTGTACGTTCATCGCATACATTTTTGACCTTAAACCGACAAATTCTGTAAAGATCTTACCGTTATTTTCATCTTTGAAAAAACCAATCTTTTTTTTGTTTATCTGAGGGTAACCAAAAAGATTATCAAAAGGATAGTCAGAGGTATCAAAGTATTTGTTCAAGTCCGGTTTAATATCTTCATAGAAATCATCAGTAAAAATCTGATATATGAAGCTGTCAGTGTCGGTATACATCATTTTACAGCGTGAACCGTATTTATTTTTCATATAATTATAGTGAAAATCGTACATGAGCGTTTTGGATATGTCTAATATGCAAAGTCCTAGATAGATGGGTTTATTATAGAGTATTTTTGTTTTTTTAAGTTGAACGGCCACTAAGTTTTCTGAAAATATAGACAGACTATGAAATTCAGGTCGTGCTACTAGATTTTGAGCACCTTGACATTTACCCCTATTTTCCCAATGAGTACAAAGTTTGACATCCACACGTTTTTCTACATTTTCCATAGTCTTCCCAAATATTGAATTATTCATTAATTTATAAAAATCCTTTTCAAAATCAGATGTTGCAGACATACGTAATTGTGTATTTAAATCTATATAGTTTTGTAACCATGGACTTTGACGAAATTTTAAAATCCTATGAACTTTTTTCAACTTTAATCCCATTTCTATGCACTGTATGAGGTTTCTGTAGTGAATAACGTATTTAGTTTTATCATATAAATTTGGAACTAATTTTGTTTCTCTGCTACCACCAATACATATATTTTCTGGGCATAGTGGAAAGTCTGAATGTGATTCATGCAAAGTTTGTGGATATTCTAAATCCACTTCAAGAATATAACCTATTTCTGAGTCAATTGGAACCATAAAATTTGTGTCACAATTTACCCATTGAAATTCACCCGTAGGAAGATATTGAGACATAGCCCAGCCATACAAATTATTCGCGTCTAAGTAAGTAAGGTAAGATGTAGGAGTTTTCTCACTAAAATTGAACATATATTTATTATTAGCATGAGCATAACGGTTACTGCATTGAGAAATACCACCACGTATACCAGACTTTATGAAAGCAATTTTATCAAAATCTGTCAATAGATCTAATGTTATTTTTGTGTGCTTCAACATTGCATCCCAACTTAGGCCAGGTGCAGTGTAATATTGTGCAGGATCTAAATCGTAAGTTTTGATACAAACGTTTCTAAAATTTTCAAAGATATCAGTTAGAAGTAGCACGTCAGTTTTCAGGTATAAATCAGAATAATCAGCCATATTGCGACACTTAAAATGATGCCACACATCTTTAGCGTGGTTATAATTTTCATTTGTAACATCGCTATTAGTTAGTATATTGTAAAACTGATCTTGTGTGGGAAGTGAAGTTAACTTTAATGACTCAAATGAGGTCATGTAATCATATGGATAAATGCCTTTGCGTTTTAAAAAATAAAAATCGTCAGGGTGCTGAAAATTTTTACGCAGCTCGATAAAATCCTCATCATTCAAATTATTTGATAAAGATTCCAAGCTGCATGATAAAAATTTAAAAGAGTCAATAAATCTTAACTCAAAATTTTGATTCTCGATTTTTAATATCTTTGAGAAGGAAATGTAACGTTCTTTATTCTGTGGTATAACTTTAATGTCACCTTCAGCAAAATTTAATGCGCGCACTATGAAATGGGCATCATAATTACTAAGATTATGCAAAATAATCGGTATAAATCGAGGGGTTTCTAACTTTTTACAACAAGCTTTATGACTAACACCTGTAAAGATTCCAGTATATTTATCAAAATTTAAGCTACTATCTAATTTCAGAGTGTCTTTGCATATGCAACAAGTAGTTGTCAAAGATATTCTTCTCCTAGCTTCATCTGTAAGCGGATGAGGATCAACTTTGACATAATACTCTTTAGATATATATTTTAAATCTTCATTCAAACTTTCCATAAACACTTTTGCACAATCACTACCTGTATAAGTTATATATTTGGAGAGGCTATCGTTATACGCACATTTGATATAATATCCAAAACTATACACATCATGTTTTTGAAAATTACTGGTATACGATAGAGATGGATTATTATCACACCCTTGTATTGGCTTTAAAAATGCTTCAAAATCTGCGTATATCACAAAAGGTACTCTTAGTTCACGTTCAAATTTGTTAAATGAAATTTTTGCCTTACTGATATCAGGCAAATCTGTTCTAACGTGATTACAATCAAATTGTCTATGAGAAATCAATTTATCATATGTTTGAAAATAAAGCAAGCAGCCATCACAGATATAGACTGCATGTTCATGTGAAGTTAATTGACGACTGACTAGTCTAGAAAGGTTTTTAATATAACAATAATGACCGTTAGAACCATTATCTAAATATAATAAATTTACATGAACTAATTTACGACATTTGGTAAAATGGAGAGGCCCAATTATCTTCGTAGATTTATTATTAGATTTTTCTATTCCAAAAACGTTAATACTAATATTATTTAAGCGTTCAAATTTTATAATATCTTTTAGTCTTACTGGAAAAGCAATACCCTTGAAATTTACCAAGTTTTGTTTAGATAAATATGAGGAAACTCTGTCTGCATTTCTATTCACAGGATATAAAGCGGATAGAACAGCCCATAGAAAACATTGATAATCATTGTTTTTAACATTAACTACTGCTCGTTTACGTTTGATATCTATCGGTAGGTCTATGTATGAAGATCCTTTTAATGGGTTGAATTTGTTAATGTTTAGATCGACATATCTCATTTCTTTAAGACTCCAACCACTATCTTTCTTTTCAAAATTACTTATTTTGTTTGAAATTTCAGAACTTATATTTGAGTAAATATCATCAAATTCATCACCTAAACAGAACATGTAATTAAAAGTTTGAAAGTCAAAGGAGTTTTCTAAATTTTTCGTTGCCTGAACAAAATCCCCATTTAAAATAAAATTAACTTTAACTGTGGTATTTTCTTTCAAGACTTTTTCCAGTAATGTTTGAACAGTGCTTCGAATTGAACCAAGAAATGATTCAGGAGTTTTAAAGTCGGTATCAGTTGTAGCAGAGTTAGAGAATACTCTGTATGTTACTAATCTCTGACCGAACGCTTTTTCTATTAACTGAACATTATTTAAGTTCGGTATCAACGTGAAAACATTATTTTTATGCCTATTACTTTTAAGATGATTGGTAAAGTACCTTTTGTTAACAAATATTTCACAAGTTGGGCATTTAATGCTATTTAAGTTTGCAGAACTTACAGATGGCTCTGTTTCTGTGTTCGGTGGTGAAGCTGTTGCCTTCCCAGGTGATGTAGACTTTTGTGCGTATAAACGCTTCCTTGAATATTGAGGAGTTCCATGTTCTGTGGCATTTCTTTTGACTGCTTCTCCAACTTGTCTCACTCCTGCTCCAAACTGATCCGTACTGGAATGAAGTAAACCAATAAATATATAAAATTCAAATAATATTCCGTGTTACGTTTTAAGTTGATGTTAATAAATATTTAACTTACATAAACTATTTATTTTTCAGACTTTTTGCATAAAGTACAATAAGCTTCTATCGGGAATACTCCATCAATTTCATCATATATATCATCAAATACAGAACACGTTTGAAAATGTCCACTACAAGGAGTAAAATAGGGTTTTATATCAGGATCCTGTAACATCCACCCTGGAAGTCTATCACTGATATACCACAAACGTATGAATTTATGCATCTTATCGATCAAAAACTGTTTTGTAAATGAACTAATATCATCACTGGTTAAGAATTCCATAGTAACTTTTATATATTCACTGCGTACTCGTGACTGAATAAAACGTTCTAGATGTCCGTATATTTATATACAAAATCAACCCCTCCATAAAAGTCAAGTTTAAACAAGATTGATCACTCACATCTCTGCATGGTCCTTTTCAATTTTTTTACATAGGTGCAAAAAGTTGTCTTCAATTTCTTCACATATCGCGACCATTTCTTCGTCGTATACAGAGTTGTCAAGCTCAGCCATTGTGTTTCGTTGTGCTTAGTATGAACGCTTGTAGCGAATGACTGATCTCTTTATAATTTGTTTGCGAGGCGAGAGCGGCAGTGGGGGTTGTATTTTTTTAAAAGGTTTTTGTAAGTAAAGTTATATTATGGGTTTGATTTGTGATGAGTTAGAGAAAGTTCTATTGTTTCTTACTGTCTCTATCAATGAAATATTTTTTACAGTCTTCCTTGCAGGCGATCTGCTTTGTAATGTTGTATATTATATCTCGTGTGTTCTGATAATGTTTATCAGTATTGGATTGTATGTAGTACTTTAATCGCAAGTCTGCATGTTTCCAATAGTCTACAGGCGAAACCTCTTTCAGATTCTTCATGTCATAAATTTCTATTTTCATGAGGTATGAAGCATTCGCTCCGTCATTATCATTGGAAGAAATAAATGATACACCTCCATCACACGCTTGAGCCACACATGAAGACGGAATGGTTTTTTTCTTTTTCTTAGGCTTTTCAAAGAATATGTCGATATTGTTACCAGCTCTTTTCGTTGCGATTTTTTTATTTTTCAATATGCAAGAATTGCTTGCATTTTCGTCATCGCTTAAGTTAATAGGATAATAATAGTTTTTTACATTGAATTCATCGAGATTCGGTGAGATCTGAAAAAAAAATAGAAATAAGTAAATATAATCACTAGTGTCATCAAAATTATTCATATACAGTAAGAACCTTTATTATTATTAAAATCTAATACATTAATATTATTTTTATTGCAGAATGAATCTATAGATTTTTGTGACCGTTATAGGTTAGGTTAGGTTAGAAACATAAGATTTTAATTATAAAAAATATTAATCTTGGTCTTATTAATTTAACTTTACTAGTAACAAAGATATCGTTGTAACACGTATTCTTGTCACTTGGTCAACAGGGATTAAAATTTAATACGAATATTCATATATATCATGAAATTATAATATATAAGTACGTAATCTTACCTCCATGATTAATAATTGCCTAGTTACTGCCTTCACTTGAACACTACGTCAGCCTGGATACTAGCCGCGTGGTATTAAAATATCTTGTGATATACATGATGCATGTGATCCTTTTATATCTGCTTTTTGAGATCGTGTCTGAACGTGTCGCCACAAAATACAACGTTCAGGTTGGATAAAAGGATATTATAAAAAAGGAGCGGATGTTCGATGCCCATTATTTCCATTGATTTATTAAGGTCTATTATAATAAATTATGATATACATGATGCCATGTGATCCTTTTACATCTGCTTTTTGCGAGATCGTGTCTAAACTTGTCGCCACAGAATACAACGTTTAGGCTGGATAAAAGAATATTATAAGGAAGAGGGCGAATGGTCGATGCCCATTATTTCCATTGATTTATTAGGGTCTATTATAATAAATTACTACGACCCTGTCTAATTTAAAATATTATTTTATGAGACACTTTCTTTGAAATAGCAGCAAAAAGTCAAAGCGTTTCTTCGAAAAAATAAAACTTTTGAGTTATTTGTACGAGACTTTTTTTTTATTTACATTTTCATATTGAATTTATATCTGACACACATCCAATTCAATTATTATCAGTTTGATATCAAATTAATGATAAAAACAAAATTGAACGATTAATGTTATTTATTAAGAAAAATCTTAGATTGGAAACCTAATCAAGTTTGATAAAACCAAGCCAATGTGCCAGAATCGGCCATTAAATATCAGACATTCATACTGTAATGAGAATTCAGTTAATTTGATTAATTAATCAAGGAAAGGAAAGTCGTGGATCAAATGGAAAATCCAATTGGTCAAGGAGTCCGCTAAGTTAATCTAATAAAATACGAGAAAAAACGATTCGTTACGAGGGTAAGTAAGGAAATTCCTTTTGCAACCCAGGATCCAATTGGAAAATCCGAAGAGACCTCCGACGGTCAATTGGAATTTAGTCTGATTGGAATCTGCTTTGGCGAGCTTTTTTTAGAATCCGCTAAGTTAGCCTATTTCAAGGATTTCAAGGTGCTGGGAGTGAGTTAGAACCGGCTATTCCCTACTACTAACTACGGGAGAATTCTATTAAAGCTGAAGTTGGAGTTATGAATAAATTGCGAGCATTCGGCCCTGACACGGCGTCCGAATGAATGTGGCCCGACGAGATAAATGTGACGCGCTGAGATATACACGAAATAACGTTGTAAAGGATGCAAATCAAGTTAAAAATGCTTTTAAAAAAGTTTTTATCAAAATTTCATATCCCTATTGTTAGCCGTTGAGGAGTTCTCTCGCCTGGAGCCAATCCCAGCACTAACATCCGATCAAGCCTATCATAAACATGCATTGTCATCGGGACTAGACACGTATATAAAATTTCATCTCAATCGGACCCCGGGAAGTGGGTCAAATTTAAGTTGTAAGATTCCACCTTCATTGCACACCACATAATATATTGCAAGTTGAATTAAGCCTTCAAAAATAGTGAATTATTTTGCTATAATCCGCAATTAGACAGAATCATATAAATATATGCAGGATTTGTATACTTATGTATAAGATTGTATAGTAAAATTCCCAATTTTGGCTTTGCCGTAATGGCAAAGCAGTTTAAAAACACCGTTAAAGAGAGAAACACATATAAACAGCCACTATACTGTTGAGGATTACTTGGATGATAAGAATGCGTGGATATAGCTACTCTTCGGCCCTGCACAAGACAGTTGTGATTAACTGTAACTAATAATAATAATAATAATAATATTTCTTTATTGTTTCTCTTCACACAAAATAACAATAGTAATGGTGCCATTCTTAAGGGTACAAAATAGAAGTGGTGTGAGAGACTGATCCCTGTACTAGGTGACCTGTGTTACAGACAACCAGGCTCCCACCCTCGAACATCATAAGAGTAATACACTGTATAAATGCACAAATGTATAAGAGGAAAAAAAAACAATTTAACTAAACTTAATATATATAATAATTATAAGATATATGTAATAATTAAACTAGAATTAATATTATTAAGATGTGTGATCATTAATGTATATAAGAGTGAGTTGTGTGTGTTTGTGTGTGTGTGTGTGTGCGTGTGAGTGTGTGTGTGCGTGCGTGTTTGTGTGTAAGTGTGAGCAATAGAAAAGTGTGTGCATGTGTATACGTGTATGTAAAAGGGATATTAATATTGAATGTTTGTTAACTTACAATGCTTATCAAACCTTCTGTTTCATTGTAGTCAAGATCGATTAACCATGAAATAAGTTTCTTTTTACAGGTTGACTTTGGTAATGAGTAGATTGAAAGGGCTTTATTTGCTTTATTATATAGATAATTACCTAAGAAGCAGAAAAATCTCTGGCAAAATCTTGTTTTGTAAGGTACATTGTGACAGATAATATATTTTCTGCGTTTGTCTATAAGACTTTTAGAACTGTATTCAACTAGCGAATGTTTTTTTAATATAGTGTTAAGAATAAAAAGCTGCCGCACTGTTAAAACATTAACTTTTTTATAGAGCTCAGCAGTCGGGAACGAAAAGGGCAATGATAAACTAACTTTCAATACTGCTCGTTGAGCTCTTTCGAGGGCTAGCATTGTACTTTTAGGAGCCCCACCCCAAGATGTATTACAATACAATAACAGTGATTGACACAAAGCAAAGTAAACATTTTTTATTATATTATCATTTCCAATGTGCCTTAGATTTTTAAATAGGAACATAAGTTTACGGATTCTTGTAGCTAGCAGATTAATATGAGAACGAAAACTTAATTGGTCATCTATAAGAACACCCAAGTATTTTATTACTTTGATACGCTCGATTTCAGGGCAGTTACAAGAAACGTCACTAATAATTGAGCAAGAATGTTTTTTTATATTAGAGGTAGCTTGATGTTGCATTTGATTAATTGAAAAAGTGAGATATTTTGTTTTATTGACATTAATTTCTAAGAAATTAGAATTAAACCAAGAGACTACTTTATTTAGACCAGATTGAGCCAAACTGTAAACAGCATCCCATGTGTCACCACTAAACATAAGCGCTGTGTCATCAGCAAAAGAAATAATTTTACCTTGGTCCAATTTTAAATCGCATAAATCATTTATGTATGTTAAAAAGAGGGTGGGACCTAAGATACTGCCTTGGGGAATGCCATGGCTTATAGGCATTGTAGCACTCCTTAAATTACCAATCTTAACACACTGAACACGATTTTTCAGATAATCAGCAAAGAGTTGAAGTGGTACACCTCTAATTCCTAGTTTATACAGCTTATCCAACAAGACTGGTGTCGAGACTGTGTCAAAAGCCTTAGTTAGATCTAAGAAAATAACAATTACTTTAAGTCTTTTATCTAAATTAGTCGCTATAAAGTTGGTTAGTTCATGCACTGCATCTGCAGTTGATTTTTTAGAACGAAAACCATATTGACAGTTTGAAAGAAGTTTGAAGCTATCTAAGTAACCAATCAGTCTATTGTTCATTAATCTTTCTAATATTTTAGATAAAGTCGGAAGAATTGATATCGGTCTATAGTTATTGACACAGCCTCTATCACCACTCTTGTAGATTGGCTGCACTTGGGACATTTTAAAACAAAGAGGAAATACTCCAGTAGTAATAGAAAGGTTACATAAATGTGTAATTAGTGGTATTAAGATTTTACTATGTTGCTTGACAAACTTTGCTGATATATTATCATATCCAGCGGTGTAGACATTTTTTAGATTGGATATAAGCATTCCTACTTCTGTTTCGTTAGTCAATAAAAAGGCCATTGAATTTGAAGAAATACTGGATAAAGTGTTGTGGGGAGGTTTACAGAATTTGCTTTGTATAGTTTCAGCTATGTTTTTACCAATATTTATGAAATAAGAGTTAATGTCCTCTATCGATAGTTGAGGATCTGAGCTATTTATGAGATTTAATGCAGTATGTTTATTTTTAGTCGAATAAGTGATGTTTTTTATTACTTCCTAAAGTTTTTTATTATTTGAACCCGCTTTTTTAATTTCAGTCTTATCATATTCAATTTTGATGTTTTTCAGCAATTTGTTACAATAGTTACGATATCTCTTATAAGTGATTCTAAGAATGTCATTGTCAGGATTTTTTTTTAGTTTTTTATTTAATCTGTCTCTATGCCTAATGCATCGTAGTAAACCTAATGTTATCCAAGGCTTTTTTATTTTTTTACGGTTAGGAATACATAATACTGTCGTATTCCTATCAATTATGTCGGATAAAGTTTTTGTTATTAAGTTAGCTGCAGAGTTAGCATTTTGTAAACTATAAATATGATTAAAGTCTGTGGATTGCATATCAGAATCAGCCCCGCTATAATTAACCTTCCTCACGTTTATGTATGATTGTTCCGGTAATATACTATTCTCAATAAATAACGTGGTTGTATCGTGATCAGTGATTGAAGAGTTTACTATACAACAGCGACTTTCAAGTTTTGTTTTTAACAATATATGGTCTAAGCATGCACGACCACGGGTGGGATGAGTAAATGCTGGTAATATTCCATGTGATGCCATAACGGTAAGGTAATTGTTTGCTCTAGAATCTAAACTAAGATCACTTATATCAATGTTTATATCTCCGACAATTATAATATTTTGGTACGTATTATAGTTATTTAATAAATTACTCAACGATTCTACAAACCTGTCTGTATTTCTCTGACTTGGCGGGCGATAAATTGCAATAATAATAGTGTCGTAATTAATTATTAACGATAAGCAATTGGCATCTACTATCGTCGTTTCATTCGAGATCACGTTTAAACTATTCTTTGAATATACTATTACACCTTCGTTTTGTGTATTAACATTATATGTAAATTGTTGAGTATAATTGTCTAACACAGGTATATAAGGAGAACATGGAAGCCAGCACTCAGAGAATATTATAACATCCCACTCAACAGCCATACTATGTAACATTACTTGAAAGTCATTAAAATTATGTTGAACGCTTCTTATATTCTGATGAATTAATTTTAAACATTTACCACTAGGCATGTTAGATTTGACATCCTCAATATCACATATAAATGATTCACTTATCGAAAAATCGTCTAAACTGTTAAACATATTCATATTATATTAATTAAAATACAAATTAACTCAAATACGCAATTACTAATAAAAACATCATACATATTTGTTAATACGGCTCTGTTACTGTTAACTGTATAATATAATAGATGAAAATTACAGGTTTGAATGTTGAAATCATTGTAAAATATAGTATACTTAATAATTGTAGTTGATATGTATGGAAAGTAAATTGTGTATAAATTAATTTTATGTGTGTTTATAATTGTATTTTTGTTTTTTTTTTCGTTTTTGGTGCATAAATAAATATATAAAATAATAAATAAATAAAGTAAATAGAAAAATATGTAGTAAATGTTAGGGAAGTTAATTTCATTTTTGATATAAAATGTTAACATAAAACTTATTTTGTATAATAAAAGTGACAGGAAAACTAAAAATAGTCATTTAAGTTTACAAATGTCCTCTTCACATTTAATTAGCAACGGGTTTGTTCCCTCCTTCAAGCGAATATAAATTTTTCCAAACGAAGTCCAACAAGTGGCCGTAGCATGCTTCTTAACAAATTCTCTAGCCAAGTAATACAAATGCTTATTTTTGAAAGTTAAATGTTCCGATATAAAAATGGGTTTTGGCGGGCCATCTAATGACAAGAGCGTGGAATTAAGTCTACCGGTCCCGCTTTTATTTTTATTATATGTTTTGGAATTTTTAATAAATTGTTCTTTTAATAAATTAGATGTAAACTCGACAATAATTGGCGAGGTTATATTATTCGCTTTTTGCCTAAAAGTATCCTTTATATCAAAATTCCTTATATCCAGGCTTAAAATTTTTCCCAGGTTCTGTACCAACTCGCTCAAATTATCTTTATTTTCAGAAGCCTTTTTAGGGATATTTCTAATCTCAATTGAAGATGCTCTAGAATTTCGTTCAATAAGTTCAATCTTAGACTCCAAAAATTTTACACGATTTTTAAACTCCTGATTTTCCTTTTGTATAAGTCCGATTTTTTCCAAAATATCGTCATATTTTTGAGACATGAATTCGACTGAAGTTTTAATTTCGAGGTTTTGCTCTTGTAATATATTTATTGCTACATTGATTGACTCAAATTTAGAGTTCTGTTGAGACTTTAATTCTGAAATCATTTGTTTTATTTCCGTCATAAAAGAAGACAAGTCATCGCTACAGTCCTCTAATCTTCTTTTCGCCCTCCGCTGTGTGTTTAAATCAATACTCGACTTATCTTGACCCACGGCAAAGAGATTTAATGCAGAATCTGAGCAATGTAATTCCGGGGGCATACTCGATGGTACTAAGTTCTTATTACTCGGCGGACTTCTACGTACCGACATTTTTAAAGCGTATCTAATTATAAAATTTTACAAATCCGTTTGGCGGTAGATACGGATAAATATCAGTTGTCTGTTGCGAGTTTATTCAAACAAGTGCCACAGTATCTGACGACATCAGTTTGCTTGTACGAAGGTACCAGGGCGACACAAAGTGCGAGAACGTGTTACGCTTACACTCACCGTTGAGATAACACACACTAACGTAATCGTCGAGAGTGATTCACAACTTAATAGCTCTATAGACTGTTGCACTCCTGGTATCAAGAATTAAGCACTGACTCGAATATTTGGGGGATTCTTGATTTTAAAATGTTTAAAAATAAAAATATAATTAGGACAAAAATTACGTGTGATCCCCTTGACGTCCGAGGGGTAAGAGGACTAGAACTAGTTAAAGATTTATATTTTCAAAAGAGGAACCGCTGAAATTCTATCTGGCTCTTCTCGGAAGGAACAGCTTTCCGAACCAGCAGTAAAGTCGATTCAAAACCATTTGTTTACAAGTTTACTTGAATGTTTTGAATTTCAATATATACTTGTATGAATTTACTATTTAAACTTTTTACTAGACAAAATAAGTGAAAAAAAACATATACTACACTTAAATATTGTGAAATAAAAAAGAAAGTTTTGTAGGAAATAATTTTCATAGATACTAACTAATTGTCTGAAATAATGTCCATTACATTCAAGGTGAATTTCAATTGTTTCAACTTCAAACATTCAGTTACCAAGTTAATCCCCCACTTGTTTGTATTACGACGTATCATTAGGCCTAATGGCTGAGTCGTTTAACATCTCCTTTCAAGTCACTTCGCACTGAGATTCCGAGAGCTGGCTATTTAGCGAGTAATGAGCATTTTTGAAAACAGAAATCTTCGAACAGTGGGTGTTCAGTGATGACATGTGACGTGTGGATGACGTGTGGATCCAGAACTTGTTCTATGACAATAGGTCTGATAAAAAAGCTCAGCGCTTTGCGGGTGACCTAGCGAGCTTTAGTTGGGGTATCTCTAGGAAGATACGTGTTCCTCCTAAGAAATACATAAAAATAAAGAAGATAAATAACCAAAATATAATATAACTGAAGTGGCGATTAACGGACCACATAGCTAATTCGCTAGGTAACGCCTAATTCTAAATACTAGTGTGGGTATGTGTGTGTGTGTGTGTGTTTCTGCGTGTGTGTGTGTTCTGTGTGTGTGTGTGTATGCGCGCGCGTTGCATTTCTTGATCGTCATTTCACTGGTGGATATAGATATCTTTTCTTCTCTTCTAGGTTTTACTAAAAATGTTCTTTTGCCCCTTGAATATATCATCTCACTTCAATTTTTTTAATCATTTCATCACTGCGTCGCCAATCGATCCCCTTGGGATTCTAATGTGATCGGTCTTCGAACTTTATATTTGCATTTATTATTTACTCACTTTAAAAATATAAGTCACTTGAGACTTCCTATACGTTATACACGTATAAGGTAGAGAAAGCCTCAAGTGACTTATCTTTATATTTAAATGAGTTAATCTTGTATATATATATATTTTCCGAATCTCGGAAACGGCTCCAACGATTTTCCTGAAATTCAACATGTAGGAGGTTTTGAGGGAGAAAAATTGATCTTGCTAGGTTTTATGTAAAAAAAAAATTGTTTTATCCCTGTTTTTGGGCATTAAAAAACACTAACATTTATATTGAATTGAATTTTCGCCATTAACTGTCAAGTCGACGTAGCTTATTCGGGGGACGGGCAGACTTGAGAAATATGAATGCCAAGGATCGATCCCCAACTCAATAATTGTTTTTTTTTAAGTTTTTTTTTTTGGTAAAAAATTACCGAGCGAAGCTCGGTCACCCAGATATTATATTTTAAATAAGAATAAATATATGGGACACTTGCACACACGGCTGTTTGTCCCTAATGAAAATATCTTAATACTTGTGTTATAAGTGACAGACAACTGCTATATCATCATCTTCCTGTCCTTATCCCACTGTAACTGGGGTCGGCACAACATGTTATAAACATATTGTCACATGATTTGGCTACGTATTTTATGACCGGCCGCCTGCCTGACATCAACTTACCATAGTCGTATTTTTCGACACTTCGGTATGAAAATGGGTGGTCTGTTCTATTTAACTGGATACCACACGGTGGGTCAATTTACCTTAGTCGCCTTTTACGACACCTCAGTAAGAAATGAGGGTGGTACTATCCTATTCCGCCGGATACCACACGGCGTACCAACTGCTATATATTTTTATTTAAGTACTTAATTGCATAGGATTAAGGAACCAACAATTTTTTTATAGAAAATGTTCGTTATTTTTTCCTTAGATCAACAAAGATATCAATTCTTCCCATGTACTTTTCAATGGGGGAGGGTTATTTTCTTACTTTTTCCACTTTAATTTTCTTTCAATATTACTAACGGTGTTTCTCTTCCTGTAATTCTCCGCTAAACAAAGGCCTCAGATAAGATAAATGGGAAACGAGTGAAAAGGGGGAAAACTTTGAATAGGCTTTTATTTCAGTTTCGGAAATATTTCACTCCGTTATTGGATAAACAGTATTATTTATAATGATTAATGATTTATATTAGAAATATAAATAAATAAATATGACGATATAGTTTTATCGACGCCATTAAAACAATAATTTTTAATATAAGTTTTAGTTTTGTTTTTGCTATCTGTATATTTTAAAAAGTCAAGATTATATTTTTATGTATGTATGTAAGTTTGTATGTTTTTTATACAGCTGTTGTAACAGTATTAATTTAGCATGTTTTATTCTCCTGTAATTGGGGGTACACTTAAGCCAATTTGTTTAAAAGTTATTACGAAACTTCCCCTTTTTAAATTAAAAAAAAAAATACTTAATTTATTTATTAAAGTCCCTTTAATAAATAAATTAATTAATTAATTAAGTAAGCATTAGCATCCTAAACGAGAGCAATATTGGTACATATAACAAAACAAAATTAAATTCTCTTGTCGCTATATGGGTTTTAAGAATCCTGAACGTATAAGGTATGAAAACGAATAGTGCAGTCTTCTTTTAATATTAGGTTTTTTTTATAATTTTTTGTCGACTCAAATTTGCTAACAATAAAAAATTAATAAAATTGGAATATAAAATGTTTGTTATTATAGTAATTAAATCGTTATTTCACCTCCCATTGCCGTCTCAAGATCAATTGCTTTGAGAACTTGTAATTTGTTCGTAACTTCTTAATCGGCAAACTTTGGGACCGACATTATAATAAGGTTGGGATGGGCAAGGCACAGCCCAAATGGCTATTAAGTAAGATATCTAATATGTAGCACGCTTAGTATTAAATTCAAAAATAGGCTCAATTATAGTGAGATACATTGTAATCCTTATTTACCATAACGCTACGAATAATTGAAAAAAAGTGTGTTTTATTGTTTAATACTTAGCGTGCAATATATTTCATCAATATATTATAATTTAAAGCGAAATCTATCAGGACTAAGGATAAATATTCAAGTCAATTTTATAAAATGCAAGTATTTAAAATTTTGTATTACCTTTCCGGTGATAGGAATAACATATGAGGTAACTTCGTTAAGCTATATGTGTGTTTCTCATATTATATCTTTAGGACAGTAAATATTAATTGATAGTCATATTAGTTTTATTTAGTAGTATTTAATTAAATTATTTAGTAGAATAGACCACCCTCTTTCCTACCGAGGTGTCGTAAAATACGACTAAGGTAAGTTGACGTCAGGCAGGCAGCCGGTCGTAAAAACGCAGCCAAATCATGTGACAGCATGTTTATACCATGTTGCGCCGACCCCATTTAGAGTGGGATAAAGGCAGGAGTCATATTAGTTTAATTATATAAGTGTTAGTTGTAGCCGCAATTTCGCACACGTCACTTTAAAGTTAAAATACTCTCCAATATGTACTATATTATTTTTCCTGTTCCAAAGGGAAATCAGATTTTTTATTTGATTCAGAATTCGTATATATTGTATTTCTTCATCCTCATGCTGTCACATAATTTGGCTGCGTTTTTACGACGGGCCGCCTGCCTGACATCAACTTACCTCTGCCGTATTTTACGACACCTCGGCAAGAAAGAGGGTGGTATATTCTACTAAACAGGATACCACACGGTGGGTCAACTTACCTTAGTCGCCTTTTACGACACCTCGGTAAGAAATGACGTTGGTATATTCTACTCAGCCGGATACCACACGGTGGATATATTGTATTTATATATACATATATATATACTCGGTATATAGGCTTCAATTGTACCAAGTTTCATCAATATTGCTTTAGCGGATAAACTGCAAAAGAGTAACACAAGAAAGGACTCCCATTCATAATATTAGTAGGGACATTTATTTTAAATGGCTTCTTTTGGCCCTTTATGCTATAAAATACAGCACATGTATAAATAAGCAATCACATATTTTTTCGTAAAGACGAATATTTTGTTTGACAAATTGTATGTTCGACCGATATGAGCAAAAACATAGGCGTTTTGTAGCCTACCTTTTTGGGCGCTGCGACGGCATTTATTTTCAGAGCCGTACATAAATCATGGCTCGTTATTTTTCCTTCGATCCAATTTGTCAGTGTACAGGTGTTAATACCGATACGCCTTATGAAATATGTTTGTGCCGTCATTTATAAAGCTCCAGTAAAGTAACCCATTACTTATAAAACACGCCAAGAAAAGATGATTAGTACCACGCGATTTTACTTTATTGTCCTTTTTTCGAACGAGCTAAATATAGTTCAAAATTCTATCAGTAAGTGTGGTATCCGGCTTAGTAGAATAGACCAGCCCTCATTTCTTACCGAAGTGTCGTAAAAGGCGACTAAGGTAAGGTGACCCGCAGTGTAGTATAGTAAGTAAGGTGTACAAATACTTAATACATTATTTTGATAAATCTCGGGTAATCGGGGATAATCGTAGGGTTCAACCTGCGTTTGCAATGTAAGCGGAAAAAAATGTAATTATTTACGACATCATATTAGAAACCTCAAAAATTACAGGATTTCTCTACTTCATATTGAATGTTATTATACATATAAACCTCTTCAATCACTCTATCTATTAAAAAACCGCAAAATATGTTGCGTAGTTTTAAAGATTTAAGCATACATAGGGATATATGAATCTAGCTAGATCGATCCCCCCCCCCCCCCAAACCTCCTGCATGCTGAATTTCAGAAAAATCTTTTCCGAGATTCCGAAAATATACATACAAAATTTACTCATTTAAATTTAAAGATTTACAAAGGCCTTACGTCATCTATTTCGAATGAATATGTTAGAAAGCTATCGCAAAATTAAAGTAAAAGCGCATTAGAATACAGGATTGGGTAATTTGAACAGACACAACAACTTGTGGCCGGCTCAGCTAGTACTTCATAAATGAATTTTGGATTCCCTCGGGCTATCGAGCCGTGGAATGTTCACCTAATTGTGCAAAGCCAAAACGTCGAGGGCCCCTCTGACGTTTGAAATCGTTTAATCAGACTCGTTGGTTACCTTTTGTCGCGTTTGCTGTTTGATGAGTTCTAAATTGGAATTCTTGGTACAGAAAGCGTCTTTTGTAGAAATGCTAGATTTAATTTTTAAATAAATGTAATCTTCAAGTATTTTTTAGTGAAGAAGGCAAAAGATATGAAAGAATTATTTTGATATAATGGTTGTTAAGAGACGCGGAAAAGATAACTTTTGTACTATAGAATTCCGCAAAGTATTTCTATAAATTATAAGAGCATGGTTGGAGCTACACCCAACATGCTTCTTTAATGCGGATTGCTAGGTTACATGTATCCCAGGAATTCTATAGCATAGCTATATATATACACAGCTTTTCTTCTACTTATATTGATGGTAATACAAATTTTGAAAACCATATTGTAAGGACACGTTTTAAAATCATGTGACCAAAAGAGTTTTAAATATGAATGAATAGATATATGACTAACGCCGTGTGGTATCCGGCTGAATAGAAAAGGCCACCCTCATTTATTACCGAGGTGTCGTAAAAGGCGACTAAGGTAAGTTGACCCATCGTGCGCTATCCGGTTGAGTAGAATAGACCACCCTAATTTCTTGCCGAGGTGTCACAAAATAGGCGACTTAGGTAAGTTGACCTATAGTGCGGTATCCGGTTGAGTAAAATAGACCACCTTCTTTCTTACTGAGGTGTCATAAATTACGACTAAGTTAGGTAATACGTAGCCAAATCATGTGACAACATGTTTATAACATGTTGTGCCGACTTCATATAGAGTGGGATAAGGGCAGAAGGACGATGAATGGATATAAAGTAAAGGTAAGTAAAGGGAGGCAAAAGAAAAAGATAAAACATCCCCTTTTTACCATCATAAGGAATATATTATATGCTAGATATGGCATATAGAATAGATATGGAATAAGAGAGCTATACTAGCTAAGTACCACAGAGAGCAAAATGCGAGCATCAGTAAATCTGTAAAGCCAATAAATATCATCCACACAAGTATAACGCGGATGCTGCGCGGATATTACAAGGAAATTGTACCCGCCCAGGCGCGGTATCTCGGTACCTTCCACACGTGCTCGTATTTAATTTCCGAACACTACCCGTATGCAAAATATTAATTTCAGATAAACCCGTTGAACTTACTCCCAAGAGTGAATAATTCTATATTCTCCTAAATTAGTGGAAAATTTTGTCTTTCATGTTAGAAATTTAATATTAGGGCTTTTAAAGTTAGTATATAAGATAGAGCTTGAAGGAATTTGAGACGTTTAAGAAAATAGTTAAGTTTTTTAAGTTAATAACACGATATATTTATTGTAAAAATATATACAGAATTATAAAAAAAGTTGAACCGCCGTGTGGTATCCACCCTCTTTCTTACCGAGGTGTCGCAAAAGGCGACTAAGGTAAGTTGATGTCACGCAGGCGGCCGGTCGTAAAATACCTAGCCAAATCATGTGACAACATGTTTGTAACATGTTGTGCGACCACACGTAGAGTGGGATACCCTTATCCCACTCTACGCGAATAGCAGAATGATAAATTACGATATGCATAGTAGCCTAAATTAGAAACAACATGAGCTTGGCTCCTGCTTTACCTATTGCACTACAAAAGAACGTACGGGAATCGTATCTATACTATAATATTATATAAAACTGACGAGTTTGTTTGTTTGTTTGAACGCGCTAATCTCAGAAACTACTGGACCGATTTGAAAAATTCTTTAAGTGTTAGATAGTCCATTTATCGAAGCTATATAACATCACGCTAAGATGAATAGGTCAGGAGCAGCAATAAAAAATATTACGAAAACGGCGAAATAAATAATGTATAAAATTAGGCGTTACTTTGCGGAGGTCCATAATAACAAACTAATGAGAATATTATTTTGCTATAATCCGCGATGAAGTAAAATAATTCTATAAATTAAATAAAAAATAGCTAAGAGATAAAAACGTGGTATCCTAGATATCTGGACGCTTTCATTTAAAACTAAAACCCTTTAAGTCTTTAAATAGATGCTTAATAAAAGCACTTCGAGAACGTTCTAAAATTTCCTTAATTAAAAAAGTCGTGTTATCAGAGCGGCTATAACTCAGCTGTTATCTCGAACAGAAAAGCAGAAACACGGCTCCGTACCAAATTACACTAAATGCAAGCAAACGGCTATAAATTTGGACAGTACTAAGTGAGCGGAATCCCGGCTATTCTACTTAAACGATTGCCGCTGTTTTGGATTTACTCGGCTTTTTATTTCTTCCCTAATATTCATGAGGAGGCTATACCCAAAATACCTATGTGAATAACATGAAATTATTCCTTTTTACTCGAGATTTTATCTTAATTTTTTGAGACTTGTTATTTTGTTATCTGTGTGAACATCCGTATATGTAGATATTATACAACAAAGTCCCTGTCTGTCTATATCCGATCGATTTTCTCAAAATCGAACGATTTTTTTTCGGTTTTTATTAAAAGTGCAAAATTTTGAGGAAGGTTTAAGTAAATGTTACATTACGATTTTATGTAAATTGAAGTAAGAATACTTTGGTGACACAGTGAATAAAATACGGGCGAAGCCGCAAAGACATCTAATTAATTATAAATGCGAAAGTTGCATGTCTATTTGTGTCTGTTACGCTATAACGGTTAATCCATTGGATGAATATAATGAAAAAAACCCTATATTCCTTTGGGAATACGAAAAAAACACAACATGACTTGATGAACATAAGATGACTTGGGCAATTAAGGTAACGTGAATGAGTTCGCCAGTAAGGCTTATGGTAAGACTAGTGTCGATAACAAGTAGAAATATAGCTGGGGAGATATAACAAACAAAGAACAGAATCTCAGACAGTTTAATATGACATTACTACTCTAAAGACAACGTGTCTATGACATCGCAAGCAACGCAGCAGTGTTCAATACAGCGCTAGAAGACGCTATTTCACAGAAAATATCTAACAAGTCTGCACTATAACTTTAGTAAATCTAGTTTTAATATATAGTTATTTTCACTCTTGACTACTCTTTGTAAGTATTTACTAAAACGGACATCAGTTGAACATCATTCCCAACTGAAAATAAGAAGAAACATCCAGAAACTGTCCGTTTAAGTCTTAGCATGTAAATCTTAACAAAAACAGACTTCGAGAAGCATTTATATCTCTTAATGTCTGCCGAGCTGAAAGTTTCGCCGCAAGCCGTGGAAATTAGTTAAAATTACTATCGCGGATTATATAGACGGATGTTAAAACTTTGTGTAAGGAAACTTTAAGCGAGTATTCTATTAATCTTTGACCGCGTGACAGTTTTGCTTGTAGTTAAGGAAGGGCCTTTGCTGTCCAGAGGCATCAGCTCTCCATTTGGAGAAAAAGGTTGTAGTTTAGACCCACCTCACTGCTCCAACGCGGATTGATGTGTTAAATATCTCCTTCGAACTATTCGGAGATATGCTGGTTTAGGAAGGTGTTTTCTTTAACGTTATACAGACAAACTTATAACGACAGCGACGCGTATTTCTCGAGACACGGCAAGAATTTTTAATATTTGTTTTTCGCCTTGTATCCATACAATAAAAAAAACCCTCGCCGTATGTATATTGGTCTGTTCGAGATAAATTCGAAACTACTCCACGACGATTTTCAATTGTCACGAGGAAGGTTTTAGAATATTATTGTTTCGAATAATGTCATGCCATGCGTGTTTTCCATTTAAGATGTAAAAATACCTCAAAGACTTTAATAACTTTCCAAAGTTTCTCGTTTAAACTAAAATATCGTCACGTATAATATCGAGGCACACGCCATGTGGTATCCGGCTGAATAGAATAGTACACCCTCATATCTTACCGACGTGTTGTAAAAGGCGACTAAAGTAAGTCGACCCGTCG
Organism: Morpho helenor; assembly: GCA_029227775.1. Taxonomy (NCBI): domain Eukaryota; kingdom Metazoa; phylum Arthropoda; class Insecta; order Lepidoptera; family Nymphalidae; genus Morpho; species Morpho helenor. The sequence goes on along the minus strand of JARGCU010000028.1, from coordinate 18,293,040 downwards.
TGTGGTATCCGGCTGAATAGAATAGACCACCCTGATTTCTTACCGAGGTGTTGTAAAAAAAGACTAAGGTAAATTGACGTCAGGTAGGCGGCCGGTCGTAAAATACGGAACTAAATCATGTGACAGAATGTTTATGACATGTTGTGCCGACCCCACTTAGAGTGGGATAAGGGAAGGAGGATGATGTATAATATTGAGACACCTATATAATAAATGATTATCAAAATACGTTAGTTACTTTATAAAGTAAGACTTCAGAATTAAGTATGATTTGAGGAAATAAGTAAGAGAACCAACGTATGTTTCTTAATAATAGTAGACAAAAAGAACTAAGTGACGTTATATTTCATGTTTTAATACATAAATATAACAATAAAGTAGAGAAGTAGGTAAGTTTAAGTTGTTATTGAGCATGCTCAGGGCTGCAAGTCACTGATATGAGTAATGCTCTCTGCAGGCGACCAAGTGCACTCAGTGGTTGAATTTCCGTGAAATTCCATAGAAGCTTTCAGTAGCGGAAAGGAAACAAGCTTATTTGGTATACCTGAGATGAAAATTCTCTAAATTCCAATACACAAGACTTTACGTGAATAATTTTTTAGTGAAATCCAGTCGTGCAGGATTCAATTCTCACAATATGCCATTTATAATAAAAGGACAAAAAATACACATATATTTGATTTTATACATACATACATAAAACCACCATCGCAACTACAATACACAAGCACTACACATGTTCACTATCACAAACTCAACAGTCGTTTTGCCCTGCAACCGCAGCATCATCAGTAAATAGACTCCACGACAAAATCGCAAACCTTTGCATTGCTTACTTGATTTGCTTTGCAATTTTGCCGTGGAGCCTTCACACATTCACTATTACAATCTCAAAAATCTTCAGTGGGTAATTTATTCAAATCACAGAATAGCAAAAAAATCATTATTTTTAGTATTAAAAAAGAAGTTGATACATAAAACCTACTATACTTTTGAATTTAAACTATTGTGAGTGTTATTCATAATTTATGTAAAGAAACCGGCTATACTCACGTCTTATTTTATCGGATGAGCCCGACTAGTATCAAGCCCATACGAGGCTCTTATTCATGAGCTTTCTGCTACGCCGCGCAAAGAGTTCACGTAGGACGTGAGTATGGCCGATTTTTTATACATTAACCTACTATACTATTGATATTTATCTAAATGTGGACAATGCCTTGTATTTAGCTCTTTAACCTTGCACAAATAGGAACTTATGTTTGTGATGATAAGTTTCAACTTTGATTCTACCGTCTGTGTCAAAAACAGATACCTCGGATGATTTGTGAGCGAGACGAGAATTAACGGCGTATTGCAACCGACGGATGCTGTTACATCGATCCTTCAACAGATATTGTCTGAACTTAATCTGACAGATGTTGAACTCATGCTTTCGACACATGTTCAAATAATTTGGAGATTTAAAAAAAAATACCGGATTGTATCAAGTCTATTGTATCGCTCTGATCACCAATAATGATAATAAATCATCACCCTCCTGCCCTTATCCCACTCTAAGTGTGATCGGCACAACATGTCAGAAACATGTTATCACTTGATTTGACTGCGCATTTTACGACCAGCCGACGTCAGTTGCCTTACATAATTGACGCGACCTCGGTAAGAAATGAAGGTGGTATATTTTACTCAGCCGGATACCCCACGGCGTATCAATTTACTTTAGTCGTATTTTACGATACCTTGGTTAGAAATGAGGGTGATCTATTCTACTTAGCCAGATATCACACGGTTTATCAACTTACCTTAGTTGCCTTCTACAACACCTCGGTAAGAAACAAAGGTGGCGGTATTCTACTCAGCCGGATACCAAAATGGCCAGAAAAATCACTCTCAGTCCAACAGATGAACAGAAAGCTTCCTGATATTTGTTTTTAATCATTTATTATAATCTACCATCATGATATTAATTTATTTAAAAGCTTGAATACCAGAAATTTGCTCGGAAATTAAAACAATTTGTCACAAATTGCATTTTCCATTTCAATCATTTCAATTTGCAACTAAATGGAAATGAAATGAGTGAACTTGTATAAACACCGTTTTCCTAATTAATTTAATCGAACGGAAAGTTTATGTTTGAGGAAAGCTTTAATTGAGAAATTAATTGCTCGCGTGGGTATGAAATTTCATAGAAATTACTATAAATACTTTATATTAAACAATGTTGACCCAGCCTCTAAGACAAAGTTGTGTTTCAGGTAACATTTACAGATAATTATTTCATTTACCTTTGGTATGGTTTTTAAAATTACACTTTTTTCAGTAGATATCATGGTAGCCAAATAAAATAATTTTAAATCTAACAACTTACAGAATTAGATGCAACTTTGCGGAATTCCATAATACAAAAATAATGCAAATATTATGTAACAGAAGGAAAATGAGGAAGTTGTATAGAGACGTGGAGTTAGCTGTGGCGAAGTATGCAGACGGGCGGAGAGGTGCGGTGCGGAGAGGAGCGGTGTGGAGAGAAGAGTGGTAGCGCTATTTGACGAAGTCGTTATTTGTGCGCGGAGTTGACAAGTATTTGTAAAATAATAATTGAGTTGACTTTTGGGTAAATTGCTTCTTATTTATTGAATAAGTGGAAAAAAATCATTGTCATAAATATTTTTCAATAATTCACATTAAAAAACCTATGGAATTCTCAATAATACCTCGCTTTTAATACCTTACATATATATAGGATTCGTTAACTTTGCACTACACACCACCAATTACCTCACTAAACTAGCACTGCACACATTTACTACCACAATTTCAACACGAAAAATCGAAAGGCTACGAAATGACTGTTAAGATTGTAGTAGTAAATTAGTTGTAATAAGAAGTAGTGTTCAGAGCTGGTGTAGTGTGATAATGGTGGTTTGAAGTAATTTTATTATATGCAACATGAACATTAAAAGTACACATCATTCCTTTTGTATTATGGATCACTGCCTAATCACACCTAATTCTACAAATTATGTACTTTTATAGGCACAATATAATGTTACCAAACAATTTAATAAATTAGAGCTTTGCTTCGTGCCCCTACAGAGTTAATTAGGAGTCAAAGCCTCAGGGGGACGTAATTAAACGGCGGATTCATGCGCCGCCAGAACGTGTCCTAGTTAAATTATTGTTATGTTTGTAGTCTAGTGAATGTTAGTGTCTAAATAAACGTCTCGCTAAACTTCAGTGAGTGTGTGCCAGTGGAATTAAATTATACGAGCGTCACGAGCTTTGGGAGTGCTTTGATATAATTTCAGGTTATAGTATTCTTTGTTAACGTCGTGTAGTATCCGGCTGAATAGAATAGTACCACCCTTATTTCTTACCGAGGTGTCGTAAAAGGAGACTAAGGTAAGTTGACCCACCGTGTGGTATCCGGTTTAGTAGAATAGACCACCCTCTTTCTTACCGAGGTGTCGTAAAAAACGACTGAGGTAAGTTGACATCAGGCAGGCGGCCGGTCGTAAAATCGCAGCAAATTCATGTGACAGCATGTTTATAATATGTTGTGCCAACCCCACTTAGAGTGGGATAAGGGCAGAAAGCTTACTTTTTTTTTACTTTGATTTAACATTCCTTTTTCAGAAGCGCTACAACTTCGTTATTGTATATAGCAGAATTTAGGTTGTTGCAAAAAATAGAGATAATAGCAACTCCCTTTTAATTAGGATAGCTGTCTTTTATAATCTTTTATAAGTTTTGAAACTACATATATACCTATTTATCATAATTACATATTTATATGACCTAGAGAAATTCGTATAACCTTGAACATTTTGTGTTTTCAGAGGCCACTTAATTTTTTTTAATAGCTTTAATTTAATAAGTGTTTTTCTTTTATTTTAGGAAAAATTTTCACATTTTATTGAATTGAAAACAGAGCTCAATGAAAACAGTTCTACCGCAATGTAACATAATAACTTATATGAAGGGAATGTGAACAACTCTACTGTTGGTTCGAAATTTCGGTTTATTTAATCCTCAATAGTAAAGTAGACTTTTTGATTTAACCCTACTATGTTTAACTGGTGTTATAACAAAGTTGAAATTGAATATGAGTTGTAGTATAACAAAACTTACAAATAATTTACGTACATACTTGTATAAGGTTTGTTATTTTTAGGTGAGGGTAATATTTTGCTTAATATCATTCCTCAGTGAAATTAACTTTGTTGTTGGCAGTCGAGAGCTCGCCGCCATTTACGTTTCAATCTACATAAATTTTACTTTAGCTGTTAAAAACAGAAGTATAAAGCACTACCTACTCTTTTTATAAGATTTCTCAATGTTGTTTTAATAAATAAATATAAATATATAGGACACTTACACATACAGTCGTCCGTCATCAAAGTAATTAATTTAATACTTATGTTATGTTAGATAGACAACTGGTGAATATATACATATATAATTTTTCAATACATACTTAAATATAAATATACACCCATGCTCGAAGAACCAATAATTTATTTTTATACAAAATGTTGGCCCTGGGCGGTAATCGAACCTGCGACCCGCGGAGCTTAAGGCAGAATCACTACCCACTGCGCCCACGGGCCAGTCTTCCTTTATCCAAAAACTAAGCTCCAGAAGCTATAATAGATACTAAATAGTATTCCAATAAACAATGGTAAAAATTTAAACAGAACCCACTTAGGGCTACCTACCTAAAGAAAACGGCAAAAATTTTAAAAAGAAATCAAAAATAATTTTTATACCCTCCACAATAATTTTTATTTCCACCATTGTTTCTCCTTCATTATAATAATACCATCCATTTTCATTAGCAACTGCGCCTTTTAAAATGAATTGTAGAGCAAACTAAGGAGAGAGCTCTTACAATCTGAAAGAACTAATTTAATTGTTACTTAGATAACGTTTCAAGAAATTATGAAAACTATTACGAAAATTAATACTTAAGCTGTGATAGCCCGGCGTTAAGACCGCGTAAAACTTTTAAGGGGATCACGAGTTCAGACCCCGTGCAGACACTAATGAGTTTTTGGGTCTGTGCCCAGCAGTGGGGTAATTTTACGATACTTTACATTTGCGATACTTTACTTTACTACTTACGTCCTGCCTTTTAATCAAGTTTTATTAAATCTCGAGTTAATATCTTAATCCAGTGCCATTAAATCAAAAGTTAATTTTACTGTTAAAATACTTATAGAACTTGTTTATAATTTCTTATAGTTTTACCTGTTTTGGATAGTCATAGTGGCATAAACACAGTGCACGTGCCTTATCAGTATTTACAATTTTTGATCGTCACGCTTCAGCTCTTATCCCACTCTAAATGGGGTCGGCACAACATGTTATAAACATGCTGTAACATGATTTGGCTACGTATTTTACGACCAGCCGTTTACCTGACGTCAACTTACCTTAGTCATATTTCGGTACGAAATATGACTAAGGTAAGTTGACACCTCGGTAAGAAATGAGGGTGGCATATTTTCATACGCAGTAAAATATCGTGAGAAACCCTGCATATCTGCAAAATTTCTGAATTTCTACGATATGAATGTCAAATGCCCTTTAATCTCTATTGTTTTAATAATAGAAAATATAATGCAGTTGTTACATAAACGAATAAGTGTAAATACTAGTAAATTCTTTGCTAAATAACGTGTTATGCGAAGGAAACTGCCGCAACGTAACACGTTATTTAGTAAACAATTTATAGCACACTGCATCGCCGTTAACCGTGCATCGGAATAAGTAACATTTCATAATGCACTTTATTTAGCACTGCGAGAAAATTTGTTGGATATTTGTGAAAATTATGAAAATAGCGCTCTTTAAAACCAACACGTACAGATATTTTTTATGCTCAGAAATGTAAATGAGAAAAATGCTTTCGCAATGCTTTGTAAAATGAAATATTAAATAAAAGCAAGAAATATTTTATGTGTATAAAACGTTTGAGTAACGGCTACGTAAACGGCTGAGTAGAATAGACCACCCTCATTCTGTACCGAGGTGTCGTAAAAGGCGATTAAAGTAAGTTGATCCGCTGTGTGGTATACGGCTGAGAATAATAGACCTCTTTCTTACCGAGTTGTCGTAAAATACAACTAAGGTAAGTTAAAGTCAGGCATGTAGCCAGTCGTAAAATATGTAGCCAAATCATATGACAACATGTTTAAAACATTTTGTGCCGACCCCACTTAGAATGGGATAAGGCTATGCCTATCCCACTCTAATTGGGGTCGGCGAGTACCTCTTTTATAACGAACTGTCGACTATTATTATAAATATCATAATGAATTAAAAGTAAACCTGCTTGCTGATCGTTAAACCTTTTAAAATTAATACGATAAACGTGTTCAGTTAAATGTATTTACATTATTGATGACATTCAACCCGTCAGCTGGAAGCTGCGCCGACTTCCCCCTCCCCAGTGACCTCCCCCCATCTATTACGTGATATATTGTACGTTTAAGTGTATTCAACTGTATTTTTCACGCATTTTCCCTTTGAGCCGCGACAAATACGTAGTTATCGCGACATTCACAGCTGACAGTGATTTATTATATCCACTCGTATCGTTTACTTTTAATCAAATAAATGTCAGCTATTGCACTTGAAAGAGGTCAGCAACGAAATTCAACTTGAATGAGCAGCGTTCGGTAAATGATTCGGTCCAAAACACTTCAGTTCCTGAACACTATTTTAGTGTCTTTCCACGAGGAACGTTGAAAAATCTAGAAGAAATCTATGACCAACAATGCGCGTCCATCGCTTGCGAAAGAGAAAAATAAGTAAAAGATCACACCTAATGATAATTGTCGAACTTCACTCAAGCTATTATTAAACTTTGGGGTTTAGGCATCAAAGACCACAAATATGACAATAATTTTCTAGAAATATACAGGCTTCCTCACTATATTTACACAATTATCTGTATTAAAACGTAAAAAAAGACATTTCAGAAATCGATATAATTAAAAATTCAAAACTATTCTACAGTACTAATTTAATAATACAATAGCAATCTTATGTAAATGCAAATGTACTTATTAGCCCGTACAACTATTACATAAATTTATACCTATTATAAAACATAGTCCCCAAATGCTGTCTGTCTATATGAGAAGTATGTCTGTCTATATGAGAGATAATATGAGAATTTGTCAAAATGTACTGTAAGATGTGCAATTCTTCCGAATGGTTTGAAAATACATTACCGTTTTATGTAAATTATGTTAAAGAGGTCGCGAAAATGTAATAAACTCGCCTATTGGAAGCTTTAGTCACGTGCGCCGCGTAAACCAACAGAGATACACTAAAGTAATGTACTAGAGAATTGTAGATCTACAAAAATACTACCAAAAAGTCTACAACAGCATGTATCTCTTATGGTTAACTCACAGTAACTACTTTTACGTTCTTAATTTCAATGCGGGATAAACTTTGTGACATATTGATTTCCACGCGGCCGAAGCCGCAACAGCTGGTAAATATATATATCTTTAAAATTGTTTAACTAATATTCAAGCATGTATAGTTAAAACATAAAAGCGTATGATAAAAATAGCAGTCAGAAAAAGAATATAAGAATGCCGCTTCTTTATATTATATAACCCAATAAAATCGAATACCCGTAAAAGTAACTTGCGGGAAGTCGAGCGGACTGCGGAGTGGAATGATGCTATGAGGAAAATAGAGACAATATTATACACACTGACAAAAGAAATCGAAAAATTGTGTGAGACAGAATAACATGTGATATCACAAACTATACCCGCGAGTTAGTTCGCGTCAAAGTGTTAAATTCCCTTAATTATGATAAGTTTTTCTTGTTGCTGGAGAAAAAAAAATTATTAACGTTCATGAATAAAAGGTAAGATGCATATTTAGTTCTGTGTCTTTCATTATCTCTTTCAGGCTCAAAACTTAATGTAAGCTCAAATTGAGTAAGTACCTGTAAGCTTTGTTTAAAAAAAGTACAATAACACCTTTTATTGAGAGTTTAACTGCAATAAGATCGTACGGAGAGATTTACATTTATAGCTGGATTGTAGTAGTCTGGCGTGTTCTACAGCCTATATATTCTGCATACATGTCCTCAATATGCCGTCTATCTCGGAATCGACATTAAGGCGGGATAAAACGTAGTGGCGTAGGATTAGGGCCCGAATACTCGATCCTTAACCCCCGAGCCGTTTTAGACGAGCGTTTTATGGAGATCCGCAATTTATGGGACGAAGGAGGTATGACTTGATACCGTACACAATTTTACTTTCATCGCTTCAGTTACAAAGAGCGGTGGTGTGAAAAATTTCTCAATCACACAACAATATAGTTAATAGGAGAGCTATGAGTGGATTATCGCTACATATTTAATATGTGGTAAATGTAACCTGTAAGCTGTGGTAGCCCAGCGGTAACACCGTGCGCCTCTTTCGAGGAGGTCTAGGGTTCAAACCCCGGGCAGGCACCAATGAGTTTTCTAGTAAAACTAATGTGTCTAATTGATAATTGCAATTTATCACACGCTTTTCGGTGAAGGAAAACATCGTGAGGAAACCTGCATATCTCTAGAGAATTCTGGGGATATGTGTAACCTACCAATCCGCATTGGAGCAGCGTGGTAGGTCTCAGCTCCAATCCTTCTTTCCATAAACGGAGAGAAGAGGCCTATGCCCAGCAGTGGGATAGTAACAGGCCGTTACTTACTTACTTACTTAAATGTAACCTCGCTTAATACTATGTCAGCACAGTCATAGCCAAAACCAGGCCACGATACTTAATCGCCTTAACTATTAGCCAAGCGGAAGCCACACTTTTGATACAGTAAAAATGCATAAGCTCTGATTTATTTTTATTTCGTAACCTTTACAAAATCTATGGAATAAGAAGTGATAAAGGGGAAAAATATTTAAAATTGCTACAATCTGCAAATAGATTTTCTAATCGCAGACTATAAAAAAATAAACTTATCAATACTTTTTGACACATTTTCGTTGTAATCTCTTACTCGCAAGATTCCTTTATCCTTTTAAAATCGAGGTTCTTTGAATTCAAATTTATTATCTCGATTAATTGATCTTTGATTTCAAAGGAACAGTTAAGATCTTAGCAGACAGAACTGGCATGGGGTCATTCAAGGATAATTATATCCTTAAAGTCCATTAAATCTTTAACAAACATCTAAGTAGCTTTTTTCCATTAGAAGGTAAAAGAATTTTCGTTTTCCCTAGAGAAACTGCGAAAAGTGTGTACTAGTGAGAAATATTTGTGAAAATATTAAAACTATTGCAACACCTATTCCTACATAAGTAGATAAAAGAACCATTCGAAGTTCTTTGGAATTTCATTCTACCCTCGTAGGACACCGTGTTCAACATTTTACACTTAACTATGCTAATGGAGGTGCTTGGTCCCTCACTAACGTTTATTCGTTCCCGGAGCCAACTTTAATTACATCACTAACGGCTCAGTATAACGATATGACAATAATTACCCCACGTATCCGTATAATTATCTAACGTAGTCGCTAACTGTGTGCTGAGCGGACAATAGCGGGAAAGAGGCGATTCAGCTGCCATGCAAACACTTTCGTAACCTAATTATAATACACATAGCTGATGAAAGTTAAACGTACCTAATTAGTTAGTTAATTAGGTAGTTTTTAATAATCCCAATTCTATTGTTAATAAAGAATAACATTTTACCTTTCAAAATTTTAATTTTAGGACAAAGGTCTCTAATACTTATATTATACTTATTTTGACTGGCCCGTTGGCGCAGTGGGTAGTGACCCAGCCTTCAGCTCCGCGGGTCGCGGGTTCGATTCCCGCCGAGGGCCAACATTTTCTATAAATGAATTTGTTGGTCTTTGAGCCTGGGTGTATATTTGTATTTAAGTATGTATTTAAAAAATATATAAGTATATATTCACCAGTTGTCTGTCTACCATAACACAAGTATTAAGTTACTTACCTTGGGGACGGACGACCGTGTGTGTAAGTGTCCCATATATTTATTTATATTTATTATATGGGTAAAGAAACGCCGTGTTGCGATTGATGCGTGTTGATGATGAAATAATTATGAAAATGAATAGTCCACCCTCATTTCTTATCGAGGTAGCGTAAAAGGCGACTAACGAAAGTTAACCCACCGTGTGGTATCCGGCTGAGTAGAAGACTATCATCATTTCTTACCAAGGTAGCGTAAAAGGCGACGAAAGGTAAGTCGACCCACCGTGTGGTATCCGGCTGAGTAGAATAGAGTATCTTTTCTTACCGAGGTAGCATAAGGACTAAGGTAAGTTTACCTCAGGCAGGCGGCCGGTCGTAAACTACTTAGCCAAATCGTGTTACAACATGTTGTGCCGACCCCACGTAGAGTGGGATAATGGCAGGAGAATGATGAATTGTAAATATGGAAAATTGAAAATTGGTAAACCTATGTCCTTGTTTATGTGTATGATTTATGAAATTTTGTTCAAATATCGATTTATATACTAGTCCAATATATAGGATAAAAAATACACAGTTTTCATTGAAAATCTGGGTCTAGCTGTGGAAGTTAAGAAAGAATAAGTAAGAAATGAAATCAGTAAATTTGTGCATTTAACACTTTATATTATGAAATTTCTGTACTGAAATTCTAAAATCGGGTTGTACAAAAAATTTCTAATAAAAGAATAAAACTTGCTGAACAGAAAATATCATGTACTTATAAAATTTTATAAAGCTAAGCAAAGGGCGGGATTGAATAATAAAAAGCTACAGATAGCTTCGTAAAGCGAATCTCAAAATTGCATCCTGCGCTGAAACGAAAGGAAAGCGACGGCGCAATGGAGGTCGTTACGGCTCTTGTGTCGCTTAAATGTTACGGCCACTTATTGATATTTTCTTTTTGTATTATCTGTGGACGTTGTATAAAAAACTACTGTATTTCAATTTCATGATAAAAATAAGACTCATCATTCCTCCTGCCCTCATCCCACTAAGTGGGGTCGGCACAACATGTTACGAACATGTTGTCACATTATTTGGCTACGTAATTTACGACCGACGTAAGTCGGGCGACTTACGTCAACTTAAGTTAGTCATATTGTACGACACCTCCGTAAGAAATGAGGGTGATCTATTCTACTCAGCCGGATTAGTCGCCTTTTACGACACCTCGGTATGAAATGAGAGTGGTACTATTCTATTCAGCCGGATACCACACGGCGTCATGATAAAAATAAGACTATTTGTTCCTGAATTACTTATGGAAACGTTAAGGTGATATTTTAATTGTTTGTATGAGATTTTTTTTAAGAAACCAAGAATATACCTTAAGGGATAGTGGTATAGTCGCTTAGGAGGCAGATGTGATCGAAAAAGTAATGAGTGTGACATGTGGGTACGAGGTCAATTAAAAATTACGTTTAAGCCAAGTTGTGCATTACGCTGAGCTTCATACCACGTATCCTCAACGTAAGTAGGTGTAGTATCGTCAGCATAAGTACAATCTTTAGCATTTGGGATTTTCAGATTACATAGGCCATTTATGAAAACCAGAAATAAAGTAGGCCCTAACATGCTTCCCTGTGGTATCCCATCACGAATAAAAATGGTTTTCAATCTTAACTTTCTGTGAACGATTTATTAAATAATTTTGATATAGATCTTAATTGTTTTCATAATATTAGTCTACCGGATAGCGGCAGGCAGATACAAACAGAATATGCGATGTAAGACAGATTTATCTGATGATATGACGAAAATCGGCGATATGACCAAAATCATACATAACGACAAAATAGTTATGGGTAAGCGCGGTCCAACTTAAATTTGGGTAGGTAAGTTCACAGCTAGACGCTTGCTGTGTCTATATAAAATGAATCCTAAAAATATAATTTAAGACTATATAAATAAGGATTTTTTAGTCTTGAAAGGTATTGTGCCATTGGTCGATTCATTTTCCGAACAAAGCGACCGAAATGGCAAACAGAGAAACCTGCACTCGCTACCTGCATTAGTGGTCGCTGCGGTCGACGTTAAAACACTGTTTATGAAGTGCGACTTTGGTTTTACATTTTTGATTACAAAAATTGTTTTATGCTCAACCTCGCAATATTATTGTTATATAATATAACTAAAACATTCCGTTTTATAAAATAAACCATTAGTTTCCGCGACTTCACTTCAACTTAAGCATTTTTGTGTTTATTTTTTTACGTCTTTCCGAACAAATGCAGATTTTTTTGTATCTCATATGTTAGCAATGAAAAGCTTTGACTGTATACATAAAAGCGTTACAGACAGATTTTCGCATTTAAAATATTTTAGACATAAGTCTAATTTAAAGTACAAAACGTGATAATATTTAAGAAAGTAAAAAACAAATCAATAGGATTTAATAGTTCGAAAACCAACTAAACATACAGACACAATGGCTTTCTCACTAATATATTAGATAGTATTAGATTACATTAATTAGATACTGATGAATTTGATGCCGAGCTCTTCAAATATAATTCTATTTGAACGTGTAAGTTAATATAGTTTAATTAAACCCATGTAACAAGCTCGTGTAGCTAAATCAGAAATTTAAGACTTTGTTTTGGAGAAAGAGATTATATTAGATTTTCTTATATATTTAATGACCATACATAATTATTAGTAACATAAACATTTAATATTATATAATATATAAACTATTTACTTAACTATTTTACAATAATTAAACTATTTACTTAACTATTTTACAATTTATAGAAGTAGGCGTTACTTAGCAGGATTATTCTTTCGAATACAAGAATCAATTCAATATTGTAACAAAATAATTCTACTATTAATTTATATTAAGTATTTATTAAAAAGTAGATTTACCAACATACATGTTTATGTGTACATACATATAATAAGATCGACCAATATTGCAAAATTTTCAAAAATTCTTGTCGAAGCTTCAAAGATTATGTCCAGTTTTCTGAGCACATCTACGTGATCTGCGAGATGAAAGGCGGACGATCGCAATATCTGTACTTTGCGGATTAACTGCACAATATGAAGCGAGAGACGTGGAGTGATTTGCTATCACAGGTAAGGCGATCGGCTATAGAATGCGGATTAAGATTGCAGATTATTTTCCGAATTTGTAATTATTTCATTTTCTTTTTAGGGCTTAGAACCAAAATGTTTTAAAGATGAAAGTATTGATATTTAGAGTATCTATGATGCAGTTAATAATGTTTTGAACAATGAAATAAGGTCCTTAAAAAAATTAAAAAAAAGTCAGGAAAACTTTACAAACAAGTCAAATTAGAAAAGTTTTGAAAAAGTTTTTAAGAAAATTTCTAGTCCCTACTGTTAACCATTAAGAAGTTCCCTGGTCTGGAACCAATCCTGACAGCATTAGATCATGCTTATCATAAACATGAATTTTCATCGGGACCAGTATGTAAAATATCAGCTCAATCGGACACTGGGAATTTTGTCAAATTTAACGAACTTTGTTTTATAATATGTAGGGTTAATTTATAATTTAAACTTTCTTTCCCGGTTTATCAATATTCCCTTAATTTAATTGCTACCTGTTACTAGAAGAATAAGTACCCCATTATATATTCCACGAACGCCTCTTAGCACAGTCAGTAAGCTCCCTCGGCAATTAACACAGCCCTTAATAACTGAAAGTGTACTTTCAGTTATTAAACACTGGTACAACCCTGAGTTCAATTAAAGCTCACTTCATAAATGATTTGCTATAACTTCGTAATCACTGAATTTAAATGAACAGCAGCTATATAGTAAGGCCTCTGTTCACATAATATTAATCTGATAAATCAAAAAAATCTTTATTTATTTTATTTGTGGTAGGCATGGTTACTAATCATGCACGTATAAAGTGTGAAAGAAGAGGCACAACATGTTATACACATGTGGTCACACAATTTGACTATGTATTTTACGAACCGCCGCCTGTCTTAAAGGTAATATACGCGCTAACATATAGGATAAAAAAATTCTCATTTTACCTTTAGCAACTGCAAAAAAATGACATTTTTAATTCAGAATATTTTAACAGTAGCGTCGAACGACGTCACGGGTCAATCTAGCTGTTCATAAAAATAAAGGTCGGTTATAAACTTTCTTCTAATTAACTTTTCGTTGGTAAAACATTTTAGCGGTTTATTTTTAAAACGAAGTTCAGAAAAATACCCTTTCTATTCTTTACCTGAAGATAACAACTTACAACCTATAATAGCTTATAAAAATCAATCAAAAATACACTGGTATTTAAAAGATTTTATTCAACTTGCAATGTTATATAGGTACAGTGTAAAGGTGGAATAATTTAATATGGAAATCGGCAAAGTAACGCCTGCTTCTATAAATATCCTATAAATCATTTAATTCTTGTGGCGCGTCGATCCACAGAGTCAAATGCCTGAAGTTGGTACCTGGACCCATCCCAAAAATGACTGCAGAATTCAATACAAGAACGAACTTGTTCCTGGTATTAGAATAAGATATGCTCTGGCGTGAAGCACTGTTTCACTTTGTTTAAGATTACCGGAGATTTTACCTCTCATAGAGGTGACCCTGGCAAATCCCATCCATAATTAACCTCCCAACTACGCTAGATGTTAAAAGCTACTTACGGACTCAAGAAATTTATTGTCCACGATAATGGCGTAAGATAAAACATTTTTAAAGTAATAGTATTCCCTCCCCAAAAATTAAGGTCCAATAAATCTGGCCGAAGGTGCTCCCGGGGGATTAATAAATCATCTCGACGTCCTGCCACGACCTTAATATCTTCCTTATGTTGTTGTCCAATATAATACCACAAAGTCCCCCGCATTAAACGCCAATGACCTCTTCTTGGATTTATATTTTATATAAGATATCTAGGCTGTATTCAGTCATGCTTTTTATAAGGTCTTTTGATTCTTGAATAATCACGTAGATGAATAATACTTTTACCCCTTCGTAAGCCCGTATAATCCATCAACATTCTCCTTCCCTAATCCCGTTCTAAGTGGGGTCGGCCCAACATGTTATAAACATTTTGTCACATGATTTGGCTACGTATTTTACGACCGGGCGCCTGCCTGATGTCAACTTACCTTAGTCGTATTTTACGACACCACAGTAAGAAAAAGGTTGGTCTATTCTACTTAACCGGATACCACACAAACATTAAAAGTTTTTTCGACTAAACAATCCGGTAAACCAAGCATTGTAATAGAAATTACTGCTATTCATTTATAAAAGAAAAAAGATCATATGTTCAAACAACATTTTGTAACAACCCCTTTTGGACGCCATTGCCTTTAGGACGTACGAACTACGAGTATGTTTACGTAATTGTAATGTTAAAATACCCTCAAATATGTACTGTTAGTAGTTTCTGGGGAGACTTTTATTATCTTATATTTAAGCCTGGTATATAAACCTATAATGTATCATGCTTCATAAATATTGCTCCAGCGGATAATCAAAGCGTATCAGACAGACAAACTCTCGCATTTATAATATTCGCATGAATACGCCAAAAACTCTTCCTAAGCATAAACTTTCCTCTCCAGTTACAGTCAGTTAATTCAAGGCTTTTGCGTTTCTCTTGAAAAGGATTACAAAATTTCTTCATTTAAAATCTGTTTCAAATCCAAAACTTGAGGCTTAAGATTTCACTAAAGATAATAAGCTTTCAAGAGTCCTATTACAAAGAAAACATAAATATAAATCAGACAAAGAATAGTGAAGAGCTCTCTTAACTAAAGTGTAGCCACAAACAAAGGCTGTAAGCCGGCGTAATCCTCTCGCGGAGCCTGACAAATATGTCTACCTCCCCAATTACCGAACAGGATCCGGGCGAAGTGTTGCTTAAATCGAAAACTGTTAAAATATATGGCAATAAATGCGAAAAAGGAAATGCTGGCCATTTTATCGATGGCTCAAATAATCAAATAAAGCATTTTAGTACTTACTTTTAAAAATAGGCTTTCAAATAAATATAAAATACAGTGGTTTTAGATTCCAACACATAGAAGAATATTGAATGTATCCTGCAGGATATTTAACTTTATTTTATTTAACACATATTTAAATTAAATGTTTTAGTCTATTACTGGAATCTTTTACGTTCTTTTCCGAGCAGAGCAAAATAATATACTATTTCAGATTCAGAGCAAAATAATATACTTCTTCATCTTTTGTTTAGTATTGACAAGAGATATATGTTTATTGTATTATTATTTTATTTTATATTTTTGTACTGCTTAATACAATTTTTGTTTCTGGTCTTAAACGCTATATGAAAGGTTATAAAGTAAGGTTTATAAGGTTGCGGGTTTCGTGATAGTAAACGTGTGTAGTGTTTGCCTACTGTGGTGGCGGTGGTGGAGGTTTGTGCATGTGTTTTGACGAAGCCTGCATCTATCGGGTATGAAAATGTACAGTCCACTCTACATTTAGTATTACATATATTTTCTATTTACTTTATCGCGATATATAGCAAAATTAAATTATTATTATTATATTATTATTATTATTGTATTACTCATGCATTATATAATAGATCTTCGCCTAATACGCCTAATACTATAAATTATCCAAATCTCATGTGTCCCCATGTAAACATCGTGCTTATTTTTTTTCTCTTCCCGAAATAATTGAAATAGTTTATAACAGTATTTGTAAAGGATATTCGGCAGCTTTAAGTAGCATCGTTAGCAAACACAATCCACACATAACACACAAACAGCAAAAGTTTCCTATTCCGGCGTAGATTTCCACCGAGCAGTTTGAAACCCTAACGATACGACTCCGCTGTAGTTTGCCGGAACATTTATCGCTTGCTTGCACTTAGCACTTAAAACTTCTTTACCGTGTCACTCTGAAACCTAGGTTTTAAAGTCGGAAGTTTGTACGAACTGACGCGATCCCCCCTTTTTAAACGAAATTGGCCTCCCGAAGACATCTCTTCTTTTTAGTATTCGTACTTTACACTTCGCGTTTTTAAATATCTTTTTAGTACTATTTTTAGATCTCCCGCTCCGTTTTTATGTTGGAATACTTTTCCGACACTCGTTTTTGCATACGAACTTCAAATATATGAACTAACTCCACCATATTATAATAGAAATATATTTTAATAATCATATCATGAGATATAGGAACTATGCGATCTTGTACATGGTAGCAATTACAAAATGTAACTATTTATAAGTATTATATTTAGTAAAGAACTGTTTTCGAGTTTTTTGTTGGCTGCGGTAAGGGCAGCTTTCTGAAAGACCAGTAGAGTCGATTTAAAAGCACTTGTTTACAAGTTTTGGTCAAGTAAAGGCAGATTAGAAAATTTATTTAATTGTTTGATAGTATTTGCTCTTATTAAAGGATTACTATGTTGCGATTAAGGAATTCAGTTATTATTTTAAATTTGTTATCCCATTATGTTTTATTCTTATTATTATAATGTATCACAAACGCCGTGTGGTATCCGGCTAAATAGAATAGTATCACCCTCATTTCTTACCGAGGTGTCGTAAAAGGCGACTAAGGTAAGTCGACCCGCCGTGTGGTATCCGGCTGAGTAGAATAGACCAACCTCATTTCTTACCGAGGTGTCGTAAAAGGCGACTAAGGTAAGTTGACCCACCGTGTGGTATCTGGTTTAGTAGAATAGACCAACCTCTTTCTTACTGAGGTGTCGCAAATACGACAGAGGTAAGTTGACGTCAGGCAGGCGGCGGGTCGTAAAAACGCAGCCAGATAATGTGACAGCATGTTTATAACATGTTGTGCCGACCCCACTTAGAGTGGGATAAGGGCAGGAAGATGATGATATTATAATGTATCACAAATTACTACTCTAAAATATGCCACGTGAAACTGTCTCAAGAACGATGACTGCGTTTCTGCGTTAATGAGTTTAAATGATTCATTAATCATTTCATCACAGAGTTCATTAAGGCCAAGTGAGGTTAGATTTGCGGAAACGCACTAGCAATTGAAATCTTTACTATATCAAATTTAATCCTGCTAATTAATAGATAACATCAGTACTGAAATGATATATTTAATTCGATTCGATGGAGCTAAATGCGGAACGCACTACTATAACACGCAACGGGCGATTACAAAAACAAACACACGAAAATAAACGGTACGCCTGTAGAAAGTCATTAAAGTATTTTTAGAAAAGAAATATACAGAATTGTTTTTCGTTTTCGACGAACACTAGATACTAGATAGAAACGCTTCTAGTTTACTATTTAAGGATATTTAAATGTTCCTTACGCTTACTGTATTAAATAATAGATTATTGACTAAAGTTAATAAATTATTATAAATGTATTTAAATATCTGAGCATTTAAACTTTGTTATTGGTGTCTGACTAATAAATGTGGCAATTTTCCAATTTTTCAGAAGTCTAAATTGAAGAAAGGACATAAAACAATTAAATATAAGGAAGTAACACTAAATTGTGTTAACAGGCAGTTTTATTACTACATGTGGTATGTTACTGAAAACTCTGTACGAAAGCACTTAAGCTAAAGGACATTAAATATTGCAGAAATGCGTAAAAATATAGTAAGTTAGTTAAACTTTATTGTAATAATAATATTTTAATGTTTGTTTTTTTTCAAAATTACTTATGAAGTTTATCAATCACTAATTAATAATGCAATATGTATTTTTTCTCTGTTGTTAAAAGAAAAGAAGGGGTTTTTATTCTATATGTTATGTCGGTAGCAATGAAAAAGCTTTAATCGCCAACTAATATAATCTGTGATAAGCTGTCAAAGCGTAACAAAGAGATAGACCGACAAACTTTCGTATTTAGTATGGATATAATATCAGAAAATAATCACCCATAATATCTACTGGCCGTCCGAAGTCGAATAGCATTTTATGAAATAAGAAAACTTAATCTAGTTCATTATCCTTCGAGTATAATCATGTCCAATAAGCCATTGTTAGCGTACAACTTGATTGGACGGTCGCTGGTAATTAAGAGTCGGGTGATATTGTTCAGCTGCTTCCGAAGCAAATATAAAACGTTTTATAGGAATACTCCACCGTCGATAACAAAACCACCTTGAAATATATAATGAATATTACAACGGATTATTTCGCAAAATCAAACCTTAAAAGTGGTAAAGTAACAATCTGTTACTCTACCACCACTGAGTATAGGTGTCTTCTATACACTGGAGATATAAATTGGAGCTAAGACCTACCACGCTGCTCCAATGCGGATTAGTAGGTTACACATCGAATTTTCTAGAGCTATGCAGGTTTCCTCACGATGTATTCTTTTGCAGAAAAGCGTGTGATATGGCAATTATCAATTAAACACATAAGATTTGATAGGAAAACTCATTAGTGTCTGTCCGGAATTTAAACCCGTGACCCCTCGAAAGAGTCTCACAGTTACCGCTGGTCTATCACAGCTTTATTTTAAGCTAGCTGTGTCCACGGCTTCGTCTGCGTAGACGTATGTATTTAAATTAAATCGTAGTGTAACTGCTAACTTAATCTTTCCTCAACAATTGGATGTTTTAGTAAAAACCGTACATAAATCTGTTTAGTAGATTTTGAGAAAATCGTTCACATACTGACATACAGCTTTTGGGGCTTTGTTTTATAATATGTATAAATTTCATTTATAGAAGCAGACGTTACTTTGCGGAACTCCATAGTACAGAAGTTACAATAAAATTACTTTGCTGTAATCCGCGTTTGTTAAGAGAATACATGCAATGCTATGTAAATGAAGCAGGCAACAATCACATGCCACATACATGCAGGACAAGCCACACGTATCACAAGACGCCGCCAGCACCAACACTCCATTCAAGCACTACACACACTCACTACCACGCTCTACGATCGCTTCGCCCCGAAACCGAAGCATCATCAGGAGAATAGGCTTCACGAACAAAATCGTAATGCGTGGAGCCTATCCTCCTGAAATAGAAGTATAATATCCAGTTATACTATCATATAACCGCGGGCAGCGAGTGTTTAACAGTACTATAGTATTTCGTTTGTAGAATTCACTTTAGTTGGATCGAAGCTATTAAGCTTTAATACTTTGAAGTAGTTAATTGCAGCCGCTCGGGGCAGATCGCGTGCTCCCCTGACACCTGTCGACATGCAAAAGCTTTGTAAACTGAAAACAGTTCCGTTAAAATGTTATTAATTGGTACAGATTTCGAAGTTGCTCGTTGCTTATAATATGCTTATAATTACACGCGACTTTACACAACTTTAGTGGTAAAATATCCTCAAGTGTGCACTATATCCTAACCTTTGTATCCTACTATATATAAATGCGAAAGTTTGTGAGTATGGATGTTTGTTTGTTACTCTTTTACGGCGAATCCGCTGAATCAATATTTATAAAATTTGACATAATTATTCCTTATACATCGTTAAAATATAAGTTATAGGAATCCTGTTAGTGGTTTTGCGATTTTGGTAGTGGAGTCTATCTCCTGATGATGCTTCGGTTGCGGGGCGAAACGATTGTTGAGTTTGTGATAGTGAACGGATATAGTGATTGTGTATTGTGGTTGCGGTGGTGGAGGTTTGTGCATGTGTTTTTACGATTCCTGCATCTATCAGGTATGATAACCGATTGTCCACTCTACATTTAGCATTATATATATTTTCTATTTTACTTCATCGCGGATTATATCAAAATAATTTTATTATTACTTTTGCATTATGGATCTCCGCAAAGTAACGCCAAATTCTATAAATCCTGATAGGTCTACCAAGAATAGGATGACATTGAAAACCATCTATTAAAAGTAAAAATGTAGTCTATTATAAATACGTAAGTAGGATAGGATAGAAAGTAGGTAGTATAATACAGTTGAAGTATAGTAGTTTTTTGGCAGATTGTATCGTTTGCTGGTTAGATAACATTTACACCCTAACGGTAACGGTAAAAGTTAAAGTATCATACAAGTTTAATATGGATTAAACTTGTATGATAAGATTAAGCTATTCCGTAATATCCCTCGTTATACATGGGTATAACGAGGGATATTACGGAATAGCTTACAACAAGCTACTCAACGCGGGAGCGGATTATCTAAAGAGATTGGTGCAATAACGTGGAAGTTGGAAGTCGGATTAAAGTCGAGCACTAATTTTATTGCCACAGTTCGCTCGAGCGGCCGGGAACACGAATTGTTATCACTGACACTTGTTAGTAGGTAAAAAGGTTTGTCGGCGAAGAATAATCCTATTTTTTTTTAATTTACTCAAATCAAAAATCAAGTTTGTAATTTGTCTCTAAAATACTTTTTTATTGTAAAGTTGTAAACTTAGTATAACGCCTATCAGCGACCAGCTACGCACTAGATTATATTGTAATTTTTTTAATTTGATATTAATTAAAAATACATTATTGTAATACTTAAGTTTGAAAAGAGTAACCGTCGAGTTTTTTGCTGGTTCTTCTCGGTAAGAGCACCTTTCCAAACCAGTCGTTGCTTCATTGTAATTTGATGATTCGTAAGTGCTTGTAAAGGCCAATTTGAATAAAGAATTATTCGAATTTGAATTTACTATAATAGTTTAATGATATGCATATAAAAGGAGTGGCACCAGAGTTGACGAATGATAAAGGAGAGTTGAAGGAGACATATTTCCGACCCCACTTAGAGTGGGATTTAGAGGGTAAGAGGATGATGATAGAGTTATTATATTAGTAGAGGAGCCAGCCTAAAATGTATAACTATCTGTCCCTCTTTTTCATGCGTTATTAGACAAAGATATACGAGTTAACTTCCTTCTCAGAATTTATTGTGTGACTATCCTTATTACCTTTTACGAGCACTTTTGAATGATGAAAAATAAAATGAATCTAGCAAGAAACTCTCTCACTCTTCAAAAGTAAATATTTTTTAAATCAAATCAAATCAAATCAAAAACCTTTTATTAACGACTGTCACACTTACCCTACATGAACATTTACACTTATAAAATAGACAATATGTTTTAGATATCTAATTGTTTACATATTAAAAATCACAATATAATCAGGTCGTAGCTGGTCGCAGATTACGTCAAGGCTTTCTTATCATCAACATAGTCTTCAACAGTTAAGTACCTATGGACCCCCTACCGTATAGTATAATATGATCATGTAGTGATATTGCCGCTCACCTAACGACAAGAGAGGGGATGTTTTAATAAAAAACACATTTTTTTGATTTTGATATAGTAAAAGTGAGCTGTATCGATTTGTATTTTATTACCTTTACAAAATTTGACAACCTATCACGTACTTGCTGTGGTGGCCCAGTGGTAACATCGTGCGCCTCTTTTGAGGAGGTCTAGGGTTCAAACCCCGGACATCAATGAGTTTTCTAGTAAAACTTATGTGTCTAATTGATAATTGCAATTTATCACACGCTTTTCGGTGAAGGAAAACATCGTGAGGAAACCTGCATATCTCTAGACAATTCTGGGGATATGTGTAACCTACCAATCCGCATTGGAGCAGCGTGGACGGTCTTAGCTCCAATCCTTCTCTCCGAAAAATAAAAAATACGGAGAGAAGAGGCTAATGTCCAGCAGTGGGATAGTAACAGGCCGTTACTTACTACTTTACTTACTCTATAACGTAAACCTATTGTCTATTGAAATCTTTCTCTGAATATCTTATCGAAATGAACTGTTTAAACAATCTAACAATGCAATTATCGTAAAGCCGCTCTTACACTGAATGAACTTGGGCGATTGTGGAGTTGGAGTGAGCAAATAACTTCGGCAGCTCCTAATTGATCTTAAGGCGCCTCTGGGATAACTCCCACTCGCTAAGGGCCGCGTTAATTGCTCGGGGAGCACTTACTTACCTGATTACATTTACTTACACTCGTGGAGTTTGTATTTCTAAGTATGCCTACATCAATGGTGATTGATTAAATTAAATTCTGTACGTTTTATAGTGACACTGAATGTCATCCTTCTGCCTTCAGCCCACTCGGGGATAAGGGGTGGGCACAACATGTTATAAACATGTTGTCACATGATTTTTCTACGTATTTTACTACCGGCCACCTGCTTGACGTCAACTTACCTTTGTCGTATGTTGCGACACTTTGGTAAGAAACACGGAGGTCTATTCTAATCAACCTGATACCACAAGGCGGGTGAACTTACCTTAGTCGCCTTTAACGACACATTGGTCAGAAATGAGGGTGGTCTATTCTACTCAATCGGATACCATACGGCATAGCATTCATAGCACAACGGAACGAATAAGAAGAATAAACAAGAGGTGATTCACAAAAGAGTTCTAACAATACGACACGCTCTTAGTAAGTAAGTAAAAAGTAAGTAGAGGCCTGTTACTGCCAGCCACTGCTGGGAATAGGCCTCTTCTCTCCGTTTTTGTAGAGAAGGATTGGAGCTAAGACCTACCACGCTGCTCCAATGCGGATTGGTAGGTTACACATATCTCCAGTATTCTCTAAAGATTTCCTCACGATGTTTTCCTTCACCGAAAAGCGTGTGATAAATTGCAATTATCAATTAGACACAAGTATTTAACAGAAAAACTCATAGGTGTATGCCCGGGTTTGAACCCGTAACCTCCTCGAAAGAGTCGCACGATGTTACCGCTGGGCTGCCAAAGTTACGCCTTAGTAGCGAGAACAAAACCGCAACATCAATATTGTATGTTGTTAAATGGCGACAATTTCCATGCAAATTACACGGCAGACTTCGTTCCCGGGCAGTCCAGGAACTTTGGTACAATATTTTATAGCCGCCGGGGCCGCGCTGCGTTTTTTGTGGCCTAACTTTGGGAAAATATGCTTATGGATTCATGAAGTTACGAGCGCAACTTGGTTTAAGTTAGTTATTGAAATCGTAAAGCATTGCTGTTTAACGAAAACTTTATCATAATATTGGTGGTGTACAGAAATTGCCAGTCTACGATGGACGTGCTTATGTGAACAGTGTTTATATAGATAGCTTTTACCTGCAACTTCGTTTGCGTGGACTGTTGTAGCGTGATAGGTTAATAATAGATGGCGCTTTTCAATGTTATCCTATTCCTGTAGAATTAACAGGATTTCTATAGTCTAAATGTTACTCCGTTGTATACTCACACACTTTCGCATATATAATATGAATCCCTAAAAATGTTTTATCTGCTATCACCACAAATAAACATGTCAATTTGTTTTTGCAGATTACAGTATGTACTAAGGGTAAACTGATATCTTTTGTACACTAATAAGCAAATTTCCATATTCATGTGAGATGTTGCCATTGATTTGTATATAAAGTAAAGTAACGGCCTGTTACTATTCGTCTCCTTTACCCTTTTTGGAGAGAAGGGTTGGAGTTTAGATCCACCAAGCTCTAATGCGAATTAGTAGGTTACACATATCCCTAGAATTCTCTAGAGACGCAGGTTTCACGATGTTTTCCTTCAACGAAAAGCGTTTGATAAATTGTTATTATAAATTAGACACAAATTTTAACAGAAAAACTCATTAATGCCTGTCCGGGGTTGAACCCGTGACCCTCTCTCGACAATAGCACGGACTCGCCGCGGGACTACCACAGCTTATACAATTTCCAACAGCGGTGAAAAATATTTTTCGAAAACTGTTGATTTTAAAAAGTTTAAGCTTAAATCTATAATTCTGAATTCATGCTCTATCAACGCCATGTTATGTTCCCATAAGCACTTGTTGCGTAAACAGTGGCTGCTCAAACTGCCGATATGCCGCTATAAGCCAGATTTACTGGTTGTGCAATATATGCTTCAATACTGTAATTCAAGCCGAGCCACCTGCATTTCTACTGTAATATCTTCATTCATTCATTTATACATTGCACCAAAACATTTAAGCTATTAAAACTTCATAAAAATTAAAATATAAATTTTAAACTAAAATATTAATAAAATGGAAAAATTCATTAAGGAAAAAAAAGAATGTGTGGATGTAGTTGTCTTCCAAACCTGTACAGGACAGGAATGTCGAAATGTAACTAGTATTAAGAATTATATTTTTAAAAGAGCAACCGCCGAGAGCTGAGGTAGTCCAGCGGTAACACCGTGCGACTCTTTCGAGGAGGTCACTGGTTCGAACCCGGGCAGACACCAATGAGTTTTTCTGTTAAAACTTATGTGTCTAATTGATAATTGCAATTTATCACACGCATTTCGGTGAAGGAAAACATCGTGAGGAAACCAGCATATCTCCAGAGAATTCTGGAGATATGTGTAACCTACCAATCCGCATTGAAGCAGCGTGGTAGGTCTTAGCTCTTATCCTTCTCTCCAAAACGAGAGAAGAAGCCTATTCCCAGCAGTGGGAGAGTAATAGGCCGTTACTACTACTACTAACCACCGAGTTTCATGCGGGCTCTTCACGATAGGAACAGCTTTCCGAACCAGCAGTAGAGTTGACGATACAAAAGCATTTACAAGTTTATTTCAATAAAGAATATTTTGAATTTGAATTGCATTCCAGACGACAACGATTTGCAAAATTTTCAATAAAGGCCACCTTAGACTGCATAGTTCGCATCGTAGCCAAGCGCTTACCTCTTACTTACGTACTTAAAAAAGTAATCTAAATTTCCACACAGCCCCTTTTGGAATTTTAAAAAAATCGGGATTTAACTTTGGAATGTAATCGAAAAATTATTCACATATTTGTAGCATTGGGTTGATTAGAATAAGCCCAACCATATCGTTATTACAATCGCGTAGCTAAGTGCACGTGGGACACAATAGACATGATTGCAGATGGAACGGAACGCTGATCGTTAAGCTCGAGCTTTCATTAAGGATTCGTTAGCTATTGTGTATCTATGCTATTCATTTCACGCTATAACGACTTTATGTCGTTGTGTAAGCCCTGAACGCGGTGGTACTATATCTTTGCTCTTGAATACTTGACTGTTTCAAAACTGAAATGGAAAAAAATCTGAAAAAAGCTACTATGTAGTAACTTTTTCTTTTAATTGATTATAAACTTTGTAGATTACAATCAATTATTCTATGATTTATTCCTGAGCCGCTTGCCACATTGTTTTGGTATATTTATTTACTGTACAATTATCATAGTTATTTTTTTTTGCAAGCAATACGCGTTTAGTAAGGTTTTCTTTCGGCCTGGAGATATGGGGGAAACGGTGTAACCTCTACAATCAGGTATCTAATCCATAGGTACCATCTTACTTTCTGCTTAAAGTCTGCGTCACATATATTATTGAGGGTTATTAATTAGTAGTATTTAAATTTACAGACAAATCAATATGATCGAAGAAATCTGTAAGCGTATTACTAACGTTTTGAATTCTTTAACGTGGAAATAAACTTACCGCCGCGAATAAGAACCTCTGTCCTATTTCTCTAATTTACAAATAAATTAACGGTGATATACGCGTCTCTTCTTATATAATAAATTTGTCAGTGATATATGCATCTCTACTTATGTACTAAATTTGATAGTGCGATACGCGTCTCTACTTATATAAGAAATTTGACAGTGCTATACGCGTCTCTACCTATTAAATAAATTTGACAGTGATATACGCGTCTCTTCTTATATAATAAATTTAACAGTGCTATACGCGTCTCTACTTATATAATAAATTTGACAGTGATATACGCGTCTCTACTTATATAATAAATTTGACAGTGATATACGCGTCTCTTCTTATATAATATATTTTTCAGTGCGATACGCATCTTTCCTTGTCTCTGATGCAATAGTCTCTCCGTCTGTATGTCTGTTTTTCGCTGCGGCAATATTGATCAAATGAAAAAAGCAAGCATATAATATAAATAAATCCCCGTCATTCCTTCAAAAACCTTAAATAATGTATACATAATGTACTTAAGTTGACGCAAACGATAATAAATTTAAAGATAATCAAGACCCAAATTAAAATGTCCATTTACTTTACTCTAAAAGACGGCCACGTTAATACCTCGAGGAAGTTAAACACCGTTGTTCAAACTTCAAGTTAAATACCTTTCACAAAGTAGAATTACAAATATTTACAACAAACACAATTGGAGACTCCGGCTGCCTAAACCTTTTCGAGTTGAATTTTGCAAACGGCTATAAAGGAAAAAGTCATAACGAAAAATAACCACTTTCTTTTTTTGGACCGTTCATTTATTATTTCTTAGCCTCCGGAAACATTGTTTTATATAAAAAATGCTTGTACGTAAACGGACACAACACTTACTCTACACACACCTACCCAACCAAAATATTAGTCATCATCATTCTCCTCCGATTATCCCACTCTTAGTGGGGTCGGCACAACCTGTTGCCACATGATTTAGTTACGTATTTTACGACCGGCCGCCTGCTTGACGTCAACATTGACATTTCGGTAGGAAAGAGGTTGTCTATTCTACTCAGCCGGAATCCACACGGTATTCAACTAATATATTAGTATGGACTAATATAAAATAAAAGTCTGTCCGTTACTTTTTCAAGACTTTACTTTTTTACTGCAGTAATGTTGAGAAAATTTGGTAGCATAAATACCAAGCTAACACATTGTAAAATAATATTACCATTTTCAAAACAATTTCAACATTTAAGTTGACGCGAATGTAGTTACGGGTACAAATTCTTTGTATATAAAATTGGCGTCACTATACTTATAGCCAAATGCATTATGATTAAGTAAAACAAACACCATTAATATACAAATTATAAAAACAATATCAAGAAATAATTATTTTTGTATGAATGGGAAATTAACATAATATCCATAAATGTATTAAATTCTTTAAATATTAACATTGTTAATTATGTTAATGGAAATTGTATGCGAACATAAATCTGATATTTAACGGAACGAGCAACACAAGTCTGTTAGGAATAATATTTATTTAAATTTATGACTTACGATTAATTTCATAATAATATATTTACGTAGAGATGTAAAGATTGTCCAATAACAAAAAACCAAACATGGGTTATATCAACATTCCAATCATTATTTATTCAAGTAAACTTGCGAACACGTGATTTAGAATTGTCAACTTTACTCCTGTATATAAGATGCAAAAATTAAAATAAGTGTTAAAAATTATATGAATATCTTTCTAGTAGATTTTTTTTTTGCTAAAACAATGATTGTGGACACATCTATTTATCGAACAGTGCCACATAGTCCCATATAAGCTAAACTAATTTACCTTGAATAACGAATCGACTGTTTGTTGTACTTAATGTGAAAATAAATCTCACAGTAGCTGAGTGTATCGGACCCTGAATTAGTTCAGTAGGACTAATCGATTAGCGGTGTAATGAATGCAATCATTAGTCAACTAAACAATCCGGTAATGGATAAACCTTTTATAGTAATAGCCTCTTTTTCATACAGTTAATTAGAAGAACAAATTTATTTACAAAAGTAAACTATCCAAAAAGTTCGCCTGATGATATATTTTGCTTTTTGTGAGCCTATTTTTTAGGTTATCTGATGCCCAAAACGAAACAAACTGAATGGAATTAGCTCGAATTAAATTAGTTATTATTGCAGAAGTAAAAATATGGTGTGATATCCGGCTGAGTAGAATAGACCACCTTTCTTACCGAGGTGTCGCAAAAGGCGACTAAGGTAAATTGATGTTAGGCAGGCGGCTGGTCGTAGAATACCTTGTCAAATAATATAACAATATGTCTATAACATGTTGTGCCGACCCCACTTGCGAGTGGGATAATGGCAAGAGGATGATGATGTTTATTAAACGAAATTTCCTACCAGGGGTAGGAGATTTTCGCTTACGACCGGCCGTCTGCCTGACGTCAGTTGCCCTACTTTAGTCATATTTTACGATACCTCGGCAAGAAAACGGGTGGTTTATTCTTCTCAGCCGGATACCACATGGCGAGTCAACTTATCTTAGTCGTCTTTTACGACATCTTGGTAAGAAATGATGGCGGTCTATTCTTCTCAGCCGGATAACACACGGTAACGTTTTATAATATGCAAGGATATTAATAAATTTTATATGTATTATTGTTTGTTTCTTCTCGAATAGACTTCCTCGCACTCAAAGTTTTACGACAACTTTTATTAAGGAAAAGGTGTCAATACAATTCATATCGGCAATGTAAGGAATAAATTCTATACTGAAATACGTGTGTACTCTCCGAACATCCAATCCCAATTCCTCTCAAAGGCCGTAAAGGAATTTCAATAAAGCCAATACCAACTTTATACACAGGCACTTTGAAACAAGATATAAAAAGGTCTAACAACTTAAATCCAGAGTATAAAGCAATCTAAGCGAATATTTTACCTGTTATGTGAATAAACGTTAATATATGTAAAATTTAGTTCATAATATATTCATATTTTTATACCTATCATACAGAAATATATTACTGTTAGCCGTGTGGTATCCAGATAAGTAGAATAGACCACCCATATTTCTTACCGAGGTGTCTAAGGTAAGTCAACCCGGCGTGCGGTATCAGGCTGAGTAGAATAGATTATCCTCATTCCTTACCAAGGTGCCGTAAGAGGCTACTAAGGTAAGTCGACCCGCCGTGTGGTATTCGGCTGAGTAGAATAGACCACCCGCTTTCTTACCGAGGAGTCGTAAATTACGACTAAGGTAACAAGACGTCAGGTAGGCGGCCGATCGTAAAATACGAAGCCAAAATATGTGACAACATTTTTATAACATGCTGTGCCGACCCCACTTAAAGCGGGATAAGGGCAGGAGAATGAATGAATGACAGAAATATATTACTATTACTATAAATAATGAAAAAAATTAGTGTCCTGCCACTATAAAGAATTATAAAACGATAGGTGATGTATATAATAGAGAAAGTAGGAACCGACATAAGCTTGCGGCTCCTGCTTTACGCCTTGCAAAAGTACGTAAGTCATTTGTGGGTTTTGCGTATAAGATTCTATAATAAAATTCCGCAATCAATTTTAGCTTTGCCATTACAGCAGTTTAAAAACACTGTTAAAAAGAGGCTGATCCAGAAAGCCTACTATACTGTTGAGGGTTACTTAGAAGATAAGAATGTGTGGATATAGCTCGCTTAGACCCTGTACAAGACAGGAATAACGAAATGTAACTAGTATTAAGAATTATACTTTTAAAAGCGCAACCGCCGAGTTTCTTTGTGGCTCTTCTCGGTAGGAACAGCTTTCCGAACCAGCAGTAGAATTGACGATTCAAAAGTACTTGTTTACAAGTTTATTTGAATAAAGAATATTTTGAATTTGAAAAGAATAACACGCAATTCACAACCACTTTAACAAAATTATTTCCGCTGCTGAGACACTGTAATGGCCCCGGAAAGCACTCAAACTGTTATTGCATTTCACTGTACGGCTCCCCGTAAAGTGTCTAAAATATGTAGATTATCGGAGTTGGAAATAAAACATGAGCAAATACTTAAATGCTAAAATGGCGTGCCCCCGCCGGAAAAGGCAGCGTTGGTAGATGGACTGACCGCTATTAGATGGACTGACGGTGGTGATCTGTGGTGAGACGATATGTCCTCCTTGTCCAGCAATGGACATAGGTAGAACATGTTTCTAGTCTTCAGTATGAAGAAAAAGAGATGGTCAAGGAATATTACATTTCATCGTGACTCCCACCAATATAATAATGGTTTCAATATGATAAGATACTGCGAGTTTTCGAAGATGATCGCAGCATCTTTAGAACTAGTGAAAAATTACCACAATAGTGCATTTAAAGCTCGTTACTTTCATAGGTAATCCAAAAATAACTATTAACATCATAACAAACAATAATTGGTATTCGACTGTCAAGCCGTGTCCCACTAAGTAGAATAGACCACCCTCATTTCTTACTGAGGTGTCATAAAAAGTAACTAAGGTAAGTTGACCCACCGTGTGGTATCCAGTTGAGTAGACTAGACCACCCTTTTTCTTACCGAGGTGTCGTGAAAGACGACTAAAGTAATGCAGGTGGCCGATCATGATATACGTAACCAAATCATGTGACATCATGTCATATGACATGTGGAATAACGTCAGGAGGATCCGATTGTCAACATCCATCTGTCAAAAAATAAAAAATACTTTTATTTGTTGATTAATTACATGTAATTTGCCGTCGATATAACTTACTCATAGTATTAGTATTAATGGGGGTTCCGCGTTAACACGTCGAGTTTCGACACGCAGTGATTGATTGGGATCGAGATTAGCGACTCATAATCAAGCTTCGATAATTTATTGGTGCGGATTATGGCCAGTACATGAATGCTGGGTGGTTCAGAATAATTGGTTGGAATGATAAAGAAAATTATTGCCGTGTTTTCTGCTCCATCGTCTCAGTAAAAGCAATATTCTGAAGTAGTATCAGTTTTCCACCATCACTAACACACTTGTGGATAGAACTCACAAATTACATTTAACCGGCTTGCTTGATCTCGAACTGGTTAAGAATTTCGTTCATCTAGGCTCCAGCATTACAAACAATGGCTCTTCAGAGTTAAAAATCTAGAAACGCATTGGCATGGCAAAGTCGGAAATGTCACAGCTGCAAAAAATATGGACCGCATCAATTCGCGAAAAACCAAAATCCTTCTGGAACTTTCTCTATTTTTCTGTCTGCTGACAGGACACGCACTGAAGAGATGTGGTGCTGGCGTAAATGCTGGGCGTATCTTGGACTGAGCACCGGACCAATGCATCGATACTTAAAGATAGAAGTAACCACCAGCCAACTGTGTCTCCGCAGAGTCCTTGAGTTCTTTGGACATATTGTCAGGAAGACTTGGGACAACATGGAGAAGCTAACGATCACTGGTTCGGTGGAAGGAAAAAGAGCAAGAAGCCGCAGTCCAACTCGATGGTCCGACCAGATCACCAAGTCTTCATCCGAGTCCACGATACTTTTTAAAAGGTTTCGACCTTCAGCACTGAGGAAAACGACGCAAGGAGGAGGTCAAACACACTAAAGGTCAATCATCAGACAAGGTCTATCGCACACTACACTGTACAGAATATTGTCCTTCCACTCCTGGTAAGGGGTCAACCAACGTTGTATTTATTGCTGTTGTGTTACACTATAAATACGTAACGAAATAGATTAGGTCCCGTTGAACGAAAAACGAGGTAATCTACATAAACAAGGGCACGGGTTGGTTGTAAATAAAAACACTTTGCCCCTGTTTATCATCTCGGCGCGCGTAAACTGCCCGCTTTATTACTTTCATTTGAACGTAGCTACCGTGATATTTTGTCCACGGTTTATGTGCCTTGGCCGGATAAGTTTCGCAATCCGGACAATTGGACCTATAACCTATGTTTCTTGAAATATCATTACTGAATTCGGCATATTGTAATAGTTAGTATATTAGTATTAAAATATTACTGAGGTGTGTATATGGCATTATGTTACAGTGTTAGAGACATTAGTATTATTATCCTCCTGCCGTTATCCCACTCTAAGTGGGATCGACACAACAGGTGATAAAAATGTTTTAATATGATTTGGCTACATATTTTACGACTTAACGTAAACCTATATAAGTCGTATTTTACGACACCTCGGTAAGAAAGATGGTGGTCTATTCTACTCAGCCGGATATCACAAGCAGGCTAACTTACCTTAGTCGAGTTTAACGACACCTCGGTAAGAAATAAGGGCGACCTATTCTACTTAGCCGGATATCTTACGGCTTGTCAGACAAATTAGTAAGTTAAAAAAATCTATTATTACGGACCTCATAAGAAAGTTTTGAATCACTTATGAGATAAAAGTACCGCAGTACAGTATATTATGTCTACGTGATAAGACAGGTAAGGAGATTCGTATAATTTAAAAACATCATTTACTTCACGAATGTTTTAGTATGAAATGGTTAGACTAACTGACCGTTAGTTCTGTTTTCTGTAAGTACTTTCGCAATTAATGTATACCCTCATATTTTAATATCCTCCGCTGCTGCATTATTTATGAATTGTTGATGGTTTCTTTTTGTTTTGCATCTAAATGAAAAGTTCAGAAGAGACGGCTTTAAGAAAGTGTCGCTGGCGTAATTGTATTGGCGCTCGACGCCGAGAGCATCGGGGAAATTGGATCCAATAAGGAGCTTACTAATAGTAAATAAATTGTAAGTCTCTTATTGAAAATCGCTGACAACCAACGCTTTGTGCGATGGCGATTGGATTATTGGACCGCGTCTATATACCTGCGTCACACTGTGTGGAAAAACGTGATACAATGGCTTTGATTCAGAAAATTTCATATCTGTTGGACTATTATACCTAAAGCCGAAAGTTTGTATGTTTGTCATGCTTTCATAGCTAATTTTGAACTACATTGATGGAATTTGGTACGATGAAGTGTTATATACCGGGTTACAATATACGACATAAAAATATACTGTTTTAATGTCGGGAATAAGAAATAATAGAGTTCATAATTATAAGTAATTTAACATTCCATTGGTTATTTATTCACTTGTGTAGGGTAGGTTTTGAAAAATTAACATCATTATTTATAGATTCATATTATTTACAAATATTTTGTATTTATTTTTTACTGGTGACGTCAGCGGCTATCTTACTTACTTTATGGTAAATATTACTGTCAAAATGGATAAGCTATGGGAAGCACGACAGACAGACTTTCGCATTTATGATATCAGTAGGTATGAATACAATGTTTGACACAAGAACATAGGAAATATAAAACTATTGGTTACGTGGTTGTTCTGAAGATAACTTAGTTGTTATACAGCGATCACTGACTCATTTTATGATCCCACTTGATTTTAGGGACTAATTTCATGGATATAATATTATTATAATAACTTTGGAAGAACCGGATGTCCAGCACGGGGAAGGGCCACAGGTGGATGGGGTGAAAAATAAATACGTAGATTTCTTTCATCGAATCGTGTAGGGTGGGTGATTCTTCCAGCTTTTTTAACCTATTCAGTTAATGTAGAACACAATTACTGGTGGGAGGGTGGGTTTGAAACTCATCACATTAATCCGTCCGCTCCCATCTTGTTAAGACGTTACCGTTCATCTTTTTATCTTACGTAATAACTTTAAATCGTAGATGTAGAGAAATTTGAACTAGTTTTTCTTGCGAGTCTTATGGTTCTGTAATTTTATCTGTGAGTTATTATTACTTCTAGTGTTAAAATACTATCATGTATATACTTTACTAGTTGTGCCCGCTGCTTTTACTGCGTGGAAATCAGTGTGTCATAAAATTTTCCGACGTAATTCCCGACCCCAGGACAATTGAACTTTTTAAATTATGTAATAATTTCTTTTGTACTTTCTTTTTGAACTAATTTATAGAATTAGGCGTTACTTTGCGGAGATCCATAATACAAAAGTAATAATAAAATTATTTTGCTATAATCCGCGATGAAGTTCTTCATCGCGGATTATAGCAAAATAATTTTATTATTACTTTTGTCTTTTTGAACTGTACTAAAATCCGTTTTGTAAATTTTGAGAAAATAGATCACATACAGATAGCTTTTTGTTTTATGATATGTATATATACAAAGATTTGTTTCACAACTCCAAAAGGAGAAAAAAGGAATTTTGTCCTATATTAAAGTCCTGTAAATAAACTTAAATTGTACCAATCATAATTTATGTGAAAGCGTTCCAGTATTCGGAAAAAAAATTGAGAGACTTTCGCATTTGATAATATTATTATGAATAAGCATGTTATTTTATATAGCTTTTAATAAATTCGCAATAAAATTTATAATAGGCAACAAAGAAATGTTAAATAATTCGTTCATCTTAGAGAGGTATTACAAAGGGAAATATCGAAGTTGTTTTACGCCAACTCGCAAATTTTGGCGAACTGCTAACAATTTGATAAGCGGATCATAAAATAAATTGAGACTTCTTATTTGTAAGTGTTCTTTAATTTTAATATTATTTTCTGATATTAATGCCGACTTGAGACGTTTATGAAATTACTTGCCAATTAGAAACTGCTATTATTTAGCCCCATAATATTAATGTTTATAAAATTGTTATTATAAAACTCTTTATAACGTTACGGAAAATTTAAGAAAAATATCAAATAACTGGCCCAGTTTGACGACTTTACATTTTGGACACCAAAATAAACTTATTAACCCCTCAAACGTTTACTGAGCATCATGTGCACAAATTCAATTTTGAAAAATCAAAACGTTTTCGTCACCAACAATTAACGTAGGTAAGCTATTATTATAAAATAATTTATTGTATTCAATGGGAAATTTTATAATAAAGAAAATGGTTCACAAAGAAAAAGAAACAAAAGAAAGGTAAAAAGAAGTAAAGATGCCTGTGGTGTAGAAGATGAATATAACTTAGCCTGCCCTTATCCCACTCTGAGTGTGGTCGGTACAACATGTTATAAACACGTTGTCACTGGATTTGGCTGCGTATTTTATGACCGGCTGCCTACCTGATGTCAATTTACTTTAGTCGTATTTTACGACACCTTCTTAAAAAAAGAGAGTACACTATTCTTCTGAACCGGATACAACACGGTGGGTCAACTTGCCTTAGTCGCCTTAAATCTAAATTTCTTTTATTTTATATTGTAATATTTATAGACTAATAAGTATTTTGAATACTTTAATGTTGAGTTTTACAATGAAGAGTATTTGTTGTTTTTATCACAGAACACGAAGATTATTAGACATGTATAAATTTACCACTTCCAGCAGACATTCTCTATGGCCGTGTGCAAGATAGTAATCTCTTATGGAATTTAATTATAAGTATGTGTGTTGAACTAAGATGCAACTCCGTGCATCAAAGAGATACGTTAATGAAATTGGAAAGATTCTTCCGACACTGCTATGTCTAAGAGCTGTAAGAATTTCATCTCAGTCAGCTACATTAATAACCAATGATAGGATAGATGAACGAAAGAACGGCCGGTGAAAAATCTGCGATCGAGAGGTCGTGGGTTCAACGAGTGATCAAATCGGTAATGGAAGGATCCGTAGGAGGCCACGAGTGTCTGGTATTTTACACTAAAGTTTAAAAACGAGGTCGGTAAAGTTTAAAAACGAGGTGCTGATCTATACTAATATATAAAGCGGAAGAGTATGTTTGTTTGAATGTTTGAACGCGCTAATCCTAGGTTCTACTGGACCGATTTGAAAAATTCTTTGTATGTGAGATAGTCCATTTATAGATAAAGGTTGTAGAGTATAAAACTTCACGCTAAGATGAATAGGAGAGGAACAGTAATAAAATATTTCGAAAACGGCAAAATTAAAAGCTTTCTTTGCGACCGCTAAGTAAACAGTGAAAGTTATTCAAAAATCATGTTTTACAAAATTGTTCCCCTCTATAAATCTTAAATAAAAGTCCGCGATAGCATACGTCTCGCTTTTAAGGTTAACTCACTGTAACCATTTTTATGGTTATCAAAATACTATATTACGGTTTTAATCCTTCAATGCGGACGGAGCCACTGGCGATTTCTAGTGGTTTATATATAGGCCTAAAGTCAGTATCGTTTTAAATTCCAAAGTTTGGGCATGACTTAATATATTATACTCTAATTATATTGTTTTTTTTATTTACAGCAAAAATGTACAAGTTATATCTATGTTAAATTACTTACACGCTAGGACTATACAAATCATGCCCACGTGGAATGGTCCCAAGAATGCTGGCAGTGTTTCCGCGCTGAATCGCTAAGCTGATTCTTTGTACGAAAAACGGAGAGCCAGCCCTTTTGGTTTTGAATTTCCATCAGATCTATCTATGAAAATGACTTGAGTATTCTGAATTCCGGATCGGAATAATTCAGAAGATTCCCGTCTTTTCATACATTTTGATGAGCGGAACACTCATCCGGAATTCAGATTCTGAATTACCTCAGTTTGCAGATGCAGCGCTAGAGTGAGAACATGTTACATAAACTTAATTAAGACTTGTTTACACTTGCCCCGGCATGAAGCAATGGATTACAATGAAAATGTTTTTGTTCCAAGTTATAGAAGTAATAACGTTTAGTTCATACTCAGAAATTCCACTTTATACAACTATACTTAAATTGTATTTTATCCTCAACTTTGTTCATGAAAACTGAAATATTATAATACCCTTAAATATGTACTATGAATTTTGTTTCTGTTCCCGGAAAAAACGAGGGTTTTTATCTTTATAAATACCTGTTTTTAACCGCCGTATGGTATCCGGCTAAGCAGAATAAACCACCCTTATTTCTTACCAAAGTGTCGTATAAGGTAAGGTGAGTTGACGTCAGGCGGCCGCTTGTAGAATACATAGCCAAATCATGTGAACGCATGTTTATAACATGTTGTGCTGTGACACTTAGAGTGGAATAAGGGTAGGAAAATGATGACGATGATGACTAAATGATGATAAATTTAATATATATCTATGCTCAAAGAATTAACAAATTAATTGTAGATAAAATTTATCCTTGGTGGGAACCGAACCCGCTATCCAGCAAACTGTACCAACGGCCCAGTCGAAGCCCTTTGCTCAGCCAGTTTAATACTGACAGTCTATTATAATAAGCTATGCCCGATTCTTTATTACTTTGTATACACTAATAAGAGATGTAATATTTAAACAAGCTTATTTCGATTTTCATAAAGTTAAAGTATCATTATAAGTTAAGAAGTACATAACTGCCTGTTACAAAGCAAATATGTCTCATATAATTTAAAGTAAACAAAGGTTGTTTGCTAAATTCGTGGAACCGACTCGAAACGGAAGGTAAATAGTCAAATTTGTGTGGTGTACTTTTATCCGACTGCAAATATCCTGTCTCTTATACTTTTAAAAGAACTCTTTGAAATGTTTCAAGCACATATTTACTGAAACATACAAAACTTAAACCGCAATAAAAGAAAATGACTGAAATGCCCAAAGTAGAATTTACTATACGCTATCATATCCAGGATTCGTAACCTCATGCACTACAAGTCACCTCCACCACACTACAGTAGCACTGCACACGTTTATAACCACAATCTTAACAATCGTGTCACCCCGTAACAAAAACATCTAATCCATTCCTTCTTTACCAGCTTTTCGATGAAACAAAACATCGTGATGAAATTTGCATATCCGTGGATATTTCGGAGATATGTGTAACTTACAAATATTTAATTAAGCTATAATATATTTTATTTCAATTTGTGAGAAATAAAAAAATGGCCTAATATTAGAAATAAGCAAAGATTTAATATTTGGCTCTTTTTTTATTTGTCTATACAAATATTATTATTTCTATATCGATCCAACTATACTTAACTATTATTCCAAAAGAGGCTTGGGTGTTGTCTCGATTAGGGAACGGTAAGATAAATAAATACATGATAAAAAACCCCACGAAAATAAAAGAGAAACTAAGGCTGCCTTTCAATCACACGCACACGCTAACGCACACGCCCACACACATGCACACGCACACGCACACACACACACATTATAGTAGAACGTCAAGAAATATTTTTAATTATTAGCTCAGCACTTTTATAAATCATAAATACAAAAAATTGTATAGCCAAAAATTGCAAGAAAAAAAATTGTTTTTTTTTTTCAAATATCTTTTTTTTTTTAGTATCACCCCGCAACACCCCCTCAAATGTGAAGATACTCTCAGCGATACGGGATTCCTATATACTTCTCATGTAACATAATTGTCATAATATTTTCACTGCACATAAACTTTGTCGTCCAATAAACCGACTGGTTTATGTCTACATGACTACCGTCGGCAAATGACTCATAAAATTCGTAGAAGAAAATAGCGCAATCATGTTGATATAGCCTTACTAACTAATAGTCCTGACTTTGTTTGCGTCAACGTCACTGGTTAAATACCCTGGTTAAAAACTGATTTTGAATTAAACAAAGCTATTATATTTTTCTAAATTTTCTTAAAAGTTTTGCATTAAAAACTAGATATATGCGAATCCCAAAAGAAATAATTTTGTTTTATCTTAAATGGATTAGAAAGCTTCCGATAAAAGCTCCCAAATGGCATAACATGGCAATGGCATTTTCCGACATTTTCAACAATTATTGTTATTTTCATAAGTGATGCGAAAACTATTTTACTATCAGCCGCAATATAATAATTTCATTATTACTTTTGTATTGAGGATCTCCATAAAGTAACGCCTAATTGTATAAATTCGTTATATTTCAATCTACACCTTCCTTATACGTTCTATTTATGGGAGAAAAATGGGGAAACTTCGGTATTAAGTAATTTGAGTGGTCGTAACCAGTGCCATCAAACCCTATCAGATTATTCGTATAAGTTTCCAAGTTGTACGAGTCATGTAGACGCTCTTCCGGCAATTCCGTATGTACATATATAGGGAATCAAAATGAATGTGCAGAGGCATTTTTGCTGGACGTGACTCGAATACTGAACGACTAGTACGATACATTCCTAGATTCAAAGCAAATTTTCATTAAAATCTTTGTTTTATCGGAATATATTACTATCACTGTTTATTGGTTAATCTTTTGTGTCTAATTGATAATTGCAATTTATCACACGCTTTTCAGTGAAGGAAAACGTTGTGAGGATATCCTGCATATCTCTAAAGACCTCTGTGGATGTTTTGGTGTGGTGTTTTAGCTCCACACGTTCTTTCCAAAAACGGTAAGAAGCCTATGTTCAGCAGTGGGATAGTACTCGTAAAAGGCCATTACTTTACTTGTTTATTGGCTAAGGCAACCGCCGCATCTGTCTGTTCGCTCCTTGTTTTGTGGCAAATTGCAATAAAGCGTAGCGTAGCGCCCACAACACTTGTAAGTGTTAATAAAACACAACTTGAAAGAAAAAAATCACAAATTTTACAAAACACTGGTTTTTTTTTTAATAATTTGTAGTGCGATGTCATAGATGGCGTGGAAATAAGGATTATGTCACAATAATACTAGATATTTACTTGAAATTTTCTTTAATAAACAGAAAACCTTATAAAACAAATGTTATATAGTGTATAATTTATTAAGGTTCTGGGTAAATAAGTTGAAATTAAGATTTTTAATAAAAAAATTTTTTGGTTTTCCTCAAAATTTTAAAAGATTTCGGCCCTTATGTTTATATAAAATTAATACATTAGATATTATTGTTCATCAGACACTATTCACGATCGCATCTGGCCTCTTGCCAGGGATCCATACAACGCGATGGAACTAATAACGGTATCGAGCGAAGATATTGAAATGCCTCAGATGTTCACTACCAATACCTATAGGAATGGTATGTTAACGAACTGTATACTTACAGAGGTTGTATATCAAATCAAATGAAAATAATCTTTATTCAAATAAGCTCTTTCGAGCAATTTTAATCGTCAAAGATTAATATGATTAATGAAGCTACAACTGGTTCAGAATGTTGCTCTTACTGAGAAGAACCAGAAGGATTTTGAAACATTTTCAATTTTACATTATTCAACCGAAGTCTTTTATGAAGCTGAAAGCTGAAAGGATCTTCAAATCCAGGCATTTTTGCCATTGAAATAATCTACAATTGTGTAATATACTTTACGTATAAGCATATTTCTTACACTTAATTTAAACCTTTCTGTAGACTGGTCTGGTATATATTATACTTCGATAGGTTTGATGTATATATAACTTGATATCTTTGATGTATATATATTTCGATAGGTTTGGTGTATATATATAATTTGATAGGTTTTATATATATCATATTACAAAAATTTTGATTTATATATATTCGTTAGATTTGA
This sequence comes from Morpho helenor, assembly GCA_029227775.1. NCBI lineage: Eukaryota > Metazoa > Arthropoda > Insecta > Lepidoptera > Nymphalidae > Morpho > Morpho helenor. The sequence continues at coordinate 18,252,244 of JARGCU010000028.1, read as the reverse complement.
TATATACATATATATCGGGAAACTCATAAGTACGACCGTCTGGCGTCTCAACTGATGTTATGCATATTACATTAGTTTTTCCATCTGTTGCTCCCATTATTACAAATTTAAATCGTAGCTTTTCCATTTTATTTAATTAACTAAAATTGTCGTTTTATAAAGTAATTTTCTTGGAGCGGCAAAATAAAAAAGTGTGTTGCTCTGAAAAATCAAAGAAACGACAATAAAGTTTATATTTTTCCCGTTAATATTTGCTTCAAACATTTTTCTTTTGACGGCGTCAATTCGTTTCCTTTTCCAAATTTAAAATTGAGATGTGTACAATCAAAATTAAAAAGAATTTATATTCTTTACATATATTATATATATATATACTTCGATAGTTTGATTTATATATACTCGATTAGATTTCCTCTCGAAAGGATAGGTGCAGCTTATTAATCCTAAAGTTTGTAGTAAATTATGAAACTATAATCTTCCGTGAACACATCCTTGGCTCGACTATGAAATCCAGCTTACTAAAGTGCAACGTCAGCGAACTGTAATTTCCCGCTTCTTAACGAAACAGATTTACTTCCCTTTTGCACTTGCAGCGCCTTAATAGCGTTGCAAATTGCAATTTCGCCTAAGTTACGATTTGCCTGCTAAATTTTGTTATCAAGTTCTCTGCTGCAAACTTTTTTTGATAAGCAAGCGCACATCACTTGCCATATACGGCTTTAGCACATCTTAAATAGTTTTTAAATGTTAAAATATTATCGTTGAGTATATTTGGTTGATCAAATCAACATGAAGATACGTATTAGATGAGAAATTAACAATATAGCGTAATTCAGTTGAAATAGCAGTGGTCTGGGCACAAAGCTCGAAGAAACGATACGCTTTGGGATCCTAAAGTGATTTAGGTCTGGAAAATGCAGTGTAGGTAGACTCTCACTTGGGGGCCTGGACTATTCTCAAAAATTACTGGAATGGAATTTAAATCATATGGTATGAGAATATCAATAGTATTAAGGAAGAAAACATATATATCATAACATTATACATGCGTAAGTCTGTCTGTGAAGTTTTTACAATTAAAGCTTATGCACTGGAGTAAAATAGAGGATAAAATATCCCATTTTTCTTTCGCGAAACGGGAACTAAATACTTGATTAGTGTACCTAAGCGCTTAACTGGCGCGAACGAAGTCACTTGTAGTTTTTATATATTTATTCTTTAGCTAATTGACTTATTATTTAGATAAGTATTGAATTTATCATTTAAATTTATTTATTATCTAATTAACTTATCAATTAGTTACGCAGTCGTTAAAATAAAACACATTCTATTTATTCTTTGACTTATTATTTAGATATTAAGTATTTAATTTATCATTTCAATTAATTTATTATTTATTTATTTTCTTAATATAATTATTAATTAGTTATGCAGTCATAAATATAAAACATATTCTATTTATTATTTAGCTTATCGACTTATTATTTAGATATTAAGTATTTAATTTATCATTTAAATTAATTTATTATATAATTAACTTATTAATTAGTTACGCAGTCATAAATATAAAATACATTCTATTTATTCTTTAGCTTATTGACTTATTAATTCGATACGCACGCCTTTATTACAGCATCCCTGAAAAGGTCGCCGGTGATATTTTGTTTTGTTTGCTCTTTTCACGTCAAATTTTATCCCGCCGAGATCAATATGCTCTGGAACGGAATGGTACGAGCTTTTAAAAGTAAATAAACGACAAATTGAAATGGACGTTAAAGCGGGGTCCCTATACTTTACAAGTAATGTGTGTTATGTAGTCATATTTGAGTTTTACGATATATTCCTTTTTAACGTGTGAATTTGAATTTATTTTTAAATTATTTAAAAAATATATAACAAAATTCGAGAGATATGCAGTTTCTCTAAGGGTCTTCGACTCGATATTTTGGAGCAACTTGTAATAATAAAATATAACAATCGCCACTTAATTAACGAGTAATTAAATGTTTTCAATTCCGGTTTTCTAAAATATTTGGAGAGGAAATCAATGGTGGGGGTTGAACTAATATAAGACTGCTTGCATGGGCGGTGCGAAGGGTTACGATTTTGTCGTGGAGCCTATCTTCCTGATGATGCTTTGGTTTCGGGGCGAAACGATCGTGGAGGTTGTGGTAGTGAGTGTGTGTAGTGCTTGTATGGAGTGTTGGTGTTGGCGGTTTTATGACACGTTTGGCGACTTCTCCTGCATGTGTAAGGTATGTGAATGTTACCTACTTCTAACATTTAGCATTACATATATTCTCTTCTGTATTATAAACTCTAGTAAATAGATGCCTGTCCGGGGTTTGAACCCGTTAAAATCACACAGCCTCACGTCTTATTCATCTGGCTATCTTATCACGGCGAGCCCATAATTACTAATTAGCAATAATGACTAATAAAGATTTCCAACTTTCTTAATATTCGCGGCCATTACAATTTCATCCAGGGATACTAATTAAAATTTATGAGACATCATAAGCTTGAATTTATTAATTTATGGCGCGTCCGGGACCTATTATTTTGTTTTTTCTAAAACCAACTCCACGGCGACTTTGCAAATGAAGACGAGTACAAAATTAAACTAGAAACGTAAGTATTTTTATTACAAATAAAAATACCCGGTTCACCGAGAATTTAATTTTATTAATAAAAAAAGCATTTAATAATATTAAAAAAAAAATATCGGGGATCTTTCCTAGTATTCAGGATTCGAGACAGACCGTCATCTAATTATTAATCATGGCTTTGCAATTGACAGCGTAATTATCCTTTGATTTTTCATATAATTATAGCAGTTTTTTCAGTGCCCGAAAACAGGGTTGAAAAAACATTGTTTTTAATAAAACCTAGTTAATCGATTTTTCCCCCTCAAAATCGTCTATATACTGAATTTCATGAAAATCATTGGAGCCGTTTCCAAAATTCAAAAAAAAATATATATACAAGATTAACGCATTATAATGCATAATATTTAATTAAACCTTTTTTTGACAATATCAGAGCTATATATTAAAAGGACCAAATACTATTAAATTTATGGCAAAAAAGCTTTTTTCTAAAATTATAAAAGTTATTAAATAAACTAGTCAAGACAGTAGCAATACTTGTCAAAGTTGCAAAAGTGTTTATCCTCATAATCGGTTAACGTGCGACGCAAAACTGCTAAGTGCTTAGTAAAGTTTCACTAAACTTCTCCAAGCAATAATTTGAAACATGATCGCATAATATACCAAAATTTACCCGCAACTTCGTTTGAATAAGTAAAATGTTTAAATATCTTAAGTTTTTATCATACCACACATTTACTGGGAAATCCATAGTTAAGATGACAGTATTGGAGAAAAATCTACGTGGTTTATATCAGACATGGTATACCCGCAGTTTCGTCAACTTAAGTATTAAAATTCCCTTTAATTAGTGACAAATAAGACGGACTTTTTTATCTATATTTTAGCCTTGGTATGGCTTCAATCGTACTAAATTTTATAATTATTGTTCTAGCGGATTAGCCGCGACTAACCGACAGTCAGAGGGACAGACTTTCTGATATATAATATTAGTATATATTACAGAAGACTAAGATATAGTTACATGTTTCTCCAGACTAAGGGATTTGTATTTTGGTGCCTACATGAGAACGTACGTTTCGTAAAGAGTAATGTGGGTTATGGCAAAATGTATGGGAGCTCGGCGACGATTTATACACGCAAAAATCACCCACAGTGCACAGTGCACGCAGCATACCTATCACAAAGCAGTAAGGTCTATATTCGTGTGCAGCTATATAAGAAAAATTGAGTTAATATTTTTTCCATGCTGTAACTCTTAATGTGAGGCAATTTGTTGAAAATGCCCTTTGGAAGTTTAATGTGCTTTCAAGTTCGGGTTAACATTATTTATATCTCTTACTTCTGTTATGTAAGGGGATATTTGGACTGTTATGTAAGGGGATATTAGGACTGTTTTATAACTTGGCAATCTGACTTGAAAGTACATAGCAAAGATTAATATGGATAAACGATAGTGTAGAAGATGTATGATTCTTTACTTATAGATCTATTTAAATAATTATATTTATGCACAAACACATTAATATTATTATACACAGGAAACCTCTCAAGCGCACCACGTCAGTACTATTAGAACCGCGGGCGCGAATGGACGTGTATTATTTACTGTTAGTCCGTGTATGAGTCTGCGCGATACTCATACAATACAGATGATAAAGAGCAGTTTGGCTCTTCTCAAATATTTATAATGGAAACAAGAAAATATCTAGTTTTCATCTTTTCATCCTTCCTCTAAAGATCTACAAAAAATCATTAGGCGAGAGCTGAATCGTGTGTTATAAAGCTACAAAAACCTTTCAATTTTGATGCAAATGTTTCTTCTGCGCTAAACTTATAGAGCGATAACGATTCCATACAAAATAACACAAGCTAGCTTGCATTTGACAGGCGACTTGAAAATGGCGAAACTTTTTCAAGTAAGGAAAATTTTATGCATAAAATTACTATTTAATGAGAAGTGTCAGCGGCAGACGCTTGTGTGTACTTATAAAACATTTAGCAATGCAGAATGTTTTCAAATTAAGTTTCTTGTATTTGTCGTGATCTGATATCTGTTTATTTTATTGTTCGTCGTTGGAATATTTGCCTGAAGCGAACGCAATTGTAATAAGGAATTAATACGCTCAATGCAGAATGCGGTCATAATGACCCTTAACATAACTACGGTGAGAGGAGAATACTGTTCTTCCAATCAGCGTAGAGACGGTAGCTCTATACTAGTTTTATTTCAGAATGGTGCTCGTTTAAGTTATATTTTACATTGCTCTTGCAAATAATAAATAATTATAAGAAATAGAGGAATGAAAAAGGAAAATTCTTCATCCTTCTGCCCTTATCCCATTCTAAATGGGGTCGGCACATGTTATAAACATGTTGTCACATGATTTGGCTACGTATTTTACGACCAGCCGCCTCTACTCAATTGGATACCACACGGCCAGTTGACTTACCTTAGTCGCCTTTTGCGACACCTCGATAAGAAATAAGGTGGTATATTCTACTCTTTAAAAAAAAATCTTATGAAACATTTTTCTTCGTTGTTATAATAAATCCTTACGTTACGTTTACTTAACGCGTGTACACGTTACCCTTGTTTTCTATCGAAGCTCCTAAACGCCATTACCCTTTCCAACATTTTCAACAATTATTACTATACTAGGAGTCCCGCCCCAGCTTCGCACGGGTATAAAGCATATAGCCTATGTCACTCAGTGATAATCACAGTATTTCGCTACTCCATATTGAATTTTATTATACATATAAACCTTCCTCTTCAATCACTCTATATACTTAAAAAAACCGCATCAAAATCTTTTGCGTAGTTTTAAAGATTTAAGCAAACATAGAGATATAAGGACAGACAGAGAAAGTGATTTTGTTTAATACTATGTAGTAACGTTTATAGCTACTACTATTTTGATAATTGTCGTATTTTTACCATACTTATCCAAAGACTAAATTACGTTTAGCTGTCATTTATGTTTTGTTTTTCCATGTCATAGTCGTTTTTGCGTTTTAGCGTTTTATAGTGACTTGACGGGATAAAATAAATGCGGTCGAACGGGATAAAAAGTATCCTATGTCCGTCTCCTGGTTCTAAGCAACCTCTCCACCAATTTTCAGCCGAATTTGTTCATCTGTTCTTGAGTTATAAATAGTGTAACTAAGACCAACTTTCTTTTATATATATAGATTTCAACCATTTTACATAAAAGTTATGCACGTAAAGCTTCCACAATAAATCTCTTAAAAGTCTCAATTCTCTTTTTCTTGGTCTTTATTGAATTAAACCGCATTAAAATCCATTCAATAATTTTGAGTTTATCGTCAACAGACGATGAATAGTGATCAAAAGATAAATAAAAATTTTCAGTTATGTAAAACGATATAGAAAACAAAGCATCGTATTCTCAACAATAAATTTTAACAAAGCCTATCTATACCGCACCACATCGCGATCTGGAAGACAGTCACATATAATAGCTACTCCAGCTTACTCGGATTATGGCTCCTAAAAATTTTATGCCGTTACAGGTGTCGCGGGATTCTTGTCGTATAACAAAAATTGTTACATCTTACTCATATACTTTTATCGTTCAATACTATAGTGGTAGTAAAGTTTGTACGGAATCCGTGTTGGGGAATAACTGCACTTATAGCTTTGGTGTTTGAGATATGACATATTTTGAGATATCGGTAAAATATTCACATCACAGCCTCTCGTCGGAGAATCTCTTTAATTCATTTATTCATCTGTATATCGCGATCCAGTTAATTTAAGATGTTTATCTATTAATAGAAAATAATCTGGATTACTGAAAATGGAAAATTGTCCCTTAATTTATCGAATATAAACAAACTCCCATAGCAAAATTAAACCGACCCACAGCAATGGAAAATAAAGCAGACTAAAAAGGCAATGATTTTATGTTTATTACATTTTCTGGATTGAACATTTTCCAATCGATACACAACAAACTATATTCCAAGGGGAGTAAAGCAATTTTTTTGCATATAATTTTTTATATACGAATGATAAATAAACAAAAGAGATACTTGAATACAATTCCACTTCTGATATCACTAACACACGCAGGGGTTGTATTAAAGGCGTGACGCAACCGGTTATCAGTTAATAAAATCTATTTGAATCATTATTACATAACTTTCAACAAAATAAATTTAGTTTCTGACAATAAAAGTTGTTTATACGTAGGTAATACAAGGTACGTAATATACAAAGTTGCTATTATTATGTAATTCTGGAAGCTTCTAACTAGAGGCAATCTCTACATATAGTCGTAAACTAGCTCTACATATATTTCGGCGATGCTTCTGCGCTCGCCCGTCGTGACGCTGTGAAAGCCATTAGGGCTAACAGCATTAGTCATATTCGAAAAAAAAAGAAAACTCTACATATAATAATGATAAGAAAAAATATTTTTTACACAAGTTGTATCTGCGTCAACTTAAATGCTAAATTATTCCCAGTAGTATCCAGTATTGATTAATATTTCTAAAACAAATAGGGATTTTTTTACATGTTAGCCAGGTATATAAGCTTAAATTGTACCAAATTTAATCGGAATGCTTAAAATAAAAGATGGAAAGTCTTTCGCATTTATAATATTAGAATAGATTTAGAAACTGAGAGAAATCAAAGTGTAATTGACTAGACAATAAAAGAATTGGCATACAATTGACAGTGACAGCGAAGGAACTTAAGGCGAGGTTGAGCTAAAGATTGGATACGCAAGGAAATATAAAGAATACAATGTAAATGTATAACAATGAATATTTACAGGCTAATCTTTACTTCATTGATAGTTTTAATAATTTATAGAAGTAGGCGTTACTTTGTGGAAAATTTTGATTTCTACACTTAGTGTTACAATTGTTTTTTTACAAATGCTGATTATAACACAATAATTATATTAACTGTAATGACTTTTCAAATATTAGTGTTTAGAAATAAAATATTTTTTCATTACCACCAGTATGGCTTAATTTCTATAATAATAATAATAATAATGTTTATTTCTGTTCAAAAAATTATGTCATTACTTTGAAACTACGAGTATGTTGTCTGAATTAATTTACCGTCCCATTTTTTGCTAGGCTCATCACAATAAATGCTAAACATCGAGAAAATTATAATTTTCAAATTACATCGAATTCTTTCAAATTTTTCCTCGTGGTATCCAGATGAGTAGAATAGACCACCCTCATTTCTCACCGAGGTGTCGCAAAAGGCGACTAAGGTAAGTTGACCCGCCGTTTGGTATCCGGTGTAGTAGAATAGACCACGTTTTTTCTTACCGAGGTGTCGTAAAAGGCGACTACGTTAATTCTACGCACCGTCTGGTATCCGACTGAGTAGAATATACCACCCTCTTTCATACAATACGACTAAATAAATGACGTCAGGCAGGCGGCTGGTTAGAAAAATACGTAACCAAATCATGTGACAACATCATCTTCATCTTCCTGCCCTTATCCCACTCTAAGTGGGGTCGGCACAACATGTTATAAACATGCTGTCACATGATTTGCTGCGTTTTTACGACCGGCCGCCTGCCTGACGTCAACTTACCTCAGTCGTATTTAACGACACCTCGATAAGAAAGAGGGTGGTCTATTCTACTAAATCGGATACCACACGGTGGGTCAACTTACCTTTGTCGCCTTTAACGACACCTCGGTAAGAAATGAGGGTGGTCTATTCTACTCAGCCGGATACCACACGGCGGTTCGACTTACCTTAGTCGCCTTTTACGACACCTCGGAAAGAAATGAGGGTGGTACTTTTCTATTCAGCCGGATACCACACGGCGGCAAATCATGTGACAACATGTTTATAAAATGTGCCGAACCATCCTAGAGTGGAATAAGGGTAGGAGGATGACAAAAATCTTTAGAATGTGTGAATGAGGCTCATAATTATTATAAATGTGGCAAATTTTATTTGGCAAAATGTAATACGAAACTATGTACCATATTCACATATTTACGCTCTCTGCTCTCATTATCCCTTTTGATCCCTACGAGGCTTCATATTGAATCTCGTTGTTAGCCCGTCTCTACGGAGAACACAATCATAATATCTAGGCTTCATGCGGTTACTTGAGACACACAGCTATTCACAGAATACCCTATTCCATAAATTACTAGTACCAGCTAGTAGGCTTCACCCTCGTCGAATATCAGTCTTACAAATTTTTTTCCGAATTAAAATTTAGAACATTATAGTACATATTGTGAGATAACCATGAGAGATAGAGAAATGCTATTAAGAACTTTTTTGTAGTATTGTTATAGATCTACAATTCTCTACTATATTACTTTAATGTATTCCTGCTAGTTTACGCGGCGCAAGTGAGTAAATCTCCCAGGTGGGTATTTTTTTAGAACCGTGCGATTTACGTGAATCGCTTATGTACAATTAACTTAAAACTTTCGGAAGAATTGCATAATCGTTTAGGAAAACCGTATAAAAATTCGTTTAGTAGATTCTGAGAAAATCGATCACACACAGTTTTTAAGTACTTTGTTTTATTTATTATTCATCATCCTCCTGCCCTTATCCCACTCTAAGTGGGGTCGGCACAACATTTTACAAACATGTTGTAATATTAATATTACTTAAGTTAATATTATTATTAAAATCATTTAATTGCGATGTTCCATGTTATAAACATGTTGTCACATGATTTGGCTACGTATTTTACGACCGGCCGCCTGCCTGACGTCAACTTACCTCGTATACCGTCGTATTTTACGACTCCTCGATAAGAAAGAGGGTGGTCTATTTTACTCAACCGGATACCACACGGTGGGTCACCTTACCTTAGTCGCTTTTTACGACACCTCAGTAAGAAATGAGGTTAGTCTATTCTACTCAGCCGGATACCACACGGCGGGTCGACTTACCTTAGTCGCCTTTTACGACATCTCGGTAGGAAATGAGGGTGGTACTATTCTATTCAGCCGGATACCACACGACGTTGTTTTATTTATTATTATTATCTATTATTATTTTTGAAGGTTATATACGGTGCAAATATATAGGACTAGCAATCGCCAGCGGCTCTAACCGCGTGGAATCATTAAAACCGTAGTATAGTCTTTTGATGACCATAAAAATGGTTAAAGTGGGTCAACCTTCAAAGCTAGACATATGCTGTCGCGGACTTTTATTTAGAACTATTAGAGGGAACAATTTTGTAATACATTATTTTTAAATAACTATTACCGTTTACTCAGCGCACGCTGCTTTACATTTTCCCGTTTTCGTACTATTTTTTATTTCTGCTCCTCTCCTATTCATTTTAGCGTGATGTTATGTAGCCTTCCTTAATAAATGGAGTATCTTAAACAAAAAGAAATTTTTAATCGGTCCAGTAGTTCCTGAGATTAGCGCGTTTAAACAATTAATCAACAAACAAACAAACGCTTCAGCTTTATATATTAATAGCTACCGCTTCCTTGGAAACAGGATGAAATATTAAGTATATTATTGATGGTATTTAAACGCTTAAGTTGGCACGATCGTATTTACGGGTACAACAAGTGAAGAATATTTTAAGTCAAATATGGAAATGGACACAAATTTGAAAAGATTTTACAAATAATGCGCTTTTATACGGCAAGTGAATAATGAAACGGGTCCCGCATGAGAAGTGTGTCGGTGGAATAAATAATGTAGAGTGCAGCATCCCGATACCCTGGAGATCTCGCGGCCCATTGTGCTCCTACAATGGCACTACAGATTGACGGTCTAATGCAATTGTGTTGGCGTGCAATAACGACTCGCATTGGAAGAATAGCTATATCGGGAGTCAAATTGAAAATAGTCTTTATTCAAGTATACTTCAAAGAATCGTTACAAAGTTATATAACAATACTAATATTATAAATGTGTAAATCTGTCTGTATTGCTTTCATGGTTAATCTATTAAAGCGATAAATACGAAATTTAGTTCAATTGAAACTTATTATAAAACAAAGTTCCCAAAATCTGTCGTTCTGTATGTGATCGATTTTCTCAAAAGCTACAGAACAGATTTTTAAACGGTTTTTACTAAAAGATATTGCAATTCTTCCGGAATGTTTAAGGTACTTTACTGTTTTATTATGTCAATTGTGTTCAAGACATCGCGCGGTTGTAAAAAAATCGTTTCCTGGAGATTAGTCACGTGCGCCACTTAAAGCAACAGACATACACTAAAGTAATGTACTAGAGAATTGTAGATCTACAAAAATGCTACAAATAAAGTTTAACTCTTTTGGTTAAATCACAAAACGACTTTTATGTTAAAAATTTTAATTAAAAATATTACTTTAATTTCAAGACGGTTTTCTTCGATTGCACTGATTCTTACACGGTCGAAGCCGCCGGCACAGCTAGTATAATATAAAAAAATAAGTTGACGTAATGAATTCGCGGGTACAATTTGTATATAATAAGAGTCTCTAATTTATATAATTAAGGAAAACTCCAGTACGTTATTAAGGGTACCGGAAACAGGTAAAAGACAGTATAGTAGGTCCTTTTATTTTTGGAACTTATAAATAAAAGGATATGTATATGGTCAGCATTATCTGAGAGAATCTTTTATGCCACGTTGTGATTTAAAAAAGTGCTCTTCGGTACACATTTTCCATCGAACGAGTAACTGTTAGTAAAATGCAAACTGAGGAGCAAACTGTACGTAAAGATTCCGTTTTATCCGCTGCATACTTATCTGGTCATTTGAACGCATCGCTGAGCACACGAGGGAGCTTTCCAAGCCGTAAAACAGCCAGTTATCTTGCATTTGTGCATAAAAGGAGACACTTTGTTGGGTGAATAGGTTGTTAAAACTTAGTGTCTCTCAAAAATTATTTTCATCATGCTATGTCATATGGAATCTAATTGTAAGGTAAAGTGAAATAAATTTAAACGTCCAAAGATAGTCTAAATATCTATACCATGTAAACTTGTCTACTTAGTAAATCTCTATAAAAATACCTCATTTACTAAACAATTTTATTTCGTATTGAGTTTAAATCCATAAGCCATGATAGTATTGGTTTGTGCTAATAAATCTAATCACCAATCCCTACTAATTATAAATGCGAAAGTCCGTCTGTCTGTGGCGCTTTCATGTCCAATCTGCTAGAGCAAAATTTGGGATAGATTTAATGATGGAAATATTGATGAAATTGGAACAAAAGGTTAATATATCAGACCATATATCTATACTTATATATAAAGCTTAAGAGTGTGTTTGTTTGAACACGCTAATCTCAGGAACTACTGGACCGATTTGAAGTTTTTTTTAAGTCTAAAATAGTACATTTATCGAGAAAGGCTATAGACATATATAGGCTTATATCATATAGGCTATATGATATAACGCTAAGATGAGTAGGAGAGGAATAAAAAATAATGTGAAAACGGCAAAATTTATTATATTAAATATTCAAAAATCTCTTATTAATAAATCACGATAACTACTTTCATGTCAAAATTCCAATTCGGAAAAAAAATTGACACACTAAAGATGCTGGCACAACTAGTACCTTTAAAAAAACTAAAACCACCAAAAAAAAAAGTAAGTAACGGCCTGTTACTATCCCACTGCTGGGAATTGGCCTCTTCTCTCCGTTTTTTTTTTTTTGGAGAGAAGGATTGGAGCTAAGACCTACCACGCTGCTCCAATGCGGGTTGGTAGGTTACACATATCCCCAGAATTCTCTAGATATATGCAGGTTTCCTCACGATGTTTTCCTTCACCGAAAAGCGTGTGATAAATTGCAATTATCAATTAGACACATAAGTTTTATACTAGAAAACTCATTGGTGCCTGCCCGGGGTTTGAACCCTAGACCTCCTTGAAAGAGGCGCACGGTGTTACCGCTGGACTACCACAGCTTATAAAATAATAAATTTTACCTTCAAGAAAAAATAGAAACTATACTTGAGGGTAGGGTTTAAAAAGGAATTCACTTTCAGTGAAAAAAGTCGGCACATCTAGTACTGTTAACAATGAGTGATATTAATTTTTACGATTCACATTTAGGGCGACGTATATTGTGTATTCAGACAAGACATTTTCCTGACATCTGAGGCCTTAAATAGAAGTTGGAAGCAGTGACATGCCCGATGCCGTGACAAGGGTAAACGAGGGCCACGCTGGCAGCTGATTTCACGGTAAAATAAACCTAAGCGAAACGATTTAATCACTACGTACGATTCCCGAACACGTCTTTTGGTGATTTTATGTTATTTTGGCAACTATTACAGTGGAACACCTTTTAGTATGAAATGTTGTTCCGACCCCACTTAGAATGGGATAAGGGCAGGAGAATGATGATCTTTTAGTTTGAAACAACAATTGATAAACAGTAGAACCATTGCTCATTTGAAAACAAACAAAAAAGAACGAAATTTTTTTTTGACATAAGCTGTACCTGTAATCGCGTCAATTCAAGCAAATAGAGTTAATTAATTAATAGCTTGCAGATAGAATAGCATGCCGTGTTTGGCTGTTCATTTACCATCTTTATTCAAATAAGCTCTTTCAAGCACTTTTGAATCTTCAAGGATCAATATGATTAATGAAGCTACATCTGGTTCGGAATGTTGCTCTTACCGAGAAGTACCAGAAAGAAACTCGGCGGTTTATCTTTTAAACATTTCAATTTTACATTATTAAATTACTTGTATGAAGCTGAAAGGATTTTCAAATCCAGGCATTTTTATCATCCAAATAATCTTCAATTTTATAATATGCTTTACGTATAAGCATATCTCTTACACTTAATTTAAACCTTTCTGTAGACTGGTCTAGTATGTATATATAGAGAACCTATTGTGGAAACCTAGGTCAGAGATTGTAGAAACTAACTGAACCGAGCTTTTTCCTACACCCTCGAGAATTAAAAACACACGAATAGCATATTAGGTACCTGATTCCAAGTATAAATAAACGAAAAACAAATTGCTTAACAATGGTGAAATGTTGAAAAGCGCAAACAAAAGTTTATTTTTCATAAAATACTTTCACGCTTTCCGAGCTTTCGCATTCAATGAACAAGCATAAAAACTCTCTATTTTCGTTAACAGCTCCATTCATATAATTAATTCCGCCTCTTTATCCGCGACGCGCGTTTTATTTCGCGGACAAAGCAGTAAACTGAGTGCAAATAATTAATTTAAATGACGCCTCTCGCCGACAGCAGCGCCCAAGATGGCAAATAATTAACGTGTCAGGACGAAATTAACTTTTTAATAGTGTAATATGTTGATCGCGTCGTCTGTCATCGTCGGGAACACATTATCCATTTTGGCATAACCCATCTTACACTATCAATACTTACGTGAAACTGAAATATTCAGGCGTTTCTTTGCGAAATTGTATAGTAAGAACGAAAGAGTTAGAATGACGGTGACGTCATATAGACATAACCCATATAAAAACAATATAGTAATTATCTCCTTCTTGTAGAAAAAGACTGGAAACCATAGGAAATACTAGCATCCATGTCTTTTGCAACTGTAAAAAGAAGATGCAATTTAGAAAATCTTTATTTAAGAAAATCTATCTAATACTGAATATAAGATAGATTTTCTTTAATGAATCTTCGTTTCTAAAACTAGATCAATAATTTTACTTTTATCATGTAAACTAATGATAATTGATGTAAATTTATCCCTTCGTGAAGAAAAACATCGCAAAGAAACCTGTTTATCTTAAGCGAATTCTTGGGATATTTGTAATCTACCAACCTCCATAATAGCAACATGGTGAGTCAAAGGACCAACCCCTTTCTCAAAAAAGGAGAGAAGAGGACTTTCTACAACTGTAGGATAGTTACAGGCTGATAAAAGAAAGATCCCCACTATACAGAAGAAGCAACACAACACACCAACAGTCTAGACCTTAGTAAAATGTCGGAGAGCCGTAGGATTCAGGCGGTGCCATTCGTATGGTGATAGATGCCCTTAAAGATAGCTAGGTCCAACTATGGGCACCTATTGGTTAGATGATGGGATAGATAGAGAGATAAAAATCATATAGTCAATAAGTCATAATACAATTATTTTAATATAGTGATAGTATAGTGTAGTGCTAGTGCTACTTGAAAGAACACAAGAACAAAGTGTCTCACATAGCAAGAAAGACTAAGATAAGTCGCTGGAACTATTCTTAGATATAAGTCAATTTATAATTTTAAGTGATCTGTAAGTTGCTCATTAGCCTCTTGGCTAGATCGCAACATCAATAAAGTACTCCCTTTTGGTTGTTCTTTATAATAGCAAAAAAAAATAATTTAAAATAAAATCAATATAACTATGACCATCCTTTTTCATACCTGATACAGGCAGGATTCGTGAGAACACATGTACATTATCATCATTATCTAAAAAACAATGTTTAAAGGTAACTTAAATTTACAATTTCAAACAAAAAGTTGTCAGAACTAGAAAAGCTACTCTAAGATTACTAATATACTCTCAGATTAATTAACCTAGCGTTTTAAATATAATAAGATCCTAAAAGTGATTAAAATATCCGTTTTTTCCAGATGTTTTTACACTTTCTCGTATTAATCGATCGTTTGAGGTGAAAGTGCGAATCGCAGTGCGGCGCCGTAGCGTGACTCGCCGCTAATGTAAAAGAGGTTTTTCAATTTAGATGGAAATTTCCTACGCCCTTTCATTTATTTGGAAACGTGAAAATTTGAATTGTAATTATTTATGTACAAATTTCTATAAAGATCTAAATTTAAAAAGAATGATATTGTTATTTTCATATAATCTGCGATTAGAGAAAATGTAATATAAATAAGAGAAACTGTAATATAAGAAGATGGCTGGCTTCTTTTTCACACAAAGAATCAGCTTAGCGATTAAGCGCAGAATCGCTGCCAGCATTTTTGGGACCATTCCACGTGGGTATGATTTGTATAGTCCTAGCGTGTAAGTAATTTAATATAATATAATTAAGTATATAACTTGTACATTTTTATTAAAGTTATTTTACTTATAGGTATAAATAACGTATGGTACCCGTGTCTCACTCAAAACTGGGAAAAAAAAAAAAAAAAAAATAACGTATGGTATCCGTTAACTTATAGTACCTCTACATTAAGTAATCTATAGATTTTCACTAAATATTATATAATATTATATAGTGGCTTATAGAAAAATATTTTATCGTTTAATTATCTAATATTAATTCGAATTCAAAATGTTCTTTAAATAAACTTGTGTACAAGTGCTTTCGAATCGTCAACTCTACTGCTGGTTCGGAAAGCTATTCCTACCGAGAAGAGCCAGCAAGAAACTCGGCGGTTGCTCTTTTCAAAGTATAATTCTTATTAATAGTTACATTTAGTTATTTCTGTCTTGTACAGGGTCGAACAGTAGATATATCCACACATTCCTATCATCTAAATAATCCACAACAGCATAGTAGGTTTTTTTTAACTGAATAGAAGCTTAGTCCCACAGAAGGGACTCGGATTGGCAAGGTGGGTCTATACCCTTTCGTTATAAAGAGAAATTTTTTGCTCAGTGTAATTATAAAGCCGCTATTGTATTAAAATTTTCTGACCAGAATTTTCATTCAATATGGCCAAATGAAATTCTGTTCTTATTTAATAACACCTCAATAAAGACAAAAGTAATAAAATAACTCAAAATGGATTCAATGTAACAAAATTGTATTAATTCCAAAAAGAGACAAAATATATCTCTGGAGATCTGAAACCCTAATTAAATTTTCTCACCGCGCTCCCAGAACTGCAAATGTACTTGACCCGATTCCCGCGTTAAACCTTTAACCTATGTAAATACATTTAAATGTAACCACTCTAAAGTAATATCATTTAATGAACGCGAAATAAAATAATAGAATTTCTAACAGAAAATTGAACAAATTGACAGAATTAAAAATTTAAGAACAGAAGTAAATGACTTAATGACCATACTAATATTATGCAAATATAAATGCAAAAGTCTCTATTACGCTATGACGGAAAATCTGTCTGAACAATATTTATATAATTTGAAACATTTAAATCTTATATAACATCATCATTCTCTGGCCGTAGTAAAGTATATAATTTTTGATATACTTTACTATGAGCGTTTTTGTTTTCAAATTAACTGTAATTAACTCCAGTAGGCAGTTATTACTAATAGCCTGGCATAATCTTAGACTTCAAACTTAGGCGGACCTTATCTAAACTAGATAAGTTTTCGTATACAAGTTTGAATTAATAGTCAAGTTAGTAAGTTCAATTACAGTATTACGCGAGTTTCGTAAAACCTGCATATCTCATGAGAATTCCTTAGATATGTTTCTAACTGATTCCGCTTTGGGTAGTCCAACCACGACTGGTTGGAAGCTGCAAATGCTCTTATCCAAGAGGATAGAGAAACCCTTCAGCTAATAGTGAGATAATAACAACCCTCTATAAAACTAAATACAGTCTGCAGTAAAGGTAAAAACGGAAATCAGATAAAAAGCGCGCGTGACCGCTGATAGCCGCCATTTGCAACACACAACACACGCCGTAACATTTGTTCGTTGTTCCGTCACGCACCTCACTTACGTAATATTTGTAGAGGGCCATTCGTAGTGCGTACGTCACGAGATCGTTAGGGCAACGTCGATCCACTAAGAGGAAATTAGGGTGTTTTACCACTAAGGATACGCGTGATACCTAACGATTTATGAAAACTAATATTATAAATGCGAAAGTTTGTAAGTATGGATGTATTACTCTTTTACGGAGAATCCGTTTAACCGATATCGATGAAATTTGGTACAATTACACTCTATCCCCACCGGGAAAATCCCCTCCCAACGGGGTATATAGGCTTCGGAAATCCTGTTAATTCTACAGGAATATGACATTGAAAAGCGCCATCTATTATCAACCTATCACGCGACAACAGCCCACGCGAAGTTGTGGGTAAAAAGCTAGTATTATAAATGTAAAAATTTGTCTGTTTATTTGTTACTGTTTCTTCGCCATAATTGATAAAATTTGGTACAATAAAAAAATGTTTATTACTTTTACTACATATAAAAATAATAAATAGACGCTGATGCAACATATAGAAAAAAAAACCCAGTTTTCCTTCAAAAAAATTACTTCCTATTTTACTCGTTACTTAATATATATAATTATATATTTTTATAAACCGAAGTACACAATTTTACGAGCGCATCTTGAAGACTCCGCCGAAAGAAGCAATTAACGTTTTATTTCGTCCATAAACTCGGTTTACACAATTTTCTTCTCCCAACCGTTGAAATTATGATGTTAATAAACGATACTTAATAAAGTTGATATTTTTAGTGTTGGGGAGATTACCTCTGACTGTAAACCTGCCCACGGTGTGTTACTCTGTCGAACTAAATTGTGGCGGCCAGCTGTAAAAGGTTATTTATATATCTATACTTACTATAAAACAAAGTCCCCAAAAGCTGTCTATCTGTATGGGATTGATCTGATCAAAATCTACTGATGGGATTTTCACTAAAAGATAGTCAAATTTTACCAGAAGTTTGATAGTAAATTAGAGGTTTTGTCGAATTCATTAAAATACTTTTACTTGCGGTAAAGTAAGAAAGTTTTCTCTATTCTGAAAGTAGGACAGCCATTTTTTTTATTTTATATATAATTCCCCAGGTACTTGAAGGTATGGCAGTCTCTTTGTTATCCCTTTATTATTAATATCTAATTTCTCCATATTTGCTTCACCGGATTAGCTATAAAACTATAACAGACAAACGTCTTTATAAATGTGAATCATGAAAATGTGACTAATCCATTTCTAATATTAATTAATTAATTTATAATATTAGACATCACTTCATTCACAAATTTTCACATTCATCACTGACAAAATTAATAAAAAAAACCCAAACATAGAAATCCGTCTACCAGTAGAAATTCAAAGTTTTTACCCGAAGAAAGCAAACTTCCTGTATCTCGTAAATCCTAAAGTTTCTGGTAGCTGGTTTAAAAATTCATCCCTGTCTATCTGAAATTAATCCTTTTGTCTGTGCCCTCATCTCCAGAGCCCGGCAATTTGTATCAATTAATTACGCGAGTCAGCATTAGGGAATTCATTGCAGAATTAATCTGTTCCCGCCCTCCTCATCCTTTAACGACACTAAGCTAGGATTGTCTCTGCTGTTTACTTAGGACTTTTTGGTCCGAACAAATATTTGTAAGACGGTGTAAAGCTTAAGAAGGATCGGACTGCAAATAACAATAGTGACGTAAGTATCCAACTGATATTATACATACGAAAGTCTTTCTCTCTGTCTGTTAAAGGTTTCAGTTCAAATTCAAAATGTTCTTTATTCAAATAAACTTGTAAACAAGTGCTTTTGAATCGTCAACTCTACTGCCGGTTCGGAAAGCTGTTCCTACCGAGAAGAGCCAGCAAGAAACTCGGCGGTTGCTCTTTTAAAAATATAATTCTTAATACTATTTACATTAAGTCGTTACTGTCTTGTACAGGTTCAAAGAGAGCTATATCCACACATTCTTATCTTCTAAATAATCTTCAAGAGTATAGTAGACTTTCTGTATCAGCCTCTTTTTAACAGTGTTTTTAAACTGTTGCTATGCAATAAACTCATATGGTACTTAATGTGGAGTATGAGTTTAGCAAAGATTTAAACATGCATTAATGGTATATACACGTCTTCGGCGCACGTCCACTCTCGCCCGCGGCTCTGGTGCTACTGACGTGGTGCGCTTAATACAGTGTATGGATATTGGTGTATGTATGATATGTTTGTGTCGTTATATATAAATATACTTAACAACCAACATACATTACACTGAATATTGTAATGTTGAGTATTAAATGCTTGATGTAAGTAACTGTTTTAAGTTGATAAGGATTGGTAGAACTGCATCCGTTTAAATAGCTTTCTAACTAGTGAGTGACGATTTTCATAGTTGTGAAAATGGTAACAGAAATACTATCTATATTTACATAGAAATATTAACTTCAAAAAACTCAACTGAAAATTACTGAATGAATGACGAAATGAACAAAAGATTGAATTAACAGATTATTGAAAGACTGAGTGAATAGATTATGGAATGAAAGAGTAACTGAATCATTGAATAACTAAAATAAATGATAAAATTGTATTTCTACATAATACGCGGTGTGGTACCCGGCTGAATAGAATAGACCACCCCCTTCCTTAACAAGATGTCGTAAAATAGAATTAGGGTAAGTTGACGTCAGGCAGGCGGCCGGCCGTAAAATACGTAGCCAAGTCATGCGACATGTTAATAACATGTTGTGCCGATCCCACTTAAAGTGGGATAAGGGTAGGAGGATGATATTCTATTTCTACATAATATCCCTACTTATCCTTTCGCTTGTCAGACATAATGGAGTTAATTTCTTTTACAATAAGACATTTTGTAATAAAGTATATAAAGTTTAAGTCGTCTATTGTAACTCCAAGTAGGCTATTACGTCAGTTGTATTTAAATCTCCAGCGCTGAGCCAACAACGGTGTTCAAATTGACTCCAAGTAAATTAAATGCCTTTCCTTGTCAAGTTCAGAGATACAAATAAATTTCACCCCCGTCTTACTTTATTGCGAAACAATGAAAGTTTCTTATAAATATAATAAAATCTATTTTACATTTATTTGAAAATAGCGATTCACCCCACGTGTAGTATAACATATTCTTTGTAAGTGTGTATAAACGCAAGAGTCTTGCGTTTATATTCGCACGTATTTTCATTTTGCGATAATTCTTACATTAATTAATTAATTTATTTCTTTTTATACATATAGTTAGAAAAGAGAAAGAAAAAGTAAAACAGCACATGTATAAAGGCGAACTTATCCCTAAAAGGGATCTCTTCCAGTCAACGTTTGAATAACAGAAGGAAAAGGACAAGAATTGAAGAAGAAAGAGAATACGGGTAATATAGAGAAAAATTTAAATATTTAATCTATTAATTAATTTTGGTACAATAACAGATGAAAACTTGCTACTAATATATAATTACTTAAGGTAATATTTAAGATAAAGGTTTTCTAGTCTGTAACTTAAATACCGAATGGAAAAGAGATGTGCGGATTGGTATATATTATACAAGCTGTTCCGTCAACTTCGCTAAGTCAACTATACTACCCCTTGCTACTCCTGTTTAGGAAAGTTGGTCTCACCTAGAAAAATAGCAAGAAATTCGGCGGTTCGGATTTTAAATTAATAAATAATATTTAACCTAATTTTGTAGGAAGCTGGAAGGATTTTCAGATCTAAACACATTTATCAGCTGCTTCTTAACCCTTAAATAAAGCCTAAATAATACAGGGTAATAATTCTTTATAAGGTAAGTGCACTAGTAACTGACCTAGTTGTACTAATTGTACTAGTAGTTGTTTTGTTTGTTGTAGCTAATAAAAAATATTAATTAATAATATTAAATTTTAAATATTAAACAATGGGCTACAGTTCTGACGTCTTGAGCTGTTGTTGATAGATGGCAACAGGTAATTACAAAATTATTTTTCATAACAAACAAAACGCTTATTATTAAAAAAATATATACAAAACGGTCAACTACTACCACATGTTCAATTACTAGTGCCCTTACCTTACATATGTTAATTTACTCACAGGTTAAGCAATAGTGCCCCAGCGGTGAGACTGCGCGTCTTTTTCAATGCAAACCCCGGCCAAGCATAAATGAGTAATTCTGTTAAAAACTTATATATCTAATTTATAATTACAATTTATCACCCGCTTTTCGGTAAAAGAAAATATCGTGAAGAAAACTTGCATATCTCTGGAGAAATCTTGGGAATTGTGTAACCTATCAATCCGCAATGGAGCAGCGTAGTGGAGCTTAGCTCCTACCCTTCTGTCCGAAAATCTGAGAGAAGAGGCTTATGCTCAGCGGTGGGATAATTACAGGCCATTACTTTACTTTTACTGTATTAACATATGTAAAGGATAGAAAATTTCAAATACGTTGAATAAAAAAGATTTGCCCAGTCAACTGATCACAAAACTAATTTGTAAAAGTATTCTATTACAAGAATACATTAAATGAACTGAATGTTTTGTGTACGATATATTATATACTGTATTTTGAAAACACAAATAGCACTGAGGAAACAATACTAATTAAGTGAAATGTATCTCGTTGTTTACTTTTGGAAATTTATCATTCAACGCGAAGGGAACAAATGACAAATGTTTTAAAACGACATTCACAATATCCCGCGGCGGTTGCTTTCTAACTTACTGAGTTTTAGGAAACTTGGAATCACAAAAACAATAAGAATCATTCGCACAAATTTTCGCAAATTTAAATTTGTGTTTTTGTTAATATCAATTGCAGCAATACATAGATATACGTGGCGAAAATATTCACAAAAAATATTTTAAACGTAGCAATTTAAATTAATACAATTTGCTTATATAACTTATGCTATTTAAAATTACAGTAACAGAACATTTGGAAACTTAAAGATATAATAGGAGTTTAAAAAGACAATGGGAGAGTATAACATTTTGTGCCAACCCTACTTAGAGTGGGATATGTAAAAAAGTGGGACAATCAATGCTTTTATATCTGGATATCCTAGTAGGTTGTAAGTAAGTAGTCTATACTAATTTTCACATAAACTTTGAACAATAGCGAAATCGCGGGACGTAACTAGTTTTAAGGTATCGCACACGAATTTACCCAAAAATGTTTTCCTCCAATGAAAATTTAATGAAATATAAATATTAATTAAGCTTTTATGTAGAACAAACAAATGTAAGCCTCGTTTTGGAATCCCTGAAAATGTTTAAGCACTTCAGAAGTTTATATGAAAGCCCAAAATCGTTTGAGAATAGAATCAAATAAATATAGGTTAATACATACTGTCACGGAGAGTTGCGGCTTTAAACCTTCGCAGGCAAATACGAATTTCCTGTAAAAAAAGACCAAAAATCGGATTAAATTGTAAAGAAACCTACATATTTATATCTTAAGAATTTACCGGAATATGTATAAGCTATCAATCACAATAAAAACACTGTTAAAAAGAGGCTAATACAGAAAGACTACTATACTGTTGAGGATTATTTAAAATGATAAGAATACGCGAACATAGCTACTCTTCGACTTTCTACACGACAGTAATGACGAAATGTATTGATTTATAAGAATTTAAAAAAAAGAACCGCCGAGTTTCTTGTTGGCTATTTTCAGTAGAAACAGCCTTTCGAACTAGCAGTAGAGTTCACGATTCCAAAGCACTTGTTTACAAGTTTACTTGAATAAAGAATATTTTGAATTTGAATTGACACGCAGTAGCATGGTAGTTCTAAACTTCAAGCTTAGTATAGATATTTTATTTTAGTGATATTACCGGAGTGCTCTACAAAATATTACTTTTGACAGAATCGGAAATAATGAAATATCATTAGCTGTTTCTCAAGTTGTCAGTTGATTAAAATGTTTAAAATTAAATTCTGAATTGATTAAAATGTTAATACTAATCCTGTCTGTGTCTACAAAATCTGACTAACACACTTCGCATATATAATATTAGTGTATAAAACGAATTGACAAACAATTCAATTATGTTATTATGTTCTTACAAATATTGTAATAACGAATTTGATTAGTTTGTTTTGATGGGTATCTGGGTCTTTCCACCCAATCGAACATGACCTAAATTATTTTTGTAGCAAATAATTCCTTTTACATTAGACTCTTTTCAGAGGACGATGCTTTCATATAAACGGCAGTGAAAAATAATAATTTTTATAGTAAAAATAGTAACCTAGAAATTTTATTTATTGTATAAAAAATATTAACTGAAACTTTGTAAATTTTCGAATCCGGAATCAAGTACTACAAAATGTTGTAACGAATATATACCTATGTTATTCTCTCTTTTCTTCAACTTTAAGAGTCAAACCACAAAAAAAAAATACTCAAAAATAGTCATTTGTTTACAAAAGAAAAGACACAGCTCGAAAGAAAAGTCTAATATCTTTTAAATAGTTCAAAAAAATAATTCTAAGTAAAAAAAATGCTTTTGGTGTACAGTGAACTATTTAAATCCTTACTAATACTATTCTAACGGAAGTTATGATGGGGGTAAGATAGGTGTGGTGCGGAGAGGTGAGGTGCGGCGCGGAGAGGCGCGGAGGCGCTATTACATTTAGAAAAATTGAGGAATAAATTGATTTGACATTTGAAAAAAAGCACGTTTCTTATTACTATAATAAAGGAATATCTCGTTCTAATAATATAAATGCTAAAGTCTGTATGTCTTTAACGGTTTCACGGCTTTTCCTTCGGAGCAAAATGAATAAAATTTGCTATAATTAAACCGCATATTGAAGGTACTTTAAAACGAAAGTTGACGCAAATAAAGTGGTGCTAGTATTCTAATATCTACGAAATATCCAAGCAAATATTTCAGGTAGTCAGTTTTATTTGAACCTATCCATTAAAGTTCCACCGTGTTAACAGATAAGTTAGTAAAAGTCAAACAGTGTTTCACTATTAAAGGCAAATGGGCCGTTATTATGAAGGTGCTCTCAAACTTTCAGGTGACATGAAGGGAATACATAATTTTGTCAGATAGCGACTACACGCGGTGAATATTAAATACATCATAAATGAAAGGGAAATACAGGTGCGGAAATATCAAGCTCCCTGCGTGCAAACAATAAAATCTCTTAAAAAGCTGCAAAAAAGTCACATATATTTTAATGAAAGCTTACTTACCCATTGTGACTTTTAAGAAAATATGCAAATGGCATGGCACAGTACAATTATTATCATTTTTTGTATACAGTGACTTATTTTTGAAAACCTATTTTTACGGATACCGTATTTGTACAGAGATTATTCATAAGTTAAAAATATAAAACAGGTCGTGGATGATTTTTCGTTTATTCCCTTGGCATGAAAAAAACATTGTTATAAAACGTCTAAACGATTTTTTTTTCGATCCTTTTGTTTTAAAAAATTCAAATAAATATTAATTTTAAATTAAAATTATACGTCACCAAAAAACATATTACCTTCGCGAGCCACGGCCTTTTCCATAACCCAACTTTGGTAAAGTGTGGACGGATTACGCACATAGACTTGCTGAACGCTCAGTGTTGTATGCATTCATTTTTTGTTTAGGCGTTCTTGGTAGGTATTTTTCTTGCTTTTATTCCATTTTGGGTTAATTTATATTTTTAACTCAATGATTATGATGATTAATTTTTAAATCGATAATAGAATGAAGGGATTAACGCGGGAAAAAAATCCACGCGGGCATCATCCACGTCATCTATGGTCAGATGTCAGAAACCATAAAGATTAAATATGTAATGGATTTGTATTATATTAATTCTTATCAGCTTGAATAGGTTACTTATATAAAGCATTTCATGCTACAATGATGATACTTTACACCACTATTTAAATGAATATCGTAAAAAAGTTATTGCAGAAATAAAACTAACGCATATCCACAAATTCTATGAGGAAAAGTGCTAAGCATATTGAGCCAAATAAATAACTGCTAGTTATTTCATAAAATCCTTTTTAGAATCTTCCAAAATGTACTGCAAATGTACCTTCAATTTTCAAAAAGACTATCCAATGTACGAGAACGTGTCCCACTAACAGTAAACGTTCGTATAAAAGAGATTTTTTGGAAAAAGCCGATTTAGCACTCGCAACTACAAGTTTGGAAAATGTTCGGGAATTGCTTTTTCAGTCACAGCTGTATTAATCGTAACTGTGTATCAATGATTTTTTCAGGCTTTTAGTTTCAATGTAAGTGAAAACTCCCGAATAATTGATAAAGATTAATTCACGATATAGATTAAACCTAACAAGCTGCCCAAATAATATGAGTTTACTTATAATCCAGGAATTTTATAACAATCCATGTTTTTCTTCAAATCTATACTTATTATAAAACGAAGTCTCTGAAAGCTGTCTATAGGTTTTCACTTAAATAAAGAGTAATTTTTCCGGAAGGTTAAAAATAAATAAATAAATATATGGGACACTTACACACTAGGTCGTCCGTCCCTAAAGTAAGTAACTTAATACTTGTGTTATGGTAGACAGACAACTGGTGAATATATACTTATATATTTTTTAAATATAACTTAAATACAAATATACACCCAGGCTCTCAGGAGCTGAAGGCAGGGTGCGCGCTGCGCCAACGTACCAGTCAAGGTTAAGTCAGGTTTACGTTAATAGTATTGTATTGTTGTGTTATTAGTGATGGTTAGTGTATCATGTTTACGAATCCTGCATGTATCATTTATGAGAACAGATAGTACCTACACTTAACATTGCTTATATCTCCTTTTATCGGATTTTAGCAAAATAATATCATCATTGCTTTTGTATTATAAATCTCAGCAAACTAACTCGTATTCCTATACATTAAATAAACCATTTATATTATTTTTTGCAAGTACGGCTTAACATATTTTAATTCATCATTTAATTTCTCATCAATCTCTTCGAAATATCAGCAATTAGTTTTGGCATTTAAATACCTACGTGTGAAATATTTTTTAACCGGTAACGGTGATTTTATGCAAATAAAAAGTGATTTTGCATAAATTGAACCTCGTATTTAACATTGATAAAAATATCTCATGCAATAGCTCTTTTTTTGCATATTTAGCTCAAATTCATAAACCACCATATTTCTGTTTAGTACAAGAAATCAAATACATACTAAATCGTTCCTAAGTTGTACATGCAAATGTCTGTCTGTCACGCTTTTACGGCTAATCTGCTAAAGTAATCTTAATGTGACACCTCTGTAAGAAAAAGGTTGGTCAACTTACCTTAGTCGCCTTTTACGTCTTCTCGGAAAGAAACTAGGGTGGTCTAATCAACTCAGCCGGATACCGCACGGCAGGTCAACTTGCCTTAGTCGCTTTTTACGACACCTTGGTAAGAAATGAGGGTGGTCTATTCTATTCAGTCGGATACCACTTAGTATAATTAAGGCTTTAATATAGAAACATTTAGGATAAAAAAACCGTTTTCCATTTGAAACAGAAATGAAAATAATTAAGTAAATAATTGAGGGTAATTGAACATTTTAGTTGCGAATACAGCTTGTTATATATGACTAGTAATATCCCGCGGTTTCCCTGCGTAATTGTTATTTTTTTTTACACCTTATTCCTTTTTTATAACAAATCCCTATTTTTTTTTGAAAATGTTATATAACCTACTAGCGGCCTGCCCCTGCTTCCCACGGGTATAAAATATATATCCCATGTCATTCAGTGTAAAAAAATGATTAAAATCGATCGATCGAAATTTTGATTTATTCATTACTGCCCGTGGCCCTCAAGCGTTACATTTGGAGAAAAACAATTTCCTTTCTCTATACCAAGAAGATTTCCTGCTATCTTTGGAATATCTAAATTCATGTAGTACATTTTTACTTATTTACTTTTACATTTTCCCTATGTATTTTATTTTTACAAATAATTACAGAATGTCTTTATATACAACATTCACAGCTTCCTTGTCGTTAAATAAATTCTTAAAAGAGCGACATACATATAGCTGTTAGATTCGAAGTGCTCTAGGGCGAAACGCGGCCTTCTCACGGCATTTTAAATCTGTAATATCTCCGAAAATGTTCACTTAAATTACATGCTGTAAACGGCGATATTGATCTATATTAAATCAACAATTTATTTAAGGTCCTTAATTGGATAAGGATTAATGCTGTATTGTATAAAAATTGCTTCAAAAATAAGGCATTATTTTTCGTAAAAAGTAAATGACAAAAAATGCTATTGAGGTTTATCCATAAGAGATAGACATATACCATCGCAAACTTTTCTGTAGACCTTTTTAAGGTGTACAAATACTTAGTACATCATTTAGATAAATCTCGTAGAGTTTAGCCTGCGTTTGCAATGTAAGCGGAAAAAAATTATTTAGAGAAACCTCAAAAATTACAGTATTTCTCTACTCCGTATTGAATGTTATTATACGTACAAACCTTCCTCTGGAATCACTCTATCTATTAAAAAAACCGCATCAAAATCTGTTGCGTAGTTTTAAAGTTTTATGCGTACATAGGGATATATGGGCAAAGAATGCGACTTTGTTTTATAATATGTAGTGATATTGCATAAAGATGCAGCTTTCCAATGGTGAAAGAATTTTGAAATCGGTGAAAACAATACAAACATAAATACAAATTTTTCCTCTTTATTATATTAGTATAGATTTCATTTGGCAAAACTTTGAGAACATTGAACACAAATAATATTTAAACTTACGCACGATTAGATTTGGTGAAATCTGCCGCCGCGGCCCGCCGGGGTGTTTGTTAGGATATCACAATAACTGGGTGGGTGTAAAAAGCGCAGAGCTTTCATAACTTATATCAGTAAGCGCTAATGTAGCGAGAAGATTTATTTTTTCGGTTAAATGTACATGATACCTCTCAATTTCATTATATCTTGCTTATATAAGCAATTAAAAAGACACTGATTCATAAAGCTTATTATACTGTTGAGGACTATGTTGATGATAAGAAAGCTTGGTTTTAAATTGCGACTAGCTACGCACTAGATTATATTGTCAATTTTTTAATTTGTTCTTAATTAAGCCATTATTGTAATACTCAATTTTGAAAAGATTGACCGCCGAGTTTCTTGTTGGTTCTTCTCGGTAAGAGCACCTTTCCGAACCAGTGGTAGCTTCACTGTAATTTGACGATTCGGAAGTGCTTATAAAGGCCAATTTGAATAAAGAATTATTTGAATTTGAATTTGAATTGAATTTGTACATAATAGAATTGACACTAGTAAAAGGCATATTTTTGTTCCGCACAAAATAGGCAAAATAATTCATCATCATCGCCATTCTGCCCTTATTCCACTCTAAGTGGGGTCACCACAACATGTTATAAACATGTCACACGATTCGGCAAGGTATTTTTCGACCGGCCGTCTGACTGACGTCAACTTACCATAGTCGTCTTTCACGACACCTCAGTAAGAAATAGGGTGGTCGATTCTACTCAGCCAGATACCACACGGCGAGTCGACTTACCTTAGTCGCATTTTACGACATATGGGTAAGAAATGAGGGAGATCTATTCTATTCAGCCGGATACTACACGATTGTATCATCACGATGCTATATAATATCTTAATAAGAGTAATCGAAAAAACCCTATTTTTAGAAGCACATGGCATATGGTTGAGACAAAGTCAAGAATTCTTCAAGTAATAATAAGAACGCAATCGCTTAAATGTACAATGATGAAGAATTTATAATCTGAAAAAGCTTAAGGAGGAAAGTTTGTCCTAAGATAAAGCGGCTATTATCTATCAAGCTTGGTAAGACATCCACTTCCTGTTTTTCCGGTTTTCCTCATTCATAATTCAAGATTTATTTTCAATATTTCACTCACACAAATCGTTTATAAACCGAAAGTATTTTTGGACCTTTTTATTTTTAGATAAGCTTCTTACAAAATTTCGAACTTCGGGATTAAAAAAAACATTTT
This sequence comes from Morpho helenor, assembly GCA_029227775.1. Classification (NCBI taxonomy): domain Eukaryota; kingdom Metazoa; phylum Arthropoda; class Insecta; order Lepidoptera; family Nymphalidae; genus Morpho; species Morpho helenor. The sequence continues at coordinate 18,223,044 of JARGCU010000028.1, read as the reverse complement.
TATTAAGTAATAAGCATATACCCACGAAAACCTTGTCGTATCCGGCTGAGTAGAATAGACCATCCTAATTTCTTACCATGGCGTCGTAAAAGGCGACTAAGGTAAGTTGAGCCACCGTGTGGTATCTGGTTAATTAGAATAGATCGCCCTTTTCTTGCCAAGGTGTCGTATGAGTAAAATACGCCTAAGGTAAGTAAACGTCAGGTAGGCGGCCGGTCGTAAAATATGTAGCTAAATCATGTGACAACACGTTTACAACATGTTGTGCCGACCCCGCTTAGAGTGGGATAAGAGCAGGAGGATGACGGTGAAACATTTATCCGCGACTTTGTCGGCATAGACTTTAATATTTTGATAAAAAATGAAATTCTGGTTCGACGCGGATCGACTTAACTTAGTCGCCTTTTACGACACCGCGGTATGAAAGAGGTATTGGTCTATTGTACTCAGCTGACCACACAGCGTTTAAAAATTTAAAATAATGGTTGTAAAATATATTTGAATAAGTAAATAATATTTTACAAGTTCTACGAGCTACAAAATGAAATAAGCATATTCAAGTCGAAATGAAAAATAAATTCTACCATTTATAACATTCGCTCACCGCTGGCAAAGAAAACATTATGCATATAATAAGGAAGGAATAAAAGCAGTTCGTTTTCGCTACGAAAATTTTGCGGTTTTAATATCACGAAATGCAGTTTCCACAATGTATTGTTTGCAGGAGTGAATGTAAGCCAAGCCTCGAAATCGTTTGGTCCTTATACAGCTGTTTATTTCTAGGCTATTATTTATTTGGCGCGCTGCATTAAAATTCGAATATAACAGCAAAAATTTATTAGTTCTTTAAAAAAATATAAATTCTGATCCTTTATTTGACATCATTTTGTATGATAATAACAAATCAAGCTAAAAAAAGCATTTAACAAATTTCATATCCCTCCTGTTAACCGTTGAGGAGTTCCCTCGTCTGGAGCCAATCCTGGCAGAAGCATCAGGTTATGGTTATCATAAACATGTATTGTCACCAAGACCGGATTAGGATTTGAAAATTCAGCTCAATTGAACATCGGGAAATGGGTTAAATTTAATTTGCAAGTTTTCCTTCACATACAAAGCAAATTCAATAAAAGCTTTTAAAAATAAAAAAAAGTACGTGGACATGTTTAAACACTTTCGTGGTCCGAGGGGAAGAGGTAAGTTATTTTAGTATTATATTAAGATAACAGCATAACTAATACTAAGTAAAGACTTAATTGATTAAGGGCCTGATTCACAAGTTACTGATAAAGTGTCGGATAGTTAACCGACAAATAAACTAAGTAGATGTCTCTAAAACGAGACTCTAAAAATTTTGAAATAAGTATTTGCTATCCAGATAAACAAAATAACAGCCACATGATCTACCTGTTAACTTATTAGAGACTTTAAATGGTGAATAAGCTTATCAGAAACCTGGGAAACGCAAAATTCCGGGATATGTTTCGAATAAGCTAACTTACAGTTTATTGGTACCTTATGAAACAGGCCTTAAGTTGGAAATAAAAAAAATTAATTGGATTAAGATCCAACACGCTATTCGAGCCTATATAATCTAAGTTGATGTAAAAGAAAACTTTTGCCTAGCGGTAGAGTTTTATCTAAACTCTACTGTACAAAACTTTTAATAAAAGGCCGTCATACGTTTTTATTTTATAGCTTTCATTCGTTCAGTAAGCGTAGTTATAAAACGAATACAGTCAAAATATTCACGCTGTAAAATTATCAAGTTACTTATTCTGGATCACGGTTTGATATAAAACTGACTATGAACATAATTTTTGCTGAATAATATCGCTACGTCAATATACATATTTTAATTTTATAACTCAAAAAATATACAACCGCTCGGCGATTTTAAATTACAGGATTCACGGATAAAGGCTTATTTATTTTGTGACAACGTTTCAATTCGTGTTTTTAATTTTTTTGTATAATAAATGTTAAGCCTTCATCAGAAATATGTTGTAATAAGTGTTATTTGTGATATTAAAAAATTTACCTGCGAATTCTTTTACGTCACTCTAATAGTTATATATCCAATTATGTACTTTTAGGTATCCAGGACTTAAGTTAAGTGTTTAAGCAACCTCAGTAATTAATCGTCAACTCTGGTGTCATTCATTTTATATATTTTCAAGTAAAATACGTGCTTGAATTGGTTTGAAATATTTTTATTACAAATTTTAATAAAAGTATCAGAGGCGTGTGTTTGCGTAAAAGTTTGCTGTGTGAAATATGAATTTAAATTTTGAAAAGTAGCGATTCGACGTTCCATTGCCTTATATGGTACAGAATTGCTTGAACCATGTCGTATTTCAGGCAACTCAGACATCTCTTTTTCAGCCTCCTCTAGTCACATCCATCTACATGCATATTTAACATTAGTGTGTTAACACGTCTTACATTGAAGAGTTGTAATTACGGTATTTCGTTATATTGAAGAGTTACGTTCCGTTGAACCGCTTCCAACGAGTTTGAAATTATACAGTTAACGAAACTATGAGCAGTTTATTCAGTGAACAGTTCAGTAGTACTTTCATAAGCAGAATTTACTGTACATAATATTGTAACTGAGCCAAAACTGCACCGGCTGCATCGACTCGATAACTTACATACAAACTACAGATGGCCTACTTTCTGTGTGACTCTGAACACTTTGTTTTTGCAAATTCATTGTTGACTTAGAGTTTGTTTACTGCCAGAACAAGCCGGAGTTTGATAATAAATAAAAAATCTACGATCATGTACACAACTTAATATAAGCAATAAAAACTAATTATATATTGAGAGTGATGCAAAAGTGATAAAAATATTATTTTCCTATAATATAATTCATATTATACTCGTAGCGATATAACCCTAGGACAAAATCCTTTGCGATATTGTCGTGCAATCTCCTGATGATGCTTCGGTTACGTTGCGAAACTTTTGTTAAGACTGTGGTAGTGAATGTGTGTAGTTCTTGTGTATTGTTGTGTTATTAGTGATAGGTAGTGTATGAGTTTGTACGAAAACTGCACGTATCAGAACGAATAGTAGGCTCTACATTTAGCAAAAGCAGAAATTATGTATAAACATATACGAAATCTTTATAAAAAACATACAGTTAGTTTATTTATGATACACTAGCAATCACCAGCGGCTCCGCCCGCGTGAAAAGATTAAAACCGTAATATAGAGTTTTGATAACCATAAAAGTGGTTAAATTGGGTTATCCTTAAAAGCTAGACATATGCTGTCACGGACTTTTATTTAGAACTTTTAGAGGGGAATAATTTTGTAGTACATGTTTTTTTAATGACTTTCACCGTTTACTTAACGCACGCGAGGAAAGCTTAAAATTCTGCCGTTCTCATAATATTTTTATTGCTGCTCCTCTCCTATTCATCTTAGCGTGATGTTATATAGCCTATAGTCTTTCTCGATAAATGGACTGTAAGACACTGAAAGTACTTCAAATCGGTCCAGTAGTTTCTGAGATTAGCGCGGTCAAACAATCAATCAAACAAACAAACTCTTCAGCCTTATAATATATTAGTTTAGATTAGTACATACAATATTAAGTGTGTCTTTTAATTAACTAAAATAAAATATACTCGTATCAAATCCAAATTTCTAATTTCACCAACAGTACGAAATTGAGTGTAAATGTGAGTTATCAATATAATTTAATTCGCACTAGAGACGATCCCTGGTGGGCCGGTCAACTTTCTAATATATCGGAGGGCCGGATATCCCTTAGGACGCAACAACATTAACCGGCCCGCAAAGTTATATACATACGTGGAGCATTACTATCGGTTATCTTATGAATGAATGATGTTTTACGTAGAAACGGAGCAAAGTTGTGAGATTATCCCGAACTAAAGTTCACGAGTTTAAATCCCAAAGCCACTCTGAGTTTTGTTTCAAAAGTTATCGCGAGAAAATTTTCGAGATGTACGTATCTTTTAATGTATTGCAGACTAAAAATTTTTTCTTTTATGTAAAGTTTGCAAATATTAATCTATGAAAAAAAGAAGGAGAAGTAGAAAGCCTACTATACTCTTGAAGATAATTTAGAAGATAAGAATGTGTGGATATAGCTCTCTTTGAACCTGTACAAGACAGTAACGACTTAATGTAAATAGTATTAAGAATTATATTTTTAAAAGAGCAACCGCCGAGTTTCTTGCTGGCTCTTCTCGGTAGGAACAGCTATCACTAACTGGTTCAGAGAACCAGCAGTAGAGTTAACGATTCAAAGCACTTGTTTACAAGTTTATTGGAATAAAGAATATTTTGATTTTATGTATATACTTTTCCTTTTTCCTTCTCTCTATATTACCCGTATTTTACTTCTTATCCTTTTCCTTGTGTTACTCAAAGGTTGACTGGAAAAGATCACTTTTAAGGAATAAGTCCGCCTTTGTACATGCGCTTTTTACTTTTTCTATCTCTTTTCTAACAATATGTATGTACAATGAAGAAATAATAAAGGATATAATAATTGCATCATTTTGCACATTATTGATTTATAACCCAACGCTGGACAAGAGTCTAATATAAGCCTCCAACTTCGTTTTTTCGAGAGAAGGGTTAGAACTTAGACACACCGCTCTAATGCGAATTAGCACGATATTATATTCCCAGAATTTAGAAGAGGTATACAGGATAATTTACAAAATTAGGCGTTACTTTGTGGAGACCCATAATACAAAAGTAATAATGAAATTATTTCATAATCCAAGATTAGAAAAATTCATTATTACTTTTGAGTTACGCAGGATTTCTCGCGATGTTTCTGCGAAAAGTGTATGATAAATAGCAAATTTCAATGAGACATTTTTAACAGAAATGGTGCCTGCCCAGGGTTTGAATCCTAAACCTCCCAAGAGATTTATACCGTCTCACAGCTAGGCTATCACAACTTCATAATGGATACTTGACATTAAATGGAATAAATGATAATGTTTCTTGATGGCTGAATGAATATTTTATTAGAACTCTCGACTTTAAAGTCAAATGTTTTTGATCGTAATGGAACCTTGAAAGATCTTACCGAATGTTATTCTCGATATGAAATTCAAATTCGAAATACATTTAAGCGGAATATATTTTGTAAGAAATTTTAAAGTCAAGTGCGTTTGAATGAAAATTGCAGCAGATTTAAAATTCCACAAATTCAGACATATATCTTCGAAAACACATCCACAGGTATAATATTATATTTCAGAAAATGTCTGTCGTGCTGTCTATCTGTTACGTTTCACGGGTAATCTACAAAAATAATATCAATGTAATTTGGTATAATTGAAAAATATATCAGTGTAGTGAAATTATGATTTTTCTATAAGAAAATTGACGTGGAGTCTATCTCCTGACGATGCTTTAATTACGGGTAGAAGCAATTGTTGAAATTGTCGTAGTGAATGTGTGCAGTGTCTGTGTATTATTGTGTTATTGATGGTGGATAGTACATGAGTTTTTACAAATTCTGGATGTATTAGGTATGAGAAAGTATAGTACATTCTAAACTTAGCATCATATTTTATCTTTCATCGGGGATTATAGCAAAGTAATCTTTATTAGCTGTATTCAGTAGCTGTGGTAGACCAGCGGTATCACCGTGCGCCTCTTTCGAGAAGGTCTAGGGTTCAAACCCCGGGCAGGCACCAATGAGTTTTCTAATAAAACTTATGTGTCTAATTGATAATTGCAATTTATCACACGCTTTTCGGTGAAGGAACACATCGTGAGGAAACCTGCATATCTCTAGAGAATACTGGGGATATGTGTAACCTACCAATCCGCATTGGAGCAGCGTGGTACGTCTTAGCTCCAATCCATCTCTCAAAAAAAAAAAAACGGAGAGTAGAGGCCTATGCCCAGCAGCGGGATAGTACCAGGCCGTTACTTACTTACTTAATCTTCATTATTTTTGTATTATGGACCTCTGCAGAGTAACGCCTAATTGTATAAATTAATGAATATACCGGTTTAACATATATGATGAAATTATTCCCACTTCTCCTTCGGTAACAGAAAAAAGGTTTTCTTTTACAGAAAAAAAAACAATGACATAATTGAAATACACATTTTAACACAAATCAATGTAAAAGAAGTTGTATTTTAAGCATGTCGCATTTGTATTTTTAAATCGAATTCAAATATGTCTTATTACAACGAAAAGTAATATTTTCAGTCGGCAAAAAATAATTTCTTAATAGATATTACAATGTACATTAATATAATTTGAAATTTGATTAAATTCTCCTGAGCGGTAGTCAAACAATCACTTATTCCGCCATACTTCGCGTTACATCGTGGAACGTTCCAATTTCAAATATCCAGCTACGCCCCAAGATGGCGGAATGCAATTAGTCTTTCGCGTAATTTGTACACGAAATCAGAGCTCATACAACTTGAATAATAAATGTAATTTGTACAACATGACATGTAATAACAATTATTATGGTTACATAACTTAACGACGTACTTTGTTGTTCTCTTGTCTCCATCATCCTTTTTTTTGTTTTTTTTTTTTTTTTTATGTCAGGAAATCCCATTATGGGTCGTCACCGCCCGACGGGGATGAGCGGCGGGTATGTCGGACTCTCACCGACTAAAAACCTGACAGTGCTCTACCACGCTGCTGGTGGCGGGTATAGGGTACCCATGAAGACATTACCCCCATCCCCGCCAGCAGCAACTCTGTACCCCAGAGTGCGCCACCTCTGGGTCGGGGCCTCTCTAAAAGTGGCCCCTCCCTCCGCTGGACGATGCATCGGGAGCACCAGATGCATCGACCGCCGCGGGGACCTTATAGAGCGGGCGTCCGATTAAAGTCTCCATCCTCCTGCCCTTATCCAACTATAAGTGGGGTCGGCACAACATGTTATAAACATGCTGTCACATAAGTTGGCTACGTATTTTCCGATTGACCGCCTCCCGGACGTCAATTTACCTTAGTCGTATTATACAAAACCTCGGTAAGAAAGAGGGTGGTCTATTCTACTCAACTAATATATCAACTTACTTAAGTTACCTTTTACGACATATCGACCAGAAATAAGTGTGGTCTACTCTTCTAAGCCGGATACCACACAGCGGGTCGACTTACCCTAGTCGCCTTTTAGGAAACCTCGGTAAGAAATGAGTGTGATCTATTCTACTAAGCCTGAAAGTACACGGCTATATTTAACGTATATAAACTGTACTATAACTCATAAAAACATCATGACTTCAGCTTTGACAATTTGTTTCTCTTTTAGTCACACCGCTTCTTTTTTCCTCCGGTTCATCGTAATGAAGCAATCCCAATTATAAAAAAAAAACGTATTTAAGCACAGACTCCTACTATTCAATCTTTTCGGCTAGTCATGAAACCATTTTACTGTTTTAAATTATCATAACATGTCATTATACCATATCCTATAACGCATGGACCTACAAACGACGACGACAAATTAATACACAGTTTGTTCCAAATAATGTTTCATTTTGAAAACAAGTCTTTGTACATAATGGGCCGCTAATATACTTTAACTTATTAATGGATCACATTATAGCCATATGAGACATCAAAATAACCTTGTGTTTGTGCTTAATACTGTTTTGCGGCTCAGTAAAGAACAAATACTACGTGAGCTTCTATAATTCGAGTAAAGCGTGGTATTCGCTTCTATAATTAAATTCCATAAAACATATTAGACTTGCCTTCATAAAGCCAATTAAGTATATTATTAAATTAAGAAATATGCTTTTAATTAAAGCATATTATACAGGTGAAGATTAATTGAATTATAAAAATGTTTGAAGTTATGTATAATAAGTATCTCGGTAAGAGCGAACTTCCGAACCAATAGTAGCTTCATTAATATTATAGATCCTTAACGATTCAAGTGTTGCCGTGTGGTATCCTTTGAGTGGAACAGACCACCTTAAATTTCTAATCGAGGTGTCGTAAAAGGCGACTAAGGTAAGTCAACCCGCCGTGTGGTGTCCTGTTGAGTAGAATAGACCACCCTCTTTCTTACCGAAGTGTCGTAAAGGTGATTAAGGTAAGTATCCCCGCTGTGTGGTATACGGGTGAGTAGAATAGACCACCCTAATTTCTTACCGAGGTGTCGTAAAACGTGACCAAAGTAAGGCGACCCGCCGTGTGATATCAGTAAAGTAAAATAGGCCACCCTCTTTCTTACAAAGGTATCGTAAAATACCACTTAGGAAAGTTGACGTCAAGCAGGCGGCTGGTCGTAAAATATGCAGCCAAATTATGTGACAACATGTTTACCACATGTTATGCCGACCCCACTTAAAGTGGTTGGAGGGGTGATAAGGGTTGGAGGATGATGAACGATTCAAAAGTGGCTTAAAAAGCTTATTATGGATTATTATGATTTGGTTTTGGATAATTATTCAGTTAATGTAATTCAGAATGGTATAAATTCCCAGGGGACATCTGGTAGGGGAACTTTTAAGAGGTCTTATTGCGATAACAAGATGTAAAGTAGTTAAGTGCTTAGCAAACTTTCCAAGTTGTATGACGTGTTTGCTGTTCATGGGCTATGACGATATTAACTCGTGAATATGTTAAAGTTTGATGGCGGTGCGAGTTTATGTCGAGAATGTTGAGTGAACGGTGCGTTATCAACTTGATGATATCAGGTGAGCAACGCGTTTTGCCTTTGAAAACTTTGAACTGAAACTTTTTGGTGTGCACTTTTGCCCACTGGTATATATAAAGATGATAAAGGAAAAAAATTATAATGTAACTTTTTTTGTATCGTAAAGAAGACCCGCCACGTGGTTTTGGCTGAGTACAATAGACCACCCTCATTTCTTACCGAGGTGTCGTAAAAGGTTACTAAGGTAAGTTGACCAACCGTGTGGTAGTTAAGTAGAATCGACCACCTTTCTTACCGAGATGTCCTAAAAGGTGACTAAGGTAAGTTGATCGCATTTGCATGCACTATTCTTTCATCCGTTTCTTTCATTGCCTAACATTCACATCCGCACAATACGACATACTTATAAGTTCTCCTCTTAACTTTAGGATGCAATTATGAAATTAGACAGTATAGAAGCCATTGACATAAGACATAGGGACAAGACATAAGACATAAGACATAAGACTTAGCATTTGGGATTTAAAAAGTCCCTTCCTTTGGGACCAGGTAACAAGATAATTAAGGGTTACATTTAAGTTGTATATTTGTGTGGTTGTGTGGTATATTTCAAAAATTATAAAAACGCTCTTCACGTCTCTATTCATTGTAGACAAATGATGATTTACTGCAGCAATTAGTGACGTGGGCCCCGGGTGAGCGGGTTGTTTTAATTGAATTAGTTTTGTTTTTTTCGCGTCGGGAATTCGCAATATTGCTCGTCCGTCTGTGAGCAATTTTGCAATAAAAAATAACAGTAACGAGTTGAACTGGTATATTTTTTCATGAACGGCGTTTGATATGACCTTTTGCGTACGGCTCTTAGACTATTTTACGATATTGATAGTTTCGACATATTATAAACGCGAAAGCCTGCCTGTCTTTTTGTTTGTCTGTATGAGTTTTTTTTTTTTATGGTATAGGATGGCAAACGAGCATGCGGTTTATCTTAAAGTAATCACCGCCGCCCACGACCTCTCGCAGAGCGAGTGCGTTGCCGTCCTTTGAAAAGGTGGAAAACACGTTTTTTGAAGGTACTTATGTCGTACCGATCTGGAAACACTGCCAAAGGGAGATCGTTCCATAAAATGGTGGTGCGCGGAATAAAGTTATTTGAAAAACGCGCTGTGGTGGATCGCCAAGCATCCAGATGGTGAGGATGGTATTTTAACCTGTGACGTACAGTGCGGTTATGGAATTTAGCGGCAGGAATCAGGTCATGCAGTTCAGTGGAACACTCTCCGTGGAAGATGCGGTAGAAAACGCACAGTGATGATACGTTTCTACGCATCGCCAAACAGTCCAGTTGTTTGCTAACCGCCTTATCCCCAATAATACGAGCTGCTCTGCGCTGTATGCGATCGAATGGCTTAAGTTGGTACTGGGGTGCACCAGCCCAGAGATGAGAACAGTACTCCATGTGAGGCCGGACTTGTGCTTTATACAGCGCTAGTCTATGGACCGGCTTGAAGTACTGTCTGGCTCTATTGATAACACCCAATTTTTTAAATAAATTTTTTTTAATAAAGTAAGCTATTGCATCGAATCCGCTGAGGGAATTATACCGAAATCGGCCCGATTAACGCCTAAAAACTATATATTATACGATAAAAATAAATATCCCGTTTTTATTTCAGAAGCATAGAAAAAAGTATTACTAATTTATTTAAAACAATTAATTTTATGACTACAGTTAATTTGTATCAAAATAAATGAGAATATCATACGTTTGCTATCTTCTTAATGATGGTCACATAGTAGTAGCACAATTGAAATTTGAAAATATTATGGCGTCTCTACATTCTCGCCCGAGAGCATTGGCTTTATTTCCGCCGAGACGTGTAAGCTCGGAGTGACTTTGTAAACTCGTGTGGACATTAGAGTTGGGTAGCTCGCGAGCTAAAGACAAGAAAAATATCTCTGCAGAAGATATAATCACTCCCTAGCTCGCATGTGTTTCAATATAGTAATAAATAATAAAGATATAGAGATATCTATGTCTTTATTCCGAACAGTCTATTTTCGTGATGAGTTACGACTCGTTTAGAATTAGAGTGAAAGATATATTCTTATATAGTCATTTACACGTAAAAGACAGAGACGTATAACTATTACATATTTGTGTTTGAAATGTAAACTACGGATTACAGTGGACATATAAAATCATGTGACTTGGGAGAAGCGAGAGTGAACAGCAACACGCTCGCCATTCGTGCGAGGCGACGCGAGACAATTTAACTAAACGGAAACAAAAAAAAACACGGGAGCGACAGTGGTCGAGAAATGCCGAGGTGAGACGTGAGCTACCCTGCACTCGGCATTTCTCGGTGTGCCTCGCAGAGAGTGTACTGCAACAATTACAGCATCCTACAGTATTTACTGAATAATGCATAAAATAACGTCTTTGTAACCAACGTTGCTAATTGTCGAGTGTAGCGAGTAATTGCTGGTATCTTATATAAATTGCGAGTGGTCTTTGCAATATCTGAATTCTGCATGTTTTAATTACAACAACGGAGCAACAATGTAATAAAAAGACTTTATTTCTAACATTTTACTGTTTCTTCTCGTTTAAATTTGCCAAATAGTGTTTCAAAATTAAATATTTTAAATTCAAATAGCTTTACTTTTCCTCACAAAAATGTTAGATTCAATGATAAATTTACTATATTATTGTATACAAACTTATTATTGTCGTTGAAGTAATTCTTGTAAGTCGTTAATTTTTTATACTTTTTAATATCAGTACCTGGGTGACCGATTCTTGCTCGAAATTTTAAAAGATATAAAAAAATGCAATTAAAAAAAAATAAGAAAGCGCCGGTGTCATGTCGGATTCGATCCCGGGTTTTGCACTATTTTGATCCGCCAGTTATCCCAATGGGTATTACGTTTCACAGCTAAAGTATCATTTGCATTCAATTCTATATTTAAGCATTTTTCAATGCCCGAAAACAGGGTTAAAACAACATTTTATTTTAAATGAAAACGAACTAGATCGATTTATCGGGCCCAAAACCCCTACATACTGAGTTTCATGAAAACAGTTGAAGTCGTTTCCGAAATTCTGATCCCATACATATATATATATATATATATATATATATATATATATATATATACAAACAAGTAAGTAGCGGCCTGTTACTCTCCCACAGCTGGGAATAGGCCTCTTCTCTCCGTTTTTGGAGAGAAGGATTGGAGCTAAGACCTACCACGCTGCTCCAATGCGGGTTGGTAGGTTACACATATCTCCACAATTCTCTGGAGATTTGCAGGTTTCCTCACAATGTTTTCCTTCACCGAAAAGCGTGTGACAAATTGTACTTATCAATAAAACACATAAGTTTTTACCGAAAAACTTATTGATGTCTGCCCGGGTTTGAACTCGTATATATACAAGATTAACTCATTTAAACATATTTCTTTAAATATCTTAGGGAGTTAACTTTTTATACTAAATAAACATTCGAAGTATATTAACAGCTGTATCCTATTGAGAAAATGTAGTCTTTTGTTTGAGATAGTTTCAGAAGCACTCTCGACGCTCTCTCGAGTGCTCTTCATATACAAAAGAGAGCTCTCCGTGAACACGTCGAGAGCTTTTAGTTCTTATTGAATGATTTTAGCGGGGAAATTCTTAGGAGCATTGATTGCTATCCTCATATACTTATTGATATTTTAAAAGCAATGTTTATATTATTTTATAAATAAAATAGAAAATATATGTAATGCTAAATGTAGATTGTACTATCCGTTCTCATACCTGATACATGCAGGATTCGTATAAATGCATGCAATACTAACTTTCATCACCACTACAGTACACAAGCATCATTCTCCTGCCCTTATCAAACTATAAACATGTTGTCACATGATTTGGCTACGTATTTAATGACCGGCCGCCTGCCTGACGTCAAGTTATCTTGGTCGCCTTTTGCGACACCTCGGTAAGAAAAAGAGTGGTCTATTCTATTCAGCCGGATACCACACGACTAGTCAACTTACCTTAGTCATCTTTTACGACACCTCGGAAAGAAATGAGGGTGGTCGATTCTACTCAGCCGGATACCACTCGGCTAGTCAACTTGCCTTAGTAATCTTTTACGACACCTCGGAAGGAAATGATAGTGATCTATTCTGCTCAACCTGATACCACACGGTGGCTCAACTTAATTAATTCGCCTTTTATGACATCTCGGTAAGAAATAAGGGTGGTCTATTCTACTCAGCCGGATACCACATGACATCACCACAATACACAAGCAATGCATACATTCACTACCCCAATCTTAACATACAAATTACAACAATATTGGCTTTTTAAATTCATATAAAATGGTAATTCTCTTAAATTAATATGGCCGTTGAGTTGTTATTGATATGAGTGGAAATAACATATCCAGGGTAAATACTGCTAAAATGTCAAGGTAAGTCGTTTTGCATATTTTCTTTGAGCGTCGCTCATGCAAGAAAGAGGTCGTTTCATTTAATTTCCAACTTGCACGTAAGTAATTAAAATCTATATCCATACTTTATAATCAAAAATGCGGAACTCTTTTATGCTTTTATTGAAAATCTACTCGTGCAATATTTATGACATCAAGTGCAATTAAAGTTAGTAAACCGAGTAAAATTTAGGCTAAAAAATTCCCGTTTTCTTTCATGAACAGGTAAAACTCTTAGGGTCGTCTTTAAAGGTATTTTAATACTTAATTACGACGTAAATTAAGTTACGGGTACATCTTTTATAAAATGGAATAAATTTTAAACAGATTTTCTGAATTTTATTTCTGAAAAGTAGTTATTGGACCGGACTTTTTGTAGTATTTTTGTAGATCTACAATTCTCTAGAACATTAATTTGGTGTATCTCTTCCGGTTATGCGGCGCATGAAGGTAAAGCTCAAAGCAGGCGACCTCTTGAACACAATTTGCATAAAACATTAATGTACTATTAACTTAAATGTCCCGGAAAAATACCTCTATCGTTTAGTAAAAACCGTACAAAAATATGTTCAGTAGATTTTGAGAAAATCGATCACATATAGACAGACAGCTTTGGGGACTTTGTTTTATAATAAGTATAGATCAAACAAAGTTATTTATATTTTAAGTTTATTTTACTCATATTTAAGATGGCTATTTAATTGATATTTTCAATATCATCATCATCCTCCTGCCCTTATCCCACTCTAAGTGGGGACGGCACAACATGTTATAAACATGCTGTCACATGATTTGGCTGCGTTTTTACGACCGGCCACCTGCATGACGTCAACCTTAGTCGTATTTTACGACACCTCGGTGAGAAAGAGGGTGGTCTATTCTACTAAACCGGATACCACACGGTGGGTCAACTTACCCTAGTCGCCTTTTACGACACCTTGGTAAGAAACGAGGATGGTCAATTCTACTCAGCCGGATACCACACGGCGGGTTCACTTACCTTAGTCGCCTTTTACGACACCTCAGTAAGAAATGAGGGTGGCACTATTCTATTCAGCCGGATACCTCACGGCGTAATTGATATTTTCAATATATACCTAATACGCTTTTAATTAATGGAAAACGTGGTAAGAAAGGCAACATATAGCTGGAATATTTATGAAATACGTGTACCAGTGGTAGCGCATTAGGTCTAAAGAGGGATGATATTTTTGTCCAACAGTGGGATGGTAACAGACCGCCACAATGCACAAATACCATCAATGCAATACCTGGATTTAAACATCATTCCAACTTCGTACAAGACTGCAGCTTAATTATGAAAATTAAAAATGTTTTAAAACTTTACTGCCGAGTTTCGTAGTGGTCCTTCGCGATGAGAGAAAAATTCTGGATTAAAGTTTTGAGTTAGTAAATTAGTTTCATAAAAATCAATTGATTCTTGACGATTCAAAAGTGAATGCAAAATTGATTATTTTGATTTGATTTGTAAGTCTTGTATCTATGTTAAAATAGGTACAAATATAAGACACTAATATAATTTATAGAAGCAGTTACTTTGCGGAATTTCATAGCACAGAATTTATGATTATGTAGTCAAAATCAATGGTGGGGGTTTAACTATTTTTATATAAGACTGCGTTAATAAGTTTGTGCGACGCGATCCATTACTATTTTGTCGTGGAAACTATTCTCCTGTGTGATTAGTGCGAGTTTTTTTAAAGTACTCAATCGCGTTAGCGTAACGCTAATTCGTAATGTGCTGAAACAGGGGTCAATAGATGTCGCTGTTACAGCGTCATACAAATTGGCGGTGCGAGTTTTAAACCTACTTAGGTAAAACTTGGATCACGCACAATGATGATGTTTTGGTTGCGGGGCAAAACGAAAGTAAATATTGTCGTAGTGACTTAATAGTGCTTGTGTTCTGTATTGGTTGCGGCGTTTTGTAATACACGTGGTCTTGCATGTATTAGGTATGTGAACGTTGTCTGCTTCATAAACTTAGCATAACAGATTATTACAAACGCGGATTATAGCAAAATAACTTCAGACACAAACATACTTGTCACGTTCTATCAAATAACCTAACCGAGCACGTAAAGCGACTTCGAAAAGCTCATAAAATAAAATCATTGAAAGGAAAACTTTATGAATAAACCCAATGCTGCCAATAAACGGGAACAATAGCCCGAATACGCTTCTCAAGAGGCCTCGAGAGGACTTGGGGCCATGAATATACCGCTTTGAATACAGTTTATGGACCTGCCATTTATTTGGACAAATTACGTCAATATTTATAGTATATTGGAAGCTGTGGTAGTCGAACGGTGACATCGTATCGTACTTGTTTCAAGGGGGTTATGGGGTTTATGTGGTATCTGGCTGAGTAGAATAAATCACCCTCATTTCTTACCGAGGCGTCGTAAATGGCGACTAAGGTAAGTTGACGTCGGGAAGGCGACCGGTCGTAAAATACCTAGTTAAATGTGACGATATATTTATAACATATTGTGCCAATCCCACTTAGAGTGGTATATGGGCAGGAGAATGATTTATTAACAGTTAATTTAACACAAAAATAGTCACAGATTGTAAATTATTAATTTTTTACAGAAGATACAGTAAAATTATTTTGCTGTAATCCGCGTTTGTTAAGATCGTTGAGATTGTGGTAGTGAGTGTGTGTAGTGCTAGTGCGGAGTGTTGGTGATAGCGGCGTTTTATGATACGTATGGTGACTTGTCCTGCATATATAAGGTATGTGAATGTTGCCTGCTTCATACACTTAGCATTACATATCTTCCCTTAAGACACCCGGATTACGGAATTTTTTTTTATTATAACTTCTGGACTATGGAATTCCGCAAAATAACGTTTACATCTATAAATCATATAATTTTTTTCAAACATATTTTATTAAAAGTGATTTTTTATCTATCCAGTTCTACCCATCCGTAGTGCATAAAGTTTCGCAGATAAAATTTACTGTACAAGAGCGGTATTAAGTTACACAGACAGACTTGAAATGAAAAGTTTTATATTCGTCTGGAATGGTCGCGCAGAACATTAAAGTTACCTTTGTGAAACTGTACTTTAATAGTAAGGCTGCTCGAGAAGCAATCAACGTATAAATAAAGCACTGAAACGTTCCGAGGCGAAATTGGAATGGAAAATTTTAATTTTCTTTGAAACGTCTTACAAAAGTGTATTATGAACTTGTTTAATCTACAATTTCTTTAATACTGAAGGGATTTAAAGATTATAGGATTGAGCTGTGTTAACATCTCTTTTGTGACTTTCGAGAGGTTCACAGGTTTGAATCCTAGGCAATTTATCACACACTTTTCGGTGAATAAAAAAACATGAGGAAAGCTGCATAACTATAAAATTCTGGGGCTATAATTTCCAAAAAATGTGAGAGATTTCTATTACTATTCGAAATCATCATCGTCCTGCCCTTATCCCGATCTAAGTGGGATCGGCACAACAAGTTATGAACATGTTGTCACATGATTTTGCTACGTATTTTACGACCACCCGCCTGCCTGACGTAAACTTAACTTGGTCGCCATCGCCATTGCGGATTATAGCAAAATAATAACAAAACTTTTGTATATTGGATTTTCGAACATATATTTGATTAATTAAAAAATGTTTATTCTAATAAAGAATATTTTGCATTTGAAGTACTTATTCCCTTGATGATATGGGCTTTTAATGCAGACTTAATATTAACAATATTAGCACATTAATTATACTACACCGCACACCTTTATAATGGGCCTGTCTGTCTGTACATTAACGTGATGACGTAGCTTGATGATCCATTGTCAGTCCTCATTGAGCTCACGTCGAAATAAATTGCTAAAAATACAGCTGCGATTTATAATTTTCAAAAGCTAACACCGGGCTATTAGTGCGCAGTATAAATGTGATATTTTCAACAAGTTGAACCTGCGATGTCATTTGCAACAACTTATGTTCAAATTGAATATTCTTTAGTCTGATTTATAAGCTGTGATAGCCCAGCGGTAAAACCGTGCGACTCTTTGAGAAGGTCACGGGTTCAAACCCGGGCAGACACCAATGAATTTTCTATTAAAACTTGTGTATCTAATTAATAATTGCAATTTATCACACGCTTTTCGGTGAAGGTAAACATCGAGAGGAAACCTGCATATCTCTAGAGAATTCTGGAGATATGTGTAACCTACCAATCCGCATTGGAGCAGAGTGGTAGGTCTTAGCTGCAATCCTTCTCTCCAGAAACTTAGTGAAAAGAAAAATCAGCAAGAAACTAGCCGGTTGCCCTTTTTCAAATACAATTCTTATAACAATCTAGCTGTGTTTACGACTTCACCCGTTTAGAAATCAGTGTATCACTAAAGACACATAAGTAGTTATTGTGAGTTATCCATAAGAGATAGACATGCTCTCGCAGACGTTTTTGTAGTAGTTTTATAGATCTACAATTCTCTAGTACATTACTTCAGTGTATCTTTGATGGTTTTCGCACGCGAACGCGACTTAATCTCCCAGCAGGTGAGTTTTTTTTTACACGCGAACTCTTCAAAACAATTTGCATAAAACCATAATGTACTAGTAACATAAACTGCCGGAAAAATTACACTATCTTTTAATAGAAACCGTACAAAAATCCGTTGAGTCGATTTTAAGAAAATCGTCAATTTTTAGAAAATTTTAGGGTCTTTGTTATATAATAAGGATTTATAGAATTAGGCGTTACTTAGCGGATATCCATAATAAAAAAGTAATAATAAAAATATTTTGCTATAATCCGCGATGAAGTAAAATAGAAAATATATATAATGCTAAATGTAGAGTGGACAATCTGTTTCCATACCTGATACATGCAGGATTCGTAAAAACATATGCACAAACCGCCACCACCGCCACCACAATACACAAGCACTACACACGTTCACTATCACAAACAGGAGATAAGTATAGATTAAATTTAGACAATTTTCAATCCTCGTATTTTTATCATTAATGTAATCCTCATTATAGATTAATATATCTTAGAAATTAGCCGTGTGGTATCCAGCTAAACAGAATAGTACCACCCTCATTTTTTACCGAGGTGTCGTAAAAGTCGACTAAGGTAAGTCGACCCGCCGTGTGGTATCCGGCTGAGTAGAATAGACCAACCTCATTTCTTACCGAGGTGTCGTAAAAGGCGACTAAGGTAATTTGACCCACCGTGTGGTATGCGGTTTAGTAGAATAGACCATCCAACTTTCTTACCGAGGTGTCGTAAAATACGACTTAGGTAAGTTGAAGTCAGGCAGGCGGCCGGTCGTAAAAACGCAGCCAAATCATGTGCACTTATAGTGGGATAAGGGCAGGAAGATATAAATATAATCCTAGAAATACATAAACCTTAAACTAAGATACAAAAATCCTTCCCTCCTAATCAAACAATTTAAATATTCCAAAAAGCCTCCAAAATAGGCCCGCCTCGTTTCGGCTCCACACAATTATCCGGGACATTCAGTTAGCGGCACGTTATTTTCCGGGACACGTGGTGCGGGAAATGAACCACATTTTATATATTCTGTGGTACTCCTTAATTGGAAAACTTTTTGGCCTGATAAATTCAAATTCGATATATTCTTTATTCAAGTAAATTTGTGCACAAGTGCTTTTGGATCGGCAACTCTGCTGCTGTTTCGGGAAACTATTCCTACTGAGAAGAACTAGCAAGAAACTCGGCGGTTGCTCTTTTTAAGTTATTCTTATATCTGAACAGGTTTGAACTATATCCACATATTCTTATCATCTATGTTATCCTCAATAGTATAGTTTCTGTATCACATACAGTTTTATTCCCCGTCAATTCAAATTCGTCAGTTCTTTAAGCATTTCACGATCAACATTTAGAATATGTAAAATTGAAGATAAGATAAGCCGTGTTATATCCAACTGATTAGTATAGACTACCCTCATTTCTTACTGATGTGTCGTAAAAGGCGATAAAGGTACTCGTAAATTCATTCACCCTGTGGTATCCGGTTGAATAGAATAAACTACCCTTATTTCTTATTGAGATGTCGTAAAAGGCGACTAAGGTAAGTTGACCCACCGTGTGGTATCCAGCTGCATAGAATAGACCACCATTTTTCTTACCGAGGTGTCGTAAAAGGCAACTTAAGTTAGTCGACCCATCGTATGGTATCCGGCTGAGTAGAATAAACCTCCCCTTTTTCTTACCGATTTTTCGTAAGAAGCGAGAAAGGTAAGTTCACTCGCCGTGTTTTATCCGGCTAAGTAGACTGGACCATCCTCATTTCTTATCGAGGTGTCGTAAAAGGCGACTAAGGTAAGTCGACCCGTGGTGTGGTATCCGGTTGAGTAGAATAAATCACACTCTTTCTTAGTGAGGAGTCGTAAGAGGCGACAAAGGTAAGTTGATGTCAGGCAGGTGGCAGGTAAGACCTAGACAAATCATGTAACAACATGTAAACACCATATTGTGCTGACCTCATTTAGAGTGGGATAAGGGTAAGAGAATTAATGATGATGTAAAAATTGAATAAAAATATTAGGAGAGGGGAAACCGGAAACAGACTAGCTGCTAGTTAATTCATATACTAATACTAGTAATTAGAATAAAGCCGGTAGTTCCGACACGGTCGATGTGAATTAGGACCGTGTTAACTAGAACCCGAACCATTATTGAAATTAGTGGGATTAGATATGGCATACTAAAACAAACAGCTAATACGGGCAGGGAGTGTTTAGTGGGTCGAATACATAATAATAATAATAATAATAATATTTCTTTATTGTTTCTCTTCACACAAAATAACAATAGTAATGGTGTCATTTTTAAGGGTACAAATAGAAGTGGTGTGAGAGACTGATCCCTGTACTAGGTGACCTGTGTTACAGACAACCAGGCTCCCATCATAAGAGTAATACACTGTATAAATGGACAAATGTATAAGAGGAAAAAAAACAATCAACATCAAATTCAAATTCAAAATATTCTTTATTCAAGTGGACTGTTTTCAGTACTTTTGAATCGTCAAATGTTTTTCAAAAAAGTTACCACCGATTCGGAAGTTTGTTCCTACCGAGAAGAACCAGCAAGCAAAACGGCTGAGCAAGAACGGTTTTTTGGTAAAGAGAGTTTTTTTGAGTGGATAGGTGCAGCAGGATTTTAAAGCTGTGTGGTATCCGGCTGAATAGAATAGTACCACCCTCATTTCTTACCGAGGTGTCGTAAAAGGCGACTAAGGTAAGTCGACCCGCCGTGTGGTATTCGACTGAGTAAAATAGACCAACCTCATTTCTTACCGAGGTGTCGTAAAAGGCGACTAAGGTAAGTTGACCCACCGTGTGGTATCCGGTTTAGTAGAATAGACCACCCTCTTTCTTACCGAGATGTCAAAAAATACGACAAAGGTAAGTTGATGTCAGGCAGGCGGCCGGTCGTAAAAACGCAGCCAAATCATGTGACAGCATGTATATAACATGTTGTGCAGACTCACTTAGAGTGGGATAAGGGCAGGAGGGTGATGATGAGGTGCTGCAGGATTTTAATACTATAAGTCGTCGGTATAAAAGACAACTTTAAATTCACAGGAATATACATACAGTTATGTAAGTTTCAGTATGTAAAGTTTTAAGTAGATATATAAAGTAAGCTAGACTTCCTTCACATACTTAAACCTCGTGTCTATCATTGATTCACGCAAGACACATATCAAACCGTAAGGCCGTAACAAGTCCCCATACGAAGTAATCTCCGTAAGCCCGTATTATTACATCATCCAAGAGATAACAAATCCCACGAAATTGTTCCGGTAATCCGGAATTGATGAGATCACATCGCGACATTGACGATGTAAATTATATTACTTTGGTACAACTGAATGAACAAATCAATTTAAATGCCTTCCATATGATTGATTTTGAAAAAATAACTTTGAAGATAAAATTATGAAATATTGCAATAAGAAAACAATCAATTCTGTAGTTGTTGTAAAGAACTCACCCTAAATAAACTCTTCATCTTAAAGTATCATTTAAATTCCAATTCAAATTCAAAATATTCTTTATTCAAATAAACTTGTAAACAAGTGCTTTTAAATCGTCAATTCTACTTCTGGTTCAAAAGGCTGTTCCTATATCCACGCGTCCTTATCAAATAAATAATCCTCAACAGTATAATAGGCTTTTTTTATAAGCCTCACTTTAATAGTTTTTTAAACTGCTGTAATGGTAAAGCTAAAATTGACAGGAGTTTTATTACAGAATCTTATACCAAAACTCACAGACGACTTACGTACTTTTGCTATGCGCCAAGTAGAAGCCGCAAGCTTATGTCGGTTTCTACTTTGTCTATTAGACTACATCACCTATTATATTACCTACCTATATATATATATATATATATATATATATATATATATATATATATATATATATATATATATATATATATATATATATATATATATATATATATATATATATATTTTTACACGCGACTAGTTTTACACGCGAATTATTTTTATTTTCAAAACGATTACAATTTTATTATAGGACGTATAAAAAATATTTGTCGCTCTGTACCATATACGCGACCCGCATCCCTTTATTGAAGAATAAGCCCGTAAATGAGACAAAGGATTTTTAGGATTATCTAGACTTTTCTGGTGTTTCCGAATATACCCCACAAGGGACTTGGGTTGACAGTTTTATAAAAGGAAAATATTTTCTATTTTCCAAAAAGCGTTACCATTTATTAATAATATATCTATTTTCTAAACACAGTTTTAAATCTGTTCAATTTTAATTAATTGCTGTTTTAACTGACCATAAAATTTGAAGTCACGAAATTTTATTTAGTGGAATCCATATACGAGGTGTGTTCAAAAAGTATCGCGAATTTTGTGTATTTTCAAAAACTATTTATTTATTCGTGAATATTTATTTTGTCCCCTTCAAAGTAATCCCCCTGGGATATTATACACTTGTGCCAACGTTTTTTTCAATCTTCGAAGCACTTCAAAAAATCATTATTTTGTATCTTGTTCAGCTCCTCCTTCGATGCAGTCTTTATCTCGTCAGTCGTGGCGTGGCGTCATCCTTTCATGGGCATTTTCAGTTTTGGGAACAAGAAAAAGTCACAGGGGGCCAGATCTAGGGAATAAGGTGGCTGCGGTGTCATTAGTGTGTTGTTTTTGGCCAAGAAGTCGCGTACAAGCAGCGATGTGTGAGCAGGGGCGTTATCGTGGTCCATTTTTTTGAGTAAGTAAAAATCGAAGACGAACCAAAACACGTGCAAGCAAAGCAGCTGTCAACAATTAACTGAAAATTCAAAATGGCCAAACTTGTCAGCATAAGTGAGGGACAAATGTACCAACATAACGCCACAAAAAAAACGAAATTAGAATATGCGTAACCCGAGAAAATTCAAAATTCGCGATACTTTTTGAACACACCTCGTATATTCCTTGCTCACCGTTTAATGTTAGAGTTTATCAAATTTGGTACAAATTACTGGCCATTGGCGCAGATCGCAGGGACCCTATTTCGATACGGTACGGTTCGATTCCCGCCGAGAGCCAAAATTTTCTGTAAAACATTTTTTCGTTTTTCAAGTCTAGATGTATATGTGTAAGTATGTACATAAAAATATGAGTATGAGAGTCGGCATAATTAATTGCTTTTTATGACACCTCGGTAAGAAACGGGGGTGGTCTATTCTACTCAGCTGGATATCACATGGATGATGATAAGTATTATATTCACCAGTTGTTTGTCACGCATAACACAAGTATTAAGTTATTTACTTTGGGGACGGACGACCGTGTGTGCAAGTTTCCCATATTTATTATTATTAATAATTGAAGCTAATTTGACGCGTGATATCCGGATGAGTAGAATAGACCATCCTCATATCTTACCGAGCTGTTGAAAAGGCAACTAAGGTAAGTCAACCCGCCGTGTGATATGTGGATGAGCAGAATAGACCACTCTCTTTCTTACCAAGATGTCGTAAAATACGACTAAGGTAAGTTGACGTCAGGTATACGGCCAGTCGTAACAACGTAGCCAAATCACATGATTTGACAGCATGTTTATAACATGTGCCGACCCCACTTAGAGTGGAAGAAGGGCAGGAGGATGATGAATAATTAAGTTTAACATAATAACAAACATATCGGATAAAAAGTTATCATTTTTTTAAATATTTGAAGGTATTTCAACGCTAAGTTGTTAAGAGGTTATGCGTAAACTTGTACATCACGTTAAAGCATCTCCAGATCTTTAATGCCGCCCTAACAGCCCACCATCTGATCCATGTCTCACTAGACTTAGGTACAAAATCAATATGTACTCTACCGACATAGAGATTACAGATCGCTGTGACAAGGGTAAGCGAGTGCCAGTCAATTTCACGCCAAAATAAACCCAAATGGCGTGGCAGCCTTCGATCCTTCCATTTAATTCCTCAGAACGATGTTTGATACTTCTTTAACGCTGCCAAGCTCTACCACACGGTGGGTCAACTTTCTTTTTATGTCAGGAAAACCCATTATGGGTCATTACTGGTAGGTTGGACTCGCACCGACTAAAAACCTGACAATGCTCCACCACGCTGCTGGTGGCGAGGTCACATTGCCCCCATCCCCGCCAGCAGCAACTCTGAATCCCAGAGTGCGCCACCTCTGGGTCGGGGGTTCTCTTAAAGTGGCTCCTCCATCCGCTAATCGATGCATCGGGAGCACCAGATGTATCGACCTCCGCGGGGACCTTTTCAGATGGGCGTCCGATAAACACCGCGGGTCAACTTAACTTAGTCGCTTTTTACGGCACCTCGGTAAAAAATGAAGGTAGTGTATTCTACTCAACCGGATACCACAAGGCAATATTGTCCTAACATATAGGAAGGAAAAATTTCCGTACTTCCTTCAAGAACTAGAAAAAACATATGCTATGTATTTAGGGGTACTTCAATTGTCCAAGTTGCTGCTTAAACTGCTTTACTTATATATTCGTAAATGTAATTAAGGAAGATGAATGAGCTTTCCAAGCCGTATCGTCTTATCTCGATCCCGTCGCTCTCGGGTCAAGTGAACACTTCTTATTCATGACTAATGTCACCTCTTTGCATATCTCGCGGTTAAAATCATGTCGTTACCGCTCCAGAGGTGGAATTTTCGCAGTGCTGTTATGCAACATCAGGTTGACTGTGTTCAGTACTCATATTGCACATTCTGCGGTTGGCAGTAAATTCTGCCACTGATCCAATGGGATCGCTCGGTGGTACCGTATTGGTGGGTTGCTGTCGAGAGCGCCACTGGTACAACGGACACGCGACCTTTAGTCGTCTTTTGACCGCTGACCTGTCCGACCGCCATAGCAGTTGTCCGTGCATATTTCAAAAACTGTGTGGTACCGTGTGCCCGCTCACCTAACTGAATCCCGTAGTGACCAGTGATATATCTAGTGCGTGATATACCTGCCAATTTCGGGAGCTGGACGTTCCAGAGGAACGGTGAGTAGTTTTTACTTGTCAAGCGCGGATACTGTGTAATTTGGGGTTCACTGGACACATCATTTTTAGAACCAGCGAAATCTTTTAAGGTCCTTCGAATCTAACAGACCATTTTCTGGCCTTCGAGCCGATCGTAAATTTTTTATTAAAAAATATATATCGTATATATACATTTTGCTATTGTTCTATAATTATATAAGTAATAATATTTCTCCCATACAATTGTTATAATACGTATTTTATATATTCTATCTTATATATTTTATTTTATTGTGTATAATTCGTAATTATTGCATAATAATTTACAGCGGTTGCATATTGTCATTGTTAAATTGTCAAAATGGCGGAACCGACTCGTACCGAAAAGATAGAATTTAAACTAAAAACGTTGAAATTTAAAAAGGAATATTTATTCTCTAAAGTACAAAAATTGTATGATTTTTCCACAACAATTAAAACTGATATAAATAAAAAGCATAGTTTCTTGGCACAGTTTTCCGAATTAGAAAGTGTTCGTACGAAATTTGAAAATACCGTTATGGAAATTTTCGAGCTAGAAATGCAAATAAAACCGGGGTTAAAATTATCGACTTCACAATTAGATGCATTCGAAACGTTATACGAAGAATGTAGAATAGTGGCGTGTAAATATCAGTCCGAGCAAACTACCTCCAATGTCGCGGCGCAACAAAATAAAAACGAGCTAGTGAGACCGTCGCTACCAAAGTTAACGTTATTTGAATTTGACGGACAAATCGAAAATTGGACTACCTTTTACGATACGTTTACTTCGTTAGTACATAGCCGAGACTTTGCGGAAATTGATAAATTTCATTATTTATTGTCGTGTGTCAAAGGTCCCGCACTTAATATAGTGAAAAAATTACCGATTACGGCGGCTAATTACAAGTTAGTTTGGCAAAGCCTAGTCGATAAATATCAAGACCCTAGAGCGCTTGCGGGAAGATATCTCGATAAAATGCTTAATTTTATACCGATAAATCGGGATACTTCGCAGAATCTTACCTTATTTATTGAGACTTTTGATCATTCATTAAAAGCGATTCAAGCGCTAAAAATAAATGAGCTTGACGATTATTTATTTTGTCATTTAGCGTTAAGAGGCCTTGACCCTCATACTAGAAAATTGTTTGAGGAAAGTCGGGATCAAAAATCTATACCTAAATTTTGTGAACTAATAGATTTTGTTAATAAACAAATAAAAGTCTTGGAACACACTTTTCCTTCACCATTTGTAAGTTCACAAAATAAATCAAAACAAACAAGTTATAGTAATAGAACAAATCAACAAAGTAGTTCGCGACAACCGATAACGAAAAACGTCCTTACAACTGCTCGTAGCATATCGAAAAGTGAGGATAACTTTAATAAAAATAAGTTAATATGTCCACATTGTAACGAAAATCATATGATTTATCGATGTGAACATTTTCGTAAAATGTCCGTCGATAATAGAATTGACCGTGTCAATTCCCTTAAATTATGTTCGAATTGTTTAAAATCGAATCATGGATCGTCGGCTTGCAAAAGCATGATCACCTGTGGTGTGTGTGCATTACCGCACCATTATTTATTGCATAAAGATAAGGAGCGCGGGAGTTTCGTGCGCACATCGGCCGTGCCGACTAGCGAACCCGTGCCATCCTCGTCGCACGCGCAACAAGCGCTAGTGTCGTCTCGCTCCGTGAGTGATAGTGAATCGACACAGGCGGCACTGTGTGCGCTTGATGACAAACAGTACGGCGTTGTGTTAGGAACGGCGCGAACTCACGTACGCGATGTAACCGGACAGTTTCAAGATTGCCGTGCAGTCATTGATTCAGGGGCTCAGAGTTCTTTTATTACAGCGGAATGCGCTCAACGTTTGGGATTGCCGCGAAAGAAATGTCCGTTTTCAATCTCCGGCCTTGGTGGCGAGTTTATTAAAAATCAAGGCATTATAAATTGCGCGATTAAACCGCGTCATATCGACGGCCCTATATTTACGTTAAATATGGTCGTCGTCTCTAAGGTGTCATCTGAGATGCCAAATATTAATTTTCCTGAGAACGTTATCCAGGAATATGAACAATTTAGTTTAGCGGATCCGTCTTATTATAAGCGATCGCGCGTAGACATGTTGTTAGGTAACGATATCGTGTCGGATATTATAAAGGATAAGCCGTTATTTATTAAAGCGGATATTCCTAGCGTTATCGATACTGTTTTTGGGCACGTAATTAGTGGGAAATTATGTCCTAATGGGGATTCGTATTTTTCCCAAAATTTTCATTTCTCGGTCGCGACGGAGGAAGAACAGTCTCTGGACCGCACATTACGTTCTTTTTGGGAAACGGAAGAGATAAATTATCCGACCCCAATCAATCCGTTAGATCAATTAGCGGAAGATATTTTTGTAAAAGAGCACACCCGCGAGTCGAACGGCCGCTACGTCGTCCCGCTTCCGCTCGCCCCCGGCCACCCGCCTCTCGGGGAGTCGAGGACGGCGGCCGAGCGGCGCTTGCTATACACGGAACGCAAGCTCGCGCGTACACCTGTACTGCAACAGGCGTACGGTGATTTTATGCGCGAATATGAAGCGCTCGATCACATGGAACTTTATTCCGGTGCGGAGCAGAGTAAATATATAATACCGCATCACAGCATTACGCGGCCCAGCAGTACGTCAACTCCGTTACGCGTTGTTTTCTATGCGTCTGCTAAAATTAGTAACAATATTTCGCTTAACGATATATTGTTAACTGGCCCGAAACTTTATCGCGATATTGCTGCAATAATTTTAAATTTCAGACTTTTCGAATATTGTCTAGTTTGCGATGTTTGTAAAATGTATCGTGCTATTCGGTTAAGGGAATCTGATAGATGTTATCAGCACATATTGTATAGGGGTCACCCGAGTGACACGATAAAATTGTACGAATTGAAAACCGTGACATACGGACTTAGTTGCTCGCCCTTTCTTGCGATTCGTACGTTATTACAATTAGCGCGCGACGAAGAGGAACGTTTCCCCCTAGCGGCGCGGGTCGTACAGGAAGGAGTATATATGGACGACATATTATACTCATGTAACACCTATGAGGAGGCTTGCACGTTACAGGATCAACTTATAGGTATTTTTGCTAAGGGTACTTTTACACTTAAAAAATGGACGAGCAACAGCGCGGATCTATTAAGTCGCGTTCCCTCGGAATATAGGGAATGTCCGGTAACCTTTATGAAGGATGAGAATGAGTGCACAGTAAAGGTGTTAGGCTTGACCTGGACTCCACTGTCTGACAGTTTTTTATTTTCTATCAATAAGACCGATCCTACTCGTACCAAGCGGTCCGTTTTGAAACTGTTAGCGTCGATTTATGATCCTGTCGGGTTTATAGCTCCCTGTACCTTCGTAGCTAAACAAATCATGCAGGACTTATGGAAGTTGGGCCTAGGCTGGGACGAGCCACTCCCATCCGAAGTAGGTAATCGCTGGGCATCGTTTATTGAAGAATTGCCGCGTTTATCTGAAATTCCGACTGAGCGTCACATGCTATTGCCGGGGCAAACCGAATGCGAACTAGTCGGATTTTGCGATGCGTCATCCCGTGGGTACGCCGCTTGTGTGTATGTTGTCTCACGAGATGAACAACATAACGTTAAAGTTCGATTGGTAACCGCGAAATCAAAGGTCGCGCCGGTTAAGCCCATGACGATTCCACGTTTGGAATTGATGGGTGCTGTTCTACTCAGCAAACTAATAAAATTTGTTTCCGAAAATATGACGCGTGTCAACATTTCTCGTTTAACCGCTCTGACCGATTCGACAATTGTATTGGCTTGGCTTCAGACGGAAGCTTATAAATTAAAGACGTTTGTTTGTAACCGTGTTACACAAATAGTTGAAACTATACCCTCACACCATTGGCGTCACGTTAATAGTGAGAATAACTTAGCCGACATTTGTTCACGAGGCGTATCGCCATCTCAGTTAGTCGCTGATAGTCGACGGTGGCTACTAGGTGCTGATTGGTTGTACCACTCACACAATGAGTGGCCGACCTCCAGCTTTATTCAGGACACAGCAGCGAATCCGCCCGAATTAAAGACGTCGTATAACTTGATGACAGAAAACCTGAATATGCCAATTACCGATAAAAAAGAATTTTGCGAAAGTATCTTTGGTAGATTTTCATCGTACTCAAAATTACAGAGATGCTTCGCGTATATTTTGCGATGGCGCAATAACAAAAATAAATTAAAAGGGTCAGCTGTTTTATCCACAGAGGAACTAAAAAACGCTCAGGACTCACTTATCAAATTAGTGCAAGGTGCTTATTTTGAAAACGAGATTGATCGTTTGTCTAAAAACGTCAACTTTATTCCTTCACTTAAGAAATTATCACCTTTTCTTGATTCGTGTGGTTTTCTCAGGGTAGGGGGTCGTATTCGCTACTCGGAGTTACCATATAATGCCAAGCATCCACGTCTACTACCTAAGGGCAGTGGTTTCACTAAATTGTTGATAGAATACTATCATAAAAAATATTTACATGCGGGTCCACGAACGTTGCAAAATATTCTAATGGAAAATTTTTGGATATTATCAGCGCGAAGCCTAATTAGATCAATTTTATCCAAATGTAAAGTTTGTTTCAAATGTAAACCATCCCTCTTACAACCTGAGATGGCTCCTTTACCATCGACGCGGTTAACTCCTAATAAAGTCTTTGATCACGTCGGGGTTGATATTGGAGGTCCCTTTTACACAAAGGAAAGCTTGCGTAGAAATGCGAAGGTGTCTAAATCGTATTTAGCATTATTTGTTTGTTATTCTACAAAGGCCGTGCATTTGGAATTAGTATCTTCACTATCTGCGGAATGTTTTTTGGCCTGTCTAGATAGGTTTGTAGCGCGTAGAGGGTTATGCTCTCACCTTTATTCGGACTGCGGAACTAATTTCATAGCGTCCAATAAACATTTAACGGAAGTGCAAAAATTTTTAGTTAACAACCAAAATAATGAGCATATTATTTCAGGATGTGCTCAACGCCAAATAATTTGGAAATTTAATGTCCCTAGCTCTCCGCACATGGGCGGGTTATGGGAAACGGGAATTAAATCCGCAAAATATCACATCACCCGTAGCGTGGGTGATAAATCTTTAACGTTCGAAGAACTTTATACAGTTCTTTGTAAAATTGAAGCAATTTTAAATTCTCGACCCTTATGTCCATTACCTGCTAGCGATAACCCTGATGATTTTAACGTTTTGACTGCGGGACACTTTCTAGTCGGAAAAAGCTTAACGGCCGTGCCGGAATACAACTTCGAAGAAGTGCCAATCAGTAGACTGTCACGTTGGCAGTACATTCAAAGGGCGTCGCAATTGTTTTGGAAAAGATGGACTCGAGAATATCTTAACACTTTGCAACAGCGAGCAAAGTGGTTTACGTCTACTCCTAATCTTAACGTAGGCGATTTAGTCATCATCAAAACTGACAATATGCCTCCTTGTAAATGGCCTTTAGGCCGTGTAGAAGTCCTACACCCTGGACCGGATGGCGTTGTTCGCTGTGTCACGCTGCGCACTTGTAAAAGCAAGATGCAAAGACCAGTCAACAAGCTGAGTCCATTGCCTTATATCAATTAATAGTAATACCTATCTTCATTATATTCTTATCTATTAATTTAATCTTATTATATCATTATATTTAGTGTAGGACTTATCTATTTATTTATGTTTATATTTTTCGCTACTACTGCTGTAGGAGAAACCATTATTATGGTTTCGGTAGGGGGTGTGTTCAGTACTCATATTGCACATTCTGCGGTTGGCAGTAAATTCTGCCACTGATCCAATGGGATCGCTCGGTGGTACCGTATTGGTGGGTTGCTGTCGAGAGCGCCACTGGTACAACGGACACGCGACCTTTAGTCGTCTTTTGACCGCTGACCTGTCCGACCGCCATAGCAGTTGTCCGTGCATATTTCAAAAACTGTGTGGTACCGTGTGCCCGCTCACCTAACTGAATCCCGTAGTGACCAGTGATATATCTAGTGCGTGATATACCTGCCAATTTCGGGAGCTGGACGTTCCAGAGGAACGGTGAGTAGTTTTTACTTGTCAAGCGCGGATACTGTGTAATTTGGGGTTCACTGGACACATCATTTTTAGAACCAGCGAAATCTTTTAAGGTCCTTCGAATCTAACAGACCAGACTGTATCTATACATATTTATTCTATTTCTTATACACCGGAATAACATTTAGGATATAGAAATCCTGTCAATTCTACAGTAATAGGATGATTATTATCGACCACGATACACGTCAATAGTCCACGCAAACGAAGTCGCGAGTAAAAGATAGTATTATATATTATCAAATAAAATATTAGCTGTGTTCTATGTAGCGAAAAAATAATGTTCGCAAGTACTAACGTATTAAGAGATTGAAGTAGGTATTTAGTACCTATAATTTTTTTGAAAATAAAAAAAATGGAACTTCAAAAAAAGGAAAAAATGTTAGGGTAGGTAGAGCTCGATCCCGTTTCCCGAATAAGCTACGCTGACTTGAGATTTAACGGCAAAAATAGTGTTTTATATATTCAATAAATAAAAAGTAAATTTGAGTATTATTTTAATGCTCAAAAATAGGGATAAAACTAAATATTCTAAAATTAAAACCTAGCTAGATCGATTTTACTCTCCCAAAACCCTCTACCTCAAATATTAAAGATATTGAAAAATAGCTATACAAATTTTTCCGTCTCCCTGACAGATTCAAGCCACATAATAGAAAGGTAACTTGGCCCAAGTCCATGCTGGAAAGGTACAAGAGCCGGAATGGTGATATAATACAATTTACAGAACATAATTGGATGAGTCTTTCCACGGATATAAAGGGAAAATTTTATCCGAGACCCCTCACCCGGAATTTTTGCTCGGTGGGAGTTTGTGACATTTTGTATAGCTACCACTATAATAAATGTTAGTACAAGAATTCAAACAAGCCTCAACAAAACACAAAACAAACCTCTGTACTCGCAAATTTGTAAAACTTATATTTTATCTCTTTAATGTATCCATCGTTTTGTTGACCTTATCCCACTCGTAGTGTAGTCGACATAACATGTTTCTCGTCCATTATCTGCTATCATTCATAAACTCTGTAGTTACTTCACACAATCCAACCACTTTTTAGCCCTCCCTGTAGCCACACATCCACATTTATTTTTTTCCAACATTTTTAAGGTACATAAATAAAATAGAAAAAAATCAAAAATATTTATTTTGTTATAGAGTTCAAATTGTAGGGGGGCAGTTTGCGAGGATGCAAAATGAGTTTGTAATATATATGTCACAGATTTCAAATTCGCTTGACGCCAATTCTCCGAAACATTCACGTTGTTTACGAATCGTGTTCCGTGTCCTCACCACGACTCGCGAACAGTTGCGAACATTCCTAAAATCGGTTTCTAAGGGATCGTATCGCACGCCTCGGATTTCCCAACAGATTTCACAGGAGCCCTAAGCCCGTACTCAACGACCCCGATGATGCTATAACATCATCAATCAAGATACACTCAACAGTTACACGAACAGGGCCTTCGCCGGCGAAGACGAGATCCCCGTTTTCTTGTGTCAAGCGGCCCCTGTGATGCAGACTTCTTCAAAGTCAATGGTTAGTCATACATACAGTCCTCTAAGAAGCTTTTGCCCTCGCCCGCCCTTTATTTTTTATATATATCTGCATTTAGAATAACATAACTATTTTATTCACTTTACGAGGTAAGTAAAGTCATGTAATTTTATTTTTTACATAAACTTTGCTTTGTGAATATATGAGATGCAGCTAGCCATACGTTATATCCATAAATGGAATAAAACAAACAACGAAAATTTTCAATAAAATGGCTTATATAAGCTAATTGGCCAGTTCCATTTCATTTAAGAGCCTCATTATCGGAAAATTAATGTGGAAAATCGAGTTACCGACCACGTAAAAACGGAATCTGACCGGAAATATGCAAATGCAATATTGTAATGTGCAGAAGTATTTTATATTATAAACAAGTTTTATTTACTAATTAAAGATTTTGATAAAGTTCGAAAATCATTTTTGATTTTATAAAAAAAACCTTTAAAATATCTAGACTTATTATTACACAAGTTTAAAATATATTTTTACTATTCAGTTTTACTTTACTTATTCAGAAACTGCTCATCTATACACTTTCTCACTTCCATGGCACTATCTTCACACACAACTCACTCACACAACACACACACACACACAATACATATACATGCGTGCGCTAACGCACAGACGCACGTATATTTCATTCTAACTACCAAATACGTTCATTTAAACACGTACTTACTAAGAAGTTTCTTATTTTTATTATTTTTTACCTGTTATATAACTGTCAATATCCACGACTCAGGTTTTACCCTAGTGTGGATAAAAAAATATATATTTTAAAACAATGTTACCACTTAAAGTGATACACAATTGAATATTTCAAAGATAATAAAATATTTTAACTTCATCAAACTACGCACCAGACTAAGTATAACATAAACAATGAATAAATCAAATTGTATTTCTTTTAAAGAGTATCTGCTAAGTTACTTGCTAGTTATTCTTCGTAGGAGCTAACTTCCGAATCAGTGGTAGCATGTTTAATAACATTTGACAATTCAAAAGTACTAGAAT
The DNA here is from genome assembly GCA_029227775.1 of Morpho helenor. Taxonomy (NCBI): domain Eukaryota; kingdom Metazoa; phylum Arthropoda; class Insecta; order Lepidoptera; family Nymphalidae; genus Morpho; species Morpho helenor. The sequence continues at coordinate 18,189,646 of JARGCU010000028.1, read as the reverse complement.
AGGTTTACTTAAATAAAGAATATTTTAAATTTGAAAGAAGTGTAACTGCCTTCACATATTTCTCTTCGAATTTTACTGTTCACATTTCAAGTGAATTTTCACGTGTTTAAATATAGTATTATCCCTAGAAAGAACAGGGAACAATCGTGAAAGAGCCCTTTGTTAGAACAAATCAAATAATGGACTCTGACGACCTAAACGACATAGGATGAAAAGACCTGAATAAAAATTGGAATGCGGAATGTGTTAGCTTTGAATGACTTTTATTAATGTGTTTTTGAACTAGAATAGAATTTCTATTAATCGAAAGCCTATATATTATCATTCAGGATATTATGAGTAATTTCAAGAATAAGGGTCTTTGCAGGATCCATAATAAAATTTATCGCGGATTACAGCAAAATAATATTTTCATTACGTTTGATATTATGAGTGACAAAAATGGGTTGATTTGGCTATACTCCGACAAAAATATCACTGACTAAGAAGATTTATTATGAATAGAGCAACTTAGCCGTATGGTATCCGGGTGAGTAGAATAGACCACACTCATTTATTACTGAGTTGTCGTAAAAGGCGACAAAGGTAAGTTGACCCGCCGTGTGGTTTCCGTTTGAGTAGAAAATACCACCCTTTTTCTTACCGTGGCATCGCAAAAGGCGACAAAGGTAAGTTGACTCGCCGTGTGGTATCCAGCTGAGTAGAAAATACCACCCACTTTCTTACCGAGGTGTCGTAAAATAGGGCTAAGGTGAGTTGACTTCTGGCAAGCAGCCAATAGTAAAATATGCAGCCAAATCACGTGACAACATGTTTATGACATGTTGTGCCGAATCCACTTAGAGTGGGATAAGGACAGGAGGATGATGATTTTGAATAGAGCAACTGCTGAAACTGCTGAATCTTTTTGTATAAGCAATTTAGAAAAGTACCTTTTCACAAGTTTATTTCCACGAAAAATTTATAGGTTATATTTTAGCCCAAAATCTATCTCATAAAGCAAATATCCAATTTCCGCCCCTAAAACCCAAAACAACGTTCCCATTCTTATTTGACACAAATATTGTTTTGGTGTCTTCTGTGACTGTTATTGAATTTTATTACCGAAACAATATTAATGGGATTTTCAGGTGTCGTTTTTAATTAACGGATATTACCGTTTTGTTCTCGACCAGCAGGCGATACAGCGGGAAATTCACTTTGAATATCCCGGGGGATTAATAAATCATATCATAACAATAAATGGGACGGGATTTTAGAACAGATGCGAAAGAAAATATTGTTATAAATACATACAATTTAATAGTATAAAAAATATTATTGAATTATAATTTTACCCGAGTTGTATACGATTGAGTAGAACATGCCACCCTCATTTTATTAGCAGTGTCGTAAAAGGCGACTAAGGTAAGTTGACCCGCCGTGTGGTATCCGGCTTTATAGAAGTACCACCCTCATTTCTTACCGATTTGCCGTAAAAGGCGATAAAGGTAATTCGGCCCACCGTGTGGTATCCGGCTAAATAGAACAGACCACCCTCATATCTTACCTAGATGTCGTAAATCCTGGTTTTCCTTAAAGAACGGAAAAAATACAAAGTTATTCTCCCCTGCCCTTAACTCACTCTAAGTGGGGTTGCACAACATGTTTTAAACATTGTACAAGATTCCGCTCACGCCTGATGTTAACTTACCTTAGTCGTATTTTACAAAACGTCGGTAAGGAAGAGTGATCTATCTACTCATCCGGATACCAACGGTCAACTTACCTTAGTCGGTTTTTATACCTCGGTAAGAAATTACGGTGGTCTATTCTACTCAGCCGGATACCATACGGCGGAAGATATATATAATTACAATACAATTGTTCCAAACTTCATCAATATTGGTCTAACACAGACTTAACTTATAATATTAGCACTGTAGAGTAAGAAATTAAAGCTTTGCAACTTGTACATCAAACGTAACATTTCAAAAAGGTTTTAAATATTCCAACCAAATGAACAACAAATGATTGTGGACTTTAATAGACATGTTCTTCGGGGCCGCATTACAAGGGTCTGTCAACCTTTTTGTTGGTATGAAGGGAATTTATTATTTCAATGCGAAACTCTACGAATGGCCGACCCTACCCAATTCCTAATTACTTTCGTCGTATAATAAAACATTTCTAGATGCTTGTTGAATATTTGATGGCCCTGTATATATAAAAAGAGAAATATTATTTACTAAAGAAACCTATATACTATACTATTTCTTATAGCAAATAGTAACTAAGTCACATGTCTTCGGTGTTCGTCGCTGTATGCCGAGATACAGTTTTAACTAGTTCGGCTGCAGATGGTCATATATTAAGTTAAGCCCTATTTGTCATATGTAAGAAAATAAATAAATAAATAAATAAATATATCATCATCATCATCATCTTCCTGCCCTTATCCCACTCTAAGTGAGGTCGGCACAACATTCATAAAGATGTTGTCACATGATTTGGCTACGTATTTTACGACCGGCTGCCTGCCTGACATCAACTTACCTTTGTCGTATTTTACGACACCTCGGTAAGAAAGAGGGTGGGTCTATTCTACTAAATCGGATACCACACGGTGGGTCAACTTACCTTAGTCGCCTTTTACCACATCTCGGTAAGAAATGAGGTTGGTCTATTCTACTAAGCCGGATACCACACGGCGTGTCGACTTACCTTAGTCGCCTTTTACGACACCTCAGTAAGAAATGAGGGTGGTACTAATCTATTCAGCCGGATACCCCACGGCGGGTTGCCTTACCTTACCTTACCTTAGGCGCCTTTTACGACACCTCAGTAAGAAATGAGGGTGGTAATAATCTATTCAGCCGGATACCCCACGGCAGGTCGCCTTACCTTACCTTACCTTAGGCGCCTTTTACGACACCTCAGTAAGAAACGAGGGTGGTACTAATCTATTCAGCCGGATACCCCACGGCGGGTCACCTTACCTTACCTTACCTTAGTCGCCTTTTACGACATTTTGCTAATATTATCATTCCTCTTTTAAATTTTTTTTTACATCATTTTAAAAATTACCCACCCAGGTATTAGTTTAGTCAGCAGTGATAGTCTAAAGCTTACACTCGTACATAGTCAGCCCAAATAGTCATGATATCTTTGTTATCCGTTTTCAACATTTTTTATTTTATATTTCCACCAATGCATACAAATTTAATACCACAATAGCCAATATGAAAAGCTAAAAGATCAGCATCGGGCGCTCGGTCCAACAAACAACGTAGTATTTCACGGCTTTACATCTCGTTGACACCCGTTCGGATTGCAATAGCGGCTATTGGCTTTACCGCTTTTTATTCGCTGCGAATCGTATTCGAAAACATCGCTTGTTTTATGCAAATATTTTTATATCTAGTTGCAAAACGATTGCTGCATTGCGACAAAATCTAATCCTTGTTCACATCACGTACTATCTAGTTAAAGTAATGGTTTGTTACTATGCTATGAAAAGTCACCTCTCTCATTCAAGGATTGGACCTTAGACTAAATAGGCAGGTGAAATTTTTCTTCAAAGATATGATAATTAATATGATTAAATGCAAGCACTTATTTGTACTGTGTATTTTTTATAGCTGTGATAGCCCAGCGGTGAAACCACGCGACTCTTTCGTAAGGGCCACGGATTCAAATCTCAGGTAGGCACCAATGTGTTTATATTAAAACTTAGGTGTCTAATTGATATTTGCAATTTATCACACGGTTTTGGGTGAAGCACGCTTTTTGAATTGTGAACCCTAATTGGGAACCCGAAATTCGGGTATCCGGCTGAATAGAATACCACCCTCATTTCTTACCGCGGTGTCGTAAAAGGCGATTAAGGTAAGTTGACCCGCCGTGTGGTATCCGGCTGAGTAGAATAGACCAGGGCTTAATCTAGGATCTAAACATCTGATAGAAAGCGGTCATAAAGTTCCTAATGACCATAGTTTCGAAGTATTGCACACGTGTTCTAATAAAGGACTCAAGCTGAGCCTATTGGAAAACCTTGAGATTATTAAACATAACAATGGCACCCTCATTAACGAGCAAATAAATGTGTCTAGTTCGAGCTTGTTATACTTGTTTGCAGGCAAAATAAAATAAAGGGTGGGGTTGAACCGATTAGTATATAACTAAACTTATTTGGGTATTGCTTCCCATTCCATCGATCGCCGCCGTAGCGTGCGGATGTCTGGGTCGAGCGCAATCCGGTTGCCGCTCCCCCCGCCTGACTCACGCCCCTGCCGCGTTAGCTTGTGAAAGTGCCAAAGGACTCTGAACTGTTAGTGTCTTGTTCGTTCCTGTGCAAGTGGTTGTGATAGTGTTACTGTGCTTCGATTAGGTAGTGTGGTGCTTCACGCATAACACTTACCGTAGGTGGTTCCGTCCGTGCGTAAGTACACTAATTTTTAATTTAGGTACTCACCTCTTTCCCCCGAAGGGAGAGAGACTAAGAACTAGATTTTTTCTTAGGTACACACCTCCCTGCCCTCCGGCAGGGAGGCCACCCCCACACTAGCGGGCCAATATGGCCCCCACCCTGCGCCCCACGGGGCAACCGATACTGGACGCGATTTTCGCGTTCCTTCAGGCGCACCACCCCGCCATTTTGGTGGAGCTCACTAAGGCCCTCCCGCCCCCTCAGGGCCAGAGTGGCAGCCCGGCAGCACCTTCTCCCCCCTCTGCGGAAAAGGCCAAACCACGCTCCCGCTCCGTGTCTCCTGACATGGAAGTGGAGGAGCAATCCGACTCGGAATCCGAGACTCCCTCAGAGTCCGGTGAGGACGAAGCATCCGATGCTTCGAAGTCCCCGTCCCCCTCGGCGTCATCCGCCTCAGACGAGGACGACGGCTTCACCGCCGTCCTATCCAAGAGCCAGAAGCGTAAGCTGAAGGCTCCCAAGACCGTCCCGCCCAAAAGGGCCACTAACGACGCAGGTGCACCTGCCCCGCGTCCCATCCTCAAACCCCAGCCTGCCTCACAGGCCGCCCGCAAACAAGACGTACCCGACTCACAGGACTCGCCTATGACGGAGAGGAAGGAGAAGGTGCCGCCCCTATTTGTTAGGGAAAAAGACGCGTGGAACCGATTAATCCCGCGCATGGACAGTTCGTCCATCCCGTTCACCTCTGCCCGGTCCACAAGCCAGGGCATAATGGTACAATGTCCGTCCTCAACGGACCACCGTCGCCTCACGACGCTCTTGGATGCCGAAAAGATCGGCTATCACACATACGCCCTAGAAGACGAGCGCGAACTTCGCGTCGTCATCCGCGGACTCCCGGTAGAGCTCGATATCGAGCATATTAAAAACGACCTCCTCAACCAGGGTCTCCCGATCAGACAGGTACACCGTATGTACCACCACAGAACCAAAGTTCCTTATGAACTTTGTCTCGCGGTCCTCGACCTCAGTCCTGAAGGCAAACGTGTCTTCAACGTAACAACGATATGCAGACTGTCGGGTCTGCGTATAGAAACGCCGCGTACGCGTGGGGTAATGGGGCAGTGCCATCGCTGCCAACTTTACGGCCACTCGCAGCGCAACTGCACCGCACGACCAAGGTGCGTCAAGTGCCTGGGCGACCATGGCACTGCCGATTGCCCCAGAACGGTTCCGTCCGAGGAACCTCCCAGCTGTGTCCTCTGCAGGACCCAAGGGCACCCCGCGAGCTATCGCGGCTGCCCGAAAGTCCCGCTTAGGGCAAAACGAGGGGGCAGAAGGGCCACCCGTAAAAAGGCGGACCGTACCGCCCCCAAACCAGCTGAGAGGTTCGTCCCCGCGCCTCTCCCCACTTCAAACCCCTGGCACAGGAAATCGGCGTCCGAGCCGGCTGTGCCAGCAAAACCGGCTCAAGAGACGGTAGCGAAACCCGCTGCCGCCATCGTGAGCTCCACTATAAGAGCTGCCGCTCCTAAAGCGACAGCCGCCCCTCCAGCAACGAGTTTCATTGACGACATGAAACTCGTTTGCGATATAGTGACCAAAATTGACACTACGGAGCTGTCAATTTTGGCAAACAAGCTGAGGAGTAATCCTCAAAACAGATTAATGGCCTTGCTCGAACACTCTAGTTTGGTGCAGGCCATCTCTAGGCTTTAAGCTTAAACCCTCACTGGGTAGGGCCAAGCCCCACTCCCTCAAGCTCGTCACGTACAACGCAGACGGGCTTATCAGACACATGGACGAAGTCCGCGATTTCGTAGTTGCACACGATATAGATATTCTACTAATACAAGAATCCTTCTTAAAACCCCAAATTCGCAATCCCAATATTGCGAATTACAGTTTGATTAGAAATGACCGTCTGTCATCCAAAAAAGGCGGCACGCTCATTTACTACAAAAGAGCCCTCCTATGCTCCCCCCTTGATTCCCCAAAGCTCACTAACATGGAGGCTTCAGTCTGTCAGGTGGGTATGACCGGCCATCAGTCGATCATACTAGCATCAGTATACCTCAGTCCGACCAAACGGGTACTCGAAAGAGACGTCCGCACCCTTCTCGCACTAGGCGACTCTGTAATACTGGCCGGAGACTTCAACTCCAAACATGGCCAATGGAACTCTCGCCGAACCAACCGGAACGGCACAATACTCCAAGGCCTCAACGGCCTTCCAAACCTCGCTTTTGAGGTGATAGCCCCTAACGAGCCCACCAGATACCCGCCTAACGGGGATCCAAACAGAGCAGATGTGTTAGATATATACATTTTCAAAAATGTAGCTCTCCAGTTACATTCTATAGAAGTCCTGCATGAATTAGACTCGGACCACCGTCCGGTTCTAATTCAATTAGGTCAATCTACATCCACGACCCCCCCCACCAAAACGATAATCGACTGGAGTAAATTAGGCGGGAAACTCCAGTCCCTAAACTCAGACCACCTAGATCAAATTCCTGACAAGATAGACTCCGTGGATAGTGCCAGGTTCGCTGTTACCCACCTTACGAAACATATAACAGACTCACTCGAGCGTTGCTCCAAGGAAGTCCCCGACGACCGCGGTCGTGGGAGACTACCGGACGACCTGCGCGACCTACTTAGACGTAAACGTGCCGCTACTAGGGCCCATGACGCATACCCGACAGACGATAACCGGAGAACTCTCCGGCGACTTCAAAGAGAGGTTAGAGAAAAACTCAGCCTCAACCGTCAGTCCGCCTGGGACAACAAACTCTCAGAGATCTCGCCGAGTCACCTGGCTTTCTGGAAACTGGCGAAATCCCTGAGAGGAGACCAGTGTGCAGCTACACCTCCATTGATACGTTTAAACCGTCCGGTCGCTTTTGACGACATCGATAAGGCCGAATGCTTGGCTGACAGTCTTGAGGGACAATGTTCAAATAACCCCAGTCATCCCGAACACGCCGAATTCCACTCGGAAGTGGAAATGGCGGCGGCTAGGATATCCGCGAAGGCTCCCGAAAGCGAGCCGCTCACTCCCACCACCGGAGAGGAAGTCCGTTCCATTATCCAAAACCTGAAGACCCGCAAGTCCCCAGGCCCCGACTCCATATCCAACAAAGCACTCAAGTGCCTCCCCGACCAACTCATAAACCTATTAGTATTGATTTTCAATGCCCTCCTGTTAGGTTGCTCCTTCCCCGACGAATGGAAGGAAGCAATAGTAATAGGTATTCGTAAACCGGGAAAACCCAGTAATCTCCCGAGCAGCTATCGACCCATCAGTCTGCTCAACAGCTTAGGGAAAGTCTACGAGCGAGTAATCCTCGCTAGACTAAAAACGTTCATGGAGTCGATGAAGCTCATACCGGATGAGCAATTCGGCTTCCGCGCCAAACACACCGCGGTACAACAAGTACACAGACTTACCGAAGCCATCCTAAATGGCTTCGCCAAAAAACGGTACACCGGTACTGTCTTCTTCGATGTCGCCAAAGCCTTCGATAAGGTATGGCATGCGGGTTTAATATACAAACTCGCAAACCTAGGAATCCCCGATAGACTCGTTCTTATCATTCGCGATTATCTTACTAATCGCTCATTTAGATATCGTATTGATGGTGCGCTCTCCTCAAGACGTACCTTACGCGCCGGAGTCCCCCAAGGTTCGGTACTCGCACCGTTCCTCTACTCGCTCTATACGAGTGACATCCCACGATTCTCCACTAAAACTAGTGCAGTCACCCACTTAGCCATGTTCGCGGACGATACCGCAATCTATACCACCTGTAGAGATCCCATTACTATAAATGATAGGCTCCAAAGAGCAACCAACCAGCTCGGAAGCTGGTTCCGCCGGTGGAGAATCGAAATAAATCCCGATAAAAGCGCAGCAATGTTCTTTGCGAGATCTAGGAGAGCCATGGACTTCATCCGGACGCATCCTAGAGTCTCTATTTACAACAAATACATAGATTGGCAAAAGGAAGTCAAATACTTAGGTGTCATCCTCGAACCTACCCTATCCTTCATCCGACACATCCGCGTTGTCCGTAACCGGGCAGCGTTCGCCATGGGACGCCTCAATCCGATACTGTGTAAGACAAGTAAACTGTCACTTCGCAACAAAGTGACACTTTACAAAACTTGCATCAGACCCATTATGACCTATGCGAGCGTCGCGTTCGCGCACGTTCCGAAATCACGACTGTGTCCGTTGCAGACACTTCAAAATCGATTCATGCGTACAGCCACTGGCTGTCCGTGGTTGCGCAACGTGAACCTCCATAGAGATCTCGACCTTCCCACGATAGCCGATCTTTTCAGACGATTCTCGACGACTTACTTCGAGAAAGCGTCCATCCACCCAAACCCCCTTATAGTGGCCGCGTCCAACTATAAGGTGTTCAGGCACCCCAATAAGATTCACAGGCGCCCGAAGAGTGTCCTTAACGACCCCGACGATGCTATCACAGCATCCAACAAGATACACACACTACATTTACACAAACAGCGTCTTCGCCGGCGAAGACGAGGTCCCCGCTTGCTTGTGTCAAGCGGCCGCAGCCCTCTGCCGCGGCCGCCGTGACGCAGACTTCTTCCAAGTCATTTATTAGATGCAGCCCTCCAAAAACGCGCCGCCTTAAGCCGAGGTTCGGTCTCGCAGGAGACACCCTTAAGGCGACGCCCCCTGTAGCGCGGGTGCTTGTAATGCACCCGCATGTATCATCCATTTCTCGGCGATGATTCAGCGCTCGCCCGTCTTATCGGTGACGCTGTCAAAGCCATTAGGGCTAACAGCATTAGTCATATTCGAAAAAAAAAAAAAAAAGGTATTGCTTCGCTTTGCGATTTTGGTCGTGGAGTCTATCTCCTGACGATGCTTCGGTTGCGGGGCGAAACGATTGTTGAGTTTGTGATAGTGAGCGTATATAGTGCTTGTGTATTGTGGTGGCGGTGGTGGAGGTTTGTGCATGTGTTTTTACGAATCCTGCATGTATCAGGTATGATAACCGATTGTTCACTTACATTTAGCATTATATATATTTTCTATTTTACTTCTTCGCGGATTATAGCAAAATAATTTTATTATTACTTTTGTATTATGGATCTCCGCAAAGTAACGCCTAATTCTATAAATTAGACCAGGGCTTCTTAAACTTTTTTATATAGCGACCCCCTTCAAGCTTAGGAAATTTTAAACGACCCCCTCCTCCATATAATGAAATATATATTAACCGTAGATGTAGATGTAATATCGCACTATTTTACAATGTAAATAACAGTTTTGCATTGCCACTTTTTTCAAAAAAATAGTTATAATAAAACTACAATAGTATTTTGTTGTCATGTGACAACAAGTTTATAACATGTTGTGCTGACCCCACTTAGAGTGGGATAAGGGTAGCAGAATGATGAAAGAGATAATAAAATTATACTGATCAGTTTTATAGTAAATCTTTTAGTAACAAAAGCATCGCCGGGTGCTCGCTCAGCCGTCCACTGTGGTCATTGGGACGTCGATAATGTCGTTTTTCACAAAGAACCAGTCTAGGTTGAGATAATAACAGTTCTCTTATTATCGTACCCTATTTTTTTCGATGTCCATTCATTACTAACAACCTATCGACGTTTTGAAAATTAATGAATTATACAACACAACGTGTTACAAAATTGCTATATACTCATATTCCTCGTTGGATATGAAAAACATACATTATTTTAATACCTAAATTTCAGCGAATGAATTCACGGGTAGAGATTGTATAAAAGTAACGGTCCGTTACTATCCCACTGCTGGACATGGGCCTCCTCTCTCCACTCCACTTTTGGAGAGAAGGATTGAAGCTAAGACCTAACTCGCTGCTCTAATGCGGATTAGCTACACACATCTCAAGAATTCTTTAGAGATATGCAGGTTTTCTGACTAAAAAACATGTGATAAATTGCAAAATAGCTTCTGTAGTTAATGTATTTTTGTCCCCCCGCACCTCTGCTACTCACGAGTCGCTGTACGGGTAAAGAGCTAATGAATAAGTGCCTCGGATGGGTTAAAAAAAAAAGTTGGGCCAACCCGATAGAATAAGGCGTGAGTATAGCCAGTTTCTATACATTAACTATAAATACTACACACAATATTTTGAATTAAAAAACAGCTTGTATAATATAATACAATGGTAAATATAACTCAGCAATAATATTGAAGCGATATAATGAATGCTTTGTTCGAGGCGAATCAGCTTTGTTTATTTTTGCTAATACATCGTTTTCCGTACAATCGAAATCAATCGCTAGTGAAATTGGAATCCTTATTTATACTTACTATAGAAATAAAAGGCATTTGCTGACTGAAGATATTTGTAACATTTAAATTGAAACGTTCTTTGTTATATTCGTACAAATATAATTACCCTTGACCGCGAAAAAAAATTTGCTTAAAGAAAAAATAAATATATGGGACACTAAGACACACGGTCGTCGGTCACTAAAGTAAGTAACTTAAAACTTGTGTTGTGGGTGAGAGACGACTGGTAAATATAGACATATATAATTTTTAAATACATACTTAAATACAAATATAAGTAGCGACCTGTTACTATCCCACTGCTGAGAATAGGCCTCTTCTCTCCGTTTTTGGAGAGAAGGGTTGGAGCTTAGACCTACCACGCTGCTCCAGTGCGGATTGGTAGGTTACACATATCTCCAGAATTCTCTAGAGATATGCAGGTTTCCTCACGATGTTTTCCTTCACCGAAAAGCGTGTGATAAATTGCATTTATCAAGTAGACACATAAGTTTTAACAGAATAACTCATTGGTGTCTGCCCGGATTTGAACCCGTGACCTCCAAATATAAAATACAAATAAACACTCATATAAATACACACACATAAATACAAATGTCTTGCGATCTTCTTATCTTGGAAATTTAATCTCAAATGGAGGTATGGTAGAAGAAGTAAAGCGACGTTTGAATATAGTCTAATGCTGCAATAAATAAGGTGAAAATTAATGAAAGAACAAAAGCATAACAAAAGCCAGAAATACTAAGCTCGTACTAACACCTGATTTTTGTGAATTTATATTCCGCATCTGTTTTTCATTTGACCTTGCGATATTCGACGCTGCAGCCTAATGTGGACTACATTTGGCCATAATATACGTTTAAACTATCGTGAGTAGTATTCATAGTTTATGTATTAAAACCGGCTATACTCACGACGTATTCTATCGGGTTAGCCCGACTAGTTTCGAACTCATCCGAGGCACTTATTCATGAGCTCTTTACACGGGTTAATAATCGTTATCGCATGGGAATGGGGGCAATGTTCCCCGCCGCCGGATGGTCACGAAAATAATCGGGCTAACCCGATAGAATAAGACGTGATAGCCGGCTGAATTAATTTGAATCTATATATAATCCATTATATAGGTATCTACTCTGTTTTGTCTTTATCTAAATAAATTCCAGCAATATTGTTGAATGAAAATTTATCACTCTTTCCCCAGATAAATAAATCGACGCCATTGTTAATAGTCAGAACTAACACTTTGGCACTGCATTAGAATGTGTAAACTCACATTCAAACTAGTTAGGAAGTTCTGCAACTGTCTGCAAGCGAGTTAACTGAGTGTCCACTGTGATACATCTCCCATTGCAAAGTTGCAAATTTAATATCAAGTTTGTCAGTTATGAGGACGCTACATAAATTATTCAAGAGAATACTACTACAATTCACGAGAGCATGGGATAATTAGTAAATAAATACTATAATATATTCAAATTCAAATTCAAATTCAAAATATTCTTTATTCAAATAAACTTGTACACAAGTGCTTTTGAATCGTCAACTCTACTGCTGGTTTGGAAAGCTGTTCCTACCGAGAAGAGCCAGCAAGAAACTAGGCGGTTGCTCTTTTAAAAATATAATTCTTAATACTATTTACATTATGTCGTTACTGTCTTGTACAGGTTCAAAGAGACATCCACACATTCTTATCTTCTAAATAATCTTCAAGAGTATAGTAGGCTTTCTGTATACGGCTGTTATTATCCCACCGCTGGGCAAAAGTCCTCCTATCTCGTTTTGAAAACGATGGTTGGGGTGAGACAAAATTTTTCCTGAATTTTTAACAAAAAGTAATTATTGTGAGTTAACCATAAGGGATAGAGAAATTATGTCGACAACTTTTTTGCAGTATTTTTGTAGATCTCCAATTCTTTACTACATTATCTTAGTGTACCTCTGCTGGTTTACACGGTGCACGCGAGTTAAGCTCTCAACCGCAGCTTTTTTTTACAATGCGCCACCTCTTCAACACAATTTACATAAACCGATAATGTACGGTTAACCTAAAACTTCCGGAAAAATTCCATTATCGTTTAGTAAAAACCGTACCAAAATACGTTCAGTAAATTTTGAGAAAATCGATCACATCACAGACAACTTTTGGGGACTTTGTTTTATAATACTCGTATCTATACGTATACATATAAAATAATATGAAATATACTCTAAGATTCTGGAAAAAACTAAGTTTCGAAACCTCAGAACCTCTTATTAGGTGGACCACAAATTTCAAAAGGGTTATTAAATTCATGTTACACTATATGATATAGTTTGGTAATGCCTTAAAAATAACAATTCAGCAAAAGGCATCGAAACAATAAGCAAGAGCAAAAGTTGATGTTGAAATCTTAATCTAATAATGTCCGTAGAATTTCAAGTAGACTAAAGCAACATATATGTGTAACATTATCTACTTAGCTTATGGAACTTAAGCTTAACGACATAATAAGAAAGTTGCGGGCAAGCTGTCACTGTTCGTAATGCTCTGTATCAGAGCCGCCATCTGCATGAGATGAACCCCCGTTAAAACTATCTCGGGCTTTATAAAAATCGTAACATGTAATGAGTATGCATATTATAGACGAAGTAGAAACAAACGTTAGCTTGCGGCTCATGCTTTGCGGCTTACAAAAGCATTAAATCGTTTGTGCTTTTCTAGTATGCTATGATAGAATACCACACACAGCTTGCCCATTACAGTAATTTAAAATTGCTATTAAAAGTAGGGTATGTACAGCTTCTGATACAATAATAATTGTTATTGTTTTTATTGATTTATAGAAGCAGGTATTATTTTGCGGAATTCCATAGTAGAGAAATTACAATACAATAATTTTGTTATAATCTATTGTAATTTCTGAATTATTTTTATTGCTCGAAAATGGTACAATAAGGTATTAAGTATAATATAGTGACATAATTTTCTGAATTTTTGGCATTATGGAATAAAATAAAAATAAAATTTTAAAAACTATACACAAATACATAGTATAAAATGCGTAAATTTATTTATGTACCATAAAAAATGTTGGAATAGTTTAGCTGTTCTCTGACCTCAGTAGTAGGGAATAGCCGGTTCTAACTCACTCCCAGCACCTTGAAATCCTTGAAATAGGCTAACTTAGCGGATTCTAAAAAAAGCTCGCCAAAGCAGATTCCAATCAGACTAAATTCCAATTGACCGTCGGAGGTCTCTTCGGATTTTCCAATTGGATCCTGGGTTGCAAGAGGAATTTCCTTACTTACCCTCGTAACGAATCGTTTTTTCTCGTATTTTATTAGATTAACTTAGCGGACTCCTTGACCAATTGGATTTTCCATTTGATCCACGACTTTCCTTTCCTTGATTAATTAATCAAATTAACTGAATTCTCATTACAGTATGAATGTCTGATATTTAATGGCCGATTCTGGTACATTGGCTTGGTTTTATCAAACTTGATTAGGGTTCCAATCTAAGATTTTTCTTAATAAATAACATTAATCGTTCAATTTTGTTTTTATCATTAATTTGATATCAAACTGATAATAATTGAATTGGATGTGTGTCAGATATAAATTCAATATGAAAATGTAAATAAAAAAAAAGTCTCGTACAAATAACTCAAAAGTTTTATTTTTTCGAAGAAACGCTTTGACTTTTTGCTGCTATTTCAAAGAAAGTGTCTCATAAAATAATATTTTAAATTAGACAGGGTCGTAGTAATTTATTATAATAGACCCTAATAAATCAATGGAAATAATGGGCATCGACCATTCGCCCCCTTCCTTATAATATTCTTTTATCCAGCCTAAACGTTGTATTCTGTGGCGACAAGTTTAGACACGATCTCGCAAAAAGCAGATGTAAAAGGATCACATGGCATCATGTATATCATAATTTATTATAATAGACCTTAATAAATCAATGGAAATAATGGGCATCGAACATCCGCTCCTTTTTTATAATATCCTTTTATCCAACCTAAACGTTGTATTTTGTGGCGACACGTTCAGACACGATCTCAAAAAGCAGATATAAAAGGATCACATGCATCATGTATATCACAAGATATTTTAATACCACGCGGCTAGTATCCAGGCTGACGTAGTGTTCAAGTGAAGGCAGTAACTAGGCAATTATTAATCATGGAGGTAAGATTACGTACTTATATAGTATAATTTCATGATATATATGAATATTGGTATTAAATTTTAATCCCTGTTGACCAAGTGACAAGAATACGTGTTACAACGATATCTTTGTTACTAGTAAAGTTAAATTAATAAGACCAAGATTAATATTTTTTATAATTAAAATCTTATGTTTCTAACCTAACCTAACCTATAACGGTCACAAAAATCTATAGATTCATTCTGCAATAAAAATAATATTAATGTATTAGATTTTAATAATAATAAATGTTCTTACTGTATATGAATAATTTTGATGACACTAGTGATTATATTTACTTATTTCTATTTTTTTTTTCAGATCTCACCGAATCTCGATGAATTCAATGTAAAAAACTATTATTATCCTATTAACTTAAGCGATGACGAAAATGCAAGCAATTCTTGCATATTGAAAAATAAAAAAATCGCAACGAAAAGAGCTGGTAACAATATCGACATATTCTTTGAAAAGCCTAAGAAAAAGAAAAAAACCATTCCGTCTTCATGTGTGGCTCAAGCGTGTGATGGAGGTGTATCATTTATTTCTTCCAATGATAATGACGGAGCGAATGCTTCATACCTCATGAAAATAGAAATTTATGACATGAAGAATCTGAAAGAGGTTTCGCCTGTAGACTATTGGAAACATGCAGACTTGCGATTAAAGTACTACATACAATCCAATACTGATAAACATTATCAGAACACACGAGATATAATATACAACATTACAAAGCAGATCGCCTGCAAGGAAGACTGTAAAAAATATTTCATTGATAGAGACAGTAAGAAACAATAGAACTTTCTCTAACTCATCACAAATCAAACCCATAATATAACTTTACTTACAAAAACCTTTTAAAAAAATACAACCCCCACTGCCGCTCTCGCCTCGCAAACAAATTATAAAGAGATCAGTCATTCGCTACAAGCGTTCATACTAAGCACAACGAAACACAATGGCTGAGCTTGACAACTCTGTATACGACGAAGAAATGGTCGCGATATGTGAAGAAATTGAAGACAACTTTTTGCACCTATGTAAAAAAATTGAAAAGGATCATGCAGAGATGTGAGTGATCAATCTTGTTTAAACTTGACTTTTATGGAGGGGTTGATTTTGTATATAAATATACGGACATCTAGAACGTTTTATTCAGTCACGAGTACGCAGTGAATATATAAAAGTTACTATGGAATTCTTAACCAGTGATGATATTAGTTCATTTACAAAACAGTTTTTGATCGATAAGATGCATAAATTCATACGTTTGTGGTATATCAGTGATAGACTTCCAGGGTGGATGTTACAGGATCCTGATATAAAACCCTATTTTACTCCTTGTAGTGGACATTTTCAAACGTGTTCTGTATTTGATGATATATATGATGAAATTGATGGAGTATTCCCGATGGAAGCTTATTGTACTTTATGCAAAAAGTCTGAAAAATAAATAGTTTATGTAAGTTGAATATTTATTAACATCAACTTAAAACGTAACACGGAATATTATTTGAATTTTATATATTTATTGGTTTACTTCATTCCAGTACGGATCAGTTTGGAGCAGGAGTGAGACAAGTTGGAGAAGCAGTCAAAAGAAATGCCACAGAACATGGAACTCCTCAATATTCAAGGAAGCGTTTATACGCACAAAAGTCTACATCACCTGGGAAGGCAAAAGCTTCACCACCGAACACAGAAACAGAGCCATCTGTAAGTTCTGCAAACTTAAATAGCATTAAATGCCCAACTTGTGAAATATTTGTTAACAAAAGGTACTTTACCAATCATCTTAAAAGTAATAGGCATAAAAATAATGTTTTCACGTTGATACCGAACTTAAATAATGTTCAGTTAATAGAAAAAGCGTTCGGTCAGAGATTAGTAACATACAGAGTATTCTCTAACTCTGCTACAACTGATACCGACTTTAAAACTCCTGAATCATTTCTTGGTTCAATTCGAAGCACTGTTCAAACATTACTGGAAAAAGTCTTGAAAGAAAATACCACAGTTAAAGTTAATTTTATTTTAAATGGGGATTTTGTTCAGGCAACGAAAAATTTAGAAAACTCCTTTGACTTTCAAACTTTTAATTACATGTTCTGTTTAGGTGATGAATTTGATGATATTTACTCAAATATAAGTTCTGAAATTTCAAACAAAATAAGTAATTTTGAAAAGAAAGATAGTGGTTGGAGTCTTAAAGAAATGAGATATGTCGATCTAAACATTAACAAATTCAACCCATTAAAAGGATCTTCATACATAGACCTACCGATAGATATCAAACGTAAACGAGCAGTAGTTAATGTTAAAAACAATGATTATCAATGTTTTCTATGGGCTGTTCTATCCGCTTTATATCCTGTGAATAGAAATGCAGACAGAGTTTCCTCATATTTATCTAAACAAAACTTGCTAAATTTCAAGGGTATTGCTTTTCCAGTAAGACTAAAAGATATTATAAAATTTGAACGCTTAAATAATATTAGTATTAACGTTTTTGGAATAGAAAAATCTAATAATAAATCTACGAAGATAATTGGGCCTCTCCATTTTACCAAATGTCGTAAATTAGTTCATGTAAATTTATTATATTTAGATAATGGTTCTAACGGTCATTATTGTTATATTAAAAACCTTTCTAGACTAGTCAGTCGTCAATTAACTTCACATGAACATGCAGTCTATATCTGTGATGGCTGCTTGCTTTATTTTCAAACATATGATAAATTGATTTCTCATAGACAATTTGATTGTAATCACGTTAGAACAGATTTGCCTGATATCAGTAAGGCAAAAATTTCATTTAACAAATTTGAACGTGAACTAAGAGTACCTTTTGTGATATACGCAGATTTTGAAGCATTTTTAAAGCCAATACAAGGGTGTGATAATAATCCATCTCTATCGTATACCAGTAATTTTCAAAAACATGATGTGTATAGTTTTGGATATTATATCAAATGTGCGTATAACGATAGCCTCTCCAAATATATAACTTATACAGGTAGTGATTGTGCAAAAGTGTTTATGGAAAGTTTGAATGAAGATTTAAAATATATATCTAAAGAGTATTATGTCAAAGTTGATCCTCATCCGCTTACAGATGAAGCTAGGAGAAGAATATCTTTGACAACTACTTGTTGCATATGCAAAGACACTCTGAAATTAGATAGTAGCTTAAATTTTGATAAATATACTGGAATCTTTACAGGTGTTAGTCATAAAGCTTGTTGTAAAAAGTTAGAAACCCCTCGATTTATACCGATTATTTTGCATAATCTTAGTAATTATGATGCTCATTTCATAGTGCGCGCATTAAATTTTGCTGAAGGTGACATTAAAGTTATACCACAGAATAAAGAACGTTACATTTCCTTCTCAAAGATATTAAAAATCGAGAATCAAAATTTTGAGTTAAGATTTATTGACTCTTTTAAATTTTTATCATGCAGCTTGGAATCTTTATCAAATAATTTGAATGATGAGGATTTTATCGAGCTGCGTAAAAATTTTCAGCACCCTGACGATTTTTATTTTTTAAAACGCAAAGGCATTTATCCATATGATTACATGACCTCATTTGAGTCATTAAAGTTAACTTCACTTCCCACACAAGATCAGTTTTACAATATACTAACTAATAGCGATGTTACAAATGAAAATTATAACCACGCTAAAGATGTGTGGCATCATTTTAAGTGTCGCAATATGGCTGATTATTCTGATTTATACCTGAAAACTGACGTGTTACTTCTAACTGATATCTTTGAAAATTTTAGAAACGTTTGTATCAAAACTTACGATTTAGATCCTGCACAATATTACACTGCACCTGGCCTAAGTTGGGATGCAATGTTGAAGCACACAAAAATAACATTAGATCTATTGACAGATTTTGATAAAATTGCTTTCATAAAGTCTGGTATACGTGGTGGTATTTCTCAATGCAGTAACCGTTATGCTCATGCTAATAATAAATATATGTTCAATTTTAGTGAGAAAACTCCTACATCTTACCTTACTTACTTAGACGCGAATAATTTGTATGGCTGGGCTATGTCTCAATATCTTCCTACGGGTGAATTTCAATGGGTAAATTGTGACACAAATTTTATGGTTCCAATTGACTCAGAAATAGGTTATATTCTTGAAGTGGATTTAGAATATCCACAAACTTTGCATGAATCACATTCAGACTTTCCACTATGCCCAGAAAATATATGTATTGATGGTAGCAGAGAAACAAAATTAGTTCCAAATTTATATGATAAAACTAAATACTTTATTCACTACAGAAACCTCATACAGTGCATAGAAATGGGATTAAAGTTGAAAAAAGTTCATAGGATTTTAAAATTTCGTCAAAGTCCATGGTTACAAAAATATATAGATTTAAATACACAATTACGTATGTCTGCAACATCTGATTTTGAAAAGGATTTTTATAAATTAATGAATAATTCAATATTTGGGAAGACTATGGAAAATGTAGAAAAACGTGTGGATGTCAAACTTTGTACTCATTGGGAAAATAGGGGTAAATGTCAAGGTGCTCAAAATCTAGTAGCACGACCTGAATTTCATAGTCTGTCTATATTTTCAGAAAACTTAGTGGCCGTTCAACTTAAAAAAACAAAAATACTCTATAATAAACCCATCTATCTAGGACTTTGCATATTAGACATATCCAAAACGCTCATGTACGATTTTCACTATAATTATATGAAAAATAAATACGGTTCACGCTGTAAAATGATGTATACCGACACTGACAGCTTCATATATCAGATTTTTACTGATGATTTCTATGAAGATATTAAACCGGACTTGAACAAATACTTTGATACCTCTGACTATCCTTTTGATAATCTTTTTGGTTACCCTCAGATAAACAAAAAAAAGATTGGTTTTTTCAAAGATGAAAATAACGGTAAGATCTTTACAGAATTTGTCGGTTTAAGGTCAAAAATGTATGCGATGAACGTACAGAATAAATTTATAGCTAAAGCAAAGGGAGTTAATAAGTCCGCTACAAAAAAGTTTAATATGCGAAATTACAAAAACGTCTTATTTAAGAAAAATAATCAAATATGTGAAATGTACAGATTTAGATCGATAAAGCATGTTATTTTTACTCAAAAGGCTAACAAAATTTCTTTATCGCATTCTGATACTAAACGATTTTTAATTAGTAACTGTACTGATACTCTGGCTTGGGGTCATTATAAAATAAAATCATATAAAAGTGATGAATAAACTAACATACACTATTAAAATGACTTTATGTTTAAGAATTGCTAAGTATTATTATTATTTCGTCAATAGTACCTAAGAATGTAAATATGTAATTATAATATAAAATACGAACTTGTTGAGTTTTTTTTAATTGGATTCCTACCTCTTCCAAAAACACACGTATTCAAAAAATGTATCACTTTCTTCATCCATTTACTGCAATCGTGGCAGGTCCGAGTGGTTGTGGTAAATCAAACTTTGTTACTAATTTTCTAAAATATTGTAATGATATATGTAATACAAGTTTTGCACAAATTTTATGGTGCTATGACGAAATGCAGCCACTCTACAACCTAGAAAATGTATCTTATGTTCAAGGGTTACCAGATATGAGTATGTTCGACGGCATACAGCCACGATTAGTTATAATTGATGATCTTATGAGAGAGTCCGATGGTCGTATTGTTGACATTTTTACTAAAGGTAGTCACCACAGAAATTTAAGTGTGTTTTATATTACGCAGAACTTGTTTCACCAAGGTAGAGGACAACGAGATATATCTCTCAATACAAGCTATATTATTTACTTCAAAAATCCTCGAGATCGAACACAAATACGTTACTTAGCACGTCAAGTGTTTCCAGATAATTGTAAATTTGTTGAAGAAGCTTATAAAGATGCTACTGTCGAACCACATGGTTATCTAATGATCGACTTAAAGCAGAATACACATGATCTCTGTCGCTTTAAAACCAAAATCGATCCAATAAAAAATCTATGTGTTGTCTATGTACCAAAGAAGGGACTTAAATACAATATACATCAACCAATTATAGTTAGTGATAAATAATGGTCGAAGATAGCACAACGTTAGATGAAAAATCGTTAAGGTGTGCATTACAAACTTTCAAACCAAAATATCGTAAAATATTGCTAAAGTCGCTTAGTAAAAAAGAGATAGATCTGGTTTGTAAATATATTCAAGAAATTTTCAAAGATAAAACCCCAACAGAAAGAGTTAAACGATCGTCTATTGTTAAATTGAACTGTTTTCTTTCAACTAATATTATATAAATATTAAGTTATTTTAAAAATCGCTATCAGTCGGATATAATGCCTGGACGAGTGACAACTCATAAGGATTTATTAAAATCGTTACACACTCTCAAACCTAAATACCGCACAGCTTTATTAAAAGCTTGTAACGAGGAAGAAATAAATTGTATTTGCGAATGCATTTATAACACCTTAAATGGTAAAGTGGTTTTAAAAGAAAACGAGAAATCAAAATTAAGAAAACATAAAAATATTCTCAGAAAACTAATAGGTAAAGGTAAAAATAAAATAAGAAAAAGAATTATCATTCAAAAAGGAGGAGCATTTCTGCCTATCATTCTAGGAGCTGTGTTGAGCGGATTATTAAAAAATTTTTTATGATCAATTATTTTAATTAAAAAAAATGGATAATACTAAGAAAATGATTCTCATTGAACAAGATGTTATTGATAGACTTAAATCAAGAGACACAACGCCTGAAAGTAATTTATCTAGATTAGATAAAGAAATGCAAAATATATTAAGTAGTAAAATGGACGATCGCGAAAAATGGTCACTGTACATGCAAATCTTACAAAGATATCTCCATTTCGCTAATGAAAATTGAAAACCAATAAAACTACCCGTGACCGTTGAAGGTGAGCATAAATATTCAGAAGATTTGACTCCTCATAAAAAGACAATTAAAGACGAGGACGCACCAGTTAACGAAAACTCCGTACATGATAAGGACGCACGAGATGTATCAAATGAAACATTGTATACACCTATTTACATAAATAAATTCATTCCAAAGACGTATCGGAGAAGAAGTGAATTATTATTGGACACTATTCTCAATCATAAAGATAAAATTAGTTGGAACGAGGAGGGGTTGGTGTTCATCGATAATGAAGTTGTAGACGACAGCAACATTGTTGATCTCGTGAATTATACTCTTAGGCCTTTAAAGCGCCCGAAACCTAATGGATGGAAAAAGTTTACAGAAACTATTAAAGATATAAGGGTTCCTCTCACTTGTATTGGTAATCCGCAAACTCTTGAGTATATTAATAATCTTTCTCTGAAAGGACAACAACATCTAACACCAAGTGATGATAGTAATCCAAAAATCAAAACATCATATAAACTGAGAAAGAGAAAAGACATTTGGGAAAGATGGAATCCGTACTAGACATTAAAGATATATATTACGACGTATCGAATCCAGCGGGATACAGCAGTGTTGACAAGTTAACTCGAGCGTTAAAAGGTAAAATGAACAAAAAACAAGTAAAGGACTGGTTGCAATCCCAGGAAACTTATACACTACATAAACCGGTACATAGAAAATTTCAACGAAATAGATACATATTGTCAAATTTTAATGAACTGTGGCAAGCTGATTTGAGTGATATGCGGACTTATTCTCAATATAATGATGGTTTTAAATATATACTTTGTGTTATTGATGTTTTTAGTAAATACGCTTTCGCTAGACCGTTAAAAAAGAAAAATTCAGAAAGTATAAAGGAAGCGTTTGAAAGTATATTTACTGAAGCTAACGCGACCCCCACACACATACAATCGGATAAAGGAACAGAGTTCGTATCAAAGGATGTTGCACAATATTTTAAAACTAAAAATGTAAACTACTATACTACAAATAACCCAGATATTAAAGCTAGTATTGTCGAGAGATTTCAACGAACTCTAAAAACTAAAATGTGGCGTTATTTTACACATAAAAATACATACACTTATATTGATATTTTGGATGATTTGCTTTATTCTTATAACCATAGTTTTCATTCAAGCATTAAGATGTGTCCATTTGAAGTTAGTTCTAGTAACATCATGAACGTTTGGAATAATTTATATGAGAATAAAAAATATAGATTGGATGTTATACAAAAAAATAAGTTTGAAGTTGGTGATCACGTAAGAATAACTAGACATAAGCATATTTTTCAAAAAGGCTATGAAACTAATTGGAGTGATGAAATTTTTATCATAACAGCTATAAAAAATAACATGCCTAAAGTAGTCTATACACTCAAAGATCTTCAGCATGAGCCCATTATAGGAACATTTTACGAGAATGAATTACAAAAAGTAATTTATAACCCCACTACTCATTATAAAATAGATAAAATACTGCGTTCTCGTAACTCAGGAAACAGAAAAGAGGTTCTTGTTAAGTGGAGAGGTTATCCCAACAAGTTTAATAGTTGGATCTCTGTATCAGAACTTGAAAAAATATGAGAGAAGACAGCTTTTATCTCACTTTGCTAAGTAACAGTTCCATGACATACTTTGCTGAAAACACTACAGCAAATTTTTTTACCAAGTTACCAAAGACTATGAAATTAGAAGGCGAATGGGAAGTCGCTATTGTGGAATTTCATTACCCATGTAGTATGTTTAATCTGGAAGAAAATGAAAATATTATTTACATCACGTCTAAAGGCGATAAATCGCAGTTATTCACGCATCTGGAATACATGACACCAACCAACTATATTAGTGTGGATCAATTCGTTATCGATTTTAATGAAAAATTAAAGGATAAAGTTAAGCTTAGATATGATACATTATCGAAACTCGTTACAGTGAGTAGTTGGGCAATCGACGTTACATCTGTGGTATGTAGTCCTAGACTGAGTGTGCAGTTAGGCTTTGCACCATTTACTAATTTAATAAAACATAACTTCGGAAAATATCCCGCGAATCTAAACTTGGGTCTACCTTCACAACTTTTAATATATTGTGATATAGTAGAACCACAAGTAGTGGGTGATGTCATGACACCTTTATTGAGAATTGTTTCGTTGGATCCCACCAAATATGTATATGGCGCTTCTAAAATAAATATCTTTTCGTCCCCTCATTATGTACCTGTTATGCGTAGGGAATTTGACGTTATAGAAATAGATATAAGAACAAGTACAGGTCAAAGAGTACCATTCCAGTTTGGAACTACGTGTATAAAGGTACATTTTAAAAAAGTCAAGTGAAAATATCAATCATGTCTTGTCCATATTTACATTATTATACTCATCAAGCTGGTTCTGGTATGGGGGTAATTTACAAAGGTGCACCACATCAGCGAGGTCATGGTATAGGGAGCTTTTTGGGGGGTTTGTTCCGATCGGTTCTTCCACTTTTAAAAAATGGTGCGAGATTTGTAGGCAAAGAAGCTTTAAATGCAGGTGTAGGTCTTCTATCTGACATGTTAAATGTTCAACCAATGGGTGAATCTGTCAAATCACGCTTGAAAACGGCAACTTCAAATTTGAAAAGGAAAGCTGATGAAAAAATAGATTCAGTAATGTCTGGATCCGGATATAAAATAAGAAAGCTAAAAAGGAAGATCATCACTTCTAAAAAACCTTCCAAACGGAACGGTACTAAAAGAAATAAACGACAAAATATTCAAGATATATTTTCTTAAATTACTTCTCGTAATTCAAAAATGGCGTTTTTACATCATCATTCCTGTGAATGCGTAAAATCAGAGTTGGATTTATTTGCTCTACCATCTACGCAAACGAGTATTGAGAGTGGTCAATGGATACATTACAATCCCATTTCATCATTGACTGACGATGGACCGATTGAGTTTTTAGTACCGGGCAATGGAGACGATTACATTGACTTGTCCCACACTTTACTTCATATAAAAGCTAAAATACAGAATGGTGATTCAAGTAAACTTTTAGCAGGAATTCATGTCGCTCCAGTTAATAATTGGTTGCATTCTCTTTTTAGTCAGTGTGATATTTATCTTAATCAAAAGTTAGTGTCTCCTCCAAATAATACCTATGGATATCGCGCATACATTGAAACGTTACTCAATTATGGAAAAGCTGCTAAGGAAAGCCATCTTACTTGTGGACTTTGGTACAAAGACACTGCTTCGAGCATGGATTCATGTGATGTTTCAAATCGAGGATACGTTCAAAGAGAAGAACTGGCAAAGGAAAGTCACACTATTGAAATGATAGGTCACATACATGCTGATATTTTCAATCAAGATAAGTTTTTAATCAATGGTGTTGAAATGCGCTTAAAACTAGTTCGTTCAAAAGATACTTTTAATTTAATGTGTTCATCTGTAGATAAAAAATTCAAAGTCCATATTTCAAGTGCTAGTCTCATTATGCGTAAAGTTCGTATCAATCCTTCAGTATTAATTGCTCATGAAAAAGTATTAGCAACCACTCCTGCAAAATATCCAGTTACGCGTGCCGAGGTTAAGGTTTTGACTATCCCATCAGGAATCCAGGGTAAAATGCTCGACAATGTATTTTTAGGTCAAATACCTAAAAGATGTATTGTTGGGTTCGTTAGTAATGCTGCATTTAATGGTGCTCTTAATGTGAATCCGTTTAATTTTGGTAACTATGGTCTCAACTTATTTGGTTTGTATGTCGACGGTCAATCTATACCATCGAAAACGTTGGTTCCATCTTTTCATGATAATACATATATAAGTGCATATCATACCTTGTTTTCGGGAACGGGAATTCATTTCCTGAACGAAGGAAACGATATTTCCAAGGCAGAGTACAGTCATGGTTATTGCTTGTATGCATTTGATTTAACTCCAGATCTATCCGCTAACTCAAACTCTCATTGGAATCTTATAAAGCGGGGTAGTGTAAGGTTTGAAGTTCGATTCGATAAAGCTCTAACTACAACACTTAATTGCATTGTGTATGCAGAGTTTGATAATGTAATTGAAGTCAATAAAAATCGAGAAGTCAGCTTAGATTATAATAGTTAAGATAAATATAAGTGGAGATTTCTAATGTTTAAGTCATTCTTTGTTAGCTCATGCTATTACAAAGATATGGATACAAAAGAGATAGAAAATTATTTAAAACAAATAGATAAAAATATTGAGTTCAATGTGTTTGCGGCGAATCAAATGCCTGTGTATTTTACTAAGCCAGTATATCTCATTTCAAATTTAGATCCTGATACAAGACCGGGATCACATTGGGTTGCTATATATGTAGATATTTACGGATTTGGAGAATATTTTGATTCGTTTGGCCGTAAACCAGAAGGATATCATGAAATGTTTTTAAAAACCAACTGTAAAAAGTGGATTTCTAATAATAAAATACTTCAAAATTATTTCAGTGCGCAATGTGGACTCTATTGTTTAGTTTATATTTATTTTAAGTATAATCATGTTTCAATGTCTAACTTTATTGATTTTTTTTCTAATGACACTGTAACAAACGATAAACTTGTACAACAAATGTTTATTTCTTTATTTAAAACTTGAATAAAAAATAACTATGTGAAATGAGGTTGTTTTATTTATTTCAATTATATATTAAATTCTAAGCGTAATAAATAAAAACTTAATATAAATTTAAAGAAATTTATTACAAAAAATTAAAGTAAAAGAACATATTTGACTTAAAATTATAACACAATTATTATTTAATCTCCCATCGATTCCCAATCTATCTCCAGAGTATTCGATAGATTCTCCTGAAGAATCACGAATGGAATTGGGACTTCGTAATCTCTGTAGTCAGACACATGGAATGAATCAGGGCTATATAAACTTGGACTTGGAGACAGGATCACTAGTTCATCCGTTTCGTCTTCTTCAAATAATGGTTGAGACATTGGTTGGTACTCAACCATGTACTCGAAGTTTAATGGAGCTATTGGATTGGAATAACCCCTTTTAATTTCGTCCTCCACGTCCTCACATATTAACACTAATTGTTCTTCAATATCACTCTCTTCGTTCTTATCCAGGACACGACACATATCATTTTCTAATTCAATTTCTTCACATATCGCGACCATTTCTTCGTCGTATACAGAGTTGTCAAGCTCAGCCATTGTGTTTCGTTGTGCTTAGTATGAACGCTTGTAGCGAATGACTGATCTCTTTATAATTTGTTTGCGAGGCGAGAGCGGCAGTGGGGGTTGTATTTTTTTAAAAGGTTTTTGTAAGTAAAGTTATATTATGGGTTTGATTTGTGATGAGTTAGAGAAAGTTCTATTGTTTCTTACTGTCTCTATCAATGAAATATTTTTTACAGTCTTCCTTGCAGGCGATCTGCTTTGTAATGTTGTATATTATATCTCGTGTGTTCTGATAATGTTTATCAGTATTGGATTGTATGTAGTACTTTAATCGCAAGTCTGCATGTTTCCAATAGTCTACAGGCGAAACCTCTTTCAGATTCTTCATGTCATAAATTTCTATTTTCATGAGGTATGAAGCATTCGCTCCGTCATTATCATTGGAAGAAATAAATGATACACCTCCATCACACGCTTGAGCCACACATGAAGTCGGAATGGTTTTTTTCTTTTTCTTAGGCTTTTCAAAGAATATGTCGATATTGTTACCAGCTCTTTTCGTTGCGATTTTTTTATTTTTCAATATGCAAGAATTGCTTGCATTTTCGTCATCGCTTAAGTTAATAGGATAATAATAGTTTTTTACATTGAATTCATCGAGATTCGGTGAGATCTGAAAAAAAAAATAGAAATAAGTAAATATAATCACTAGTGTCATCAAAATTATTCATATACAGTAAGAACATTTATTATTATTAAAATCTAATACATTAATATTATTTTTATTGCAGAATGAATCTATAGATTTTTGTGACCGTTATAGGTTAGGTTAGGTTAGAAACATAAGATTTTAATTATAAAAAATATTAATCTTGGTCTTATTAATTTAACTTTACTAGTAACAAAGATATCGTTGTAACACGTATTCTTGTCACTTGGTCAACAGGGATTAAAATTTAATACCAATATTCATATATATCATGAAATTATACTATATAAGTACGTAATCTTACCTCCATGATTAATAATTGCCTAGTTACTGCCTTCACTTGAACACTACGTCAGCCTGGATACTAGCCGCGTGGTATTAAAATATCTTGTGATATACATGATGCATGTGATCCTTTTATATCTGCTTTTTGAGATCGTGTCTGAACGTGTCGCCACAAAATACAACGTTTAGGTTGGATAAAAGGATATTATAAAAAAGGAGCGGATGTTCGATGCCCATTATTTCCATTGATTTATTAAGGTCTATTATAATAAATTATGATATACATGATGCCATGTGATCCTTTTACATCTGCTTTTTGCGAGATCGTGTCTAAACTTGTCGCCACAGAATACAACGTTTAGGCTGGATAAAAGAATATTATAAGGAAGGGGGCGAATGGTCGATGCCCATTATTTCCATTGATTTATTAGGGTCTATTATAATAAATTACTACGACCCTGTCTAATTTAAAATATTATTTTATGAGACACTTTCTTTGAAATAGCAGCAAAAAGTCAAAGCGTTTCTTCGAAAAAATAAAACTTTTGAGTTATTTGTACGAGACTTTTTTTTTATTTACATTTTCATATTGAATTTATATCTGACACACATCTAATTCAATTATTATCAGTTTGATATCAAATTAATGATAAAAACAAAATTGAACGATTAATGTTATTTATTAAGAAAAATCTTAGATTGGAACCCTAATCAAGTTTGATAAAACCAAGCCAATGTACCAGAATCGGCCATTAAATATCAGACATTCATACTGTAATGAGAATTCAGTTAATTTGATTAATTAATCAAGGAAAGGAAAGTCGTGGATCAAATGGAAAATCCAATTGGTCAAGGAGTCCGCTAAGTTAATCTAATAAAATACGAGAAAAAACGATTCGTTACGAGGGTAAGTAAGGAAATTCCTCTTGCAACCCAGGATCCAATTGGAAAATCCGAAGAGACCTCCGACGGTCAATTGGAATTTAGTCTGATTGGAATCTGCTTTGGCGAGCTTTTTTTAGAATCCGCTAAGTTAGCCTATTTCAAGGATTTCAAGGTGCTGGGAGTGAGTTAGAACCGGCTATTCCCTACTACTGACCTCAGAGTGACGTAAAGTAACCTGTTATATACTATATTTATATTTATAAAAAAGCAACCGCCTTTTCTGCAGGCTCTTCTCGGGAAAAGCGATTTACCTAACCATAGGTAACGATTTAAAAGACCTTGGTTTGTATTAATTGAAATAAAGACCAAAAGTGCAGGTTTATTCTCTATTTCGCCCCAACCCTTACATATGTTTTCCTCACACTTACTTTTCTGTTTAACTTAGCATGAAACTACGATAAGGAAAAATCTGAACATGATAACATTTACCATTATATCAAAAACCATAGACTCAGTGAAAGATTTTTATTCGAGAACAGGGAGAATAAGACATATTGCCTTTTAGAGGGTACTTAAATATTTGCCTTAGCGCGAGTGAAGCCACAGGTACTACTAGTTTATAATAATGGTATTTCGAAATACACCTTGAAAAAGATTCCGATACACTTTTTGCGAGATCAAAGAGCTTTCCAAGCGACCCTTTTTTGAAGGAATTCCCGAATTCCTGAACAGAAGGTATCCTTTTATCACATCATGTTGATCCTGATTTTCTATTCCGTGTATGGGATACTATCGTTATTTATCGCATCTCTTTCAAAATCCATCCCTTAACAAAAAATGCTGGTAAAGAATTCACACATAAATATTTTTAGTTATATTTATTATTATAATATAATTACTTGTAAGTAGCGGCCTCTCCCATTGCTGGGAATAGGCCTCTTTTCTCCGTTTTTGGAGAGAAGGATTGGAGCGGAGCCGATTGTTGAGTTTGTGATAGTGAACGCGTGTAGTGCTTGTGTTATTGTTTTGGCGGTGGTGGAGGTTTTTGCATGTGTATTTACGAATCCTGCATTTATCAGGTATAAAAACGGGTTGTCCACTCTACATTTAGCATTATATATATTTTCTATTTTACTTCATCGCGGATTATAGCTAAAAAAATATTATTACTTTTGGAAGAAATATAAGAAGAGGAAATTCCGTTTTTCCTGCGTGCCTTGCAAAAATACAGTATAGTTTATTGAAGGTATTCAATTATTAAAGCCGCAGGTACCACCATTGTCTTTTAAAGAAGAAAAGAATACAAGCTGTTAATTAATGTCTTCGTACTAAATGCTATGTTAATCTGCAAAATACTGGATTTGCATAAACGCTCGCCCGCGCCGTTTGAATAACATTTGCAACTGAAATATAGTTAATGGATCCAACGCTGAGTTCAGTTAATTCGTTGTGTTTTTCAATTATATACAGTTACTAGCTTTTATTCGCAACTTCGTTTGTGTGGACTATTGTCGCGTGATAGGTTGATATTAGATGGGGCTTTTCAATGTCATTCTATTCCTGTAGAGTTAACAGGATTTCTATAGTTTATATATTATCCCGGTGATAAGGAAAAAATTGTGCCACATTTATCGATATTGGTTCAGCTCTTTCACGCTGATAGAAATAATATTTTTAAAATTATATTTTTTTTATAACAACACGATATTTTACTACATCCGATTCCGACATGTATAGTAAAATGTTAAAAATGTTGAGTTTGAGTGAATAAACACTAAAAAGTAAATCACAACTTTCCTTTCCAATGCCACTAAGCCTTACAGTAATGGAAAAGTAATGCAAGTGCTCCATCTTTACACCAACTATTTATTTCAAGTGCCCGACAAAGTAACAATATTGCCTCGATAAGAACTCGATACTTGCGTCGAAACGATGCCAATAAACATACAGCGTGCTTAACAATCTGTATTCCTTTGTAACAAATAAATAGTTGCTCACAGTAGCAGAAACAAGTGGTTCAATTGTGCCAATTTTCATATCAAATAAAAATAATGTTATAATAAGCTTTTTTAAGCACTTTTAAATCAAAAGTAATAATAAAATTATTTTGCTATAATCCGCGATTAAGTAAAATAGAAAATATATATAATGCCTTTGCAATTTTGGTCGTGGAGTCTATCTCCTGATGATGCGGGGCGAAACTATTGTTGAGTTTGTGATAGTGAACGTATGTAGTGCTTGTGTATTGTGGTGGCGGTGGTGGAGGTTTGTGCATGTGTTTTTACGAATCCTGCATGTATCAGGTATGATAAGTGATAACCGACTGTCGACTCTACATTTAGCATTATATATATTTTCTATTTTACTTCATCGCGGATTATAGCAAAATAATTTTATTATTACTTTTGTATTATGGATCTCCACGAAGTATCGCCTAATTCTATAAATTACCTTTAAATCGTTAAGGATTCAGCACCTGGGTGATAGATCCCGGTGCTCGGTAATTTTTTATAAAAATATCAAAAAAAGAAATTAAAACGATAGAAAGGGCTACTTGGATACTTGATCCCGGGTATATTAACTTGATTAGTCCGTCTGTTCTCTACTAAGCTATTACAACTTTACAAATGACAGCAAGAATAGTCTGTTTTATTCAATGTAAATTGTAGCAGTTTTTCAATACCTGAAAACAGGAATGAATCAACCTTTTTCTTAAAATAAAATCTAGCTACCACTGTTTCAGAATGTTACTCTTACCGAGAAGAACTAGTAACTCGGCAATTAATCTTTTAAACGTTTTCAATTTACCTAATTAAGGTGCAGTCTTGTATGAAGCTGGAAGAAATTTAAGTTAAAGCATTTTTGTCATATACATAATGTTCAATTATGTAAAATAGTTTGAGTGTAAGACTATTACTATCGTTTAAAATAAATCATTTGTAATGAAAAAGCAACTTTAGTTGAACTATAATCCTTCCATATTATAAAACAAGCATAACAGCTTTTGATTCATCAACTCTACTGCTGGTTTGGAAAGCTTCTCTTACCGAGAAGAGCCAGAAAGAAACACAGCGGTTGCTTTATTCAAAATATTTTTCTTATAACTAATTACTTACTATTATAATTACTATAATATATAATAGATAGTAATTAAATAAATATATGGGACACTTACACACACGATCGTCCGTTCCCAAAGTAAGTAACTTAATACTTGTGTTATGGGTGACTGACAACTGGTGAATATATACTTATATAATTTTAAATACATACTTAAATACAAATATACACCCAGGCTCAAAGACCAACAAATTCATTTATAGAAAATGTTGGCCCTCGGCGGGAATCGAACCCGCGACCCGCGGAGCTGAAGGCAGGGTCACTACCCACTGCGCCAACGGGCCAGTCTCCAGTAATTACTCATTACTATCTTGTACCGGGTCGACGTGTAGCTATGTCCACGCATTCTTATCATTTATGTAATCCGAAATAGTATAGGTTTGCTGTAGGGGCATAATCTGAAGTAATAACAAAGCTAAAATTGATTTGACAAGGTATAGTATTCTCGACTTTAAAACCCAATGTGGGTCGTTTAGTATTTAAAAAAACCACTTCAAAACTGTATAAAAATTGTGGTTAAACGTTCAAATAGGTACTAGGGGTGGTAATACGAGTTTCCACGCTACGAGTACCCCACTCGCAGCTGAATGCCGTACATTTCAAGCAGTCACTGAATTACGTACTTAACTTGTTTCTCTTACAACAAGTAAACATTAACTACTGTAATTGCGGCATTTAAAAGAATTATAGAATATGAACTATTTACACCGTCCCATATAGTTTCTGTTAAAGTATGTCAACAGTGAAAATAGTTCATATTTTCTGTATTATTGACAACTAGCGCCTCCGCTCGCGTGGAACAATTAAAACCGTACTATAGTATTTTGATAACCATAAAAATTGTTAAAATGGGTTAACTTCATAAGCTAGACGTATGCTGTCGCGGATTTTTTTTAAACTTTTAGAGGGGAACAATTTTGTAATACATGATTTTTGAATAATTTTCATCGTTTACTTAGAGCACGCAAGAAAAGCATTAAATTTAAAATAAAAAAAAAAATTATTACTGCTCCTCTCCTACACGTCGTAGCGTATGTTATATATAGCCTTCCTCAATAATTGGACTATCATACACTTAAAAAATTTCAACGTCATTCTATTCCTGTAGAATTAATAGGATTTCTATAGCCTATGTGTTACCCCGATGTATAAGGATTAATTGTGCCAAATTTTATCGATATTGGTTCAGCAGATTTTGCTATGAAAGAGTTTCAAACCATACTCAAAAACATTCGCATTTAATATTAGTAGGATTTTCCGTGAACAAAAAATATTTTTCCTCCTTAGCTCTTACAGTTCAGTGAAAAAGGAACAAAAGGTATAATATTAAAAGTTAAACAAAGCTAAGAAATTTTTGTAATTCCCGGTAGAGAACCAGAATTAAAGATCATCGAAGTTTCCGTGGGCGGCCATGCGGATTATGAGTTTGTTGTTCTTTAACTTGTTGCGGTCGACTCGCCTCGTATTTTGTTATTTTTTAACTAGTGACCATTCCCGACTTGCTCTCCGTGTGGTATCCGACCGAGTAGAATAGACCATCATCATTTCTTACTGAGGTGTAGTGAAAGGCGATTAAAGTAAGTTTACCCGCCGTGTGGTTTCCTGCTGAGTAGAATAGTCCGCACTGTCTTCTTAACGAGATGTCGTAAAAGGCGACTAAGATATGTTGACGTTAGGCAGGCGGCCGATCGTGGAATACCTAGCCTAATCATGTGACAACATGCTTATAACATGTTGAAAGGCAGGAGAATTAATCATGATGAACTTCATATCACTAGTAATATTTCGTCCATAACCTGTGGAAGGTCGACGAGTAGCTAAATCGCCTCATTTTTACAATTTATGTAATCCTAAATGCTACAGTAAGCAATCTGAACGCGCCCGTTTTTAATAGTTACTTTAAACTTCCTGTAATAGCAGTGATAAAATTGATGTTGAAATATTAATCTTTAATTTTAAACAAGTAAATTTAAGAAGACCAGTTTTTACCCACGATTTTGTTCGAGTAAACTGTTGTCACGTGATAGTTTGATAATAGATGGCGCTTTTCAATGTCATCCTAATCCTGTAGAATTAACAGGATTTCTATAGCCTATATATTATTCCGGTGTATAAGGAATAATTGTGCCAAATTTCATCGATATTGGTTCAGCGAATTCGCCGTAAAAGAGTAAAAAACATACATCGATACTCACAAACTTTCGCATTTATAATATTAGTAGGAAAGGATGTATACTTTAGCTTTAGTCCATGAATCTACATTATTATGAAGTATGTAACACATAAAATAGACTGCGAAACTTTAGCGTCACATTTCACATTGCCTTTTCAGTGTTCGCGACTGTGAAGGCACAATATATCAACGAGCGTAGTGCCGGTATCACGGCCGGAGTAAATTGCTGTCAAACTCTACAGATTTATAACGCGGCACTTTTGTGTTACCTACACTCGTGTGAAAACCTGCGAGAGCTTTGGAGGTCACTTTTTATACGACAGTACTTGAAAGAAACATGGAAAGTAATGAAATTGATTTAAACACTTTATTTTATTTAGAACTAATTTATTGACCAGCACAAATAAGATACATTAACGTAATACATTTTAACATTGCAATTGTAATTTAACAGCAAAACCTTAACGATCCGCCACGCGCCCATCTATACCCGTGAGACTCGACTTACGTCCCAATGTGACCCGTGACAGACTCGCCTTACGTCCGCTTACATACGCGTCGGACTCGCTACGCACCCATTGCGACTTGTGACAGACTCACCACGCACCCATTGCAACTTCTGACGGTCTTGTCACGCGCGCATTGCGACCTGTGACAGACTCGTCACGCGCCCATTGCGACTTGTGACGGACTCACCACGCACCCATTGCGAATTGTGATGGACTCGTCACGCGTCCATTGCGACCATCACCCATTACGCATGAAGTATGAGGAAAATACACAATAGAAAAGCATTTGCATACATTTATTTATTTTTCACGTATCTTTTACGCAGTGGAAATCGCGGAGCGCAACAAGTATGTAGATTATACTCCATTTACATCAAAAGCTTCGTAAGTACGTAGTTAAGCGGCGGTTAATATTATGTTCAGACGTAACTTATCTTTTGGGAAAATAGGCCCATAAAAGATAACACTTAACGGCTGTAACATTTTTGTAAATACAGTGAAAAATCGATAATACTGATATATTCGGCAGTAAAGATATGCCGCTGACGGCGCCGTCAGATAACCGCTGTATTTACGATCCGCCCAAGTGGCAGTTATTGCCTACCAATAAAGTGCACGATAGCCCTCCAAGGATAACATTTTTTAAACTGTACTAACAAAAAATATATCTGTAACACCCATATTTTTATATCTAAGACCGCAAGACTGAAATAACGCGGGTTATAAACCGTAGGGATGTTTTATTCGATTCTTCTTTTGGTACGGCATTTTACGGCATACATTCGTACACCGTAATCTGTATATAAAGCTAAATTAATTTATTTGTAAGTATTACTTTACATTACAAAATTCTATACTACATCTATTCTATACTCAATCTTTTCCGCAGTAACGCAATGATTGCAAAACAAAACAACAAAACTCAAATTAAAGCAAAATAATTCTATCATTTCTGTTAAAATGAAATTATTCAACGTAAAAGTTAAAGTTACCATGGTCAAAATTATTCTGGGAACTTTCCTAAAATCACAACTAAAATATTCTAATTTTAAAAGTCATTATGATAAAGTTACCTTTCAATCCATTAAAATTTGCGACTCTGTCTAAATTACAAACATCCAAAGTAAGGGTTAATAATTAAGTACTTACGAGTATCTTAAATTTTCGTTTATAACGTGCCATCGAAAGTTACCAAGCGATGTTCTTAATTATTACTTTATAACTTGTACTGAACAAGTTGTAGCCGCGACTTCGTGTCAACTTAATGTTCCAATACTTTTATACTATGCCTTGTTTCCTGTTCCCGAAAGAATTTTCTACCCTGTTTATTTATTAGCCCGATTGCTTCTCAACTATACCAAATATTATAAATATCACTCTTAGTTCTGATATAGGATGACCTAGAGGTTATTTATTATTACTTGAAATTCACATTGATGTTTCCAACGGATAGGTAGGAAAACTAGCGGAAGGCGAAACCTGATCGAGACTCACAAAATTTCAGGAAAGACTCCCTAAGATCCTCAAGAGTCACCGCAACTAAAAACGAAGTATATTCAAGTTTTGTATCGATTGTTTTAGATAAATCGCTAGAAATCGAAGACCTCGTCTCCGAGGTGGAAGACGTTGTGTGTGTATCTCTCTCGCTATCTCCCTCTCTCTCTCTCTCCCTCTGTGTGTGTGTGTGTGTGTGTGTGTGTGTGTGCGTGTGTGTGTTGAGAAGTTGCAATAATTTTTATTTTGCTGTAATCCGCGTTTGTTAAGAGAATACATGCAATGCTTCGTGTATGAAGCAGACATAACGTAACGCCTGCTTCTGTAAATCATTTAAATGGAAAGAAAAATTTTGCATTTCTGTGTTCGTCATCGATTTTAGTTTTGTCGTTTTTGAAGGCGCTCTTAAGCGTATTTACGAATAAGCGATTATTCTTAGACTACAAAAAGTAGTTCTAAGCTGAATGAAAACCTAATAAAAAAAATTACGATTTCGAAACATATTTCCAGTTGCTCAGTGTTTACCAGCAGCGCTATTAAAAGTTCCCTACTCAGCGACAAGTTAATTGCAGCTGCTCTGTGAATTTGCATGCACGTCCACCAAGCGTTAATGTTGGAACAGTATTATCGTGACCTGGAAATCTTTACACCTAGAGTATTATGTACAGAGCGAGCTTCAAAACAGTACCAATGTGTAAAACAGTACATGTGCTTTAGTTTAATAGCAGAATGGGGTTCGCAACTGAATAAACGCTATAAACCGCGTCGTAGGTTAACTTAGTATTAAACAAAACTACTTCACTCTGAACGTTGATTCAATGCGACTGTTAGTTGTTAGTATGTCGGATTCGTAGTTAATATTTGTCTGATTTAGATAAGTGCATACAGTCTCATGACCTTATGCTATGTGGTATGCGGCTGAGTAGAATAGAACACACTCATTTCTTACCTCGGTATCGTAAAAGGCGA
The DNA here is from genome assembly GCA_029227775.1 of Morpho helenor. Classification (NCBI taxonomy): domain Eukaryota; kingdom Metazoa; phylum Arthropoda; class Insecta; order Lepidoptera; family Nymphalidae; genus Morpho; species Morpho helenor. Next base: position 18,152,438 of record JARGCU010000028.1, on the reverse strand, counting down.
CTAAAGTAAGTTGACGGCAGTCGGCCAGTTGTAAAATAACTAGCTCAATCATATGACAACATGTCTATACCATGTTGTGCCGACCCCACTCAGAGTGGAATAAGAGCAGATGGATGATGACAATTTCATTGGGTGATTTGTGAGCGGAAAAGGTGATTTCACTTTTTTAGATTTATCCGATTATAATGAAGCTTTGGTATCTTGGTTTCTTCTTCTCTTCTTTCTCAATCGACGGAATTTAAGATTTTTCATGTCCTACGATCCTGGCAAACTTTTTTAACCATGCAATATGTCTACTAACTCGTCTTCTATCTACCATTTCTACCTTTTTAAGTGCTGGATCGCCTTTTGATTCGTCAAATCTACTTTGGCTCGGAATTTAGTACGAAAATTAATCACTTGGATTTATTATTTCACTAAAACTGGAAAGTTAAATCTGCAGTAGTCGTATCCATTAGGTAGGATGTGGGTTCGATATAAATTACCCAAACGACGGAAGCACAATACAGTAGCTGTGATTCGACTTCCGTGTAGCACTGTAACGGTTTGACCTAGTTTGATTTATTTTATTCCCTCTCATGATAGTAAATATCTTACCTATGTATCTGTTGAAATTCAAAGTATTCTTTATACAAAAACACTTCTCTCTCAAATCTTTAAAATAACTCAGTGAATGATCCTGTAATTTTTGGTGGCGATCACGCAATTTTTTTTACAGTCGAGCTCTGTTTCGAAGGGTTCAAAACCAGACTGAGCCACAGCGACGTGTGGCCAGACAGCTAGTACCTTATATTTTGCTGATAGACTAGGGACATTAGTATTAACTATGTCAGGAATTGCACTTAAAAGGATACCAAATAATTAATCAACAACAAACAACAGGCCATAACAGAAACTCAGTGGTTGCTCTTATCAGAAATGTTAACTATTTGAAGTTATATTCTAATAACACGAAATACTTAGTGTGGGTAGACGCGGAAATACTCAAAACTAACATTAAAACATCACAGACAATTTTAATGATCCTCTTTTCTTTTTCACTCTTTTTTTATTTTTTAAGATAATATAATTGTTATATTGTTGGATGAAACCAATGTAGCTAAACTACACATTTTAATAGAATTTCACAAACAGCGCATCTGTCATTATTTATTGGTAGTTTTCCACATTAATTTTCAAATAGTCAGACAAAAATCGATTATTATTAATCGATTATTTTGATACGCAATAATCGATTTTCAAAATCGATTCTTTTTAAAGGGAGAAATTTCGATTATTTATTAATCGATTTTTTCTGCGCCAAGTCACATCCCTAAATTGAACCCGTGACCACCTAGTAAGGTAGACATTGCTATCACGGTTGCATATATATCCTCCTGCCCTTATCCCACTCTAAGTGGGGTCGGCACAACATATTATAAACATGCTGTAACACGATTTGGCTACCTTTTTTACGACCGGTCGCCTGCCTGACGTCAACTTACCTAAGTCGTATTTTACGACACCTCGGTAAGAAGGAGGGTGGTCTATTCTACTAAACCGGATACCACATGGTGGGTCAACGTAAAAGGCGACTAAGGTAAAGACCTTAGTCGCCTTTTACGACACCTCGGTAAGAAATGAGGGTGGTACAATTCTACTTAGCCGGATACCACACGACTATGCTATCACGGTTGCAATAGCATGGAATAGTGATTTCCACATTGTGGATTATAGCGAAGTAAATTTATCATTAATTATCTTAAAGTTATCAAGATGTCTGTCAGTCAGACAATGAGGTGTATATAACCTAACTTCAATACACACACGCACACACACACATACATACACACACGCACACACACACATACATACACACACAAACACACACATACACACACACACACACACAGGAACACACACACTAAAATTATATTAATGGTGGTGGGTTTTATTACTATTTTTTTTCTTGAGTATATAAAAAGGTTTATATATTTTTTTATTTTTTTTTAAATTCATAATCTATCCCTTACTTTTTTTTTTATATTTGTTCAAATTAGTCGTCACCTGGCATTAAGCAAAATAGAAATATTGTTGACTCTTGCTAGCCCTAGCACAGGCCTAGGTCTATTTGGGCTGCATATTGCTATACACAAACAACCAAATGAAGCTAGTCTGGTGCTTTGCTCTCTAGTTTAAGTGTAAAATGTACTTACATAATTGTTCAAATAAAAAATAAATAAATAAATAAAATACCCTCCAGAATATACAATGTAATAGGTTCTTGACTTTAAGCTCGTTTATTACCTCCTCCGCGAAGATGAATCGCAAATGTTTACACAAAGCTAGCTTTACGACTTTCTTTACTTAATGCTGTATGATTATTACTATGAGCTATTGTGAGTGACTAAAGGTTGACTAACTCAGCTGTATTATATAAAATTGCCATTCTTTCTTCACTTAAATTTTACAGAATAGGGATCATATTATAAAGCATGAAAAGCTGAAATTTACAATAAGTATTTTTATTAACAAATCGCTGATCATTACAAAATATTTCATTCTTCATTCTCCTGCCCTTATCCCACTCTAAGTGGGGTCAGCACAACATGGTATAAACATATTTTCACATGATTTTCACATGGCTAGGTATTTTACGACCGGCCTGACGTCAACTTACCTTAGTCGCCCTTTGCGACACCTCGGTAAGAAAGAGGGTAGTCTGTTCTACTCAGTTGGATACTACTTACTTAATCGCCTTTTACGACATTGCGGTAAGACATGAGGGTGGGCTATTCTACTCAGCCGGATACCAAACGGCTAATTTATCTTTTGTATTATTTTTGGAATCTCGCAATATTAACGCTAAGTCTCGAAATAAAATAAAAGTAGCATTCCGTTGCATCTGCATTATATTATACCGTAAGTAGAATGGTTATGATAATTCTATTCTAAATTAATTATAATTAATGTATAGATTCCGGCTATACTTACGTCTTATTTTTTCGGATGAGCCCGACTAGTTTCAAGCCCATACGGGGCCTGAAACTAGTCGGGCGCCGCGATTCCGCCGCGTAAAGAGCTCATGAATAAGAGCTCCGTATGGGCTTGAAACTAGTCGGGCACATCCGATAAAATAACACGTGAGTATAGCCGGAATCTATACATTAATTATGAATAACGCTCACGATAGTTTAAATACAAAAATTAATTATAACTTGGCCACTTTTCGATCTTTAGATAAATCGTTTCAGGTAGCTCGTCCAGCCTAGTTTGACCCGTATATTTAGCATATAGCTATTGCCAACCGATTAGGCCTTCATTTGAATAGGAAATGAGTACACTAACACAACCCAACACAATCAATCGCCTGCGGCTTAAGGATTAATGGTCCGAATTACGAGCTTCGGACCCCGAACACGATTCATAAATTATTTCCACAAATATTGCTAGCGATAATCTGACAATTCCCCTCTATAAAGCTTCTAGTTGTTACCGATTTCGTACGAGTTTAATTCGACCATTTTATCTTCAGGAAACAGGAAAAACAATTAGTAAATAATTGAGGGTAGGTATTCTAAAACTAAAGTTGACGCGAACGGAATCCCGGTATGTCTAATACCTTATGTACGTAGGATAAGTAAATTTATCATTTTAGATTATAGACCGATTAGATTTATCACATACGACCGCCATAAAAAATTTAAATCAACATTTTTGAAGGTATTACAGATTTAAGGTGCAAAGGTATAGCGCGCCGCGTGCCTATACGAGTACAGAGCGCGTCGGAGGCCGCACTTCGAATTTAGCAGCGATCGGACTTGTTTTTCACATGGCCAATTATATGTCGCTCTTTCAAGAGTAACCTCTAAAGAATACATGTTTGAATAGTCTTATGACAAGAAATCTGTGAACGTTGTATACACATTGTGTAATTAATTGTAAAACTAAAATACATAGGGAAAAATGTAAAAAGGAAGTAAGTAAAAATGTAGTATATGAATTAAGATATTCCACAGATCTTCATCTTCATGCAGGAAATCTTAATGTTATAGGGAAAGGGTAATTGTTTTACTCCAAATTTAACCCGTGCGGGCCACGTGCAATAATAAATAAATCAAAGTTACTGGAAAGATTTTAATCATTTTTTTCACTCAGTAATATAGGCTATATATTTTATACCTGTGCGATGCTGGAGCGGGCCGCTAGTAACAGTTAAAACTTATGTGATAAAACTTGATATAATATTAACAGTTTAAGTGCTAAGAAATAAACAATAACTGAAACAACTAAAGTTACAATAGCTTTTATCAAAATTCATGTCGCCACTAACCGTTGAGGGTTGGTCGGGGATGAGGGAGAAGGATATATATATAAGGGAAAAGATGTAACTAGTCCAACCAAATTATAAGAGTCCACATTCACATACATACACAGCAAAAATAAAAGCTTTTAAAAACGACTTATATAATATTATTTATGAAAATTCGGGCAAAATGCCTTGACCATGGCTTTGCCACGATCGACATAGAAGCAATTTGATGATGTCTTTTGATGGTTTTTTTTTATATTGGGATTTGCACCTAGAATTTATTTAAGTCTATCACGCCGCAGTCGTCGTTGAAGACATGAATGGGGCTCTATTTTTCCCTGCGACTAAACTGGGGAAAAAATACCGTTCGGATGGCTGACGATAATCTATCAATTTCACGCGACCCGGTGATTAATAGCTGCAAATTACCGACAGCGCGAAATCATGGCGGATAAAATTCGAGATATAGATATTTACTAAGTAAATTTTTATCGGAAGGGCCGGGATCAATTTCCGGAACATTTCCTGCAGCAATGTCTTGTTTAAAATCTTGTTCTTTCTCTCTAAAAGTTCGCAAAACCAAATTCCTGAAAAAATCTGAGTAAAGATGCATCCTTTACTAAGCTGTGGGCTGTGGCTTAGTAGGTAATGGAGTACTTGGAAGGCACTGAAATGTAGACATATTAACAAAAGTTGTGCATATGATTTGTTGATCTTTATGATCGTTTTGTTTACCATAATATGGTGTTTTGTATTTTATAGCAATTGTATAAAATTTATAATAAAAACTTAAAAATAATAATGAAAGTAAACAGTAAACTTACTTAAGTATACTGCGTACTCTATAAGAAATAAAAAGTCATAGCATGCATAAATGATTTCCATTATGAACACCGGATTCCTGACGTAATTTCAAAATTATCTAGCAATAACTATGAAAGAAAGAAAACGTTGAGTTTCAAATAAATTATAAACGCCTATACTGCGTCCATCATATTATCAGTCTTTTGACAGCTCACGCTCATTAAGTTTTGTATTGCTTACGTACAAATATCATACAAATAATATTTGTACTTTATGGATGGGTACCGCCCACTTAGTGATGTCACACATAATGGGTTACTACGATTATGCCACAGATTAAAAATAATCGGTAGAAATCGATGTTACGAGTATTAAAAGACATTTAATAACATTATATAAAGTTTTACTTTCTTCTTAGTTAATACATGAATACAAATAAAACAATCAGGATATTTTAATTTATTTTATTAGCACGAGTTGTCGGAATGATAATCAACACTAGACTCCTCCGATGAGGAGTCTTCAGTAGCAGTTATTATTAGCTCTTGTGTAGATAATATATTATCAAACGCAATATCACGTTCCCAATCAGAGAATATTACTCTTTTAGTTCTTTCCACCACACTTGCCCAGTTCTCGGCCGTTACGTGGGTGCAAGCATTTTTTAGCAATTGCAACATTTTATTCGCTGTGAATGGGGGGCTTGTATTGCATCTCGCAGCATGCCCTTTTACTTGTGCCCATATAAGTTCTATTGCGTTGTACTGGCAGTGGTATGGAGGAATCCGAAGAACAGTATGGCCATATTCTGCTGCCATTTCATTGATTACATAGCGTTTTGCTCTCTTTTTGGTTTTTAATATTTTTATTAATTCAACTTTTAACATTGAGTCGTCCACATTTTCTCCATTGTCCCGAAGCCAATTAATTATTTCATGCTTTTTATTAGCCTGTGTTGGCATTTTGTCAATTTGACGGGAGTGGTAGGGCGCATTATCAATAAAAATTATTGATGGTTCTTCCAATGAAATGAGCATTTTTTTGAACCACTCTTCATACACATTTGCATTCATCTCTTCGTGGTAGTCATTTGATTTCTTCGATTTAAATGCCAACAGTGCGTCTTGTACAAATCCTTTTGCTGTACCTGCATGGCAAATGATTAGGCGCTCACCTTTTCCCATTGGTACTGAGGAAGTGGAATCAGCAGTATCATCAGTCCAGAAACGAGATAGTGTGTGGTTAGCGTTGAGCCATGTTTCATCCGTGAAAACAATATTTGCCCAATCTTGTATTTTCTTTGCCTCTCTTAAAAAATCACAACGTGCTATAGCTATATCTGTGCGTTCCATTAATAATTTTCTTTTATTTAACTTTTTATATGAAAAGCCAATTGTGTTCAAAACTTTGACCAAAGAAGATTTTTCACCATGAAATAGACCACTTCTTTTCAAAGAAACAATAAGTTTTCTCAAAGTTGGAATTTCTTTTCTCAAGTAGTAATCATATACATGACGACGAATAGCGTCAGCGTCAAAGTCATCAACAGCTGTCACCTTATGAGCCCGGCGCTTTCTTTTTGGTGTAGATGGTTTATTTTGCTCCAAGCCGCTCCTGCCGTAGGCATCAGTAGTGATTTTAGTCACAGTTGATAGACTGATCCCCAACGCGGCTGCAACACGGTTTCGGACTTACGTGATAGGTATAAGAGGTCCGCCATTTTGATTTTCTTGCTCAAAATACTCATGAAGTTTTAACACTAACTGTCTCGATTGTGCTTTCAACACACGTCCTTTCGGCATTTTCACGATCAATTAATATAAGTTTCACAAAAGTTTTTCCGAGGAATAAAGCTACTTAACTCAAGGTGTAACAGATGCGAGAGAACACTCAGCGAACGTAAATGCGTGTGACTATCACGGGCGTTTCGTTGAGAGTGACAGATCACGTCAAAATGGCGGCCGAGCGGAAGGTCTGTTGATGTTGCCAGTTGATGTATAATATATTTTTTATGATTATAATAAATACACACGGATTAACATTTATTTTCAAAAAACTAAGGCAATATTAAATCAAAATGTTGATTTCTATAACTGTTATTAGTTTACGTAGGTTATCATTAATCGAATTACTTAGGTACGTAATTCGATTAATGATAGTAGGTACTATAATCGGAATGGTATCGCATACGAGAATCTTTAGGACATCACTAAATATGTAAATCGTCAATCTGTCAAAAGATGGTTAATATAATGGACAGTGTATAATAACCGAAAAGTATTTACATTAAAGTTACAGAATTAAAGAATAGCAATCATACAGCGCCACCTACAAAACGTACATCAAGTATTTTAATGAGTTTCGTTTATTTCTTGAATTGAACTTTGAAATTACCTATGACTTTCACTTTTTCTGATTAAATAATATATATACTGTATGAAATGTCTCGATATATTAATTTAAGAACATGACTATTAATAAAATACAAAATTAAAAGACTAGAATCCAACACTTCAAATTACATCCAAAAGTAACATAAATCTCGATAACAAAAATATAACCCCAAATTACTTGCTCAAACCTATTTTTGCAAGCATAATTAAAATTAATCCTAAGTATTTTATTTAATACAAAAAAATATATTAAGAAGTGATATAAGTATTATTGTAAGAGAAATAAATTACAGCACAGTCGTAAAAAGTTTAACTCCAACATTATTGATATAAATGTCTGAACAGAAAATATACAAATGTGTGAATTGTGGCGAGCCGGCCTTTGCTTTGTACCGAACATATGGGCCATCCGTTTTAAAGTTAACAAAATGTGTAAGTTAAATATTGTAGTTACGTACTAAAGATTTTCATTTTTATAGTTCTACTGTTTCAAAAGTAATAATAAAATTATTTTGCTATAATCCGCGATGAAGTAAAATAGAAAATATATATAATGCTAAATGTAGAGTGCACAATCCGTTATCATACCTGATACATGCAGGACTCGTAAAAAACACATGCACAAACCTCCACCACCGCCACCACAATACACAAGCACTATATACGTTCACTATCACAACCTAACCCCGCAACCGAAGCATCATCAGGAGATAGACTCCACGACCAAAATCGCAAAGCATCGTTGTTCTTTTTGGTCGCATTTAGCATTATATATATTTTCTATTTTACTTCATCGTGGATTATAGCAAAATAATATTATTATTCCTTTTGTATTATGGATCTCCGCAAAGTAACGCCTAATTCTATAAATTATTCTACTGTTTCTTTAAAGTATTTCCGTGTGATTTGTGTAACGTAAAGAGTAACTTTTGTGAACTTGATCTTGTTGTGTCTAATAAACATTATATCCTTATGCTTACCATCCTAAAATTATTTCCATTCATAACTTAAGCTAGTATTGTGTCTTTCAGGAGCGGTGCAAGGGTATAGTTGATAAATACATAGAATATGATCCGGTAATAGTTATGATTGACCTAGTGTTGATGTCTAGAGAGGCACAAAGGCATATTGTCTATAATACGGAATTCAAGGTTAGTAATTTTTCAATAACTTTATAAATGTGAAAATAACTTCTTTCTTTTCAACTGATAGCAACTGATCAATGTTTTTTTATATAGATAAAGTGGAAGTCAGAAATGATGTATGTAACTTTTTATCTCTGTACTTGGCTCCATACAGACAGAAGTATGTTAATATATAAACAATAAAAAGTTACTAATCTTTTTCCCAATTTCCTTTGACAGTTATAGGTGTAAATTGACTGTCAAATAAAAATGTTCTGATGAACACACATAATGCAAAAAAAGATGTCTTGTTAGTTTATCACTATTATTCCTCCTCCCACTCTTAAGTGGGGTCGGCACAACATGTTATAAACATGTTGTTACATAATTTGGCTGCGTTTTTACTACCGGCCGCCTGCCTGACGTCAACTTACCTTAGTCGCATTTTATGACGCCTCGGTAAGAAAGAGGGTGGTCTATTCTACTAAACCGGATACCACACGGTGGGTCAACTTACCTTAGTCGCCTTTTACGACAACTCAGTAAGAAATGACGTTGGTCTATTCTACTCAGCTGGATACCACACGGCGGGTCGTCTTACCTTAGTCTCCTTTTACGACACCTCGGTAAGAAATGAGGGTAGTACTATTCTATTCAGCCTGATACCACACGGCGTAGTTTTATCACTATTATTATGTTTTCATTTTTCACTTCATTGAGATACCAATTTGGTAAATAATATACTGTATATATTTCACTAATGGTACTGGTATCTATTAATATATGTTAACAAGTCTTAGCAATACCTCATTAGTGTTCTACTATGGTGGACAATAATGACTAATCCTGTTGTTATGTCCCAACAGACAGATTTGTCACAGATTGTTGACTTAAGCCATGTAAGTCTGCAGCATCATCTTGGATCTCTTGACGGGCCCAAGTTCGTAGAGCTGTAAGCACTTGTAGTTCAGGTGACACTCCCATGCCTCTCGTATCTTGAATTATATCCTCTTTTATCAAATTTACAATTTTTTGTACATATTTTTTCGTAAATCTATATTTATATCTAAAATCAGTTTCATCCAAAAGAAATGGATCTGCACGTAATTTATACGTTTTTCTTTTTCTATTAACTATATTTTGTTCATCGACACAGTCATACATATCAATATAGTTTAAATAATCCATTACGAACTTCGCACACCTTTCTAACTTTTTGTAAGTTTATTTATAAATACGTAGTAAAATAAATAAGGTTTTTTAATATATGTACGTCTGATATTCGCTACGAAATGATTTGAAATGAAAGAAAGTGCCTAACTTATCAACCGTTTTGTTAGCGTATACAGTTGTTAAACAAGGGTCGCTACCTGAATAAGCATTGTATAAGTTTTCATACAATTTGACAGCTGTGTATATCCGGTGTATACGACGCATCAGTTACAAAGCGTTTATTAGTAACGATTTTGTTATTCACTGTGTATACGCAGTGTGTAAAACTTTATTAGTAAGACCGTTATTGTTTAAAGTAATTTTCAAAAATATCTTAATATTGTATTTCTCATTTTCAGTCTTACTGGAAGCTGTTTATAATACTGATAATGCTGGAGACATATGGTGTCTGGAGGAATGACAGTTTGTTTAATATTGCAATTAATACAATATGTGATATCAGGAACAACAGCACAATTAATTCTACACACATGTATGTACTTTAATTTATTTTGTCATTTATTTATGAAGCATTACTTTAAATTGTATTTCATTGAATGCAGTAATGTAGTATTACTCACTTGGTGCTTCCCGAGTATTTGAACCTGTACCCCTGTAGAAAGAGTTGCACTGTCTTATCATTCAGTTAGAATTTTATTATGTTATCCTTACGCATACTAGCTTTTACCTGCAACTTTGTTTTGTGTCGACTGTTGTTATGTAATAGGTTGATAATAGATGGCGCTTGTCAATGTCATCCTTTTCCTGTAGAATTATCAGGATTACTGTAAGCTATATGTTACCCCGGTGTATAAGAAATGATTGTGCCAAATTTCACCAACATTAGTTCAGCAGATTCACTGTGAAAGAGTAACAAAAATTCATTCATACTTAAAAACTTTGGCATTTATAATATCAGTAGGTTAATATATAGTTATTTATTTCGATCTTCAGAGAGTTGCCAGTCAATTTAAGTATACCAGAACCTTGGAAGAGCGAGTGCAATGCCTGGGTGCAGCTAGAGAGGGATACATCAGATTTGTTCATTTGGGAGAAAGACTTCTACATACAATTTCTCTCAACCTTTGCCGGTATGTTGAAAGCTATCATAATGTTTTAATTATTTATATGTATTTGTTTACTTTATTCTATTTACTAATTCAGTTCATGTGGATGCAGTTTAATGACTTTACTGAAACATTGAATTTATTTTTTACATTATAAATAAAGTTAAATTTGTATTATTAATTATTTGAAAATAATTATGTAATATTTATGCAAAATTGTGACCAAATAACACTTGAATAACAAAAGGTAATTACTGTACTTCTTACTTCACATTATTTAGCTATTTACTAGAGTAGTCCATGTTTTAATTTTAAAATAATATTTAGTGTTTGGGTTAGTTTGTTTAGAGCTTGTTATCAAGTTAATTACATTCTATTCATATGTTACATGCCTTATTATATGTTATATTATATTTATAGAGGTTTTTTTTTAAATTTAGTAATCCAACAGCTTTTTTTCAATGTAATTACTAACTATGACTATATATTATAAAATAAGCCAATTGAGGATTAAACTTTTAATGTAAGCTCTCATCACTAACTTGAGGTTTGTAAATTAACTTGATGAATTGGTATGATTTTACCTATATTATGTCAAGTTCTATTTTTTGGGTTAGATAGATAACGTTTACGTTACTAGGTTATTTAGGTACCATTTATATTGACAGTTTAATTTTTTAAATTCGATATCAGGATAGTCACATTAATTGAATGTGACAATGAATATTGTATAAGAAGTTAAATAATTTTAAATAATATTAGTTTTAAAAGGTAAATTATGTTTATTTCAGGTATTGTGATATTCATTTCTACAGTGCATATATTGATGAGGGTTTCCATGTTCTTTTCTGCCATTAATGAAGGTAAATGTTTACATAAATCTAAGCCTGATTTGATGTATTAAATCGATTTTTGTTGAAATCCATCTTGCTTTAGTGACTAATACAAACCAACTAATAAAAAATATTTGAGGATAATTATATGGGACAATTTATTACGTCTTGTGGTATTCGGCTGAAAGAATAGTACCACCTTCATTTCTTAACGAAGTGTCGTAAAAAGCAACTAAGACCCGCCTTGTGGTATCCTGGTGGTGGTAGTAAAAATTTATAAAAAAGCACTATTTTTATTCACGTAAAAATAGTGTTTTATATATATTCAAATTTTAGTAATGCCCAAAAACGGATAAAACGATTTTTTTTTTAAATAAAATCTAACTAGATCGATTTTTCTACCCCAAAACCTCCTGCATGCTGAGTTTCAGGAAAATCGTTATATACATATATACAAGATTACCTCATTCAAATATTAAAGATACCTATGACTAGCACACCATTTTCTTCGTTATACAATTCCCCTTCAGTAAATAGCATGATCTAAAAATGAATGTCCAAAATTCCTTTAATGATACCCTAGTTTGAAAGGGTTAAAGCGCTGAACTCTGATCATTGCCAGCCCCCCTGGGCCTTGTGCTGAAGTCGTTCAGCGTGAGCAGCACCAGCCTGCTGCTCGCGCTGCCCATGCTGGTGTGGGGCACCGCGGACACCAGCCCCACCACCCGCTGCCTCCACTACCTGCTGGTGTTCGCGTACACCCTCCTACACTTCTACAACATGTTCAGAGGTTAGTATTCTCTACTAGAGCTTTATAGACTATTAGCTTTAACTCTTAGTGACCTGTAGGGTCGTCTAGCTCAGGGTTTCTTAAACTGTGGACTACTGAAAGCAAAGGGTGTCGCAAAGATCTGATACTTTTCAATCATTATTGATACAACTACATGGCTGCAGCTGTCCTTTAAAGAACTTTTCTAACAAACATTTATTGATATTTCTCCTCCTAAGTTCCTTCATTACCCCTTTTCATTAAATTTAATTAAATAGATTTTTATTAAATTTATGATTGGTTAGTTTACAACAATTATAAAGAAAATTTTAAAATTAGTATACACACTACGTACAAATATAAATACAAATAAAAATCATACAAAATACTATTGTAGTTTTATTATAACTGTTTTTTGAAAAGTGTCAATGCAAAACTGTTATTTACATTGTAAAATAGTGCGATATTACATCTACATCTACGGTTAATATATATTTCATTATATGGAGGAGGGGGTCGTTTAAAATTTCCTAAGCTTGAAGGGGGTATGTAAAAAAGTTTAAGAAGCCCTAGTCTAGCTTACTCCCCAAGTTGGGTAAGCGAGGTACGGGCCTCGAGGCCAACCTCTTTGCCCGGGCAATTCCTGGTGGGCATTTAGCCCAGTATTTGTTTCGGCTGTAGGCTTAGGTCACCTAAGTGACCTAAGGGTGTCGGTATTTGGGCCGTGAGCCCAGGTCAGGTAGGTAACCTAAGGGATGTCTGGTTCGGTGGGGAATTCTACAATATGAAGTGATTTTCTCCATTAGTGCTTTATAAACTTTTACCCGCGACTTCGTTCGCGTGGCCTGTTGTCGCGTTTTTCAATGTCATCCTATTCCTTTAGAATTAACAGGATTTCTATAGCCTGTTACAGATTATATGTTATCTCGGTGTATAAGGAATAATTGTGCCATATTTCATCGATATTGGTTCAGCAAATTCACAAACATACATTCATCACACACACACTCTTTTACACAATCTTTTAGTCACCTCCAAGGGTCGGGGACTCGATTCCCGCTGAAGGCCAACATTTTTTAAAAACATAATAATTTTAAATAATACTTAAATCGTCATCCTCATTATGCTCCTATCTTTACCCCACTCTACATGGGGTCGGCGCATGTTATAAATGTGTTTGTGAGAGGCCCCGACCCGGAGGTGGCGCTCTCCGGGGTACAGAGCTGCTGCTGGCGGGGATGGGGGCAATGTCTTCATAGGTACCCTGTCCCCGCCACCAGCAGCGTGATAGAGCACTGTCAGGTTTTTAGTCGGTGAAAGTCCGACATACCCGCCGCTCGTCCCCGTCGGGCGGTGATGACCCATAATGGGTTTTCCTGACGTAAAAAAAAAAAAAATGTTATAAATGTGTTGTCACTTGATTTGGCTACGTATTACGACCGGCCGCCTGCCTGACGTTAAATTACCTTAGTCGTATTTTACGACACCTCGGTAAGAAAGTCTATTCTACTCAGCCGGATACCACATGGATGATCGACTTACATTAGTCGCCTTGTACGACACCTCGGTAAGAAATGAGGTTGGTCTATTCTACTCAGCCTGATACCACACGTCGTAATGTTGTTTTCTATATTATTGACCTATGATTTGAAGCAGGTTGAAATTGTACATGTTTCAACATGTTGTAACATTGGTTGCAGTGCTGTACGAGGGTCCGAAGACAGTGACAGTGGTGGTACTGGCTGCGGGCACCACTCTCAAATACGCTACCACTTTCCACATGACTCCGTTCATAAGGAGAACCATCACGTAGAAAGAAGGAAAGCAAGGTCATTGTTAATCTGATGGGATTTTTTATTGAATTTCGAATCCAATCCCACCATGCTACTTCTGTAGGAGTTGGCAAGTGTTACATATTCCGAAAATTGCGATATAATATTAGGTCCTTACATATGAAATTGGCGTTTTCTATGGGAGGAACATAAAGTCGTTTTTTTTTTAATGAAATATATTTAATTAATCAAAGTATGTACCATTGCTATGTATGCACTTTAGCCATCTCATAGGTAGTTCATTGATCCCCTTACTAAAAAAACCATTCGGGCGAGAATCAATAAAATCTTTGAAGGCGGTTTGGACTGCCCCATCGGAGTTGAATTTTTTTCCTTGCAAGTAGTTATCCAAATTGCGAAAAAAATGGTAATCTGTTGGAGCAAGGTCCGGAGAGTACGGTGGATGTCTAAGACATTCTAATTGAAGCTCCTCTGATTTGGTAGCCGTCTATTGTGCAGTGTGTGGTCTAGCGTTGTCCTGAAGCAGCAGTGGCCTAGAGCGATTAATAATAATAATAATTTATTTTATTTCATTTCATTCCATATAGTACAAATAGTTCTGCTTAAATTTAATAAATTAAACTAATACATTCTCGTAAATTGTGGCAGATATCTATTGATACTCGCACTAGGTCGCCCTGTATCGCGAGTATCAACCTTCCAAATTGACCAGCCTCGGTTGTTTAGCAGCTAGCTTTTCCATCATGGTTTGCAGTTGCTGACAATAGATATCTGCCGTAATCGTCTGGCCAGATTTAAGAAAGCTGTAGTGAACGATACCGGCACTAGTCCACCAAACACTTACAAGCAACTTTTTTTTAGTCAATTTTCGTTTAGGGCAGGATTTGGCTGATTCGCCAGGGTTCAGCCATTGCGATGAACGCTTCCGATTATCGTAGAGGATCCACTTTTCATTACAGGTAATGATTCGATTTAAAATTCCTTCATTATTGTGCCGGTTGAGTAACGTAACGCAGCAGTCGACGCGCGTTTGTCGGTTTGCTTCACTCAATTCATGAGGTATCCACCTTTCAAGCTTTTTCACCTTCCCAATTTGCTTCAAGTGGATTAGAATAGTTTTATCACTAACACCGGAGCCTGCAGCTAACTCGGACGTGGTTTGCGATGAATTCGCTTACACGATAGCCTTCAATTCTTCATTATCAACTTTGGTCTCCGGCCGTCCATGAGGCTTGTTCTGCAGGTCGAAATTTCCAGAACGAAAACGTTGGAACCAAAAACGCACTGTGTTTTCTTTTGCGACACCGTCACCATACACATCATTAATCCTTCGAGCCGTTTCTGCAGCACTGGTGCCACGGTGGAACTCATACTCGTAAATAACGCGATATTTCATGTTTTCCATTTTGTAAACAGAGTGACACAAAGAAAAAAACAAAAGAAGAAAAATCAAATGAATTAGGGGGTTTGAAACACAAATGCATGAGTAAATAGCTGTATGAATTTGAATTTGGAATTCCTAACCATAAAGGTAATATTTGAGATCAAAGTGGCCAGTACGACAAAACGCCAATTTCATATGTAAGGACCTAATATTAACTTACTTTGTCTTATAAATGTACCACGTTTGTGGGTTTGCGTATTAGATTCTATATCTGTAATTACGCAATCAATTTTTGCTTTGCCATTACAACAGTTTAAAAACACGTTAAAATACAGAAAGCCTGCTGTACTAGTGGGGATTACTTAGGTGATAAGAATGCGTGGACGCTACTCTTCAACCCTGTACAAGACTGTAATGACTAAATAGTAATAAAAAATTTATATAACAAACGACGATACTTCTTTATACTTTATGCAAGTTTCCCGAAGTCAACCCATTTACTCTTTCGCCACAACTCAATGACACATATATGACAGCCAAAATGTTTTTTCATATTAATGACCTTCATAGAAGGGAGGTTGTATTAGAAACATGTTGTAACATGTATTTTCAAAAGAGCCAACGCTTGAGTTTCTTACTGGCTCTTCTCTATAGGAGCATCTTTACGAACCAGCAGTAGAGTTAATAATTAAAAGTACTTGTTTACAAGTTTACTTGAATATTTGAATTTGAATGTTTCATATTAAAGTATAATAAAACAAACATGTCAGTATCACAGAGTATTTATTTCAAAATATATGTCCAACTTTACATTTATATATTTTGTTACTCTTACAGTTATATATAACATACTGGTTACATACGGATATAACAGATACGTTTAAAGCTTCGCACATTTAGATTCCGAGAGGTTTTTGAGAAATTTTCGCGTAATAAAATAATATATAGAAATTAAATGTAAAATAATATATGTAATGAAATTAAAATAATTTAAAATACCAGCTTCTTAGCTGTTACCATATACAAACAATATTTTTGTAATACATTTCTTAGTATTACATTACTTTTGTATCTTTATATTTTTGCTTTAAAACAGAAAAAAATATGTTATCCCAGCGAGCTAAAATCAATTAAATTTAATTAAACAATAACTTTTGACAGCTGTCGTATCTCCATTTTCCTCCATACTCTTTTAAAATATAAACAAATGTACAACATTTTATATAGGTACAAAATCTGAACAAATTGTAGCTTGTAATTTAAGCATATAAAAATCTTACTGTTATACAAGAGGGACACCAGCCGAAAATGTGTCCATCGATAAACTGAATAAAGCAAATAACCTATATCATTATATATCATAGATAAAAGAGTCGTTCTCTCTTTCCTATCTAGTCTATATTTCCTCTTTATTATTTGTTGTATTACTCTATGATAAAAAGCTCGTCTCAGAGCCTCGAGCGACTATTAGATGCAGCATTAGGAACCCAGAATCTTAAATTTCGCTGAGATCGTAAGAAATAGAAAAAACAAAATCTGCCCCTATACGTGAACAAACCACATATTTGTTAATAACTAATTTCAGAAGTGGGATGGTTGGGAGATAGTTACATATCTTAACGTTAATGCATAGCCTAAATAGTAAATTACATATGAAAATTAAAAAAATACACACAAATGCAAATTTGGAAGACATTTTTGTTTAACAACGCTTGGCTTTATTCCGTTGTTAGAGTTAATTTCACAAATATTATATCTGAGTTTGACAATTTCTTAAACAATCAAAATTTACTTGATTTTTCACACAAAATTACCGAAACCTAATGGATATCTACAAATGTATAAAATTGAAACTAGCAACTTCCTTGTTGAAAAGAGAAATATACCAATTTGCAAAATCACCTTCGCAATTATATAAGACGATAGATATTACTGGTTTCTTGAGATTTTCCTTATTAACCAAGGTCATTTAAAAATAATTTGTATCTAATAATAGATAATAAGTTTATCCTTAAACTAACTCAATTATTACAAATAAGTCTGCCGACAGTTTACATGAGCAGATTAAAGTTTCTTTGTGCATTAATAAATGGTTCGTTGATAATGGTTATAATATTAGGTCAATCATTAAAATGTAGGCCATAATCATAGAAGAAACCGTTTAATAACGCAGTTACAAATGAAAAATTATAAAAGTCAACCGGATAACTCTTTTTCAGCTCTAAATTTCATTCGACTTAAATTTCTGATATAAAGTCGTTGCGTGCACAAAGCATTGTCTTTTCCGTAAAGATTTTCTTTATAACTAATAATATCATGTGGTTTGAATGAAATGAAACTTTTGTTTATAGCATTATCATAACTAATATTTTTTCATCAGTGTTCACAGTGAAATTAACAAAACTTTATTTCTGTATATAACGAGGTTCTTATATTAAAACTATTAAATCATTTCCCATGAAATATTATCATTGCTTCTGTACTAATATAAAAAGAATTTTGAAAAATAACGCCTGTTTTAATGCATTATATTAGGTACCGATAGGGTGACCATCCTATATTTTAACATAACCTATCGCATGTGACACCGCGGGACCAAATAGCCTAGCGTATTAACAATTATATTAATTAGGGCAAACTTATCATTATGAGATACCTTAGAAGCAGTTTTCTCTTAATATTTACGATGTCCAGACTAATATTATAAATGAGAATTTTTGTGTTACACTTTCATAACTTATCTGTTATATTGATAAAATTTGGTACAAATGATTCTTAATTACTATCCTAGCATTCATTAAAAAATAGTTTTCTTCGGGAATAGAAAAAACAATATAGTACATAAGTGAGTGGAATTAAAGTAATGATATATTCAATAATTTCAGAATACTTATATAATAGCTGCCTTTTACTCCCTTACTTTTAAAAAGATAATATAATTTTTTATACAGACTACCTCATTTGTTGAAAAAAATACATTAAAGATAAAATAAAACTAAGATGGGCTTTCTTGAGATGTTCTCGGAGGTTCACATGATTTCTACATTCCCTGCGAACAATAACCTCCTATTGTCAATGGGATGTCGAGGTCCTCTAAATGCAAATAATATAATCAAGTATAAATAAGTCTTAAAATCGAAGTATTTATTTAAAATTCAAAATTTAATTTTACAAAATTTCAATAATGAGTAATTTTTGTTTATATTTTGTACATTTCCGTGAACATTATATGCACTGCATATTGTAACAATATATTCGCATATAACTACCCTATCCAATGTTATAAAGACAAGAATAAGGGTGACATATTTGGCTAGTCTGATACACCAGGGAAAACGATGTTCCAATGTAGACATAGTAGGTCGTTAGATTTATGGTTTACTCTCGGCGTAGTAACTAATCACAGTCCTCCGCCCTCCACTACACGTCACCCAAAGTAGTGATCCGGTTTCACACGCCCCCGTACAAGTCATCAGAGCTATCAGCATATAAATAAACAAGGGTCTTATCGGTCCTAGGATGGTGTGTATAAAAACTCAATTTTGCCATTTTTTGTTATTTAAAAAAAATCTTTGTATTAAAAAAAATAACGCTATTTTAGCTCCCGTGTACTCCATAAGCCATTTCTTCCATCATTCATCCGCTACATTTGTGTCGTGTTTGACGAAATATTATATTGTATTGAGCAGTGTCAATCGGGACTTTTTAGCCTTGTCGGGACACAGCTCAACGAAGACTATCCCGATAAAACCACACATATGGTAATCCTAGACTATCAGAATATAGAAGTTTATTAATTTAATTATTAGCTCCACAAAACTTTAAATAACTTGTGCACTCAATATATGAATGTATTTAATTAAATATTAAAGAAAGTACTATGTCACCACAATTCAGTCTTTGGTGACATCGAATCAAGGCAACATGTATTATAAAATTACTACAATAATTATAATATGCTAAGATAACTAAAATAACTAATAGAGATAACAAAGTAAAACAATACAAACATGCAAGTTAATATAAATTTACTTTCTAATGAGACAAAGAAAAGGAACTTTTAATACAAAAATATGTTTTTCCATAATGCTAAATTTTATTTCGTGTTCCTAATATGAATATTTAATTATAACTGTATTCTTAATTTCATTAATAACTGCCATTGCATTTCCTACATCAGATCGTAAATGATTGAAAAATATTTATTTTTCTATTTTTATCTCAAATAAAAAACTCGAAGATGGAAACAATGATGTATTTTACCAGTCAAATACTAATCCTGCTTTCTGTATGCATACAATAAGACACTCTCTTTCATTTGACTTACAAAACTAAGCCGACAAACACCAGAAGTGAATTAATTATTAAGGTATTGTTTGACTTTATTCTAGATTTATATAATATAATATAATATAATAAGCCTTTTATTCCGAACTAAATATATACATATTATTATTTATTTTTTTATATGTTTTTTATATGAAATCTCTTAGTTCGGTGTGCCTTTTGGCATAGGCCTCCTCCAACTCTTTCCATTGACCCCTATTTTGTGCTACTCTCGTCCAGCAGGGCCCAGCAGTTAGTATGAGGTCGTCCTCCCATCTTCTCACTGGCCGCCCTCTAGCTCTTTTCCCATCCCTGGGGTACCAGAGAGTAACCCTTTGACTCCATTTATGCAGTGAGCAGCGTATTGTGTGACCCGCCCATCTCCATTTTTGTACTTCAATGCGAGAAATGATGTCTGTGACTCCTGTTTTGGCTCGAAGTTCGTTGCAACTGATTTTGTCCAGAACCCGAACCCCCAGCATGCTTCTTTCCATAGCACGTTGACATCGTGCCAATTTTTCTTCTTGCACTTTGGTTAAGGACCATGACTCGCATCCGTAGGTAATGCATGGGAGCACACATGTATTGAATGTTTTCCTTTTTATTTGAATACCCAAGTCTTTACTTTTCATAATTTCCCTTAGAGCCCAAAATTTTTTCCAACCTAAAGCTATTCTTTTTTCAAGTTCTTTATCCATTTGGCCCTTTGTAGAAATTATTTGTCCTAAGTAGACATACTCGCTAACAAATTCCAGTTTCTCATCATTTATAGATATCTGTACTTCTTTTGAGTTTGTCAACAGTTTGGTTTTTTGTGGATTCATTTTCAGGCCAACTTCAGCACTTACCCCCACCAGGTCCCTTAGCATCCCTTCTAGTTTTTTGGGGTCTTCTTCGAACAGGACAAGATCATCGGCGAATCTAAGGTGGTTGAGGCGACATCCGTTTATATTCAGGCCTAAATCTTCCCAGTCTAATTTCCTAAAAATTTGTTCTACTACTGCAGAAAATAACTTTGGTGAAAGTGGGTCGCCTTGACGGACTCCTCTATTGATTGAGAACTGGGGGCCTATCGTCTCTAGTTTTATGCTGCTTTTGCTATTTTCGTAAATGTTTTTGATGATATTTATGTATGTCTCACTGATTCCTTGTTGCCTCATACTTAGCCACATGTACGAATGATCGATGCTGTCGAATGCCTTAGTATAGTCGACAAATGCTATGTAAAGTGTCTTCTGGTATTCGTTGTATTTCTGGATCAGCTGTTTTACTGTGTGGATGTGGTCAATTGTGCTGAAGTTCTTCCTGAAGCCAGCTTGTTCGATTGGTTGGTGTTCATCTAGTGTTTTTGATAATCTTTCTAATAGTACCTTTGCGAATACCTTGTAGACATTAGACATTAGGCTTATTGGCCTATAATTACCGATGTCATCTTTTGCTCCTTTTTTATATAATAAAATAATGTGAGATTCTCCCCACTGGTTTGGAACAATCCCTGTATTTATTATATCGTTGAATATTTCTGTTAGTATTGGAGTTATTTCGTCGATTGTGCCTCTTAGCAGCTCGTTTGGGATATTGTCTGGCCCTGGTGATTTCTCTAATTTTTGGGATTTGATCGCTTGCTTGACCTCTGATGTAAGAATAATCGGTTCTTTTTCATTACATTTTTCGCTTCGGTTTTCTTGTGTGTTCATAGCTATAACAGTATTTGCGTTACTATTTGAGTACAGGTTTCTATAGTATTCAGTGGATAAGTTTTGAATTTGTCTACGCTTAGTGATGTTTCTTTCTTTGTTTTTCAGCTTCGGAATCCATTCTTTACCTTTCTCTCTTAATTCTTTTAGGGCTTTTTTTGTACCTCCTGTTCTTATAATATGCTTCTCTAATACTAGTAGCCTTCTTATTTTCTTTTCTTTTCTTATGTTTTCTCTTATTTCTTTGCTGATCCTAGAAACTTTATTTCGGTTTTCTCTTGTTTTTTCAGTTATTAGTTTTCGTCTTTCTTCCAAAAGGTTTAGAGTATTTTCACTAAATTTGTTGGTTTTGATATCAGTTGTATTTTGTTTCACTATTTCTTTTAGTTTCGCCTCAACTATTTTATACTTTGCTATCGTGTCCAGTTCAGATTTCACGATGTTCTCTAGATATTTGATTTTAGTCCCATCCACTTCTGTAAAACTTTGCTTATGAGGCTGGAAGGCATTTTTAGCTATATTTGGGCGGCTTCTTTTTGATTGTTGTAGGCTTAGGCAGCTGCGCACCATGCGGTGGTTCGTATTGAAATTCAGATTATGCACAATGTGTGTGTCTCTATATGGCTTGGTATTATTCGTCAACATATAGTCAATCTCATTTTTAGTTTTTCCGTCTGGTGAAACCCAAGTCCATTTAGCCTTTAGTTTTTTCTTAAAAACTGAATTTAGTAGGGTAAGATGATTTTCGAATAGGAACTCTATCAACTTGCTGCCATTAGTACTTCTTTTACCGTGACCAAATTTTCCGAGAAATGCTTCCTCTCCTGTTCGTCGAATACCAATTTGAGCATTGAAATCTCCCATTACTATAAGATGGTTGTTAAAATATTTTCTACATGTTTCTGAGAGGGTATCATAAAAATTTTCTACCTCACTCGTGTCTGCTTGCTCTGTAGGGGCGTAAACTTGGATAATTGTCAAGCCTTTTTTATACACTGATATGTCCATGTTGAGAACTGCTATGCGATCAGATATGCCTACAAATTCTTTAATCTTGTTCTTGTGTTTTAACTGTACTAGAAAGCCTACTCCACGGTGTCCAGCGGTACCACCTTTGTAGTACATGACGTAGTTCTGTCTTTCTTCGATCCCTTCCCCTTCTCTTCTCATCTCACTAATGCCCAAAATGTCCCATTTTAAATTTGTTATTGCATATTCTAGTTCTTGAAGGCTTTCTTCTGTTCTAAGTGTTCGGGTATTCAGGGTACATATATATACGGAGTCTTTAAGTTTGTACATTGGTTTGTTTGGTATCAATACTTTTTCTATTGTTGGAGGGTGATGGTCGTACTTCTCCGTGGTGACCAGCCAACTTGGAGAAGGATTTATTTCTGTTTTATTTGATGTAGTTTTGTCATTTTCTGTGTTCGTCTTCCGGTCGTCGTTGATCTGTGGTGGCTATTGTTTTATTAAACTTGTAAGAGAATTTGATCTAGGTCGGTGCACTTGCTCGAGTTTATTAGTTTTATTAAGTTTGTACGGAACATTTCTTGGTATACCGTCTAGATCCTTGTTTGATTTCGGCGATTTTGATTGCGAACGCTTCCTCTTTTCTGTAGGTTTGTCATTAACTATTAGTTTATTGTATCGTATGAAAGCTTGTTTTCCCTTTTTGAGTTCTTCTAGCTGTTGATTTCTAAGCTCCTTTCTTTTAATCAGGACATCTTTTGGGTAGTCTTCGTTGATGAATATATTTTTTGGTAAAACTTTTTTGTTCTTTAGTAGTTCTATTTTCCGCCATTCGAGATTTACTGCTACTAAGATTGGTCTACTTTTGTTGTCGCTCCTTTTTCCTAATCTGCGGGCATTGTTTATCTCCCATTTATCCCAGCTCTCACTGTTTATTTTACTACTGACAGTATTAAAAATATTCAGGACTAAATCTAGGAGTTCCGGAATATTTTTTTCTGTTTCCTTTATACCATATATTATTAAGTTGTTTTTTCTTGAGTTTCTTTCTAAATTCTGTATCTTATCCTTTAGTAGGGCCACTTCTTTTTTCAATACAGCATTTTCTTCTACTAGGGGCCTAAGTTTCTCGTCAATAGTTGATGACAAATTTTTTGTGACCTTTTCCGTAATTATATCAGTTTGTCTTTCAAATTGTTCCTCAATTTTCTTTAATATTATTTGTAAATCCATTTTCAGTTAAAATTTATTTTGTTTTTATTTTTTGGGGTAATCTGAAGGTTAGCTACTAGCAATACTTCGACACTTTTTTCATACGGCCACACTGTATGCACTTGTCAACTGTCAATGTCGACCGTTAAAGGTTAAGCTGTCAAATGTCACTCAACTGATTTGAACTGAATGTTATATGCACTATAGATAGATATTTGTATATACAAAATTTGTTTCTTGTTTCACTTGTTTTTCAAGGTATTCACTGTTATTTTTTCGCTGTTCAATATTAATAACAACTGTTGGAATGTAGCACCTTATTTGTATACACTTTTTACAAAGAAAATCGTGAGTTTGATGCACTTTTTCGAATAAATTTTAGGAGATCGTAACAAACGCGTTTGACACTTGACAGATCGCAACCGGAAGTCCCAAGAAGTAGATTTATATATTATTTATTTATTATGTTCAAGCATTTAAAAATACTTCAATTTCTTACCTTGACACTATTATCCTTTTTTTATCTTAGGTTTTC
The DNA here is from genome assembly GCA_029227775.1 of Morpho helenor. NCBI lineage: Eukaryota > Metazoa > Arthropoda > Insecta > Lepidoptera > Nymphalidae > Morpho > Morpho helenor. The sequence goes on along the minus strand of JARGCU010000028.1, from coordinate 18,128,029 downwards.
TTTAGTGCCAAATTTTTAGTTCGAGTTCTATAGTAGAATAACATTTTACTATAAACTAAATTACTAACTATTCTGTATTGTGCTTATCAACCTTATATTGTTACAAAATATTTATATATTGTCAACTAACAATAGTAAAAAAATGTTTAAGCGAGCTGCCATCAATAAGCTAGGCTTTAAGCCTGCTATTGCATTTCTAATGATAATGATTTTAGCAATGATAAGCAAATAAATAGAGTTTACAGGCTTTATGGTTACAAGTTACATTTTCTGATTACAGACAGCTAAATGAGAATCTATTTTAGCAACCTAACTGTAAAAGTGATATTTAAACAGTGATTTATTAGTGACTTATAATCAAAAGTGTGTGCTATTTTCACACCTACACAGTCCATTGTATATATTTGTACAATTGAATAAAAATTATAATATATGAATCAATGTATAAACAATAGTATTAATATAGTATTCTATCGTGTTAATCTTCTAAGTGAGCTCCAAATTTGTCAGAAGCCGCTGCAAGTTCCAGTGGATCAGAAAGGCACAGGATGATAAGGTTTAGAATTCGACCAAAAGACTGTATCTACTCAAGTCTAGCAGTTGATTCCCACCAGTTGAAAAGAAAAAGAATTCTCCCAGAAGTGTGACTTTCATATCATGAAATCCAATCTGCACTAATAATATAACCTAATGAGACTAAAAAATATTTTCATATCATTGAAGATTGTCATGTATATTATACTATTAGCACTATAGCACTAAAGAAATAAATAGATAATTTCAATTACTGCAAGAGTCAAACTATCTTTTAAAAGAATATCTTATAAGAAAAAAAAGGGTAAGAAGAGCCAGTCTTAATTTTAAAGTCGTTAATGAACTTAAAATATAATAGGAAATAAACATATTTAAAATAAATTGAGTTTTTGTCTGACCCAGTGGTAGTTAAATCTTTGTAATGTAATGAATATTTCCCCATTTTCATCACAATAAACAATTAACATGAAATACTTATCATTTTTCTAATTAATAATAATTTCACTTTGAAACAATTATTGTTGAAAATTTAGAATAACATTTTACCAAACAAATCATTGGTCCATTTATATTGTCCCAAAATTATTATTTACATAGTATGTTATCTTTGTTTATTGAGCCATAATGGTTGAAGCATTACATTATAGAGAACAAATATTTAGATACTGGTAACATATAAACATTAGAATCAATAGAACTCAAGTTAAATAATCATACATTTCCTAGAACAAAATCATGTATAATCAAATTTATATATAATTATAACAACCATTATTTAGTCGAACAGGAAAACTGACAGAAGTTTACCTATCAACAGCTCTGTCAATACAATGTGTAAGCAGACTAACAATAATTAACTATGTAAATAAATAATCAGATAAGGCAACTATGGAACTAGGGGTGGATCGTCTTGTCCGATCATCACATCTTCATACATAATATCATTGTTCCGCCTGAGATTAATCTGGTGACGAATATATTCAATTAAATTGTATTTCCTTATGACTAGCACTAGGCCCAGTACGACAAGGGCTATAGTAAATATCGACACAACGGCTGCGGTGGCGTCGTGATCCGAAAAAGCATTTTGTGCCGCTGATTTTTCAACACAACCATAACCGTTACTGAGGTATCCGTCCATACAATAACACTTCAAAGACGATTGGTTACATACGTGAAAGTTGCCCGGACAAGAATCAAGCTGGCCCACCGTGCAGGACAGGATATGCTCTGTTAAAAAGAATAAAGCTCTCGAATATCACGTCCCGGATGAATTGAGTCAATTAAATAATTGTCTACTTACCCGTGTATGCGCCGTGAACTAAATTTAATATTATTGTTGCAATAATATCGATGCTTCTTATACCCATGTTTTAATCGAATATATATCTGGAGGCCTCACATTACAAATTGTAACGGGATAAAGAAGTTTTTGTCTATTTCGCTTTCGACTATCTTTCCAAGTTTACAGTCGCGCAAGCAAAACAAATGTCACCGACGTCACTGTCATGTAGTGAACATTTGAAACGTTTTGATATTGCTACGATACGAGGAGTCTGTGTGAGCGTCTAACATACTCTGTGATATTTGCTTCATACAGAGTACTTACGTACTAGACGCAACATGAGAAATGAAAACAAAACTTCATTTCATTCGTTGTTGAACGAGTGTTAAAATATACATTATAAAGAAAACAAAAGAACAAACTTTCAATCTTTAATTCTTATGTACACGTACAAATAGCAAAAACGATCCGTTTGTGTTGCAACTTTAGATTTGGATCATTTTTTAAATTATATTAACGCAAGCTAGTTTTCATATTACCTAACAACGGTAACAAATCTTTGGCGGAGGTCACAGCTAGTGCTTTTTTGTTTTGCACTAATCTATGACAATTTGTCAGTCACATTTTAACGATTCTCTACTTTTTAAAAATCGTATTCTTCGCCAGAGCCGTAGGTATATTTCTCTGGTAAAATGTAGTCGTTGGGATCGTGGCCATGAGCTTCTACACCTCCATTTCCGTCAGACGCGCCCTCTCTATTTGAAACAGAATAATCGCATATTTTAAAAACAGTAAACTATATCTAATATTAGGGAGAACCTTAAAATAGTCTTTTTGCAATTACAATAAAGTACTTATTTATTAACTTTTGGAAGGACAAGGCTATCCTCTTTTTTTAATAATGACAGGTTTGCGCGTGACCACTATCTCACCTGATGTCAACTGACGATGCGGACTTAGATGAGATCTGAATGCGCTAACCTGAAAGAGGAATAGCAGTTATTTAGGCAAACTAATGGGTGACTGCGTCGCTGGAATCCTTCCGGTGTGTCTTGGGAATGTACCTACATAAAAAACAAATGTAACTTTCAATTTTGTTTTTTTTTTAAATGTAGTATTAGGACTTTTTTTGGCAATTTTTTTGGGCAATTTTTTTATATAAGTGTACAAAAACAAACCTTTTAGCGAAGAGGCTCTTGAGAATTATTTATAAGATTATATCTATTTGTCAAATGGCTTACCGGTATACCAATCCTGGTTTACGCTCTTTTAATTATCAACTTTTTACTATAACAGAAAATAAATCGAAATATTTCACTTACTTTAATTCTTCATGTTCAATTTCAGGCCTGTTGTCTTTCACTCTTTCTGCATCTTCTGTTTCTTGAGTTTCAACTTCAGCATTCGATTCGGGTTTTCGTTCTCGATACCTTTCTGTTGTAAAAACAGTATAATTATAATATCTGAATAAAACACCTTCAAAATACGATTAAACTTTTAATTGTCAATCTGTCTGTTAAAATATATCCTGTCACTCTTTTCTTAAAACATTAGTTATTTGATTCAGCCGTCGAAAAATGGACTTAATTTAAATAAAGTTTTTTGTTGTCCCAAGACATTCTAAATAAAATATCATTTGAATATATTTATTAAAATATCCACCTAAAAAGCCTATTAATAAATTTAAGTGGTTTTCTAATGCGAGGCCTTGTTTTTAAGTCACCTTTTTGCTCATGTTGATGACTGTGGGCCGCAGCATGACCTTCATCGTCCTCGCCATAGGAGTCTTCGGTCTCCAACTCATAATTGTCTCCAGCCTTTTTATGGTATGAGTCGAAATGTTGGTAACCTTTCTTGCCGCCACCGGTCTTTTTGCGAGAGTATCCAATTTCACCATCGCCTTGACTTTCATATGATTTGTGGAAATCTTCAGGCTAAAATTTTGATGTTATATTAAAATTTAATTTTTACGTTATGGATTACTTATATGCACTTTTAACTATTTGTTTATACAACTTTAAAACTGCTAAGATATAAATGATCCTCACAGCTGTGGCTCTGACTGCACGAATGTATGTGCCCACCGAGGCGGTGTCATCGACCATTTGCATATCCTGTAGTTTGTTTGTTGGCATGGATGTAACGAAGTGCAAAAGTCCCAGCATTATTAACTTTAACGCCATCTTGATCTGTAAAAATTTTGGAAAAGATAGAATTGAAGTTTCTTAAATTTTATGATTAGACCAAATTTGCCTGTGTTAAACTTCTTTTTCAATTATGTTCTCCTTAATATTAATACCATATTTGTGAATTATAAAACTTATTTTTTTCCTAATAGTATAATCCATATAACCATAATGTCAACATTTCAACAGATGGATCACTGCACTTTCAATCTATCAATTGATATATCACAATTTGTTACCTCAATTCTTTTCTGGTTCAAGTGCTTCAAAATCAAAAAAATAAGTCACGTTCTCGCGGTTCATTATGTTACACAATATTATCGGATCTGACAAAAAGTCTCTAACATCTATATAGAATGCTATTACGTTTTTTGTTGATTTTTTACCTACCGTTTAGTGAAAAACTGTTCCGTCCGTTCGCAGCGCAGGTTTTACAAACTTCTCACAATATTTCAAACCTTGTATTTTATATAACTGTCGATTGCATGCGCTAAATCTTTCACAACTCCTGACAGACTGTGTCCCAGAGCTCCTCGCGCGATATTTTCTCCGCTCTTGCATGCTTTTTGTTTCACATTTTATTTTAATGTTTTTGCTGTATTTATTTTAGCATGGTCTTAATAATTATAAATGAAGTTGCTCTTTAAATATAGACGGATTTAGTTTTCACATTACTCGTTATTTAAAATCTAATTTAACACTTGAATGAGCTACATACTACGAAGAATTGAAAAAGTGTTCGGTATATTCACGGCAAATTGTTTTAAAGTTCTGAAATTACTTTAGCTACTCATAATTAAAGCGATTTACTTTTTTATTCTCGACTTTCAAAAGTTTGCTAGCAAGTAATAGAATTATAAAATATCAAATTATGATTAGTGAAGTTTGAAAACGACTTTGCCTTTATTAAAACCATTTCCGAGGGCAGCCTTCATTGAGCAAATGAAAAATCAGTTAAGTGACTGACTTATTGATATACTAAATAAATGTAATTTTTAAAAAACTAAGTCAATCGATATCATTTAAATGGCGTTAATTTGGTAAAACAATTTTTAAACTTTGTCATTAAACGGTGTTAGTAGCGATCCATAACATAATCAATTTTAACTTTTGTACGTTTCCGATTTACTCAATAGCTACTGATCGATATTAAAAAGTTGAATAAGAGATTTTGACGTTTATTGCATATTACAAATGTTGTAACTGAACTAAATAATATTGTTTTACTTCATCAAAACATTGGTAGGGAAATGTTCCAAAGGCGAATTGTCATAACAGTATTTAGACAGGAGGCATTGATATAAATATCAAATATAGCTTTAGTTAATTTTAAAGCTACGCAAAAATTTGAAGTTATCATCACGACTGATCTTGTTGGAAGGTATTGTTAAAATAAAACTGTTATTTTTCTGTAAAATTCGTTTATTAGCAGCCGTCACCAAGCCTTCAAATTATAATTTGCTGATTTTATTACTTTATTCTTTCACAATTATCGATCGGCTTTAAAATTAGTTGACCGTTTACGTAACTACTAATTTAATGCTTGACAATTTCTGTATTTCCGAGTATCACCGATGCCTTTATTTCATATATTTAAGATTAAAGGTTTGTTTTTTTTATTAATAGAGACCATCCATTTAATTATTCTATTCATCTACCCTCTATCGAATGGTTCCATGAGCAGACTCAAAATATAAATGCATGTGTCGAAAAATAACTCGCATACCAATATTTTTTTGAACCGCGTGACATCGAAATCATGTTTGCTACTGAGATTTTAATCCTTGCATCAAAGTGGTTGCAGTGTTGCTAGACAAACTAAATCAATCTTAAAAATACAATACGATATATTATTTATATTATTTGTTATGGTAATAATTAACGACTTTTGTTACCTATGGTCTTAATTATGGTTATATAAAGTATGAAGTATCCAAGTATGCAGTTGTTATAAATATTAACTCTCCTTGCTCCTCACAACCCTAACTGGCTACTCTATCTCAGTCATTCACACTAGCATTGCGCTACTAACGTTCGGAAATACAAAGGTGACCGAATGGCGTCATACTACAATACTCAAGTATTCAGGTTTCTGCGTGCGGAAACGCTGTGTACACTGTTATTAACTTCCCTGTGTTGAGATGGTTTTCGGATTCTTTATTATTGATATCGGATGAGTATATTTTGATTGCGTTCGGCAGTACTTCATAATTGAACTCGTATTCCTTTTTCAATTGCAGGTTGTCCAATGCTTCCGCTCTGTAACATATGGTCACATCAGTTTCCTAAATTCAAATTCAAAATTTTATTTATTCGAATTGGCTTTAATTAATACTTTAACTAATTATAATATAACTAACACTGGTTCGTATTTTATTCTATTCGTTTCTCTAAGTAAGTAAGGGGAAGTACCAGCGAAAATCTCGGCGGTAAGACTTTCCAAATAATAATTGAATGTTAGGTAATAAATGTTATTAAAACAACGATATAACAATTTGTCACATACGAAAATGTTTTTCTATATTACTGACCCAAGTATTTGAAGGAGGTTTTAATTTGAAACATGTAACGTTATATTTGAAAAATTCCCAGATCAAAAGCAAGAAAAATAGAGCGCAGGCATCTAAAGAAAATAACTTTTCATATTTTAGACATACTGAAAAGTAAGAAAAGAGAAAAGTCTCTCTAAAAAGTACACATAGCCACGTAATATTAAGCTGACTGCGATCATAAGCTAAAAAGTATTAAACTAAACTACCAACATTCGGAAATAGCAAATTAAATTGTTGGAAACCACTTAGCTATTATAACCATTATCTTCACATCTGCCGCAAACGCACACATATAAAAGTAATTACAGTTCACTTGGTCTACAAGATTATCTTTAGAAAAATAAATAAATAAATAAATAAATAAATACAAACACTGATTGGGCAGTGACGTCAAATCGCAGCAAGTTAAACCCTAACTCCCGGCCGCGTTGGATCGAATTCTTGGCGAGCATTTGAACAATTTCGGTAGACCTGGACGTGTCTGTAGGTACCATAAGAACCACCTGAAATCAATTAACAATCTCAAATCTACTTTCATATGTGTCCGTTTGCAATTGAATATTTAGGTAGTTTTTGGATTTAAATTTACATTAACCTTCCTTTCTTATATTACAATATTTCCGCGTCGTTTTTTCTTATTTTTCGTATTTAGGTACTCGAAGTAAAAGTGTGATTTTTTTATATATTTTTGTTAAGTAGGTATATTCAAATTCAAATTTCAATTTTTTTTATTCAATTAAACTTGTAAACAAGTACTTTTGAATCGTAAAATTCTGTTGCTTGTTTGGAAAGCTATTCCTACCGAGAAGAGTCAGCAAGAAACTCGGCGGTTGCTCTTTTCAACATAATACTTATAACTAGTTACATTAAGTTGTACAGGGTCGGACAGTAGCTATATCCATGCATTCTTATCGTCTAAATAATCCTCAACAGTATAGTGGGCTTTTTGTATCAGCCTCTCTGTAATAATGTTTCTAAACTGCTGTAATGGCAAAGCTAAAAAGCTAAAATATATATATTCTTCAATTGTACCAAGACTGTACTTCTGATGGTAAATGGGAGACGCTGGTTTAACCGATTTTGTGTAATCAAGAAATACCTAGTGTTTGAGATTTCTCATCAAACCTTGCCCCTAGAGCAATATTACCTGTAATATGTTATGCACTCTGTATTTGACGTGCAGCGCCGGCGCTCGCAGGCAGTGCGCGGTAAACAGCATCAGCTTCCTCGACCTGGTGCACTGGACACATTTCGCCCATTTCTCCAGAATCGTTGCGTCCCATGGACAGACCGAAGTGCTCAGCGCTAGGCCACGAATCTCCGACCACCCACGTTTCTCTAATTGCTGTTCAGCTAACATCGAATGCCCTGCATGAGATTGAAAAATAAAAACAAGAATATTTTTTGAACTAAAACCGAAAAAGAGCTGTGTTAGCCGAACGGTTAGACGAAGTGACTTTTCCCAGGGTGTACCGGGATCATACCCCATGCATGCGCAAATGAGTAACTAGTGAAATGTATGTGCTTAATTGAGATTTTCAATCTATCAAACGTTTTTAGTTGTCGGAAAACATCGAATGTAAACCTTGATATCTCGGTAGAAGTCCTCGGATTTATAATTAGCTATATATTAAAAATGAACCCTTTTCTCCAAAAGGAAAGAGTAGCCCAATGCCCATTGGGACAGTAGCAAGCTGTGATTGTACTAAAGAAAAAACAATATATTGTATAGAAAAAAGAGATAAAGAACTCAAGGTCGGAAGAGATATCCGCTAATCTTTCGCCGGGGTGTTTGTTAGTAAAGCACTGGCATTCTATTGTCTTAAGTTTATCAGCAGAACGATGGAGAGAATCGAAATAGAATCTTCTCGGTAAGAGCAACATTCCGAACCAGTTGTAGCTTCATATTGATCTTTGACGATTCAAAGGTGCTGAAAAAAGCACCAAAAAAAAGGAAATTTTTTGAATTAAGATTATATGTGGGCGCGTACTTTAGAAATAACACCAATATGTTAGTTAAACTGTTTTATTGTTTATTTAAATAATTTAGTTTTATTATTTAAATATCTTTCTCGTTTAAATTCACAAATAACGAACGCAACTCAGGTAGGAATGTACACAATGCAGCATAATAACAATCAAGAAACACAATACTTAACTTAACATTTACCCGACCACGCAGAGACAGTTCAGTACTTGCCGTGTCCAAATCCGGACCAAGACTGATCTGTCAAAAGTTGACTTATAACTGGTTCTCACAAGCGGATATGAACCTTTAGTCAAATACAATATCTTACGGAAACGGAAATAATCAAAACAGAAGTTATTGACAAAAATAAGTCAAATAACTTATTATCTCCCACATATATTGCTTTGATTTGATTTGATAGTGTGCGTATAACCTTGAGCTAAGGTCCTAGCAACATAATCCGAGAGGACAATCTGGTTAGGACCGTGCGGCGCGTTGACCAGACCGGGCCACGCGAGGCGAGCATTCTCACGTACGAACCGGAGCACCCTGGGCACATCTGCCGGCCGCGCCCGTCTGACCCTCACCCGGGCCTCGTCCTCTGTACCATGGACCTGTGCAAAGAGTTCAATAGGCATCCAGTAAAGCAAAAGTGTGTAATTATCCCTTTGCTGGCATTGACTTGGGATGGCTTGGAGTTTAAATCCACCACGCTGTTGGTACCCACGCACGACTGGTGATACCCAGGATTTCTTTCGCTTTAACTTTAGCGCTTAAATACCCTCAAATATGTAGTTTATTATATTTTTGTTATTCCCGAATGAAAAAGGTTTTATATCCTATATGTTAGCCCAGTAAGCTTCATTGTACCAAATTTCACCACTTAATAGTCTATAGCTTAATAGTTATGTACTGGACTAATGTCCAGCGGATAAGCCCTGAAAACGGAGGTAACCTTTGCTTTTAAATTATTAGTATGGATATTCAGATTTCCGCAAGCTGTGTTCACCAAAAAAGCGCGTAATCATTGCTTCAACCAAAGGCACATAAAATTGAACAGAAAAACTCATTGCGAATTTATTTGTACCCATAATACCAATTAGACGTAAAGATCTTCGTCACTGTCTATAGACATAATATAAGAATAATTTATCCCATTTTTGAGTTTATCGCGAAAAATACAGACGCAGCAGGGTATATTTATAAATAAGAATTAATCATGCATCATCAACACTGCACTTTGAGTCATTAATTTACCATTACTTGTTTTGAGGTCTCTCTTTTGGGGGTGTCTGCGAAATTTCTGGCAAATTCATTAAATTTGATAGTTGATCCTGACACGGCTGGCGGTTTCCTCATAGCACTTCGCGAAGAGAACAGTTTCAACAAACTCAGTACTGGAGACATTATTTGATGTTAAAATGGAAACCGGGCATTTACTTGTTTACGTATTTGTTAGGAATAACATGATTGTTTTTTTTTTGTTATTTTAGTTGGATTTGTATATCAGTATATAATATGAGACATGGTGACGGCTGTGAAAACTTTGATAACTTTTTTTCGTTTTTGAATCGTGTCAAGAACACAAAATTAGACACATTACTGTGAAGGTTGTATATTTTTTTCTTTCGTTCTATAATATCAATCAATTTAACTTTCTAAAATAATTGTTTAGAACGTTTAAGTGTTTAACAAAACAGTTTCTGTCATTTTAATGTCAACATAAATTTTATGAAAATGTGATGAAAGAATTATTTAAAATGGTGTAACGACAACAAAAACAGCCAAAATTTCAGTTTTCAAGATCTTAAAATGAGGATAACATAAATTGTGATATTCACTACAGATATGAATTGTTTTCAAACCTTAAGGAATGGTATATTGTTGACAAGAAAATATGTTCAACCCTACATTAATGTTGAATCGAAGCGTTTCAGAAAGCCATCGCCTTGTGACTTTTGTTTGTTTCAACCAGACAAAAAACCGGTAATTAATTTAATTTTTTATTTTACTACTGCCTCTCTACAGCTCAGCACGGGTACCTACCCGTGCGTACCCTACAAAAACTGCAGTAAGAGAAGTCACAAGAGTTAATATTTGCATTTTCTTTGTCAACCGATGGGAGTCCAGTGCTGGATATAGGTCTTTTCATAGAACCTCCACACCACACAATCTTGTGCCGCTTTAATCCAGCGGCTCACGTCGTGGAAGTCGTCAATCAATTTTTTAGGTGTAGATCCCGATCAGTTTCGGGGAACCCCGCACCGGATATTCCAGTGAATTTCCGGTGCGGGGTCACCATTCCAATACATTGAAACCACAACGCCCATCGGTTCTTGGCACTTCTCGTATGTTCCTCGCCCATCGTGATTTGTTTTTTACCGATCTCCTTTTATCTGATTTCATCATGTAGAGATACTCCGAGCTCTCAATCCATCGCCCGCCTCGTAATATAAATATTACTGTATAATAAAATGACATTTGGTTAATTGTAAAAAGATTTTTTCTTTCTTATTTTAGTGTCCCATAGCATTGTATGTCACGAAAAATATGTGGCAATGGACATTAACCTATTTGGATTAGCAGTATTTATTGGTATAATATGTTACCGATTATTGATATTAAAAATGTATATAATATTTAATCCTCTTACAAAACCACCACACTATAAAGGATCCCCCAGTGTCCTAATCTTCCTAGTCTCTGAAAACCTAACCCCCAATTAGAATTTGCATTAAATGCAGAGTTTCCTTAATTCACAGTGTTTTAAAATAAGCAACGTAAGTGTGCAGCGTGGGAACCAATGTCACGCTAAGCTGATCAGATCGTTCCTCTTCACGCACTACTGGCCGCGGGAGCCCAGCGTTGTGGGCCTCTGGATGTGCCTCAACTGTCCATATTTGGAAGTACTTTCGGATAAATATTCAAATACAGGTAAATTTAAATTAAACATATTATTCGTGATAGCCTGGGTATTGGACGTCCAGTTAGAGTAAGTTCCGGAGGTGGTCGATTTATATGGTGATTGCGATGCATCGATTATTGGAGGGAGGGATCCGGATGTAGCGCTCTCCGGAGTACAGAGCTGCTGCTAGTGGGAATGGCAGTAATGGGCATATCGTTACCTCATAAGATCCAGTAGCTTGGTGGCACTATGAGGTTTCTTAGGTCAAGAGTTTTAAGAAAAAGAGCCTTGATAGCCTATTAAAATGCTATCTGACCCTTACCAAATCACAGGGTCTAATACTTTGTATTTTAAAACTTATGTTTCTTATATTTACAATTCTTCACTTCAATTTTCGGTGCAAGAAAACATCGTAAGGAAACTTTCATATCTTACGAGAATTTTTGGGTTTTAGTAAACTAATAATCCACATCTTCTGTCTGTCTGTCCGGTATGCTTTCAGGGCTATAAAAATCAGACATATAAAAAGTGTACTGCTTTAAGGTGACCGACTCTTAGCATTCGAGTTTATAGAACGTACGAAAGAGATGAAATTAGTGGGAGTAAGTGTAGCCAACAAGACGTCTCCGTGGATGGTCGATGAGCTGGAGGATTGGGCCCACTTCACAGCGTCGAAGCCGGAGCGACACCGGATGTACTTTATAGCGCATTGCCTGAAGAGTCCGAATCTGTTCCGCAAGTACAACGTCGACTATATCTACGACGTAAGTGTTTTTATTAGTTTTAAACAGATTAAGGCAATGGCGTTTCAAACTTGTGGTAGCTTCATCGTTCTTATTGAGTTTTGATGATTCAATAAATAGGGCTTGAAAGAGCTTACGTGAATAAAGATTATTATGATTTGATTTCAACTTTCCTTTTTTTCTATGGCCTAAAATTGATTGTCATAGTCACGCCCAAATTATTTGATTATCCGGATTTGTTTCGACCGTAATGCTGAGCGCAGCAGGGGACCGCGCTGTTCGGAGCATTCATGCATAACGAGGTTAAGTAAGCGAAAGTAAATATGAAGTGAAGTAGAGGGCTGTTACTATTCCATAGCTGGCATAGGGGAAGGATTAAAACGGATTGGCAGGATCTACATAAATCTCCAGAAATATATAGATTTCTACGATGATGAAAGTTTATATAAATTGTAAATACAATTAAGCAAATAAGTCTAATTAACAATTTCCACACACATGCTTTTCGGGATTCACCGAAAAGCAAGTGTGTGGAAATTTTTTATGTGGTTTTATGTGGAAAGTTTACATTCGTAAACATCGTGAGAAAACCTGCATATCCCTAGAAAATTCTGGGGAAAATATGAAACCTACCAATATTGGAGCAGCGTGGTAGGCTTCAATCCATCTCACCAAAAGCGGAGAGAGGAAGCATAGGCTTCCTCTCTCCGCTTCCCCCATTTCTGAGCATAGGCTCAGAAGTGGGATAGTAACAGACCGTTACTTATTTTAAAATAAGTTCTTATAGAAAAGTCATATAACTGACCAGGATTTTTGACCTGAGATGAGGAAAACGACCATCATAGTTTGTGATCTTTAATGCGCGTTTAGTTTTGGTTTAGAAACACGTAATTTATATTTACAAGTTTTTTACTATACTATACTATAGGTGGAGATACTGGGAACAGCTTCAGAGGTGGCCGGGCAGGGCGTGGCCACGCTCTTACTGCGGACAGCGCTGGACCATGCCGAGGAGCTGAGACATCCACTCGTGCAAGTTATTGCCGTCAATCAATATGCGTAAGCTAACTCAGTTTCAACGATACCATTATACTCACATTAGTATTTCATACTAGACCCATGCAAAACTTGTCAACAGGTGCTTTTGAATCGTCAGTTCTATTGCTGGTTCAGAAAGCTGTTGCAACAGAACAGCAAAACTCAGTGGTTGCTCTTATCAAAATATAATTCTTATAAATAGTTACATTTTGTCATTGCCATTTTGTAAAAGTCTTCTATATTGTTTCGATCCCTATTTTGAGTTGAATCACTTTGATGGCTATATCCTTATCTAACCTACTAATATTATAAATGCGAAATTTTGTGAGTATGGATGTATGTTTGTTACTTTTTCACGGCGAATCCGCTGTACCAGTATTAATGAAATATGGCACAATTATTCCTTAACATCGGAATAACATATAGGCTATAGAAATCCTGTTAATTCTACAGGAATAAGATGACACTGAAAAGCGGCATTTATGATCAACATATCACACGACAACAGTTCACATGAACGAAGTCACGGGTAAAAGCTAGTAATTTTCAAAGCAAAAACTACTATTGAGTCCGCAGATTCACTCCATGCAAATACTGTTTATATTTATGATTCATGATAAACTTCCATTTTTAAAACCCTAATATAAGTAGAAAGCATTTAATGGCCTACTTTTGAGGTTTACATTAATTATACTCGTAAAATTGGATTGGAATGTATAAGCAATTTTCCTAACCAGCAATAGAATTGACAATTCAAAGCATTTATTTACACGTTTACTTGAATATTTGAATTTGAAATGTTCAGAATTTTTTTCGAAACTTTTCAGAGCAAAAATTTGTGAGAAATGTGACATGAAACGCGAATGGTCCATGAATTATTCTGATTTCATCGATGACTCCGGCCAAAGGGTGTTCTTCCCGCGCCGCCCGCACCACGCTGTCTCCATATATACCAAATACTTTGACCCAGCTCTGGGTGCACGAGTGCCTTGTAAGCCATCTTATATGTAGATCATGCGCAGTTTTAAACCAAAAGTGATGATAAAATTATTAAAAAGATAGTAAATTACATAAGTACTAAGTAATTACTACGTAAATTAACCTATGATTTCGAAATTAATATTTAATAAAAAATATATTTTGCTATAATCCGCAATATATCTTGCTTTTTAATTTAAAGCAAAAATATTTTATTATTATTTTTGTATAATGGATCTCCGCAAAGTAACGCCTAAATATTCTATAAATTATTTTATAAATTATTTAACTTTGATTTCATTTGAAACTTGAACTTTGAAAAATTAGAATTAAAAAGAAAATAAGAAATTTCTGTGAAATAAATTATTTTGGAATTATTTTTTTTATTATTTTGTGGTAGTAGAACGGTTTAATTAATTTAATAAAAACATTTAATAAGTGTTAATAAATCGACACTAACTAATATCATCAATAGTTACGCCTTCAGGCTCATATATGTGTGCAATATTGCTATAATTAGGTACCTACCTAGTCGTTGCTATGAGATAAAAAATACCGGGAACTATATTAACTCAATTATTATATTTAGACTTAAATTGTTGTGAACAAAGTCGCGAGTGAAGCTTGTTTCAAATAAATAAAAATAGACAGACGCACATACATCACGTCGTTGTTGTGCATTCTTTTATTATGAAAAGCCTTAACTTAACTTGCAATGTATGTATGTGAAGGTGGAATCTTGCAAGTTGAATTTGACCTATTTCCCGGTGTCCTATTGAGCTGAAATTTTACATACTGGTCCAGTCCCGATGACAATGTATGTTTATGATAAGCATGACCTGATGCTGCTACCAGGATTGGCTCCAGACAAGGAAATCCTTCAACGGCAATCAGTATCAGATATTTTGCTAAAAGCTCTTTTAACTTAACATGTTTATATTCTGTGTAAATTACATTTAATTTATGTACATTTATAAAATCAATTATGGCTTTATTTATAGACTATATTATTTTATTACTTTCTATTATATGTTTTCTTAAATAAGACAAGATGAAATAGAGTAAAATAAAATAAAAAAACCATATCGCACAAAATATTTACATTTATTACAATTATTTCTTTATAGGAATATGACAGAAACCCGTCTTAAATTCTACTATCACTTTTTTACTGCTATTGCAAATTTGTTATTAAAGGATAGCAAATATTTTAATATAATCTATAGCATGCGATTATAAATATTCTATTAATAAGTAGTTATGATAATAATTTGTAAACATAATTATTTCAACGTGGAAACAAATACATAAGTTTTGTTATTATGATTGCTCTAATAAAAACTCTGAATTGAATTTAAAAAAACAATAAAACCCAAGAACAAATTTAAAAATCTTTATATAAATTTCGGTAAAATATCTGTGATTCTTGTAATTTATTGAACATCTCGGTAAATTTGTAATTGTTGTTATTTACATTTATTCTTGTAAACAATAGTAAGTTAAACTCAAAAAAGTAGTAATGGACTTTTTTCTCTTAATCAAGATGCAAACTTTTTAAATACAGAGGAATGTCACAATATCTTAGATTTTTAGTTCAAAATGAAAAGTCTAAACGACCTTAGTGGTTACAACATTCGTCACGGACTACAACACGGGCGCCGACAAAACATCTAAAGAGCTTTTTCTTAACAATAATTTACAAAGGCACTGTGAAATTAAATTTCCTAACGCTTAACAATACGTCTATAACATTGTATATCGGATGAAGGATGGCTGTAATTTTGTATAAACAAATTTGTTCCAAGAAAAACTACAAATAAATTACTAAACGCCAAGTTAATTAAAGAAGAATAAATATATTGGTATACTGTAAAAGGACAAATATTTAGAATATTTATATTGATTGTATTCAGTTGTATTAATGCATTTTAATCAACACAGCATTTTATAAGTACTCATACATTAAAATCTACCGTTCTATATAAAGAACCATATTAACCCGATCCTATCACGGTACTACAAAACTTATAATATATTTAAATAGTTTAAATTATAATAGTATAGTTTAATTAGCGATAACCGCAAAATTCAATTACACCACTAGTTAAACGACTACTGCTAACCTTACTGCTAGAGAAACAAATACTGAGGACTAGTTTTTCTTGTAGCCCCAATGCGAACTGTCGTCTCTGCCCCCCTTTTTCCCATGTTGCGAGTGATGGTGGTGATGCTCGTCGTGCCCGCTTTTTCCATGGTAGCCCTTATGGTCGGCATCTAAATGGCCCTTGTTGCTGAAAATTACAAAAAAATATTAATATACAAAAGACTCTGAACTAGAATATTGATGGCATTGAATTTAAGCTTATATACTGGGCAAACTTAGGAATAAAAATCTGTTTTTCCTTCGAGATAAGGAAATAAAACAGTATATGTTTAAACACTACAATTTAACGCGCTCAAACTCTGCAAACTGGTCAATTAAACTAAACACTCAAATTTATTTAAAACTCTAAGATCACAAGGTGCGCAGATAATATGTCAGATTAATCAAGTTCATCTCACAGTTAAAACCTTACTACTTGACTAAGCGGTAAATGGAAACTGCTTTTCTTTCGAGTGGGTCTAAAAGGAAATCATTCATGAGACGATGATGGCATAGAGAAGTTGTCCCCAACTTTGGAGTGTTATGGGTATCCCAGGATGGGCATTGTTAGGGTGGTGATTAGTGAACTTCGTATACATCGAAAGAACCACTGGATCCTGTAGGGACAGTGAATGGAACTCCCAATAAAGAACCTAGTATCCGCAGTAGTACATTGGACAAGAAGTATTTGCTAAATTACCTGTAACCCTTCTTGCCGTGTTCCATAAAGTCATGTCCCGCCTTGACATGGTGCACCTTCTTCTTGCCACTCTCGTTGCTGGAGTGCTTGGCGTTGAACTTGCCGTAGCGGTGGTGCTCGCCACCCTTATGGAAGTCATCGTAGAACTTGTGCTCCTTCTGGAACTCATCCTTCTGGTATTTGTTGTGGAAGCCTAACGACAACGAAAATTGTTAATCATTCGATGAACAAAACATTAAAAATTCCTTTTACATATAAATGTACTACTGTTGTAAGTTAAATATTTATGTAGACAAATTGGGCTACGTTTTCGAGTTCTCTTGCCAGTAATCATTATTTTTCCCACATTATTTTCACCTCCTTTGGCAATGTGGCCGAGGTACATATTCCAAGATTCTCTATAAGATAAGATCCCTTCCCCACTATATGGACAGACCACCTCTAAACGATCGCGAGGAACCGCTGGATCCAGGCGGCAGAAGATCGTGTAGCGTGGAAGTCCTTGGAAGAGACCTATGTCCTACAGTGGAAGGCTATTCGTTGATGAGAGAGAGAGAATATTAGACATCGTTTTTGCTCTTTCGCTCGCCTCTAATACTACATCTGAAATCAATACGGAAGCTTTTATTATCCCTGTCTTAGAAGCATACATAAATATGAAGAAAATAGTGTAACGTAATGAAAATAATGTAATGGATTAAATAGTCACAAGGAATTGTCAACACAATTAGTAATATGTAACTTGGTTAATGTAGAAATGGTACACTGGTGCAATATTATTCAATCGAATGACCGACTACCGTTGAAAATGTTTATTTGTTCCATAACTTACGTCTGCCATTCATTATTTAGAAAAAATAGCTTTTTGCGGTCGAGTGAAAGCTGAGCAATTGTTACGTAGATTTAGTTATCTTTAGATAATTTAACATTATTGTAATTTGTATAAATTATTTCCTGTATGGTCTATTACATTTTTTTTATTAATTGCTTACACTAACAGCATTGTTACTCAAATTACTGTAACTATTACACCATTACTTTACAAATTTCTATTACACATTCATATTGGTATTAACTGGTGCGTAACATCAACCTTAAGAAACCTTTTTTTTCCCTACTTTAATATAACGTAATTTATTACACCTGCAAGTTTTAGGATTAGATGTCAGTTTTTTATAATAAAGCCAATCTCTTCAATTTCATCTTTAACAACATATAATAAGTTTCAATTTGCTAACAGTTTTGTGTAAGTGAATGCTCGGTAAAACTCTTTGTCATCTTCATTACGTATATAAATCAAAGAAATATATGGTAAGATTATAGTAGTTTTTAAACTTTTCAATACAAATGTTTAATGACCAAAAGTGATCCAACAAAGATTAATACACTCAACGTTTTTAACTTTCTTTAGATGGAAGATTATTAAATACACATCATCTTGTATCCACAAATAACTGATTTCACTTGTAACATTAACTCTTATTGCAACTTGATCTGTTCCAGGCTGATGGGTGCCCGATTTCATCTCATATTACTAAGCTTCACGGCAACATTCTAAAATTAAAATATTAATTCTTGAGTTTTAGAGATAACTATTTTTCTTCAAATTGCGTTCATTAACCAACGTTTCTTTTTTATGTTGTTTTATTTACCTCGTAGTTTCTACAATGATTATCAAAACATTGTTAATTTACAAATTTAGATTTCACTTCAAGCACCAAATCATACTTTTTAGCTATTTAAAATCATTCTTCTGTAACGTTTGTTTTATCGAGGTGTCATAAAATACGACTAAGGTAAGTTGACGTCAGGCAGGCGGTCGGCCAAATCATGTAACAACATGTTTATAACATGTTGGGCCGACGCTACTTAGAGTAGGATAAGGGCAGAAGGATAATAATACGATATTTGTTGATTTATATAATATATAAAGAATAGATTTGATTTATATAATATATAAAGATTTATATAATATATATATTATAATATATAATGCCGTTGGAGATCCGAATAAATAAATATTAATTGAACCCTTGACCACAATGTCTCTAATTAAGAACATACCTTTAGTTTTGTGTCCCTTCTTGTGTCCTTTCTTCTCGCCGAAGCGGGATCCCCTGGAACCAAAGGCCTCCTCCTCGTGATCCCCTTTGTGGCTGGCTTCATCGTGATGCTTCTTCCTAAGACCTTCCGCATCTTCATATTCTTTGCGATGAAGGTGATCGGTTCTGAAGCCTTTTTGTCCTTTGTCTACATAGTGGTTAGATTTGCCTCCTGTTGATCCCTGAAATATTAAATAAAGTTGACTATTCTATGTACTTCTTTCAGATCATCATCCTCCTGCCCTTATCCCACTCTAAGTAGGGTCGGCACAACATGTTATAAACATGCTGTCACATGATTTGGCTGCTTTTTTACGACCGGCCACCTGCCTGACGTCAACCTACCTTAGTCGTATTTTACGACACCTCGATAAGAGGGTGGTCTATTCTACTCAGCTGGATACCACACGGCGGTTCGACTTATCTTAGTCGCCTTTTACGACACCTCGGTAAGAAATGAGGGTGGTACTATTCTATTCAGCCGGATACCACACGGCGGTCTATGTACTTCTTTCAAATAATTTAATGAATTTTAGAGGTATTAAAACGATAATGGTTGTTATTTTTTATTTACAACAAAAATGTACATAAATATTGTAGATATGATTTAGTTTAAACTCATATTAAATAATTAATCGAAATAGCTTTTAAAAAGTCTCTTATAATATAAATCGTATCGATTCAAAAATAAACACACTTGTTGTTACATGTTCATGTCTCTATGTTTCGTAATACGAAGTCCTAGCCTTATACCGTTGTCCGCGTCTGGCATGTCGCCAAACTTGTCGTCTGGTCTATTCATAAAACATTGGACATTTATAGATTTCGTGACTTTTAGCGTTAGATTTGTGGATGTAGTAACGGATAAATTGGACGGCCTGTGAATATCCCACTGCTGGGTATAGGCTTCCACTCTCGTTTATGAAAAGAAGGTTTCGAACTTAGACCCAACATGCTGCTCCAATGCGGATTGTTACATTACACATATCCCATTTTCTCTGGAGATATGAAGGTTTTCTTACATTTCCCTTAACCGAAAAGCGATAATAGATTGTAAATATTAATTTTAAACATATAAATTTTTGATAGAAGACTAATTGGTGCCGGGTTTGAACCAGTGGTCTTTGAAACTGTATACTCACATAAAACTTAACCTTCCTTGTAAATTACTATGTGGTTTAGTGAAACTGCATAAAAAATCTGTTGAGTAGTATTTTAGTTTATCATGAACAAACAGAAAACGGGTCACTAGAAATTATGAATTCTTTTATTAATTTTTTCGTTTTGATCTATGAATTCAGACTAATATAAAAAAATATGTAAGTATGTTAGTTTATGAACTAATTTTGATGAAATTTGGAACAATTCAAACTTATCGGTCTAGCATTTAGGACAAAAATTACCGTTTTTCTACAGAAAACAACAAAAAATATATTATAGATATTAAAAGATATTTAACTATTTCTGTTTACCCGAATGAAGTCGCAACTAGAAATAGTATAAATATAAATTTGAAAATAACAATTACTAAAAGATTACATACATTGAAGGCGAATTGAAGGCACCTATTTTAAAATTTGAATTGCTAATGCTAACATTGAGAGGAATCTGCAGGTGATCTTTGCGATACGCGTTGACCTTTTGAAATATATGACGTCAAGCAAAAAGTTATATCGCATACGGAAATATCTGTTATTTTGTACATTTTGTAATATTAAAATTAACCGAAAATTTATTAAAAAGTTAAGCTCAAATGGCAATATCTCATTGCTTTGTTAAATATATTGTTTTAAACATTGAGGTGAACTGCAGTAATATTTTATGAAACGATCTTTGTATCAAAATTGCCGTTACACAAACCTACCCGCATTTTTCTATTAATTGCTCTTATAATGTTATATATTTGTTGTTAACAAACAATTTAAATAAGTTTATTTATTTGTTCGTAGTTTAAATTTATAGTGTTATAAAACTATACATATGGTAATTAATATTAAAAATGCATGTCTGTCTGTTAAGCTGTCACGGATAAGCCGCTGGACTTATAGTAATGAAATAATAACAATTAAAGCTAACTAAGTCAACATATAGCTAACAAAATCACTTTCTTTATTTTCGGGAACAGGAAAATACAACGTAAAATAAAACGCGAAAGAACACGGATATATCTTGTATTTATAGTTATATTATAAAAGCGATATAATGTCTTTCTGTAATGCTTTCATGACTAATGTGCTGCAACGATATTCATAAAATTTGGTATAATCAAAGCTTATTAGATCATATAAAGAGTAAAA
The DNA here is from genome assembly GCA_029227775.1 of Morpho helenor. NCBI lineage: Eukaryota > Metazoa > Arthropoda > Insecta > Lepidoptera > Nymphalidae > Morpho > Morpho helenor. The sequence continues at coordinate 18,106,597 of JARGCU010000028.1, read as the reverse complement.
AATTTCCCGTTCCCCTTCGAGAATAGATTTTTTTTGTCAAAATTGAGGGTATTTTAATATTAAATTAAAGCAAGCGAAATCGTGTGTACAACAAGTAAAATATAATAAGTATTTTTAAAATAGTTTAAAAGAAAAGACCACCCTCATTTTTTACCGAGGTGTCGTAAAAGGCGTCTAAGGTAACTTGACATTAAGCAGGCGCCGGTCGTAAAATAATCAGACAAAACATATTTAAAAGATTTTGTGTTGATCTACTTAAAGTGGGATAAGGGCAAAGAATGATAATTTTATATATTTTGAATGAGTTTTTTTTACTCTACACCTTTACATTTAACTTTGATTTTGGGTCAAGCCTTTTTTCATATACGATATTAATTATTATTTTCGGTCTGCCTCTTAACCACTTAGTTATCTAATTTAGTAATATACGGCCATTAACAATGTACTGAAAACAAAAACAAATTCTAATTAAGTGAACATACCTTTCCACCATGTTCCGAGTAATGATCTCCATGATGCTCGTTACCACCGCCCTTCGCGTACGAATACGGATGGTGCTTTTCGTGATGGTGGCCAGCTGAAACTGTCAAGTCTTCTTTTGGCAATACAGCATCAGGGGCCACTTGAGCTGCATTGTGAGCAATGTTGGACACAGAGAACGACGCTGGTACAGCGACCGCGGCAGCATCTGCAGACTGGACCGCTAGTGGGGTAGCATCAGGCTTCAAGCTCCTTGCAGAGGGAGGGGCGACGTACACTTTGTGATAATGTTCAGCACTCGCTACCAACATTTCCTCATACGGCGCCACAGGAGGTGCGCCTTCATCATGATGTTCATGAACTTCGTACTGATGGATTTCACGGGGACTTCTCACATTAGTTTCCTTTTGCGCCTCCTTCTTCCAACCTCTCTTCACCCTGATGTGCTCCTCAAAAGGCCCTTCCACATACGCGTCCCGTTTCTGCCTCTCACGCTCCTCATAATTATTCTGTTCGTCTAAAGATTCTTCCCGCGTTGTATCGATGTTCGCGGCTACAGCCGCCGCCAGCATCAACACCCATATAACGGTCCGCATCTCGGACTGAGCTGCGATGCACTGTTTTTTTTTATTATATACTTCGTTAAAACGGCCTTTCACTGTTGGCAATAGTTAACAATGCCCGTCAATAGCAGCAACTCGTCTTTATATCGCGAGCTATACAAACATTCCGCTCGCTTTGTCCGCGTTCGCGCCGCTCTACGCCGCAAGGGTAACTAAACGCGCTTGCGGTTATAGAAAGCGTACAAAACCGAATGCAAATTGTTTCACTCTTTAGGATTATCTTTTATTTTCGCGAATATTCCACCGTTCGAGCAGATGACCGTGAAATATGCTATTACTTCGCGCAAAGAGCGTGAGGTTAACCAAAAATTCGACAAATGACAAACGCCATTTACGAAAGCAGATATAATTTATCTATAACCTACCTTCGTTAAGTAATCGTTAACCTTGTTGATTTTTATCGTATTTCTTTGTTTGGTATGTTCGAAACGAAAGCTTGTTTACGTAAAATTAGGAAAAACAAGTGCCATATCATTTTGAACTATATTAATATTGATATATAATCAATTCAGAAGAAATAATCTTGTTTAATTATTTATAATTAATTATTGCATCTTAAATATAAAACATATTTGTCATGTAAAGTAGTAGGGTAAGGTAAATACTGGGTAAACGTTCTTTGAACAGTTTAATACTATTGTTATTTCGCGTATTTACAATGCTAATTGCAATGTTAATTGGATCTGAAATAGACGAATGGATATGTCCTTAAGTTATATGCTTACCTATGCCAGGATACAAAAAAAAAACAATATTTGTTTTTGTCTTTATTGTTGTTGTCGAACACGCTTTCATTCATAGATGATAAATATAAAAGTTTTGAAACCCTTAAAACTTTTATATTTATCTGAAAGATGTAGAAATATTGTTTTATTATATATTTTTGATAAGAGTGTCTTGACGGTTTTAGTTCCTTTACACATAATGTTACTAAATACTTTATTAATTTCTAGAAGATTTAATTTAAAAAATATTTTAATTCATATTAAGACTATATATATTATGATTTACATTTAATTTTATTATTTCATTTAACAAAGTTTCTTAAGAATTTTAACATTCTTGGGTTACTTTTTAGTTGAAGGTGGCGGTGATTGTTATTTGCGGTACAAGCTGCTACTTTACATGCGTGTATGAGGTATGAAAACGGACTGAGCTTCCGCACTAAGAAAAAAGAAAAAAAAGAGATATTTTCTTACGTAACGCGGATCATATTAAAATAATCCAATAATTACTATACTTATTATATCTATTTACCTAATTGTTATTCCGCAATTATCCTTGACCGGAAATCTCGTAATATTTTATTGGTACTAAATTATATTATTGTGGGGTCACGGTGATAGAAATCTGTTTGGACTAGACCTGGCCTACTTTCATATCGTTCAATATTATTATAATAATAATATATGGGATAATTACCACACGGTCGTCCGTCTCCAAAGTACCTTAATACTTGTGTTATGGATAACGGACGATTGGTAAATATCTATCTGATTGTGAGTATGTTCCTTGACGACTGGACCTATTTTAATGAAATTATCTAGCAGTGAGGAGCATTTTTTTTTGTTTCCTACTGTAATCTTTGTATTAGACCCTACGAATTGGACGTACTAGTTTCCATATATAATTTTTAAATAAATACTTAAATACATTACACCCAGAAGAACCAATAACTTCCCACTAACCTAGGACCAGGTTACTGCCCTGCTCAAACTGGCCTGTCCATAAGGAATATAAAAATTCCTGTTTTTCCTTCGGGAATAGGAAAACAGTACATACTCGACAGACAGACTTTTTTATTTATAATATTAGTCTATATGTTGAGAGTGGTATTGTAAAGGTTTTGCTGGAATCCGTAATAAGTTGTCGAAATAGTTGGTTGCTTAACTGACGAACAACTGAATTATTTTTATATAACTATACAAAGAACTAATTACTGACAGAGTGGAGTTTCGAAAATCTATTAGAACTCAGTCTGTCTGGCCGAAGGCTATAATTAATTTTCACAAGTGTGTATTGTAGAACGGTATTTTTGAAATGTTACTCAGCTATTGTATTGATAAATGTAACGCACAAAAATTTTTGTGCCTATGTCGCAATTTATTTTAGCTGGGCAACACCACTTAGCTTAGCTCACGACCTAGATATCAGCATCTAATAATCGATCGAGTCTCGGCAAGAGATTGACAACCTACTGGAAAACGTATAGGTACAAGTGCATAAAAGCTATAAGTTCATGAAACCGTGTATTAGTTAGCCTAGAATAATCGAAAAAGCTAAATAAAAGCTAAACTATGAAGTTAAAACACTAATAAACACAGACGACAACAATGTATTTATTATTGACCTAATTATTGAAAGCAGGTTGTATTTGAAACATGTTATAACATAATGTTACAACGTATTTCAAATACAACCACCTTCATATAGTTGGTCGATAATATAAAAAACATTGTAACAGCCATTATGTGGCATTGCGTTGTTGAAAGATGGGATGGGATGATTTTGGAAAAATTGCTTTTTATTTATTGAAAAAGTGTAAAGTAGAAATATTGTTGTTTTTATAATAAATCTATACTAACACTAGATTTTATCCGCTACTTCGTTCGCGTGGACTGTTGTTGTCTGATTCGATAATCGATAGCACTTTTCAATATTTCTGTAGAAATAAGAAGATTTCTATTGCCTACATGTTATTCCGGAGTATAAGAAATAAATGTGCCAAATTTCATCGATATTGGTTCAGCGGATTCGACGTGTAAGAGTAACAAATATACATCCATACTGACAAACTTTCGCATTTATAATATATTTTAGTAGGATTAGGATAGGATTATAAATTTGAAAGTCTGTCTGTCAGGTACATTATCACTGCTAATACGTTACAAAGCCTATAAAATATTATACAATTGAAATTTATATACCAGGCCGACATATAGAATAATAATTTCGTGTTTTTAACTAAGCTACAGCAACGCGTGGCCCAGTATACTACTATGAAGTTAAAGGAGGGAACAGATTCGTTAATAAAAGGGTCAAAATTAATAGCGATGGATTAAAATAAAATGTGCAATTGTATATTCGTTTAATTCACGCAAAAGTAAACAAATAGTATCTAAAGCAACGTGTGCTAAAGATCTCCGATATTAGTACAGTCACAAAACCGATATTAGTAAAACAAAGTCACTTTTTTATATTAATGTTATTTAACATCAATACTAATCTGACAAATGTATTATTATTTAACACAAAACTTATTTTTCTACATTATTTACATTACTTGTACTCGCTTTTATAAGTAAATCAACTCGTCTTCGTAAATCAAGGTTTCTGGTATTTACGATAAACATTATATTAAAAATCTGGTAAAAGTTTTTGATTCGATTATCAATATTTTTTTTTTATCAAATTATTATTATGTTATCATTAACTATAAAATGTTATATTTTGATAATGCGTTCCTGCGGTGCGAGAAATTATTTTTATTATATAAAATTGTATTCATTTATTATTACACTATAGAGCAAATAGAGTTTAAGCATTTTATTTTTATATACACAGTATTTTACACAATTCCAAAAAGGTTGGCAACAACAAGTTTCTTCTAAGATATTTACATTTATCATTTGCCAAGTTGTCTTCGTAATTGTTTAATTAAGATGTTATTTATATTAATATAATTAATACTCAAGAAATTCATAAGAACAATATAAAACAAGTCAATTTAAAAATTAAAAGCAAAATTTTTATGTACGTACGTTGAGGAGTTCCCTCGTCTGGAGCCAGTCCTGGCAGCAGCATCAGGCTTATCATAAACACGCATTGAGAGACTGGACAAGTTTGTAAAATTGCAGCTTAATCGAACACCGTGACGTGGGTCAAATTTAACTTGAAAGATAACTTCACATACATACACGGTAAGTTAAATATAAGTTTTTAAAAATAACAATCAATTAAGTATTTTTACTGATAAGCGGATTTTTCACTATTATTCACTAAATACAGTGTCACAGTAACTGCTAAATACGTAAAATCGCCATTGAAAACCAGCGTTGAGGTACTCTTAAACTTAAGCTGGAATGGTGGTCCAATTCGTAACGTCACATTTCTGTAAATTTGTCTAAATTTTATTTAATTTTACTTCTTCTTTCTATTTATTTACTGTTATCTACTTTACTGTTTGTTAATTTACTGTGACGTTATTAATAAAAGGTTTTTGTTTGATTGATTAATTGATAAAATATTCCTAACTATTCATATTTCATGGCTTTTTTCAATGATGTCGAATTCTTAAATATTATTAAATTATATTAAAAGTAAAGCTAATTCTTGTAGGTCATTATTCAATATCACTAACATTTATTTTAAACAAATATTTATACAATTCAATATCATTTCACATATCTATATTTAAATTTAATCTATCCGTCCATGTCAGTATAATATTAATGTTATTTATTTGGAGTAGATCGTACACGAAGTTAGTATGTTCATTATACTGCATTTTATATTTTTTCAAACTTTCACATATTGTAGATATATTTATTAAAAAACTGGGAATAGATAAATTCATTCATAACAGTAAGTGCGAGTAAATTCATCAGTTACGCTGAGTCCATTTTTGGGAAATATTTAATTTAAATTTTTGAATTTAAACTATCGTGAGTGGAATTCATAATTAATGTATAGAAACCGGCTATACTCACGTCTTATTTTATCGGATTTTATTTTATCGAGCTGCTACACGCAGTTCCCGCCGCGATAACGCCGCGTAAAGAGTTCATGAATAAGAGCCCCGGATGGGCTTGAAACTAGTCGGGCTCATCCGATAAAATAACACGTGAGTATAGCCGGTTTCTATACATTAATTATTTAATTTAAATTTTGCTTCATTATGTAATCAAAATTCATTGTAGTAAATCAAAATACAATAGTTTACTTAAGCCATGTAAAAATATATTATACATTGGTCAAACTAACTAGAATTATTTAGGTATAATTAGCGTTAAAAAATTATATTTTTGCGTTACTTTTGTACAATGGATTTCCGCAAAGTAATACTTCTTATAATTATATAATTACTTATTATTATTTATAACGTAATTCCAAATTCCATCGTTTCTTATTCAAGTTATGCAACATCAATAAAATTAACAGAATCTTGACTATTTTCAATATACAAACATAATAAATTGGTATATTATTGCAATAAAACAAAACAAATTACAGGCAACATTCAATGCAGTACGCGGCCTGTTAAAATATACGCTAGCCTTAACTTCCTCGATAGATAAATGACTAATCGTTTAACGGCAAATTTAATCAACTTTCTATAAAAATTTACTAATTAATAAGTCTTTATTAAGTGGTCGGTCACGTAAGGTAACGTGCTTGGTTCTTTAATCTGTTTCTTTTTGTGCAAAGGACAGCTTTTTTGCTTAACACCAGTTTCTGATTTGTTATGAATTGGCTTGTATTGAGCAGATATCGAAACACTTTTTTTATCGTACGAGGAATTCTTTTGGCAACTTGATTTTAATTTGTCCGTATTATAAAGGGGAATTTTGGGTTCTGTTTGAACAATTGTTTTTGGATGCGTCACTGCTGCTTTAATATAATTTGCATCTGGCGACACTTCTAGCTGGCTGTGGTGGAGGCAGGTTGATGTCATCTGTAAATAAATAAGATAGAAGATCACCAGTGACAGACACCAATGAGTTTTCTGTTAAAATTTATGTGTCTAATTGATAATTGCAATTTATCATAGGTTTTTGCGTGAAGGAAAACATCGTGAGGAAACCTGCATATCTCTAGAGAATCCTGAAAATATGTGTAACCTAACAATCCGCTCTGGAGCAGCGTGGTAGGTCTTAGTTCCAAACCTTCTCTCCCAGAACTGAGAGAAGAGGCCTATCCACAGCAGTGGGATAGTAACAGGCCGCTACTTACTTACTTATGTTAAGCGTTACAAAGATTATATCATAAAATTCGCCTTGATACAATAAAAATGCTTTAAATATATGGTGAGATTCGACTGAAAGTGGAGTTTCAGACAATGGTCAGACAATGTTTGTGAAAAGACTTAAAATAGATTAAATTAAATAAAAATGTACAAACAAATGAAAGCAAAATGTTAATAATATTAATGGTAAAGTTTTATATAGACTGGACTGGACTATGGATGTATACCGTACCATCTATGTATCGAACCCCGGGCACTATGTGCCTAATTGATATTTGCAGTACATCATAAGCGTTTTAGTAAAGCAAAATATCGTGATTAAACCTGCAGGGATTCTGAACAGTCAGGGGATGCAGAAAACTGGGTATTCTGGAATTTGAGCAGCGCGATAGGTCTAATCACCAAGAAAAAGGAGGTCTTGAGAGGGTCTTACCAACGGTGCCCGTGCGTACTTGGCGGCGCGGCCTTCCAGTTCGGTCCGCAGCCGCCAGGCCGCCGCCGCCGCTCGCCGCCGCTCGGCCGCCGCGGCGCCCCCGCCCGTACTGCCCCACCTAGCACAACATACATACCTACATCATTACTAATCACAACCTCAAATTCTAGATCTACATCAGACTAAATCCTCCTTGCAAGTATCTTATTATTTATATTTTTATTGGGGCCATCAACAACATCTATACTTCTCATAAAACAAAGTGCCCAAAGCTGTATGTCAGTATGTGACCGATTTTCTTCTTTTTTGAATTCTACTGGACGAATTTTTGTTCGGTTTTTATTAAAATGTAGTGCAATTCCTCCGAAAGGTTTAGGTTACTAGTACATAACGATTTATGTAAATTGAATTGAAGAGGTCGATGTACAACAATTTTTAGTGGGGGGTAGTAACAAACCGGTATCGATTATATTTTAGAGGGGGGAATAGGTATAAAAGGCAGTGTAGGGTATCAGAGAGCTTGTCTCCTGCCGAAATTCGAGGGTCTATCACATGCTAAACACTGATTTCCACGCGAAACCGCACTTATAGCTCGTATGCATTAAATATGTGTTCTGAACATACATGATACATTAAAAAGTTGAAATTAAATGCTATATTATTTAAAGATGGCAACAACATGTATAATAAAAACAAACATCCAGATCCATCATAATCATCAATGCTGAGAGTCGTGATCTTGATGTAGAACTGTCTTTTGGCCTATTTTGGTTATATCTTCGGCGGTGTGGCATCCGATACTGGAGTTGAATGTCGAGGGCATTCAGTCAGTTCAACGACTCAGATCTTAATAAAATCCAAAACAATACCCAGACTAAAAGCGCTCATAAATACTAAATACACGATTATTTTCTTTTGATAATTATGGTACTATATTGCAATTCAGTCATCTTCATATGCCGCATAGAAAGAAATAAGAAATCGTGACTCGGGGAGTTTCCTTGACTTTAGTATTATAATAGCCTCAATTATTTACTCTTTTCGAAATTATTATTAATTGTGAATTAAATGAAAGTATACATACCTTATAAGTATTTGTAATAGTCTCGAATATTGTCCCGTACTCCTTAATATGAGACAAGCTGCACGTAAGGAGGGAAGGGCGCCACGTTCCCCCTTCTCAAATGACAGACGTATGGCTGTCGAATAGTAAGCGAGAGACAGCGGCCACAGACCTGGAATATAATCTGCTATTAAGTCCATTTTAGATGAATAGCATACGTCATAACTCCGACCTGACTTTAATAGCTTTTACTATTATTTTAAATGAGTAATACAATCATTTTTAATACGGACACAAATCAAGTTGAAAATGCCTTTAAATAAGCTTTTAACAAAATTTCATGTCCCTACTGTTTTTTTTTATTTTATTAAGTGGTAAGTTATATTATATTTTCTATTCCTATTCCTCTATTCCTATTTTAAGTGGATCTCTGATCTGTTTTGTTTTTCTCCACTGGCGAGAAACGCCGAACTTGTGGCCAAACTCGCTACAGGTCAGGGGCTTTCGCTATTGGATACGTCCACCGCCGCCCCACCTGTGCTTTGGGATAGGGAAACCATTTAATCACAGATAGGATAAGGGATGAATGTCCCTACTGTTACCCGTTGAGCAGTTCCCCCGTCTGGAGCCAATCCTGGCAGCATTGGGTCATGCTTATCATAAACATGCATTGTCATTAGGACTGGATCAATATATAAAATTTCAGCTCAATCGGAGACAAGGAAGTGGATCAAATGTAGCTTGCACGATTCCACCTTCACATTCATACATGGCAAGTTGAATAAAAGTTCCAAAAAATAAACTGGTACGGCTTATAGTTTAGAGGAAAAATAGGTATAAAGAAAAGTACAGGTTGTCATAAATCTAGTCTCCTGCCTAGACTGGACTATTAGATGCCTTGATGATAGGTTGAACTGATGTGTGGTGCAATAGTAGGGTGCACTTGACCAAGACAGACAAATGTCGATAATACTCCTGTGAAAATCAGACTATTATTGATGTACGACGCATAAGTTCACCTCTTCCCTTCATCCAATTCCCATACAGATGGTAGTGTTCCCAGTTCTTGGGGTCCAGCTCCAGTAATCTGTCGAGAGTGGCTCTCTTCTCCCCCTCAGGAGTGATGTGCAGCAGCTCCAAGTAAGCTTGCACAAACCTTGGCTCCAGTGATATGCAACGTTCCAACATCTTAAGTGATTCAGATATTCGATTTTTCTTCCTGCAATATTAATTTTCATATTAAGTCACAATCGGTTTACAGCGAGGCCTTAAAACCCTTGGAATTTATCTAGTAACTGTGATGTAGTTATGTATACAGAAAATAAATACAAAACGCGCGACAGGCGACGGTCGCTGCGAAAGTCGCTTATTAAACGGATTTTCGTGACGCAGAGTTGTATTATTTGCTGTCATCGTTCTCCTAACTTAATCCTATTCTCTGGTCGTCATAACATGTTTTTCTTTTCTATTCTATCATTTGACTACTATAATACGATGACCCGATGGATGGGGGGAAAGAATACGTACAGGTGACAGGTACAAGAGTTTAATCGTCACATATACATAGAATATCTACTTTGACTGGCCCGTTGGCGTAGTGGGTAGTGATCCTGCCTTCAGCTACGCGGGTCGCGGGTTCGATTCCCGCCGAGGGCCAACATATTCTATAATAGAATTTGTTGGTCTTTGAGCCTGGGTGTATATTTGTATTTAAGTATGTATTTAAAAATATATAAGTATTTATTCACCAGTTGTCTGTCACCCATAACACAAGTATTAAGTTACTTACTTTGGGGACGGACGACCGTGTGTGTAAGTGTCCCATATATTTACTTATTTATTTATTATTTAATATCGCGGACGGGTCCTTCGCAGCATTCCTAATATGGATGTACCGGAAGATGCACCGTTACAGTTGCGCTAGGCGTAGTGTTCCAGTAGGATGCACTGTGTAAGCTTAGGAACTGATAAGCGTCGTTGATCTAATCTAATTAAACATAATGTATGGGGACTTCTTATATTACTATGAAAGCACTTCGATAGCGCGGAGCAACGACGAGTGGCGCCATCTAGTTTTGAGTGCGGAATCAGGTGTTCCTAGTACGTTGCGTTACACTACTCTTTTTATGTGCATGGCATACTTCACATAATCCAATTATTTTCCAATTTTTTTAGGCCCTCTTGTCGCCAATCTATCCACATTTATATTTAACACTCGTTTGGTCACATGATTTACATCTCCCCTCATTATTATCAGAGGACACCAATGTAACCAGACAATTATATTTTTCTTAACAAAACGTGGTTTAGAACGTCAAATTTCAAATTTTTAATATCTAAAATGTATGTATATCTACACATTCTTTAAAACTTAGCTACTATACCAGCCATAATGTTTTGAAATTGAGATATAATCATTGACAAATGCTCTGGTCTGGTCCCATTAGTTAGTTAATGATAAATATCATTTATTATTAACTAATTAATGGGACCTGTGACCCGTGTTATAAAAATAAATATCTTAGAAGCTTAAAATGCTTAGAGCTTTTAAAAAATTAAAACTAACAAGTGCTATATTCGGAGAGGGTAACTCGTAAACAGACAGCAAGGTGCAACTGTTAGGTAGTTGTATACAAACAGTGATTTAAGTCTTTGTTCGTAGTCCTTTATCAGTGTTAGTTCTTCATACAAGCAGAACAAAGAGTTTCAGCTATTTATACTGTTATTAAAATATAAATATGCCCTTATCAGTCATGCCCTGCGACTATCCTTGGTACCTGAATAAATATTATACTTAAGTTAATTGACGTCAATGTTAAGTATGTAGGCCTTTTGTTACGTTGCTAAAATTCAAATATTCATTCTTTAATTAAACCTGACAAATTGGACGTTACAGCCTTTTTGTACGAACTGCAATTTATTTCATGACGAGTATTTTTATTTATTTCGCAGAATAAATGTGAGAAATTAGAGTTACATTGTTCTTATTTAAAGTTGCAAAATAACACCTATATGCATTTTTATGGAATGTACTCATACATGTACGGGATTTATTTTTATAATTTCTAGGTTTATTAAAGTTCGGCGATGGCATAATGTCCAGGCACTAATTGTATAGCTTTGTCAACTTAAATACCTAAGTTAAGCATAATAATTTCAAACCCAACACTATGATCGTTTAAACACTATAATAGAAATTATTAAATTATTATTAAACATTAATTAATTAATTTATTTAGCATGCATATGCTAAAACTATATAAATGCGGATCTAACGCCAGGCGTAATATATATCCTCCTGCCCTTATCCCACTCTACGTGGGGTCGGCACAACATATTATAAACATGTAGTAACATGATTAGGCTGCGTTTTTACGACTGGCCTGCCTGACGTCAACTTACCTTAATCGTATTTTATGACACCTCGATAAGAAATGAGGGTGTTCTATTCTACTTAGCCGGATACCACACGGCTAGCCAGGCGTAATATCTGTACTAATGTTATAAATGTGAAATTCTGTCTGTGTGTTACCCTGAAGCAATATTAATGAAATTTGTCCAATTTGTGAAAAATACTCTTTTTAATTCCTGAACGGATTTTTTTCAGAATTAATACCTAAAAGCTAAATTAGGCGCAATCTTTAACTCTATATTCGTGTGAACTTGGGGCGAGGCGTTAGTTATAGCGTACCGATAAAGTTTTGCTAAATTATAGTGTGCGTTGACGTGGTCCCTGTTGTACTTCAGTGCCTGCAGGAAGTGGTGCTCGGCGCGGCCGGACGCCAGCACCAGCGTGCCCAGGTTGTTGTGAGCGCTGGCGTAGCTCGGCCATAACCTGGGAGAGAAGCATATAGGTACAGGATGTTAGGAATTTTTCATATATACAAAAACACACACTTACTGTATGATAAAGAAAAATGGAAAATTGAAGTTGCAATAAAATTTGAAGCATTTCTAATCTATACTCATAGTAAAACATATTCCACGAAAGCCTTCTGTCCGTTCGAATCGATTTTCTCAAAATCTACTGAACCGATTTTTGTACGGTTTTTCACTAAAAGGTAGTGCAATTCTTCTGGAATGTTTAGGTTAACAGTTTATTACGATTTTATGTAAATTACTAGTAATCGCCAGCTACTCTGCCCGCATGGCAAGATCAAAACCGTAATAATATATTATAGTATTTTGATAACCATAAAAAATATGCTGTCGCAGACTTTTATTTAAAACTTTTAGAGGGGAACAAATCTGTTATACATGATTTTTGAATAACTATCACCGTTTAGTCAGCGCGCGCAAGGAAAGCTTTAAAATTTGCAGCTTTCGTAATATTTTTTATTGCTACTCCTATCCTATTCATCTTAGCGTGATGTTATATAGCCTATATATAGCCTTCCTCGATAAATGGACTATCTTACATTGAAATAATTTTTCAAATTCAAAAATACTTCAATAATGTCCACGAGAGTATGTCTCAATTTCTTATGGTTAACATTCAATTTAACTTATATGTTCATAAATTAAAAAAAAATCCTTTTTTGAAAAAAAAGTTTTTTTTTAAATTTTTGAGACTTTCACGCGGGTGAAACCACTGGCACAATTAGTCTTTAATAATACATACTTTAGCGCTTCTTTGTAGTGTTTGATAGCGTTTTCTTGCTGCTCGATGTCCTTTAAGAAGTTAGCGAAGTTGTAGTGCAGCTTAGCATTGTGGGGCAGCACCGCCAAATCAGCCCTGGAATATATAATAAATTAATTTAAATTCTAATACTAGGGTAATGCTACTATTTTATATTTTTCTAGCAATCGCCAGCGGCTCCTCCCGCGTGGAAGCATAAAAACCTTAATATAGTCTTTTGATAACCATAAAAATGGTTAAAGTGGGTTAACCTCAAAAGCTAGACATATGCTGTCGCGGACTTTTATTTAGAACTTTTAGAGGGGAATAATTTTGTAATACACGACAGTTGAATAACTATTACCGTTTACTCAGCGCACGCAAGCGCACGTAATATTTTTCATTGCTGCTCCTCTCCTATACATCTTAGCGTGATGCTTATATAGCTTGTAGTCTTCCTCAGTAAAGGGACTATATTACACTGAAAGATTTTTTCAATTCGGTTCGGTAGTTCCTGAGATTAGCGCGAGCAAACAATCAAACAAATAAACTCTTCAGCTTTATATTATACTAGCGGCCTGCCCCTGCTTCGCACGGGTATAAAATATATATCCCATGTCATTCAGTGTAAAAAAATGATTAAAACCGATCCAGTAGTTTTGATTTATTCATTACTGCCCGTGGCCCGCAAGCGTTAAATTTGGAGAAAAACAATTTCTTTTCCCTATACCAAGAAGATTTCCTGCTATCTTTGGAATATCTAAATTCATATAGTATTTAGATATTCGAAATTAAAAATTCCATTTTTAGTTATTTACTTTTACATTTTCCCTATGTATTTAATTTTTATAATTAATTACAGAATGTCTTTATATACAACATTCACAGTTTCCTTGTCGTTAAACAAACTCTGGAAAGAACGAAATAGCTGCTGGATTCGAAGTGCTATAGGATGAAGCGCGGCCTCCGCATGGCATTTTAAATCTGTAATATCTCCGAAAATATTCACTTAAATTACATGCTGTAAACGGCCATATTGATCTATATTAAATCAACAATTTATTTAAGGTACTCAATTGGATAAGGATTAATGCTGTATTGTACAAAAATTGCTTTGAACATAAGGCATCATTTTTCGTAAAAAGTAAATGAAAAAAACTGCTATTGTGGGTTATCCATAAGAGATAGACATATACCATCGCGGACTTTTCTGTAGACCTTTTTAAGGTGTACAAATACTTAGTACATCATTTTGATAAATCTCGTAGGGTTTAGCCTGCGTTTGCAATGTAAGCGGAAAAAAATGTAATTATTTACAGAAACCTCAAAAATTACAGTATTTCTCTACTTCGTATTGAATGTTATTATACGTACAAACCTTCCTTTTGAATCACTCTATCTATTAAAAAAACCGCATCAAAATCGGTTGCGTAGTTTTAAAGTTTTATGCGTACATACGGAAAAATGGACTTTGTTTTATAATATGTAGTGATTAGTATAGATGTAAATCCGATCACACTTCTCTCTGCTTTAATGACAGCTATTAGGTCTAGAGGAATCCTGTGATATGTGTAACTTATTAAGCTGAAAACCTTCTACAAAAAAGGAGGGAGGAGTCCTATACCCAGAAGTGGGAAATTATCAGACTGTTATTTTAAGATTGCTTAACGAACAACATAAAATAAAATGTGTCTATGTTTACCTTAGTAAGCTTTCTCTAGTCCTCCAGTCCCTGTTCCTCAGGTAGGTCCTGGCTGCTCCCGACGTCACGAGGATGGCCACACCTACCACCAGCAGCCTCCTGGTGTTCCCGCCTCGTTTCCACATGGACTGGACCCCGTATACTGTCATTACTACGGAACCAACGCTGGAATACATTTATAAATAAATAATTTATGGGACACACAATCGTCCGTTCAAAGTAATTTAATACCTTTGTTATGGATAACAGATAACGGGTAGATATAAAATATGAAATAGATACTGAAATACATATATAATTAAACTAGAAGAATTATTAACAAATTATATTTAGAAAATAGGCTTCGGGGGAATACTGCTACCTGCGTTTTCCAAGAAGATTACATAAAGTGTGTTATTTTATTGTTATTATTTTAACATTTATTTAAACTGTGATAGAATAAAGTGTAGACCGTGTGACTTTTTCCAGGGGGCCACGGGTTGAACACTGGCGCCTACGAGGTTTCTATTAATACTTATGTACTGAATTGAAGTTTGCAATGTGTGGTGAAGGAAATATCGATGAAGAAACCTGCATATCTTCCGAGATTTCTGAGCATATTTGTAGCCTACCAATCCACCTTGGAGCAACGTGGTGGATTTTCTTTCCAAAAAAGGCAAGAGGAGGCCTATGCCCACTATTAGTGTGATACCAAACAATTACTTTAATTTACGTTGCGATTATTTTGTACTAGGACACCTAGAAGGGTCACTATGGTTCAGCCTATTATCGAATTTCTCTGTTCTAATATTCTAACAAGAAGCAAAATGAGAGTGATTTTTCTTACCTGGGTATATACAAAACTCTTTCGGCTACCACAAAACCGACGGTCACCATCAAGTTGGACGCAGGAAGGTATGGTATCACCAGTAACATCAGCCCCACCACCAGAGGCGTGTGCCGTTGAAGCTGAAATATTATTGTTATTTTTGTAAAACTATAGTGCAAAATTTAAAATGTACTGCTAGACACTCTGAAACTCAAACTTTACATACGATAGTAGGTATGTATATTTCTCTCATTTTAATAATCTCTTTTAAATCTCCTCCTTATTTATGATCTGTCCAAACTGCTCCTCCTGCTCCATATACCCACTCAAATCTTTTTCCAAAACTACTTTTTAAAAATCTTTAAAAAAAATATCAAGTAAAATTCGATCATCTCAGTGCTTTATAATATGAAGTGAAGATTGCATATAGTATGTGGACAATCCCCTTAGGTTGGTGCTCGAACAGGGTGTATGTAGGATGGCCGATTAAATTATAACACAGCTACAATCACTATTTATTAACTTTACCAACAAATATGAGTTACCGAGCTAATCAACAAGCAGAGAAGGAAAGAGAGAGCATTTTACAAATAACTTGTTGTTTATATATAGTTCCGAGAACCAAACGATAGCGGAAGCTTTGGCGATTTTTCCGATGCAGCGCCATGTAGTTTTATTTGCGGCACTAACGTATTACACTAGCGTTATACAGCCCTCACCTCCAAGTCCATCAAGCACCTATAGGAAAGCGCAAGGAGGGCAATCAGTGCTGCACACGTGACCAGGTTCCTGGGGTCCCAGCCGCTGGTGATGAGTGGGATGGACCCCATCTGCCAGTCGTGGCTGAGGGTCCACGGACACAGCAACAGCCACCAGTTGAATGCCGCCAAGTAGCAGAAAGTCATTAACCTGAAATTGGAAATAAAAAATATTGACGACGTATGTTTGGAGTTCGCAGATACAAAATATATATTTTTTTGTATAAATATTCAGTTTATGTAACTAACTTAATGTAAAAAACCGTGTGGTATTCTGCTGAGTAGAATAGGCAACCCTCATTTCTTACCAAGGTGTCGTAAAAGGTGACTAAGGTAAGTTGACCCGCCGTGTGGTATTTGGCTGAGTAAAATAGACCTTCTTTATTACCGAGGTGTCGTAAAATACGACTAATGTAAGTTGACGTCAGGCAGGCGGGCGGTCGTAAAATACCAAATCATTGACAACAGGTTTATAATTTTTTTGTTGCCTTTCGCTTTACGCTTTTCGGTGAAGGAAAACATCGTGAGGAAACCTGTATATCTGTAGAAAATTCTGGAGATATGTGTAACCTACCAATCCCCATTGGAGCAGCGTGGTAGGTCTTAACTCCAATCTTTCTCTCCAAAAATGGGGAGAAGAGGCCTATTCCCAGCAGTGGGAGTAACAGGCCGCTACTTTACTACTACTTTACACTATGTTTTCCTAAAGGCAAAGCGCGTGATAAATTGTAGATATTACAGGCACATACGTTTTAATCGACAAACTCATTGGTGCCTGCTCTGGATTTGAAATAAATATAAATAAATAAATATATGGGACACTTACACACACGGTCGTCCGTCCCCAAAGAAAGTAACTTAATACTTGTGTTATGGTAGACAGAAAACTAGTGAATATATACTTATATATTTTTAAATACATACTTAAATACAAATATACACCCAGGCTCAAAGACCAACAAATTCTTTTTATAGAAAATGTTGGCCATCGGCGGGAGTCGAACCCGCGACCCGCGGCGCCGAAGGCAGGATTACTACCCACTGCGCCAACGGGCCAGTCAAGTCAGAAAGAATCCTAATCAGCGATCACGATTCTTGGCAACCTTAATACATATTTAATTTAAATTATTTTTTTCCCTTACCTGATAGCAAACGAGGGATGGAAAGCCGGTGGGTTGTCTTGTGGCGAGAAGGCTGGCAGAGAGCCCTGAAGCAGCGCCAACCTGCCTGCCGCCAGGAGTAGGAGCACCACCAGCCCCTTGCCCACCCTGCCCCATACCGTGTCACCTTTCCACCGACACTTCACAGGTGACCTGGAACTATTTAAAACCTTATACAATACAAGGCAAAAGTAATGAGAATAGAAAATATTTTATTTTTTTGCCTTTGCGATTTTGTCGTGGAGTCTATCTCCTGACGATGCTTCGGTTACGGGGCGAAGCAATTGTTGAGATTGTGGTGGTGAATGTGTGCAGTGCTTGTGTATTGTTGTGTCATCGGTGTCGGGTAGTGCATGAGTTCTTACAAATTCTGCATGTATCTACCTGATACAGAACTGAGAACGAATAGTACACTCTACATTACATATATTTTCTTTTATCGCGGATTATAGCAAAATAATATTCTCATTACTTTTGTATTATGGACCTCCGCAAAGTGACGCCTAATTCTATAAATTACAATACATGGCGTAACAACGACTTTGTTTATTTTAACTTAAATGTTAAAATACACTTAAACATGTACTGCGTTTTTACCTGTTCCTGATCGTAAAAAGGGGAATTTTTCATCCTAACTAATCGGTATATAAACTTAATTCTACCAAATTTTATCAACATTTGTCCAGCAGTCTTGATGTGAAAGCGAAAAAGACATTTTTCCTAAATGTCTTTTTAAAATTTTTAAAAAATTATATGTCTGTCTGTCTCACCTAGAATAGAATAGACCACCCTCTTTCTTACCGAGGTGTCGTAAAAGGCAACTAAGGCAAGTTGACCCGCCGTGTGGTATCTGGCTGAGTTGAATAGACCACCCTCATTTCTTACCGAGATGTCGTAAAAGGCGACAAAGGCAAGTTGACCCGTGTGGTATCTGGCTGAGTAGAATAGACCACCCTCATTTCTTACCGAGGTGTCGTAAAAGGCGACTAAGACAAGTTGACCTGTGTGGTATCTGGCTGAGTAGAATAGACCACCCTCATTTCTTACCGAGGTGTCGTAAAAGGCAACTAAGGCAAGTTGACCCGCCGTGTGGTATCTGGCTGAGTAGAATAGACCACCCTCATCTCTTACCGAGGTGTCGTAAAAGACGACTAAGGCAAGTTGACCCGCCGTGTGGTAATTAAAACATTCAATAATGTACAATAAAATAATACGAACAAAGACATGGATAAAGCTAGTTTTAATGTAATTAAAGGATAATAAAACAAATCTAATTCGAACATTCTCGACTAGGAATGTCGTAATATAACGTTCAACTTCACTCATTAGATTGGCATGTGGCGTCCTTGGAGGGTGGATTTTGAAACGCAAATATATTCGATACACTTCAGAACATACTGGCACAGAAATCAATTATACCCACAGTCTCGTGGAACTTGTATACTAATTAGCAAAAACTTAAATAGCTTAACTTAAAGTAACGGCCTGTTACTAACCCACTGCTGGGCATAGGCCTCCTCTCTCCGTTTTTGGAGAGAAGGGTTGGAGCTAAGACATACCACGCTGCTCCAATGCGGATTGGTAGGTTACATATATCTCCAGAATTCTTTAGAGATATGCAGGTTTTCTCACGATGTTTTCCTTCACTGAAAAGCGTGTGATAAATTGCAATTATCAATTAGACACATAAGTTTTAATAGAGAAACTCATTGGTGTCTGCCCGGGTTTGAACCCATGATCGTCTCTAGAGATTCACACGGTCGCACCGCTAGGCCATCACAGCTTCTTTCAACAAAAACTTAAATAGCTTAACTTAAAGTAGTGGTCTGTTACTAAGCCACTGCTGGGAATAGGTCTCCTTTCTCCGTTTTTGGAGCGAAGGGTTGGAGCTAAGACCTACTAGGCTATTCCAATGCGGATTGGTAGGTTACATATATCTCCAGAATTTATAGAGATATGCAGATTTTCTCACGATGTTTTCATTCACTGAAAAGCGTGTGATATGTTGCAATTGTCAATTAGACACATTAGTTTTAATAGAAAAACTCATTGCGTGCCCGTGGTTTGAACTTGCGACCCCTTAGAAAGAGTGACAAGTTGACACCGCTGGGTTATCACAGCTTAGCTTAACTTAATTGAAGCTAAATCCATATCATTCCGCCATTGCAGCAGTTAAAAAACACTCTTTAAAAGAAGCTAATATAGAAAGCTTACTGTATTATTGAAGATTACTTAGATAATAAGAATGTGTGGATATAGCTCTTCGACCCTGTATAAGACAGTATTGAATGTAACTAGTAATAAGAATTATATGTTATAAAAAGCAAACGCCGAGTTTCTTTCCGGCTCTTCTCAGTAGGAACAGCTTTCCGAACCAGCAGTAGAGTTGACGATTAAAAAACACTTGTTTACAAGTTTACTTAATTTAATTTGTGCAATTTAAATTTAGCATGGATGATTTAAAAGTAATTTACAACGAAAGTTCCGCTGTGTTGTATCCGGAGTAGAATAGATTACCCTCATTTCTTACCGAAGTGTCGTAAAAGGCAATTAAGGTAAGATTACCCGCCTTATGGTATCCGGCTGGGTAGAATAGATCGCCCTCATTTCTTACCGAGGTGTTGTAAAAGGCGACTAATGCAAGTTGACCCGTCGTGTGGTATCCGGCTGAACAGAATAGTCCACCCTCTTTCTTACCAAGATGTCGTTAGACGCGACTAAAGTAAATTGACGTCAGGCAGGCGGCTGGTCCTAAAATACCTAGCCAAATCATGTAAGAACATGTTAAAAACATGCTGTACTAAACCCACTTAGATTAGAATAAGAGCAGGAGGATCAATGATGTAAAAGCATGGAAATCACCTGGTAATAGAGTTCCAGTTACGATAAACATCGAAAGCCAAGTTGAACAGCAGCGCGGTCAGGCCCGTCTCCTTGGCCAACATGCTTAACGCTGCTAGAACTACACTCGACCATACTCGCCTCCTACCCGACGACCTGTAATTATATTAGAAACATTATAGTTTATTTAATTATTTAACACATGCAGATTTCTGCTCTAGAAGTACAATAAAACATATATATTACGACTGGACTGTGACGTAAAGCCACAAAATAATTCACAAGCAAAAAAACCATAGTTCACATGTTGTATAATTTTTAAATAACTGGTACGTGAGCTATGGATAAATAAAAATGTTATGCGAAATAGTGATATAGGAAATATAATGTACGTGACAATATATTTCCTGTATTCGCTCCCCCCGTTAAAATGCGTAGGATATAAGTTAGGGTATTTTTCTTTTTTACTACTTACTCTCACTTACTTTAAGCTGTTATTAGTCAATTATATACATTTGTTATTCATTAGGTCAAATCATCGGACACCTTCAGTTCCATTGCGTACCGTACACCCAGAAACGCAATATAGACAGTTATCCTAAATCATGTTTAATCATGTCATGACCTGTTGCTATCCCACTGCTGGGCATACGCCTTCTCTCTACTATTTTGAAGAGAAAGGTTGGAGCTTTCCACAACCCTGCGCCAATGTGGCGTGGTAGGTTACATATATCTCCAGAATTCAGAGATATACTTTCCTCACGTTGTTTTCCTTCATCGAATATCGTGTGATGAATTGCAATTATCAATTAGACATGTAAGTTTTAATATAAAAACTCATTGGTGCCTGCCGGGTTTGAACCCGTGACCCTTTTAAAACAGTCACACTGTCTCACAGCTCTTTTTTTGTTCGTTTTCTTTTTTTAGTTTTCACTTTAACTTCTAAAATATTTATTTTAATTATGGTAAAGGATCAAAATATTACGCATAAAAAATCTAAATTAAATTTGATTTTTAATACTGTATCCGTCTAACAATCCACATTAGAACGCGTTGTGGGTATTAGCTCCAAAACATAGGTCCAATATCAGAATAGTAAAAATAAATAAGGTTCGCAT
This sequence comes from Morpho helenor, assembly GCA_029227775.1. NCBI lineage: Eukaryota > Metazoa > Arthropoda > Insecta > Lepidoptera > Nymphalidae > Morpho > Morpho helenor. Next base: position 18,085,028 of record JARGCU010000028.1, on the reverse strand, counting down.
TAAGACATGTTCAAATGCTAAACAAAGTTTCACTATCTTAAAATACTGAATCGTTAAGCTAAAGCCACTATCTTCGTTCAAGTTGCTCGTTTCTTCCAGCTTTTTCTCGAAATACATTCTCGAGATAGCTTTTTACTCTTTCGAATATTCATGAAATGTTGAATAAATGTAAATTCGAAGCACCAGCCAGCTTCTCGCCATTTAAATATTAGTTAGCTAGACTTTGACTTTAGCGGCAAAAGTTTTGCTGTTTATAAAATTATGGCCATGACAACGGTTATATATAGCCTACAAGCTGTATCTGCAACTTCATTTGCTTTAGCTTTATTATATAGTTATAATCATATTCAAATTTAAATTAGTCTTTATTAAAGTAAACTTGTAAACAAGTGCTTGTGATTCTCCAACTCTACTGATGGTTCGGAAAGCTATTCCTACCGAGAAGAGCCAACAAGAAACTCGGTGGTGCTCTTTTCAAAATGTTATTCTTATTAGGTACTAGTTACATTTAGTCATTACTGCTTTCGTAGCTCGAAGAGTAGCTTAGCTTAGCTTATATCCACGCATTCTTATCATTTAATTAATCCTCAACAGTATAGCAGGATGTTAGTATCAGCCCCTATTTTAACAGTGTTTTTAAACTGCTGTGATGGCGAAGCTAAAATTGATTGCGGATTTTTATTATAGAATCTTATATCCAAACCCATAAACGAGTTACGTACTTTTACAAGGCGCAAAGCAGGAGCCGCGAGTTTATATCTGTTGATACTTTGTCTATTATATATGTCGGCGGGTGACCAGGCGGCCTGCCAGCGTCCATTGCCTCTCCGTGAAGAATTCAATAAGAAACAAGAGGAATCTCACAAAGAACTAAAAACTTTTAGAGAAAACACTTTTATTGAATTTTACAACTTGAATCACCTATCCATACATCAATGCCGCCTTAATGCTACCCGCCCTTTTCTTAAGAATGGCGCCATTCTAGTTACAATCGATTTAGTTACCATTTTCTCGGTACCTATATTTATTTTGAATAGTTGTAAATTACAAATATAGTCACTCTTCCAATTTAAACACCCTTTCTTTTATAACACAATTTTATCACATAGTTAATGATATTTAAATATTTTATTTAATATAAAACTTAACAATGACAGGAAATGTGTAGTCAATTGTTAAATTATTTATTCCAGAATTCAAGAAAATGTAAAGTACAGTCTTAAATAGTTTTAATATATAGATATATTATTTTTAAATGAATTTATGTAATACAATCAATAATTTTACTTAATGAAAGATAGTTATTAATATTTAACACATCAAAACAATCATCAATCAAAACAATGTTCATTTTAAATAAAATTAGTATTTACAAATCAAATAACTGATAATTTATTTTAATTATTATTTATAGTATTTGTCTATATATAAGAATTATTGAAAACAATCTAATTTTATATATAAGAACTATTATGACCAAAATTAAAATACAAATAAGGACCTGTTAAATTAAAAAAAGCATATATAAAGATTATAATTACTTAATTAATCCTAAAATAATTAAACAATTGAAATTTAATAATTCTATACATTACAATTAGTCTTAAATATTTAAAAACTAATAAAAATCTCTAAATTCATCGGATTAGTACCTTCGATATTTAATAGATGTCGCAGCTGAATTTTACAATTTGATGCTTAGAGTCGCTGCTAGATGGCGCTATTTGATAGCGCCCACATATACATCACCAATTGTTTTTATAATTATATATATTCTTATGCACAAAAATACATAGAGTTATTAATATTAGAGCAGGGTAACCATATGGAACCCTGTAACGGAAAGTGTCACAATCTATACAAATATATAAAGTTGAAGAGTTTGTTTGTTTGTTTGAACGCGCTAATCTCAGGAACTACCGAACCGAATTTAAAAATTCTTTCACTGTAAGGTTAAAGTTAAAAATTTATTGAGGAAGGCTATATGATATATGAAACATCACGCTAAGATGAAAAGGAAAGTAGCGGCAATAAAAAAATAGTGCGAAAACAATATTCAATGCGAAGCAATATTCAAAGCTTTCCTTGCGTGCGCTGACTAAACGGTAAAAGTTATTCAGAAATCATGTATTACAAAATTGTTCCCCTCTAAAAGTTCTAAATAAAAGTCCGCGACAGCATATGCCTAGCTTTTAAGGTTAACACACTAACAATTTTATGGTTATCAAAAGACTATATTACGGTTTTAAATTTTCCACGCGGGCTGAGCCGCGGGTGATTGCTAGTAAATAATAAGAGGGAAACTCGTATACTTCATCTTTATCTAATCACATAAAAAAGAGAGACTGATACAACCTCATTTTGTTTTCTCTTTATTGTCATACTAGTAATATCCCGAAGTTTCACCCGCGTAATTTTTTTTTTGAAAATGTAATACAGCCCATGTTGCTCAATAAAGATGCAGCTTTTCAATGGTGAAAGAATTTTTGTAATCGGTTCAGTAGCTTATGTGTGAAAACATTACAAACATACATACAAATTTTTCCTCTATTGACTCTATGCAGCCAATTCACACCTTCTCCACAGACAAAAGTTTCAAATAAACTTTAAAGGCCGCGTCACCATTATTTTCTTAGTTTCTCAAAAGTACTGTACACTCTAATGATGTTAGGACCAACTTACAACCTGTTTGGGAATTACAGGTCTATTTGCAGGGCTTCTTTAAACATGTCAAGGGATTTCTTGGCCTGAATAACATCACGCCCTAGTTTAGCAGATTGGCAGGTCTGTATGGGTCGTTTAAATTAGGTTACGAGACCTGCGGAATGTTTTGCTTAAGTTTATAATAATACTAAAGTCCGTCACACAAGATGGCGTCCCATTTGAACTTATGAAAGTAGGAATGCAAAGTAGCGTCCTGTTAATCATTCTTGAGTATCCTATTTACGTCTTAGAGAGGTTTTGTTCCCTTTTTTAAGTGTTTCAACAATGAAAATCTAAACAAAAGTAATAATAAAATCATTTTGCTATAATCCGCGATGAAATAAAATAAAAATATATATACTGCTAAATGTAGAGCGGACAATCCGTTTTCATACCTGATACATGTAGGATTCGTAAAAACACATGCACAAACCTCCACCACCGCCACCACACTATACAAGCACTACATACGTTCACTATCACAAATTCAACAATTGTTTTGCCCCGCAGCCGAAGCATTATAATTTTATTATAACTTTTTTATTATGGATCTCCGCAAAGTAACGCCTAATTTTATAAATTATTTAAAATGGGAATCTAGTTAAGTATAAAATGGTCATAGAACCAGTTTTTTTTTTTCGATCTGAATGTTGGGCAATGAAAAGAGATGAAAGAAGAGTGCTTGTAAATGAGATGAGAATGTGGATGAATGGTGGATGTGTGGTGTGATACAATTGGATAAAATACCAGTATATTAGAGGAAGTCTGAAAGTTCCGTCCATTATAGAAAATACGAGAATTGCAAGATTAAGATCATATGGACAAGATGGGGGATGGAAATTATGTGATCAAACGAGTGTTAAATATGAACGTGGATGGATATATAACAAGAGGGAGACCGAAAAAAAGATAGATAGATTATGTAAAGTATGACATGTATGTAAAGAAGTAGCGGCAGATTTGCAGATAATGGGAGAGGATAGAAGAGATATACATGTGCTGACCCTACTTAGAGTGGGAAAGGGCAGAAGAATGAAGAATGGGGAGAAACTCAAACACTTCCACCAAACTATTGTATTGTTCCCAATAAAAGTTATTATTATTATTATCTTCTTAAACTCACTCTCACCCGAGTTATATATACATATTATATAAGAATATATATATATATATATATATAATGTAAATAAAATACTGATAAATGTACTTATTAATACATAAATAGATAAAAGATGGGCGGAGGATCATACCCCGGCAGAGGAGACCAAACGGCAGGGGGTCAGGGCGACAGGTTGAGGAAACGACGAACTATTCTAGCCGAGTCCAGCAGTACCGCTTTCTGCATATTCGCTGCGATTATTATTATTAAACTATGTCCACGTTAAGGTGGTGGCTTCCCCTATTACTGGTTACGTCATCACCACTCCGCACTGTTTTTTTGGGTTTATTTGCCTATATTCTTTCTTACCTTTATCCCAATCCTTATCCAAATCCCCTTTATTATATTAAACTTAAGTATACAGGTAGCTTTAAACTTGGAGTACAAAGGGTTACTTTTAACTTATATTTTATAACTCACCCGTGATAAAGAATAATAGAGGAAAGGAAGAATACACAGGCCAGCACGTCGGCTCGACCAACCACTCCTGCGACCTGAAATGAACAAATAAACAACTGTACTTTTGAGATAAGTGAGGTAGGTATAAGCAAAAGGCATTCTGTATAAAATGGTCTTAAATTAGTTACATAAATATCTAAATGGGTGAAACTGTTTTGAACACATCCAAGAGGTCTTAACTACTTAAGACTTAACTTATTTTGACTTTATTTAGAGAAGCCAAGCTACTACAATTCACTACTACATTAACTACAATATCAATAATAGTTTTGCCCTGTATTAATGTATTTATGTATATATTTATTGAAAATTATATATGTACCTATGCCGTGTGGTATCTGGCTGGGTAGAATAGACCACCCTATTTCTTACCAAGGTGTCGTAAAGTACAACTAAGGTAAGTTGGCAGGCATGCAGCCGGTCGTAAAATACGTAGCCAAAGCATGTGACAACATGTTTATAACATCTTGTGTCTACCTCTCTTAGAGTGGGATAAGGGCAGGAGGATGTTGAGGATAGTGAAAGTAACGAAAATTATGTATTAAATGTAAAACCCTGTAATTTTGCAAATGTCTGCGATGCGACAATTGATTAAAGTAACGAAAATTATGTATTAATTATTAAATGCAAAACCCTGTAACTATGCAAATTTCTATTGATAAGTTTGATAATTTCCGCGAGTGATAAGGTACACTCGGCGACATTAATTAGGAGAATCGGCTGATTAATTGCCGGAAAATCGTTATGACGCCCTTTTGTCGCCAATCAATTTTGTTTTAACGAGGTTTATATCTGTCCGTCTGTGTAGAGCTGTAATAAGGTATATATAAATCTATACTAATAATGTAAACGCAAAATTTGGTCTGTCTGACTGTTACGCTTTCACGGCCAATCCACTGCACCAATATTGATGAAATTTGTTACACTTGAAGCTTATACAATGCGGTTAATGTAAATAAACCCCTTTTTTTAGGAGAAAACATATAGTTCAGAAATGTCGATATTTTAGGAGGAGAAAAAAAGTTTATTTGCCTGATTAAATAGCCGCCATGTACATAGTATGCGACTGGATAGAGTAGACCACCCTCACTTCTTGCCGGCATGTCGTAAAAGGCGACTAAGCTAAGTTAAGCTGCCGTGTGGTGTCCGGCTGAGTAGAATAGACCACTCTCATTTTTACCGAGGTGTCGTAAAAGGAGACTAGGGTAAGTTGACTATATATGTATTGACGAAATTTGATGTATATTATCGACATACGAGGGGTCACAAAAAGCTTGTGATACCTGTGTCGCGACTTAGCAGAGTTAGCAACTCATTCGATGGTCTCGGTATTCGCTTCTACAATAAAATTCCGCAATCCATACTAGACCAGTCTACAGAAAGGTTTTAATTAAGTGTAAGAGATATGCTTATACGTAAAGCATATTAGACAATTGAAGATTATTTAGATGATCAAAAGTCTGGATTTGAAAATCCTCTCAGCTTCATACAAGACTGCGGTTTAATAATGTAAAATTGTAAAATTGAAAATAAAAGATTGACCGCCGAGTTTCCCTCTGATTCTTCTCGGTAAGAGCAATATTCTGAACCAGTCATCATTAATCATATTGAGCCTTGACGATTCAAAAGTGCTTGAAAGAGCTTATTTGAATAAAGATTATTTTGATTTGATTTGTCGGCCGGTAGTTAAATACGTAGCCAAATCATGTGACAACATGTTTATAACATGTTGTGCCGACTCTAGGATAAGTGCAGGAGAATAATAATCGCAATGAAGAATTAAGATACCGATCATCATCATCTTCCTGCCCTTATCCTACTCTAAGTGGGGGTCGGCACAACATGTTATAAACATGCTGTCTCATGATTTGGCTGCGTTTTTACGACCGGCCGCCTGCCTGACGTCAACTTACCTCTGTCGTATTTTACGACACTTCGGTAAGAAAGAGGGTGGTCTATTCTGCTAAACCGGATACCACACGATGGGTCAACTTACCTTAGTCGCCTTTCACGACACCTCGGTAAGAAATGAGGGTGGTCTATTCTACTCAGCTGGATACCACACGGCGGGTTGACTTACCTTAGTCACCTTTTACGACACCTCGGTAAGAAATGAGGGTGGTACTAAAGAATCAAGATACCGATAAGACAAGTTATATAATCAAGAGACTCATTTTGAACTTTGCCAAATATAGTGCGCTGATCCCATAAATCCCTATCAGACTATGATAGCAATCAAGTGAAAAATGAAGACTACTTCAAGTTTCGATATAAATTGCATAGCGGTGGCAACTTTTCAAATTAAGCTCCGAGACCGGCCGAGACAAGTCCTGCAATCAGCTGGCTAATAGGAAAAGTTTAAGAATATTGCCTTCCAATAGTTCACATTAAGACTGTTTGTTCGGCTCGTCTATTTGTCTTCGTCTTGCGCTTCAACTTGGCGCGGTTTAATACGGAAAGACAAACATTAATCGAGTCATAAATTTCCCATCTTGCTTTACAATATCTAGACTCTTTATTATTACCTACTGTCAAGTCTAAGGTCATATACAAACAGAAAAAAATAACAGAATCAGAAGACAAGACTACACATAACAAGGCAAAATTAAAAAGACAAGACAAATCAGAACAAGATTAACGCCGATTTCAAAAACCGTTGACTACGATTCTGAATATTAAAATGGATGTATATTTTAGATTTCATTCGCATTTTTAATACGATATAAGCCGTAAATAAAACTCTGATTCAATAGTACTATCTCATGTTATTTGGTTCTATTGTCCAAGACACATTAAGTGGTTTTTTGGTTCTGAACTTAAAGTTAAGACAATTAAGTTAATTTCTTTTATATCCTACTGGGGTAAAAAATGTATTAAAGATTCATCACATTATATATAGTACAGATGAATTATTACTTGAGCAGATACATTTTTAAATGATTTGAGAGGACCTTGGTCATATTTTGACGACCTGGACCTTCAGTAATGGTTATGTTCTTTAGCCTATATGCCTTTACGAGGTCAGCGTCGTCTACAATATTTAAAAACATATTTATCGCTTTCGAAAAGTATAAAAACCTTTCAGAGGATATCGAGGACAAAAACCTAACTAATATTATCCGGATAATAGAAATAGTTCAAACAACCGGCAGGTAAGAGCAAAACTGTGTTCGTCCTCTAAGATTTCATCTAACATGTCTTGGGTAATATTATTCCGTGACAACCCTCCTTTGAATCCTGATTTTCTATATTATCATGCCCACGCAGTATATAAATAGAAATATGATAATTCCATTCACAAACTAAAAGCAGGGGACTCGTAGGTAAATTACGAAAACGGAGATTTGATGAAATCCATAAGGAAGGAATGAATTTAATGGAGATGAAAGAATCTGTAAAGCTATTAAAATGATAATCTAATATTATGATGTAGATATTTATTCATTATCATTCTCCTGCCGTTATCCCTCTCTAAGTAGGGTCAGCACATGTTTTATACACGTTTTTTTGTGAATTGGCTAGATATTTTACGATCGGCCGCCTGCTTAAGATCAACTTAACTTAGTCGCCTTTTACGACACCTTGGTCAGAAATGAGGGTGATTTATTCTACTCAGCCGGAAACCGCACGGCGAGATATATATATTCATTATAATATTTTATTACTAAATTATTGGTATAGTTCGGCGTGTTGATAAGCTGAAGTGAATGAGACAAGTAGTACTAAAAAACAGTTGAGTTTAGAAGGTCAAAAATTTAGGATTGGCGATTTCATATTTAAAAACGCGTCTAAGGACAGATGACTTAATGACAGTGGAAGGGATTCTTGCAGCACAGGATCTTATAATACGGATTTCTCTTAGGCCTATGGCCATTGGATGAAAATAAAGAAGAAGAATCCTATATTGTATTACTATTGCCTTTTATCCCATCGGGTGAGAAAATATATAATATATCCTGTAGAGATCTTTTTTTGTTGAAAACTCTCAAGTCAGCGTAGCTTATTCGTTGAACGGGTGGTCTCAAGAAATGAAAATAAGTAGGATAAAACCCTACCTACCCAATTCATTTTTTCTTTTTTTTAAGTTTTTTTTTATTTTGTAAAAAATTACTGAGCTAGGCTCAGTCAACCAGGTACTTAATGTAATAAAGACAACGATATAGTTTTATTTATCGGCCTGTTACTATCCTTCTGTAAGGCAAAGGCTTGCTTTCCCCTTTTTATAGGAGAGTTAGCCATCTCCGCGTAGAAACATAATTCTATAAATTCTCCTTTAGTTAAGTTCAATATAATTCAATTGTTCAACTCTTCGCAATTTCCAAAGCTATTTCTATTGATATTTGAGATACTTCCTTCACATAATTACACAATGGAAATCGAAACGGAACAAATCAACAACACAAATAGAAACCGCGTATTTGATTTTAATCTAAAGAAACCCCTTAAACACGCCCTCAACCCCCCTATTGCGAATAGGGGAGCGTTAAAAACAATAAATGTCCCGACATTGTTAATTAACGCAGAGTTCGGGAACGATGGAGTCTCTAATCTTGTTTACAGTTTCGCGCGGGATAAAGTTTGCTCAATGATGGATTGGGGCAACGGACACGGGCTTACAGCCATCATAACAATGGCTTAATACATCTACTAGGTTTTAACATAACTACAATGTCGAGAACATTATTGACTGGTGATCTTTAAAATATGCAAACAAATGCACTTAAACTTTTTTTTATCCGTTTACAACAAAAATGTACAAGTTATATCTATCTTAAATTACTTACACGCTAGGACTATACAAATCATGCCCGTGTTCCATAGTCCCAAGAATACTGGCAGCGTTTCCACCCTAAATCGCTAAGTAGATTTTTTGTGCCAAAAGAAGCCAGCCCTCTTGCAACCTGAAGATGCAATTAACCGAGGTGTTAAAACGGATATTTTTTTTTTTGCAATTTTTTTAGGGTCTTTACTGCAAACAGCACAAATATATAACTCTCGATGAGAGATCCATACTTCCGCCGTTTGCCGGATTCGGCCATTTCTGCCACAGCAACAGGTCTTGACGCTGTTTCTCTGATATGGGACGAGGCTAACGTATCAACGCATGTTGTGTTCCACATTATGGCCCGTCCCCGTTCCCAAGGAACCAGCGTTAAGCCGTCTGGTCCCTTGCCATCATCCCGACATATCCCAGAAGGCTTGAAAAGAGCAGGAATGTCATGATGAATACCTAAACTAATTTTAGATTAAAAAAATATGTCTTAGGAAAACGTTATGTATCTTTCAGAAAGCTTTATTATTTGGCATGCTTATTATAAGATTGTGATTTTAATTTTGTAGAAGCAAACTGAGACAAATGCTTTGAGGAATATTGGTAAAGCAATGTAGTCATCACAATTCTCATAAAACTGGATAAACCATAGAAAGATGTAAAACTAATGGTAGAATTTTTCAAAAATCCGCGTTTCTTTTTAAGAAAATCTATGAGTCTCTAATCTATAAGTGTAGAAACGACAATCCTCTCTCATACCTTTACATATACAATTGGTAATTGCACTTACCAAAAACTACAAATATCACTATCGCAGTGTAATATGGTGGTGATGATGATGCTGCACACATTCACTAGGACAATCTCAACAATAATTTCACCCCGTAACTGAGGTATAATCAGGAGATTTTGTGGTGTTAGTGATAGTTTGTGGTACGTGTCATTTCCAAAACGTATATATTAAGGTATTAAATCTACATTTAACTTCACCATTTTACTGCAGAATTTCGAAAAATAACGCCTTCTTCTATAACCGCCGCGTGGTATCCTGCTGAGTAAAACAGACCATCCTCATTTCTTACTGAGGCTACTAAGGAAAGTTGACGTCAGGCAGGCGGCCGTAAAATACAAAGACAAATCATGTAGCAACAAGTTTTATACATATTGTGACGACCCCGCTAGTGTGGGATAAGGGCAAGAGAATGATGAACGCCTATTTTTATAAATTGTAAAGATCTGTACTAATGTAAGAAATGTACTATATTTTTCTTCTATTCTTATTTAATGGTCTTGATTACTCCGGCAGTGACTAATCCCTTTCATAATAAATAAATGAAGTCCATAAAATAGTTTACGACATGTATCGAAGCTTTATCCTAAGAGTACAGCCTCCGGGGACGTAAACTTTTGATGGCAGACATTATGAAATATAGCAATGACCTTAGAGGCAATCGAGATAATGCGTCTCGGTTATGAACCGCGCGTGATAAAATAACCCATTATGATAGTGGCAACTATATAAAATTTAATAGAAGGTGAACCCATATGATTACTATACTTTTTTTTGTCAGGAAAACCCATTATGGGTCGTCACCGCTCGACGGGGACGAGCGGCGGCTATGTCGGACTCTCACCGACTTAAAATCTGACAGTGCTCTACTACGCTGCTGGTGGCGGGTATAGGGTACCCATGAAGACATTACCCCCATCCCCGCCATTAGCAACTCTGTAGCCCAGAGTGCGCCACCTCTGGGTCGGGGCCTCTCTAAAAGTGGCCCCTCCCTCCGCTGGACGATGCATCGGGAGCACCAGATGCACACGGTCTTGACATGATTACTATACTATCTTTACTTTTATCGTATTGATTACTAAAATATAAAGCCGTGTTGTACCCTGAGTAAAATAGATCACCCTCATTTTTTACTGAGGTGTCGCAAAAGGCGACTGAGGTACTTGACTAGCCGTATGGTGTCTCGCTGAGTAGAATAGACTACTCTCTTTCTTATCGAGGAGTCGCAAAAGATAAGTTCACTTGCCCTATGGTGTCCCGCTGAGTAGAACAGACCACTCTCTTCTCTCTTTCACTCAGCCAAATCATGTGACAACATGTTTATAACATATTGTGCCGGACCGACTTAGAGTAAGATAAGGGGCAGGAGGATAATGATTACTTAAATATAAAATTTTGATTATTTTTCAATCACTTCAACTTCTTAATTTTTGTACTGAAATAGTGTAATTTATGTTTTCATTAAAATTACATGAAATCTTATTTAAAGGCTCTAGACTATCATTAGGACATGTCCTTATAAAAGTCTTATTTTTTCGCAAATAATAAAGCAAGAAAAAAACAAAATCCAATCGGCTATTCTCTGTAATTCGCTGTTGTGTGGACTTATTGGTTGATCCATCAGTCGCCTGTCGCCTGTAACAGCAAAAACACCAACAAATGGCTATCCGATTGTTCCACCAAAGGCGCTAAGTGGGGAACAGCGCGAAACTCATCAGGAGACGGCAGGCCTTTTGCGACGGGCCATGATTGATGTTACAATTTCGTAACATTTTTACAAGCAACGCTATTCGTACTAATATTCGCTTTTATTGATGACAGATTTACACTTGACCACTTTTCAAAAAGAAATTACTCTGTAAAAGCTCACATAAATCAAATCAAAATAATCTTTTTCAACCACTTTTGAATAGTCGAGGATCAATAAGATAAATGATCAACTATTTCGGAATATTGCTCCACATAAAGAAACTCGGCAGTCAAATTTTTTGCAACCATTTTTAATTTACACTAGCTGTGCTCGCGGCTTCCCCCGCGTGTTGTTAGTGTGTCTCAAATTTTTTCCCGCGTGAATCCTGACACTGTGCACCCACTGTGCCCACACCCACTGTTCGAAGACTTTTGTCTTCAGGCACTGAGGTATCTTGAACGAAAAAATCATAGCTCCAATCCTTCTCTCCAAAAACGGTGACAGGAGGCGTATGCCCAGCAGTGGGATAGTAACAGTCCGCTATTTTACTTTTGTTTTTTCATCAATATTATGTATTAATATGTTCCTAAGCAATATTGTATAAGCGATTTCTTCACCAGCTAAGTAAAGAAAAATTCATAATATTATAAACAGGACCATAGGTCGTATTTTTGTTAGGACATGATTGATGAGGGCTTTGTATATTTTATAAGAAACGCCATTAATTTCGTCACGGCCCGAGCTTAATCTCTTCATTTACATATTTAAGAGCTATATTAAGATTCATGGTTGGAGAATTTAGTCATCATACTCCTGCCCTTATCTCACTCTAAGTGGGGTGGGCACAACATGTTATAAACATATGCCGCGTGGTATCCGAGTAGAAAATATCACCCTTATTTTTTACCAAGGTGCCATAAAATACTATTAAGGTAAGTTGACCCGCTGTGTGGTATCCGGTTGAGTAGAATAGACCACCCTCATTCTTACCGAGGTATCGTAAAAGGCAACTAAGGCAAGATAACCCACAGTACGGTATCCAGCTGAGTAGAATAGACCACCCTCATTTCTTATCGAGATGTCGTAAAAGGCGACTAAGGTAAATTGACCCGCCGAGTGGTATCCGGCTGAGTAGAATAGACCACTTTCTTTTTTACCGAGGTGACGTAAAAGGCGACTAAGGTAAGTTGATGTCAGGTAGGGCCGGTTGTAAAATACGTAGTCATCAAAGCCAAATCATGTTACAACATGCTTATAACATGTTGTGCCTACTCCACTCAGAGTGGGATAGGGGCAGGATGATGTTGTTCTAAACATGATATAGGTAAATAAATGATAAATAAAGAAATAAATACCGCATTTAAGTTTAAATCACAAACTAGTGCACGACTTTTGACCAAACAAAGTAGTCTCTTGAACATAACGAGGTCCTCGTATCCCACTAACTTTATTTCGCGGTCGCGCTCAAGTGAGATTCAATTTTGAAATTGTATCAAAGTGCTTTGATGAAATAACCTTGCTATTTTTCAAGTAGGTACTTCAAACTTATACTAACCTGAATTCATATATTGTGCTCCTTATTTTTAAAAGGTTATGCTGTAGTGTTTCAGTAAAATACTAGTCACGTAAATCGCAATGCTGACTATGTGAGTTTATGTTGAATTTTAGAAGGGTGGTGATTTATAGAGACATGATTCACCTATTGAAATCCATAGGGACAATTTTGGGACTATACTTAGTTCACTACGACAACCTAAGCGATTGTTTCATAACTGTTTCTTAACTTATAAAATCTACGACAATATAACTAACTAATCTTGCATAAATAAGGTATGCTAACGGGTTTTTGCGTCCTACACTAAGCTATTCTTACATTATAAACAAACTTGGACTCTTCTTCTTCTTCTTTGTCAACCGATGGACGTCCACTGCTGGACATAGGTCTCTTCATGAGATCTCCATATCACACGGTCTTGTGCCGCTTGGAAAAGCGGCATACCTTCATGGCATTAAAAACGTGGATTATAGCAATATAATTCTATCATAATTTCTGTTACTAGAAGTTTTTTGCAAATACAATTTGTCTGTACCAGAAAATTCCACGGTTAATGAAAATTGACTAAAGGCAGTTAACCGCGACGTCAGATTAAAGTCTCGGAGACGTCCCCGGCTCCAGTGGTGAGATTAATTCACTGCAGACGGATTAAGGCGCTTGGCAGCGCGGCCAAGTGCTGCAATTACCTGCAGCCGGCGCCGCAGCTAAGTAAACACCAGTTATTTACATTTAAAATGCGGATTAACATTTGAGGAGCCAAGTGTAATTCAGAAAGAAGAAGTTGTACATATTTAAGCAGTAGCGTTGACTATTCAAAAGCACTTGTTTACTAGTATATATGAATAAAAAATAAATTCTCTAGCAAAAATGTACAAGTTTTTTATTTTTTTTATACAGGAAAATACCCCTTATGAGTACCGCCGCCCGACAGGGACAGGCCGCGATTATGTTGGACTCGCACCGACTAAAGCGACCTGTATGCTCCACCACGCTGCCGGTGGCAAGGACAGGGTTTCGTTGTACACATTGCCCCCATCATCGCTGACAGCTCTGATCCCAGAGAACACCTCCGGGTAGAGACCCCTCGAAAGAGAAGCCCCCCTCCGCCAACCGGTGCATCGTGAGCACCAGATGCATTGACCGCCTCGGGGACCTGTAAGCCAGACTTCCGATAGGCAAGTCGCTACCACATGGACTCACCAGATCCAGAACAAAAGTTCCCGGAACCGCTCCACCGCAGAGCAGAAGGAGGCTACTCTGCTCGCGATCGCTTCCTGCCCACCGTGTCAAAAATGTAGAAGTTATATCTATCGTAAATTACTTACGCGCTAGTACTATATAAATCATGCCCTTTGGTCCCAAGAATGCTGGCAGCGTTTCCGCGCTGAATCACTAAGGTGATTCTTTGTGCGAAAAAGGAGCCAGCCCTCTTGTCACCTGAAGAGGCAATTAACCCGTGTATGAAAACGATAAGAATAATTTGATTTCAATTTATGTCGGCGATGATCGTTGATCGAGTGATCGTTTATAATCGGCACGATCTTATGCCACTAGATCCGGGTGGCGGAAGATCGTGTATCGTGGAAGTCTTTGGAGACCTATGTCGAACAGTGTATGTATATTGGTTGACGAGATACCGAGACATACAATCATACGTATGATGCCAGCTATTCCATTTGATGCGTGTCTGAAAACTGATAATTCCCGGGCTGTAGACGATCGTAGGCGATCATGGACGATAATTGGCAAGTACAACCGAGTATGCCCTCTACACGATCGTGCATGCGCATAACCGTTTGTAATCGCTGATTATAAACACGAGCCTTTAAATTAGCGTTACCCGCGAATTGAATGAATGAATGAAATTAATGATATTGTGGATTTAGCATCTACGTTAAGTGCTTGGCTGGAAGAGATTCTGATTCAGGAATAAACCCGCTGTAAATTTTTGTATTAGTTTAAATATTAATGTGTGTGCAATAAAGAGAATGTAAACAAACAATGTGTTTTATTCCCAAAAGAAAAATAGGATTTTATTTCCTCTGAAATATGGGCATTATTTATACTAAATTTGACCAATATTCGTTAAGCTGATAAGCCAAGAAAGCATAATAGACATTTCTTACATTTTTTAAATATTTAAAAAAAAATAAACAATAGCCAATCATGAAAGTAGTTGTAAAATTATACCTAAAAAGCAATTTCCAATTTCGGTGACATTTCTACTTGAGAGGTTTATAAACTACTCGAAATAAACGATCTTGGCGCTCTTCCCAATTAGCGGAAGCTTACCTGAAGATAAAATGCACTGGCTGACAAAGTACGGAAAGTGAAGTAACTATTAAATATAAATGCGAAAGTTTGTCTGTATGTTTCATACTGTTGGAACAATTTTAATGATTAATATAAACAATAAAACATCTCTTTTCAAATACAACGAGCTTTATGAAGATTTTCCAGGTAGATTAGGTTAGGATTTTTATGCTTAAAGACTGTCATTTATGCAAGTTCTATAAGTTAACATACATGTAAATAATGTAGTTTATTATTCAAGTTTTGTCAAAGTCAAGTTTGTAAGTTTAAGAAGTAGGTTATATATCACGATACGCGATATATATAGGAGGTTCTTATTAAAAAAAAGACATATAACTATTTTACTGTAATCCGCCATTGTTAAGAGAATCTATGTGATGCTAAGTGTATGACGCAGGCAACATTCACATACCCCTATACAGGACAAGTCACCACACGTATCACAAAACGCCACCACCATCAATCCACACAAGCACTATACACACTCACTACTACAATCTCTACGATCGTTTCACCCGACACCGAAGCATCATCAGGAAGATAGGTACCATTACAAAACCGTACAGCATCGTACCGCCGTATATATATGAGTATAGTTGAATTTATGATAAGGTAGGATAATCACGGAAACCTCGCAAAGGCTTTTAGTGAACATTTGTTTTAAAGTTTATATATACAAATTGTTTGTGTCCCTTCAAGCTTAAAGTTCGTGTAAGGTGATTCACCCCTGGAAGTTTCCAGTTATTATCAGTTAGCGTGAAGTCATCTAAGTGCCATCGTGGTAATCAGACCAGAGTGCCTTCACTAGTTCAATCAAACTTTGCATCTGATAGAATATGTAATTTACAAGTTCACTTTTCCTAATTTTGATTTATGTTACAACAATTTTTAATGAGGGTCCAATATATAGAAACAAATTGAGTTTTGAAAAAGTAGTATTAATGTGGTATCCGCCTGAGTAGAATAAACTACCCTTTTTCTTAACGCGGTGTCGAAAAGGCACCACCAGGAAGAAAAGAAAGGAAGAATGGTAGTCTGCTGCAACGATTTTAATTTTTTTTCAAACAATCTTTATAATGAATCAGCAGATATTCCTATAAAGTTTGGTGATGGACGGAACATTTTTTTTAACTGTCAATGACGGTCGTGTTTTTATGGGAAATTGAAACCTGATTTAGTCACAGCACTGCGTGGACCTTTATTAATGAATATAAACGGTAACAGTTAAGCAAATGCAATAAGGAGCCCACCGTCGTGCCCTGAGCTTGAATTGCTGATCTAATAAAAGCCTGCATCTCTGTCTCGATGAATATTCATATCTTTTTACACGGATCTTCCATTAAATACTGGATTAAGTTAGCAAGGTTTTGTCTTGATATTCCGTTTAGCTAAGTTTTTAGTAAACTTTTTGCGCATTATAAATATATAGTCTAACCTTATATCAGAAAATGAAATATTCTCCTTAATTTCAATATTCTCTTTTACATCTTATCCTTCTTAAAATCTGTCCGAAGTAGATGCTGCTCCTAATTTTTCACCCACAAAATTCCCTTTTCCAAAAATAGTCATTCCTTTTATTATCATAAGCCATTTTCGCCTTATTATACTCTATACTTTTTTCAAAAACCCCATGTCTATGCTTGACATATTATTTTTTAATCATAACTTATATAAATACAGAAAGCCTACTATACTCTTCAAGAATATTTAGAAGATAAGAATGTGTGGATATAGCTCTCTTTGAACCTGTACAAGACA
This sequence comes from Morpho helenor, assembly GCA_029227775.1. NCBI lineage: Eukaryota > Metazoa > Arthropoda > Insecta > Lepidoptera > Nymphalidae > Morpho > Morpho helenor. The sequence continues at coordinate 18,067,830 of JARGCU010000028.1, read as the reverse complement.
GTAACAACTTAATGTAAATAATATTAAGAATTATATTTTTAAAAGAGCAACCGCCGAGTTTCTTGCTGGCTCTTCTCGGTAGGAACAGCTTTCCGAACCAGCAGTAGAGTTGATTCAAAAGCACTTGTTTACAAGTTTATTTGAATAAAGAATATTTTGAATTTTGAATTTTTTTGAATTTATATATGCTTAACATTCATCATTCTCCTGCCCTTATCCTACTCTAAGCGAGGTCGCCACAGCATGTTATAAACATGTTCTCGCAGGATTTGGCTACGTATTTTACGACCGGCCGCCTGTCTGTCCTACCTACCTTAGTTGCCTTTTGAAACACCTCGGTAAGAAAGAGGGAGATCTATTCTACTCAACCGGATACCATACGGTGGGTCAACTTACCTTAGTCGCTTTTCACGACACCTCGGTAAGAAATGAGGGTGGTCTATTTCATATAAATTAAATTTTGGTACTATTGAACCTTATATACCAGGCTAAAATATACAATACAACAATTCCATTTTTTTGTTCAGCAAGTTAGCATTTATTCGAATTCTATTGAAACATCAGTATGAGAAAACTAAAGAAATAAAGTTAGCAATGATTTGGTTTAAATATAGAGCCATTTTGAATTCCCCCAAATTGTGTTGGTCGTGGTGAAGCCAGGTCACGTAGGGGACAATTAGCGTTTCTCGGGAGATGAAAGGAAGCTGCTAAATGAATCCCAATTGTTCCATTGTTTAACGACTACTTGCGAGTTTTAGGTTTTTATTTCAAAAAATACAAATATATATAGTGAATTCGAAAAATAGGATCTTCCAAACGCTCGAATATTAGCTTAAATAAGATAATTTGTAAATTTAGGTGTTGCTTTGCGGAGTTTCATAATAAAAGAATACATAACGATGATGTCATTTTGCTATATTTCATGATTGTAATATTAATATTATTATATTAAAACGAATGTGTCTAATTGATAATTGCAATTTATCACGCTTTTCAGTGAGGGAAAACATCGTGTGGAAACCTGCATATCTCTAGAGAATTCAAGGGATATTAGTAACCTACAAATCCGCATTAGAGCAGCATGATTGCATGGGGGAAGATTTTAATTTTATTTACAAACTAATTTATAGAATTAGGCGTTACTTTGTGGAGATCTATAATACAAAAGTAATAATAAAATTATTTTGCTATTGCCCTCAATAAAGTAAATAGAAAATTTATATAACGCTAAATATAGAGTGGACAATCCGTTTTCATACCTGAAATAAGGTAAGTTGACCCGACGTGTTGTATCCGGCTGAGTAGAATAGACCACCCTCTTTCTTACCAAGGTGTCGTAAAATACGAATAAGTTAAGTTGATGTCAGGCAGGCGGCCGGTCATAAAATACGTAACCAAATCATGTGACAGCATATTTATAACATGTTGTTCTTACCCCACTTAGAGTGGGATAAGGGCAGAAGAATGATAATAATAGCACACCTACCCAACTCCCAACTTTGTAATTACAGAGAGGCAAAGTTGTCGTTTTGATTGTGCCCCGCTCCTGTTATTCAGCAGATAAATATAATTACCCTTATTGCGAGGTCGTGCATGTTTGAGCTATTAATTTGTACTGGAGTCAGCTCGGGCGTGAAATTTAATTATAATTGTATAATAATTACACGACTTGGTATGCAAAAGTTCATTATCAACATTCTGGTACTGTCAGGTACGCAAGTGTTTGACATGTAGTTGATATGATAAATAACTTTGCGTTATATACAAGCTGTAATTGCGATTTCGAATTTATTTAAGTAATGAAGTATAGAATTAGGCGTTAGCGGAGATCCATAATACAAAAGTAATAATAAAATTATTTTGCTATAATCCGCGAAGAAGTAAAATAGAAAATATATATAATGCTAAATGTAAGTGGGCAATCGGTTATCATATCTGATACATGCAGAATTCTTAAAAAACACGACAACACTCCACGACCAAAATCGCAAAGCAAGCTTGTCTATCACCTGATGTTGCTTCGGTTGCGGGGCGAAACTATTGTTGAGTTTGTGATAGTGAATGTATGTAGTGCTTGTGTATTATGGTGGCGGTGGTGGAGGTTTTTGCATGTGTTTTTTAAGAATCCTGCATGTATCAGGTATGATAACCGATTGCCCACTTACATTTAGCATTATATATATTTTGTATTTTACTTCTTCGCGGATTATAGCAAAATAATTTTATTATTACTTTTGTAATGAAATATCAATAACGTACTATAAATAACAATTTAATTTAACATAATATCAAATCAAATTGCCGTGTGGTATCCGGCTGAGTAAAATAAACCACCCTTATTAAGTGAGGTGTCTTAAAACGCGGCAAAGGTAAGTCAACCCGCATCCGATTGAGTAGAATAGACAAACCTGTTTCTTACCTCTCTCTATAGTCGGTCCCTCATTTCTGAGGATCGTGATCACCGTAGAGTTGTCAGTCAGTAGATTGGTGGCGTATAATATCTTTCCAGCGGTTCCTGTCCCCGGCCATGAGAACAGCGTCATGAAAGTTGATAGCGCCGGTGGTCTTTAGCTGATCAGACCATCTAGTTGGGGATCTTCCTCGTGACCTTTTGCCTTCGACGTTTCCACTCACTATGAGTTTTTCCAAACTTTCATCTCCACGGCGTGTTATATGGCCAAAATAGCGAAGGATGCGTTGGAGACATATGGTTGAAAGGCGTGTTTTTATTTTTAGTACCGATAAAATTGATGCATTTGTGCGTTTGGCCGTCCATGGGATACGGAGCATTCGCCGCCAACACCACATTTCGAATGCATCAATTCTTTGTCTCTCTCTTGCGTGAATAGTCCAAGTCTCTACGCCGTATAAAAAGATGGAGAATATAATTGTTTGTACCAGGCGCAGTTTAGTCCTATTTGAGATATTTCGGTTTCTCCATATGTTACTCAATCTCGTCATTGCATCCTTTGCCATAGCTATTCTTCGTTTGATATCAGAAACACAGCTGCCATCATTAGAGATGAGAGAACCCAGGTAATTGTACTTATCTACTTTGTCGATCCCTTGAATTAGGTCAGACTCAGAAAGTTTGCCAGCTCTGTCTATTACCATTAGCTTGGTTTTGCTTCGGTTAATGGCAAGTCCCAAATTGTTGCTTTCCGATTCCAGTTTCCAAAGTAGCTCACCCATATCTTTGTACGATGTCGCTAGTAATAAAGTATCATCGGCGTATCGTAAGTTTGCCAATCTCTTGCCTCCAATCTTAAACCCTCTGTCCCAGTTTTCCATGGTCTTTCTGATTATATACTCCCCGTATATGTTAAAAAGCATGGGAGAAAGAATGCACCCTTGACGCACGCCTTTCTTCGTGTTAAAAGCCCTTGATAAACTACCTTCGAGTTTTACGTAAGATTGGTTACAGCTATATAGATTAGCAATTATGGCAATTAGATGTTCAGGCACTCCCATTTCCAGAAGTATGTGCCACAGTTTTTCCCAACAGACACAATCGAATGCTTTGCTGTAATCGATAAAACACAACAGCACTGGATAATTGAATTCACGGCTTTTTTCAATAATTTGCCGTACATTCAGGATCTGTTCTCTCGTACCCCTGCCCTTTACAAATCCTGCTTGCTCTTCTGGGATTTGTCTGTTAAGGAAATTTCTCAAACGTTCGTTTATAATATGCAGCATAATTTTACTAGCATGGGAAATAAGTGATATTGTTCTATAATTAGAACACTTTGTTTTTGAGCCCTTCTTATGCAGTGGTACAAGGACAGATTCGATCCAGTCGCTAGGCCATACTCCTGTAGTCCATATTATCTTACAGATATTTGTTAATATCTTCTTTCCCAATGGACCCATTATTTTTAAAAGTTCTGCTGGAATGCAATCTTTTCCAGGTGATTTGTTAATTTTTAGTGCTTCTATTGCTCGCTCGACTTCCGAATCCATAATAGTTGGCTCTTGGTTGTTAGCTGAAATCCTGGAGAATTGGGTAGACGTATTTTGGTCAAGATAAAGTTCGGAGCAGTACTGTCTCCACCGTTCCAGAACTACGTCTAGCTCATTTAAAAGCTGGCCATCCTTGTCCTCTATAGCCCAACTCTTCACATTTCTTGTTTTACTAAGCTCATAGACTTTTCGGAATAGATGCTTGGTATCATTCTTCGTCGCACAACGTTCGATTTCGCAACAGATGTTATTTATATGGTCGTTTATGTCTCTTCGACACAGCCTTTGTATTTGTTGACACCAACCTGAATAAACTTTAAGATCCTCAGCCGACACTAAACCTTTTTCTTTTAGCTTTCGCCTTTGTAGAATGGCTAAAGTCGTGTCTGACTTAAAATGGCTTTTCATGACAGTGCTTTTTGGGATTTTATACTTTGTCGCTTGGTCAATGGTTGCTTTTTTGAGAGATTCCCATAACGAGTTGCTGTCGCTGTGATGTTTACTTGCCTGTATCTCAACAAGTTTACTCTCCAGTCCGTTTCGAAAGTTAGTTTTATCGACATTTTTAAGATTCTGGCTAGGTATCCGTTTGTAAATTTTCTTTAGCCTCAGTTTAAAAGTGCACATAAGTAACTGATGATCGCTTCCACAATCCGCACCTGGATAAGTTTTTGCATTGAGTATAGATGATCTCCATCGTGTTTGAATCATTATATAGTCTATCTGGTTTTTGTATTTATTTCCAGGAGATACCCACGTATATGTCGGCGCGTGACCAGGCTGCATGCCTGCATCCATTGCCTCTCCGTGAAGAAGCCAATAAAAACAAGAGGAAACTCACAAAAATACTAAAAACTCGTAGAGAAAACACTTTTATTCAATTTTACAACTTGAACTGTCTTTAACCATACATGAATCATTGAATGCCCCTTAATGCTACCCGCCCTTTTTTTAAGAATGGCGCCATTCTAGTTACAATCGATTTAGTTACCATTTTCTCGGTACCTATATTTATTTTGAATAGTTGTAAATTACAAATATAGTCACTCTTCCAATTTAAACACCCTTTCTTTTATAACATAATTTTATCACATAGTTAATGATATTTAAACATTTTATTTAATATAAAACTTATCAATGACAGGAAATGTGTAGTCAATTGTTAAATTATTTATTCCAGAATTCAAGAAAATGTAAAGTACAGTCTTAAATAGTTTTAATATATAGAGATATTATTTTTAAATGAATTTATGTAATACAATTAATAATTTTACTTAATGAAAGATAGTTATTAATATTTAACACATCAAAACAATCATCAATCAAAACAATGTTCATTTTAAATAAAATTAGTATTTACAAATCAAATAACTGATAATTTATTTAATTATTATTTATAGTATTTGCCTATATATAAGAATTATTGAAAACAATCTAATTTTATATATAAGAACTATTATGACCAAAATTAAAATACAAATAAGGATCTGTTTAATTAAAAAAAGCATATATAAAGATTATAATTACTTAATTAATCCTAAAATAATTAAACAATTGAAATTTAATAATTCTATACATTACAATTAGTCTTAAATATTTAAAAACTAATAAAAATCTCTAAATTCATCGGATTAGTACCTTCGATATTCAATAGATGTCGCAGCTGAATTTTACAATTTGATGCTTAGAGTCGCTGCTAGATGGCGCTATTTGATAGCGCCCACACGGCCATACTGACTCAAGCGCGCTCTCTGCGCTTACCTTAGCTGTTAATTCTTTTTTTTTTTAAATTTAATAACGTATCACCAATAAATACAGAAATACAATTTACCTTTGTTAAATATTATCCTTATATATTAATTTTTACAATAAATATCAGGAAACTTACCGAACCAAAACTTGACAAAACTAAGAAAATTACAATCATTTGAACTTTTTCATTACAACCAAATCATTATACATCAACATCAAAATCGCTTAAAACGTCGTATTTGATTATTTTATTAACAACATCAGTTATCATCATCATTTAGCGACATCAAAAACGTTTTACATCAAAACATTTAACATTTAACTAAACATGCTAATGAAAATCATTTAACATCAGAATTATTTAACAACATAAAAACCAAAAATAATTTTATTACCCCACAAATACGAATGGCATCACCCTGGGATGAGCGCACAAGGCATCACCCCTACGGGATCTAGCCAAACCACAAGGCATCACCCATACGGGATCTAGCCCTCACACAAGGCGCACCCTTACTGGGATCTAGCCTTCACATGGCGCACCCACACTGGGATCTAACCATCACACGGCGCACCCATACTGGGATCTAGCCATCATACAAGGCGCACCCTTAACTGGGATCTAGCCTTCACATGGCGCACCCATACTGGGATCTAACCATCACACGGCGCACCCATACTGGGATCTAGCCATCACACAAGGCGCACCCATACTGGGATCTAGCCTCCAAGACCGGGAAAAGGAAACGCGCGTTGGCCAGACGGCGTTATAAGGAAGGATAGTTGGATAAGGTAAGGTGAGATAAATAAATAAAACGCAAATCCATATTTTTTTATTAATTAGAAGCGTTTAAAACAGGCAAACCAGAAGGTAGGTCATAGTTATTACTATGCCCACACGGCCGATCCATCACTCAAATTATTGTCAAAACGGTCTACATGACGGCGCGAGAGTAACACGAAATCACCAAATTTTTTTTAAGCAAAAAAATATGCAAAAGTAAAAAAAAACCTTTATTTTTAAGAAATCGCTCGTCCATCCTTTTTTTTTATATCTATAATTCAAACAAAAGACTAGAGATCATTAAATAACTCATCACTGTTGATTTTTAAATCGGTATTAAACATTTTTTTTTTTAATAAAATTTCCTTTTGCCTCTTTGTAAATATCAGAACGTTAAGGTTTGTGATATTTAAATATTTAACTGGGAGTCAAAAATAGTTCGAACTGAAGAAAATTTATAATTTAATAATAAATTTAATGTTTATTATATTAAACTGCAGGTTTTTTTTTTTAAACGAATCACTTGAAGAAACGTGATTACCGGTAGAAAGTTGGTCTGAATTAGTAATATTGATATCGATTAAATTTCGTATCGTTAATTATAGTGAAATTACTTCACTAGTAAATAAAACAAATCTCATTTATTTTTTATTAATGCTATCGCCAAGACCTTTCAAAACGTCGAAACCAACTAGTAAGTTAAATCGTATTTATGAATCTAACATATTAAAATTATATTCAATGGGAGTATAGTTGTTGTTACTAAATTGGTTATATTCAGATTCAAAATGATAGGTTACCCCTATAATTCCTAAAAAGATAAAAACCACCTTTGTTAATGAGCAATCCGCCCCAGTGTTAAATTTATACTAATATATAAAGCAGAAGAGGTTGTTTGTTTGTATGTTTGTTTGAACGCGCTAATCTCAGGAACCACTGGACCAATTTAAAAAATTCTTACAGTGTCAGACAGTCCATTTATCGAGGAAGGCTATAAGCTATATAACATCACGCTAAGATGAATAGGAGAGGAGTAGCAATTACAAAATATAACGAAAACAAAACTTAAAGCTTTTCTTGCGTGCGTTGAGCAAACGGTAAAAGTTATTCAAAAATCATGTATCACAAAATTGTTCCCCTCTAAAAGTTTTAAATACAAGTCCGCGACATCATATGTCCAGCTTTTAAGGTTATCCCACTTTAAAACATTTTTATGGTTATCAAAATACTATATGACGGTTTCAATGTTTCCACACGAGCGGAGCTGCTGGCAATTGCTAGTAGATAATAAAATTACCTACTTTTTCCCCTTTATCATATTGTGATCTGAATTAGAGGGCTGATAATTGACGTTTTTATTTTGAGCCATCAAACGTTCATTATTTTGACGCCGGAAGCAATCTTTTTCAAGATGACCCTTCAGGTGACAATAATCACATTTTATTACTCCCTTACTATTTGAATTTTTTGTATTTGGTTCATGAATATATGAAACTAAAGTACTAGAATTCAACTCATATTTACAATCACGAGAACGATGTCCAGGCTTATTACAAGTAAAACAAGTAATTGCCTCCCTCCTAGAAGGACCGGGTTCGAGGAAGCAATTTTTTTTATTATCTAATCTTTCCATTTTAGGGGCTTCTATTTTTCGTTTGCGAAAAGTTTTTAAAACTGATATTAATTTGGGGAAAGAATCAGGCGTATTTCGTAATAACTCAGATCGTACAAACTCAGGACAAATACCTGTGATTAAAGCGTCTACCATTTCTGCATCCGAAGCCTCTGGCCTGACCCTTTTGAACAGAGTCCACGCTGTAGTGGCGTACTCAGCATAAGTAGTCGCTTGTTCTGAAGTATATGCCCTCCATTTTTGGACATCATCGGCATATCGGAATTCCCTGTTCCATGGTGAACGTAGGATCTGGAGGGTGTGGTACCGGATCACCGGTTGGTCCCACCGCTGCTGTCGGCGCGTGACCAGGCTGCATGCCTGCATCCATTGCCTCTCCGTGAAGAAGCCAATAAAAACAAGAGGAAACTCACAAAAATACTAAAAACTCGTAGAGAAAACACTTTTATTCAATTTTACAACTTGAACTGTCTTTAACCATACATGAATCATTGAATGCCCCTTAATGCTACCCGCCCTTTTTTTAAGAATGGCGCCATTCTAGTTACAATCGATTTAGTTACCATTTTCTCGGTACCTATATTTATTTTGAATAGTTGTAAATTACAAATATAGTCACTCTTCCAATTTAAACACCCTTTCTTTTATAACATAATTTTATCACATAGTTAATGATATTTAAACATTTTATTTAATATAAAACTTATCAATGACAGGAAATGTGTAGTCAATTGTTAAATTATTTATTCCAGAATTCAAGAAAATGTAAAGTACAGTCTTAAATAGTTTTAATATATAGAGATATTATTTTTAAATGAATTTATGTAATACAATTAATAATTTTACTTAATGAAAGATAGTTATTAATATTTAACACATCAAAACAATCATCAATCAAAACAATGTTCATTTTAAATAAAATTAGTATTTACAAATCAAATAACTGATAATTTATTTAATTATTATTTATAGTATTTGCCTATATATAAGAATTATTGAAAACAATCTAATTTTATATATAAGAACTATTATGACCAAAATTAAAATACAAATAAGGATCTGTTTAATTAAAAAAAGCATATATAAAGATTATAATTACTTAATTAATCCTAAAATAATTAAACAATTGAAATTTAATAATTCTATACATTACAATTAGTCTTAAATATTTAAAAACTAATAAAAATCTCTAAATTCATCGGATTAGTACCTTCGATATTCAATAGATGTCGCAGCTGAATTTTACAATTTGATGCTTAGAGTCGCTGCTAGATGGCGCTATTTGATAGCGCCCACATATACAAACGTCGAATGTGGTGTTGGAAACAAGTATTCATCAGAGTGAGGTTTTCTTCGCCACAAAATTGTAACAATCTCTCTCCCCTTTCGTTTCGTTCTCCTATTCCGTACATTCCCACATGACGTCTCAGATGATCATCTTCCACCGTGACGCCGATTTTAGCATTTAAGTCACCTATGATCATTGTGACTTCCCGTTTAGGTATTTCTCTCATAGTTTCCGATAGAAGACTATAGAAAGCCTCTATTTCTTCATCAGTAGATTGAGCTGTCGGTGCATAAATTTGAATGATATTGACTTTACAGGGTTTGGCATTTAGTTTGATTGTGAGAATCCTATCGCTTATAGATTTATATCCTAGTATGCACTTGTCAAATTTTGGTGGAATAATGAAAGCTACTCCTCGCGTGCTGTGATTTTCAGGTCCTGAGAAATATATTGTATTTCCCTGGTCAGATGTAAAATGTCCGGAACCTTTCCAGTGAGTTTCACTGATACCAAGTATATTTATGTTCTTTCGTTGCATTTCTTTTTCAACAACAGTTAGTTTTCCATCTTGATTTAAGCCTCGTACATTCCAGGTCCCAATGGAGTATATCTGTTTAGCTGACGATGATGGAGCTGTCCCCACACCAGGTTTGTAAGTTCCTTGCCGCATCGTCTGGTGGGTCACGTTGACAAGGCCGGTAACATATTTCACACCACCTTGCCCGGGAGGGTGGCGCCGGGCGTTAGCCGGATCGCATGACAAAATCGCATCTCTCGTTGTTGTATTCATTGGTGATTTTCTTGGGAAATTAGTGCAGTGGTTTCCCATTGCCTTCTGCACCAGTCTTTTAGGGGTTATTTTCTCCCAAGGCCACTGATAGCCTCTACCAGTTGGTTTCCCAACAGTAGTATGGTTATACCGCCATTGGTCGGTCGCCAGAGCCTCGTCCGTAGTTTAGCAGGAAGCACCACGTGCAGGTGAGGTTGACAGTTGGATTGGCTTGGGATGTTTTCGCCACTCCCTTACTCCCTTGTTTCTTACCAAGATGTCGTAAAATCAGACTAAGGTAAGCTGACGTCAGGCAGGCGGCCGGTCGTAAAATACGTAGACAATGTAACAACATGTGCCGACCACACTTAAAGTAGGAAAATGTGGAGGATGAAATCAAATCAAAATAATCTTTATCAAGTAATTTTTTGCAAGCATATTTGAATAGCGAAGGTTCAATTAGCTATAATGAACTTAGATTTAATGGCTGTCAAGCTTTAAAATTTTCAATTTACAAAATAAAACCACAGTCCTGTATGAAAGCTCTATATGTATTGTTTAAAAACTTTGCATGTATTTTCAAATTATATAAAGAAATTTAAATTATAATAAAAAGTAATGATATTATGATAGAGTAAGGAACTGATTGTAAAATTTATTATTCATATTTAGGTTCATGATATATATTATAGTATTATTAATCGCATTTGCAATCAAGTAAAGTTTTTTCTATTTCTATATTTTTATCTAGTGTCCGAATAAGTAAGTGTTTTTAAAGGTTTTTTTTTTGCAAGAATATAAGATCAAAATACATTAAATTTCATCAATATTGCGTTAGTACCATTTATATTCTATATCTATTATAAAATAAAGTTCCCAGAACCTGTTTGTCTGTATTTAATTGATTTTCTCTAAATTTAAAGAACGGATTTTTGTAAGGTTTTTACTAAAAAGTACTTTCAATTCTTCCGGATGCTTTCGTTTAATAGTACATAACAGTTTTATGTAAATTGTGTTAAAGATCGCGCGGTTGCATAAAAACTGCCTGCTGTGATATTTAGTCGCGTACGCTGTCTAAACTGTAAAAAATACACTGAAGTAATGTACAAGAGAATTGTAGATCTACAAAAATCCTACAAAAATCCTCGACAACTCTTGATCCGCTCTTATGGATAACTCACAATAACTTTATGTTCAAAATTTCATTTAATTCGGGAAATTTTGTGACACTTATTTCTACGCGAGCGACGCTGCTGGCACAGCTAGTTTATAATAAAATTTCATTCAAGATTAAACAAATTGTTTCATTTTATCTCCCAAGATCGGGAACTGAGTAATAAATAATGTAAATACGAACTTGTATTTTACATTTCTTATTTACATCAGAAGCTGGAGTGAGATAAAATGTATTGGATTTATGTATAAAGCAATACGCGGCGCGGAATTTTCCGATTCCACCAAGATTGAACAGCACAATCCGTTATTGGATTGTGCTCAGCTTAATTCAGTTACATTTATTCATACGAACGAAGCGCCCTCCCGGCGTCAAAATCTATGAATTATACGTGCTGAAATCCGTTACAAAAACGTGCGGTTTTAGCTTTTTACAACTTTGGTTAACGAGATTCCTTTCATCGTCAGCTTGATACAAGAATACGGTTTAATAACGTAATAATAATATCAAATGTTTAAAAGATTGATCGCCGAGTTTCTTGCTGTTTCTTCTCGGTAAGAGCAACACTCCGAACCAGTTGCTTCATTAATCATAATTTATAGAAGTAGGCCTTACTTTGCGGAGATCCATAATACAATAGTAATAATAAATTTCATCGGGGTTTATAGCTAAAAGATTTTATTATTACTTATCCTTGACGTTTTAAAGTGCTTGTAAGAGCATATTCGATTTGATTTGTTTTAATTTGATTTGATTTCTGGTATTGAAAGCAGGTTAACCGCCTGCACCAACGGCCAGTGAAGTTTTTTCTCAATTGTGTTGTATTACATTAGTCCGATATACTTATTCAATTGTATCAAATTAAATGTATATTGTTCTAGGGTCCATAAGAGCGTGACAGACAGACAAAATTATTAACAGAGTGACTTTCGTCTCCATAATATTAATACGGATATAAGTCCAATTCGGGTCACGGGTTCAAATCCCGGGCAAGCACCAATAAGTTTTCTGTTAAATTGCAATTTTTCACACGCTTTTCGCTGAAGAAAAACATCGCGAGAAAAGCTGCATATCTCTAGACAATTCTGGGGATATGTCTAACCTACCAATCGACATTGGAGCATCGTGGTATTTCTTATCTTCAATCCCTCTCTCCAAAAACGGGGAGGAGGCCTATGCCAAGCAGTGGGATAGTAACAGACCGTTACTTTAAGCACAATTCATTGCTCCAGAATATTATGAAACGATTCAAAGTTCAAACAAGTGTATTACTTCAAGCCTGGGAACAAATATCAGCCGCACCGTGCCCCGAGTGTTATCTGATGGTTAATAAACAACATTAATCCGGCGGCAGGTAATGGTTCTGATAACACGCCGCCCTCAGCTGCTAATGCCCCATTATCCTCCCATATACCCTCTGTCACTTTTAGCGGCCAAATACTGGAATATACCGCTTCCGTATTCATAAAATGAAAATTTAAGTATATCTATACTTCTATACTAATATTATAAAGAGGAAAAATTCGTATGTATGTTTGTAATGTTTTCACACAAAACTACTGGAACGATTTCAAAAATTCTTTTACCATTGGAAAGCTGCATCTTTATTGAGCAACATAAGCTATATTACAATAAAAAAATAGGGATCCGTTATAAAAATGTAATAAGGTGTAAAAAATTAGTCATAAAAATCGGTCATCGCATGCGCTGCGGAAACTATTGATGATATATTTAACAAAAATAAATAGTCCGACTTAGTAGACTTTTCACTGCCATGAGATCGGTATGTACGCAGGTGAAACCGCAGGATATTACTAATATGTATATATAGTAATTACAGAAGAAAATACACTCTTATTACAATATGTATAAATTATACATAAAAATCAATAAGGTATGCGATTCTTTTAACATTCTTTTTTTTAAAAGGTTACTAGCAATTTGAGTTATAAATTACTAGTAAACTTGGTAACCCCTCCAGCTAAATGCTTGTGTTAGTGGGTTCACGTCGGTAGTATAATGGCTGGGATTCGAACCCACGACCTCTCGATCGCAAGTCCGTTATTCTAACCATTCCGCTTGGCGGCATCAATTCTATAATCAATTTCATCTTTGCCAGTACAGTAGTTTCGTAAAATTATTATAGGTGTCTGATAACCCTACTATCTATTAAGTGTATCTCCTATATACCAGTATATAATAATGAATGTTTGTCTATATGTCCTTTATACACTTCGACATGGCTGGACTAATTTTAATGAAATTTTCAGACAATCTTTAGATTGAGCTAGCGAATGATCTGTATACTATGGTGCCGCAGTTTTGACTCAATCACACTAAGTCCATTGCTGTTTTCGGGAAAATGATAAAATTTACGTTGACTTTAAGAGACAATTTTCGCTGTCAAACGATAAGTCATGGTAGCTCATTGGGGAATGGACGGTCTAAAGAGGTGAAAATATCTAGATTCGAGCTTCACCTGCCCAACTATTTTTTAATTTTTTTTTCGTTTTCATATCTTTAAAAAAAATTACCGCATAAGGCTCGGCCACCCAGGTAATTATTTACATTTAATAATAATACTATATATTAATTAAATAATAATACTTTCATTGCTTTTGTATTATGGATCTCTGCAAAGCCTCCTCCTAATTCTATAAATTACCGGGGATTGGCGCAAATTTAACTGCAAGATTCCACCTTCACATACTTACACGGAAAGTTAAAAGCTTTTAAAAAAGCTTTGAATAAAAATTAAAAAAAAAAAAAAAAAATATATGGGACACTTACACACACGGTCGTCCGTCCCCAAAGTAAGTAACTTAATACTTGTGTTATGGTAGACAGACAACTGGTGAATATATACTCATATATTTTTTAAATACATACTTAAATACAAATATACACCCGGGCTCAAAGACCAACAAATTGATTAATTTTCATTTCATTTGTAGTTATCGCACGTATCATCGCAAACTGATGATAGTCTATTCATATAGTAACTGTCTGTCAACTAGGTTAAATCGAGTAGTAAATAACGGTAGAGGGAACTGCAAAGTGGAGTCAATGGCGCGTCCTGTGCAATTCTAGCCGAGTGATTCCCGTCCCGCGGGAAACGTGCCCGATCAATTGTGCGGGAGCGTAATGAAGTGACGTTTTGATGTTGGTACACAGGCGTCATACTGAAATTACCACCAATATTGCAAAATTATTTGCTACAAATTCATGGCTATTTAGTATCTAATTTTCAGACAAATATCACTTAGACGTGTGGTATCCGGCTGTGTAGTATAGACCAGGGCTTCTTAAACTATGGGTTGCGACCCCCAGGGGGGTCGCGAGACTACTGAAAGGGGCGTCGCAAAGATCTGATACTTTTCAATCATTATTGATACAACTACATGGCTGTAGCTGTCCTTTAAAGAACTATTCTAACAAAGATTTTTTCATTAAATTTAATTAAATAGATTTTATTAAATTTATGATTGGTTAGTTTACAACAATTATAAATAAAATTTTAAAATTAGTATACACACTACGTACAAATATAAATACAAATAAAAATCATACAAAATACTATTGTAGTTTTATTATAACTATTTTTTGAAAAAAGTGGCAATGCAAAACTGTTATTTACATTGTAAAATAGTGCGATATTACATCTACATCTACGGTTAATATATATTTCATTCTACCGAGGAGAGGGTCGTATAAAATTTCCTAAGCTTGAAGGGGGTCGTTATATAAAAAAGTTTAAGAAGCCCTGGTATAGACCACCCTCATTTCTTACCGAGATTTAGTAAATGACAACTAATGTAAATTAAGCCGCCGTGTAGTAACCGGCTGAGTAGAATAGACCAACTTCATTTTTTACCGAGATTTCGCAAAAGGCAGAGGTTAGTTGACGTCAGTTAGGCGGCTGTTCATAAAATACATAAATCATGTGACAACATGTTTGTATGAAATGATTAATAATGTGGACTGTGGATTGTTGACAGAGGTCTGATTCATAAAAATAAAAATATGGCATGATCGTATCCGATACATATGCTCATTGACACCATCCATGAGCAAAGAGCGGATTTAAGTTTGTACACCTATGTATATTTATGTATGAAACGGACAGTACATCATCATCTTCCTGCCCTTATATCATTCTAAGTGGGGTCGGCACGACATGTTATAAACATGCCGTCGCATAATTTGGCTACGTATTTTACGACCGGCCGCCTGCCTGACATCAACTTACCATAGTCGTATTTTAAGACACCTCGGTAAGAAAGAGGGTCGTCTATTCTACTTATTCGGATACCACCGGATACCATAAGGTAAGTTGACCACACGGTGGGTCAACTTACCTTAGTCGCCTTTTACGACACCTCGGTAAGAAATGAGGGTGGTACTATTCTATTCCGCCGGATTACACATTTAACATTTATATAAATTTAACTATGCGAAGTAATATGATCATTGTTTATTTTTAACACTTCAGTAAATGTCGCCGTCACAGGTTGTATTAAACAATTATTGGTTATAGGTATATAGGTTACCAGGTTGTAAGAGGGTTTCACAGTCTGCTTACAATAGAGCTATTTATAAATAAAACTGCGTGAATAACCATAGCAGAAATTGATAATACTTCCTTAAACTTTTGCCTTACTTACTTTACCTTCATCAAAAAGCTAAATATTTTAAATGCGATATGTAATATGTTACATTTGCAAAGCTAAAGTGAAAAAGTGATATAGACGAAATTTATTACAATTGAACCTTATATAACTGACTGTGTAATATTCAAAAAATGAGAAAAAGATCCCGATATTATTACGTGAATAGAAAATAATAATATAATACATAATTAAGGGTATTTTATCAACAAAATTGAGGCGAACGTAGTCGCCAGTACCACTTATTAGAAATATTATTCATCATATTAATATGAAAAAATATAGACTATTTAGCTACGTATCTACATTCGCGAGGTTAATTTACGATCTTTAAGTAGTCGGGTAAATTACCGCGATAGCACGCAGCCAGCGCTTAGCACCAGCTTATGCCCCATTACCGCTGGCCGGATCCTCCTATCCTATCCTACTAATATTACAAATGCGAAAGTTTGTTAGTATGGATGTATGTTTGTTACTCTTTCACGGCGAATCCGCTGAACCAATATCGATTAAATTTGGCACAATTGTTCCTTATACACCGGGCTATAGAAATCCTTTTCATTCTCCAGGAATAGACTGACATTGAAAAGCGTCTATTGCCAACTTATCACGAGACAACAGTCCACGCATATAAAGTTGCGGGTAAGCTAGTGATATATAAACAAGACAAATGCCAACGCTAAACACGAACTAGATGATAGTACATCTAAAAGTCATACGAGTCTGCGTTCAAATCTAGACTGACTGCAAAATGTCTGCCTCCGCCATTTAAACGAACCATCTTATTTAAATGCAAAACCCCATTTCCAGTTTACCAATTCACAAGTTATTAAAAATAATTGATATTTCTATTATGTCCGTCCTATTATGACAATGAAACCTATCATTTACTATTAAATTTTTATTTGTTTAGTGGAAGATTTTAAAAGAAAATATACGTTTAGATAATCCACGTTTGCATGCGTAATAAGACGGTCGCAATTGTTTGGTTGTTATATCAAAAAGGTAGAACAAGTATTTGCCCTATTATATTTTTAATAAGCAATTTTGAGATAACATGAGCCGTTCGGGACGCGCTTTGTTCGTAAACCTATTATTGGATAAAAAACATCGTAACGAGACCCACTATAAAATAATGACTTTCCTCAATTTTATCTCCATTAAATTATTATAGCAAAAAATATATGAAAGTCCATTGAAAAGAGAATATAAGAGTCCATTAACTTTACCGTGTATTACAAGAAATAATCTGATACTAAGCGGATTGTTCAAACAAAGAAAATATCGCCAAATGACTTTGTAAATGGAAACAGTTTTTAATTTAACGCTAAGCTAAATAGTAATATTTTATATGAAACAATGGAAAGTAGGTACTCATCATCATCTTCCTGCCCTTATCCCACTCTAAGTGGGGTCGGCACAACATGTTATAAACATGCTGTAAAATGATTTGGCTGCGTTTTTACGACCGGCCGCCTGCCTGACGTCAACTTACCTCTGTCGTATTTCACGACACCTCGGTAAGAAAGAGGGTGGTCTATTCTACTAAACCGGATACCACACGGTGGGTCATCTTACCTTAGTCGCCTTTTACGACACCTCGGTAAGAAATGAGGTTGGTCTATTCAACTCAGCCGGATACCACACGGCGGGTCGACTTACCCTAGTCGCCTTTTACGACACCTCGGTAAGAAAAGAGGGTGGTACTATTCTACTCAGCCGGATACCACACGGCTAGGAAAGTAGGTACTGAAATAGCAAATAAATGAAATAAACAATAAAAATTAACAAAAGCAACCGATGTTTTATGGCTTTATGGAGAGTCGGCGCTTCAAATAAAAACGAATCATGTAATCAGAAGAGTTTTAAAGTGGATGGGTATATAAGGCTACACTCACTTATGCAACACACTTAGACACACAAAAACAAACAAACACACGCACACACATGCACGCACGCAAACGCGCAATATTTTGATATCGTAACCGAATCAACATCAAATCAAAAATTTTTCACGGAAAAATCGCAAAACTTTGAAAGCAGAGAAAATATACTAAAACCGGGACTTTTGAATTTATACCACTATAGACATAAGATATGATCCCAGGAATTAACAATAAACTTTGCAACGAACAAACAAACTTAACCACTAAACTCAACATAACAATCGCCAGAAACTGGCGGAACTTTGGAAAATTTTAGCTCTACCCGAGGACTTTAAAGTGTTGGATTTCTAGAATATTCCGTGAGAACTGTAATGAGCGTGAAAATTAGGATCTAAAGTTATCGCTCCATTGTACAAAGTGTACCAGCAAAATATTTAACACCACCAAAGATGAGTTTATTGAATCATTCTTGGTCATTATTTCATATAATTGAATATTTAAAGTTTTTCCATAAAAAGATCTACAACATTTTATATAATATTTCTTTATCTATAAAACGATGCTACTACACCCCGTGTGGTATCCGGTTGAATAGAATAGTACCACCCTCATTTCTTACTGAGGTGTCGTAAAAGGCGACTAAGGTAAATCGACCCGCTAGTAGAATAGACTACGCTCTTTTCTTACCGAGGTGTCGTAAAAGGTGACTAAGGTAAGTTGACCCACCGTGTGGTATCAGGTTGAGTAGAATAGACCACCCTCTTTCTTACCGAGGTATCGCAAAAGGCAACTAATGTAAGTAAAGCAGGCGGCCAGTCGTAAAATAACTAGGCAAATCAACTAACAACATGCCGACCCCACTTAGAGTTAGATAAGGGTAGGAAAATGATGATGAGACCAAGATATAAGAAGATCGAAAATCCATTTTAGAATTTTAATTCCTTTCACCATATGTTGATGTTAAATGGCGGAAAATACCTTACCAAAACCATACCAAAAGAAAATTCCAGCAGCAGCAAGTCTTGAACAAAGAAACACGCAAGTCATTCAAAAAGATAATAGTAGATTATATAATGCTATAATCATTTCTTAAGATTTGAGGGAAAGCAGAAATGAGGGTCATAAACGCAAACCCAAACAAAGGTGTATGCAAAGAGGGCATTCTCAAATTACGTTAACGCGGACAAAGGCGGCAATTACGGAGCCGCGGAAAGAAATCTATTTGCTTTAAAACTCGCTCATTGTTTGCTGGAACCGCTTTGTCTCTTGCAAATTACTTAATGGCTTCTCAACTATACAAATACGCTAATGGACTTTGGCTGCGACTCCTGAATTAGATTCAGGTCCAGCGTCTCTCGTCAAACAATGCCTGTTTACGCTTACATCATGAACAGTGTTCATTAGAAATGTTTGCTCGTAGTCTGACGCGATCGGGACAATTGTAAAAGACGGTTTTTTATTACTGTCGCTTTGATTGCGATCTTAAATTTATTAAGAAAGCTTCTATAAGATTAGTAGTGACTGAATTGTTCTTTTTCCTTGTGAGAACCTAAATCACTTTTGGATGTTATAAACATTAATATATTAAAATATATATCATCAAATTCAAATTCACAATTTTTGTTTATTCAAATAAAATTAAAAACAAGTACTTTTAAATCGTCGATTCTACTCCTGGTTCGTAAAGCTACAAACCCAACAGAAACCCAGCAAGAAACTCAGAGGTTGCCCTTTTCAATAAATAATACTTATAACTAGTTACATTAAGTCATTACTATCTTGCTCAGGGTCGAACAGTAGCTATATCCACATATTCTTATCATCTAAATAATCCTCAACAGTATAGTAGGCTTTCTGTATCAGCCTCTCTTTAACAGTGTTTTTAAACTGCTGTATTGGCATTATCCTCCTGCCCCTGTCCTACTCTAAGTGGCCTCGGCACATGTTATAAACATGTTATCACATGATTTGGCTACGTATTTTAAGACTAGCTGCCTGCCTGACGTCGATTTACCTTAGTCATATGTTACAACACCTCGGCAAGAAAGAGGGTGGTCTTTGCTACCAGATAACACACGGTAGGTCAACTTACTTTAGTCGCCTTTTACGACACCTGGGTAAGAAAGAGGGTGATCTATTCTACTCAACCAGATACCACACGGTGGGTCAATTGACCTTAATCGTTTTTTACAACACCTCGGTGAGAAATGATGGTCGTCTATTTTACTCAGTCAGATATCACACGGCATGGCATAAATATTTATGATTCTATATAAAATTTTGATAAGCTAAGTATATCAAGAATAAGTTATACTAAAAGATAAGTATATAAAAACTCATTAAACATAGGTAATATAGGAGCGCGAAGAAAATTCCCGCTTCTCGGTACAGTAGTATATCTTCCGAGAACAGTACGTTAATAAGAACAAGAGAAAGCTCTCGGAGTCGAGTCGGAAAGTCGTAAAGTATTTATTTGTAGTGCGCTTCAAGGAGGGCACTCTCCTGGAAGAGTAACGAGATGTACCTTGGTAAGGAACATTTCACTCCACTTTTAGTGTCTTTATTTGATTTCGGAAATAGGTTTAATTCCATGTTATTTGAGGAAGATCACTGTTTAGGTATTTTGCCAGCTATACTAAGTCTCATTCACACGTATAATTTTTCAGACAGCATACAAGATGGATCATTTGAAACTCGGATTCTCAGATCAATAGCCTTTTTAATTTAATGAGATAGGACAACGTAATAGGCGTTTTATAATGCCTATATTATTCTTTGCCGTGTGGTATCCGGCTAAGTAGAATAGTACCTCATTTCTTACCGAGGTATCGTAAAATATAACTAAGGTAAGTTGACATCAGGCAGGCGACCGGTCGTAAAAACGTAGCCAAATCATGTTACAGCATGTTTATAACATGTTGTGCCGACCCCACTTAGAGTGGGATAAGGGCAGGAGGATATATAATGCCTATGTTATTTTATGGCTATAGTCCATGTACCGACGTCAGCGTATCTCGAATTAATAAGAATGAAGAATTAATAATAGAAAATTTTAAGTATAGGTTACTATGAGTTATTTTTATTTGTTAACTCGTGCACTATTTAAAGCTTTATTATTTATATGTGCTGGCAACATTATTTATTTAATAAATAATAATCATGATATTTATAGGGGTTTAAGATTATTCCTCTAACATCTTTATTATTTAATTTTTCAAATTTAGCTTGTCAGTAGAAGCTTGTTAGTCAATAGTCAGTCGCTAATAAATACGCAAACTTGAAAGATGTATTATAATAAATATATCTCCATCTGCAACACCAGCACAGTACAAATACTAAAAAAATAAACAAAAATTATAGGACAAAATGATGCAAAGGATACATTGCATATGCCGCATGTTAGAAGTTCACATAATGAGGTTACTAGAAAATTACGTTAAAAAAGCCTTTATACCTTTGAAGTACTATAAAATTGCCATTGGACTACATGTTCAGAAGCTAAAAGAAGTTTAAGCAATATTACCTCATAAGTTTATAAAATTGTTACGCAGCTCTTTGGTTATTTTGTAACTAAAAGAACCAAAAACAAACGTCTTCCGGTCTGCGAGCATCCGATCCTTTCTACCTCAGAATTAACTTGAAAGCACACTATAAATATTTCATATTACTCTCGAGGATGGCTCAGAGAGATTTATCTTGTAAGTGTATGTATTTTAGAACTTACGTACTAAGTAAATAACATTTGCTAAATACACATATATACTAATTGAACTATTGACTACACATATATAAAGAGTGTCTGTGTTATACGATTAACAGGATTTTTATAGCCTATTTATAGCTTTTACCCGCGACTTTGATTGCTTGGACCGTTGTCGTGTGATAGGTCGATAATATATGACGCTTTTTAATGTCATACTATTCCTGTAGAATTAACAGGATTTCTATAGCCTATATGTTATTCCGGTGTATAAGGAATAATTGTGCCAAATTCCATCGATATTGATTCAGCGGATTCGACGTGAAAGAGCCGAAGAGTTGTGTCATGAAATTCAGCATGTAGGGGTTTTGGGGGAAAATTGATCTAGCTAGGTTTTATTTAAAAGAAATGTCATTTATCCCTGTTATTGGACAAAATGTTGAATAGATATTAAATTTTATTTGAGCTGTCAAATGCAAAGCTGTGATAGCCTAACGGTAACTGGCGGACCAAAAAAGTTTATAACCTGGGATCAATTCCCACATATCACCCGCCGTTTTCTTTCTTTCTTTTTATTTTTTGTAATTGCGATTTTTATATCTCTTGAAAAGTTACCGCTCATTCAGGTACTTACTTCAGTCTTAACAACAACCTTTATAACCTTTTTTATCTTAACAGTAATTTGATTTAAATTCTCGACAAGTTTTACTATATTTTCAATTTCGTTGTTCACAAATGTAGAGGATCATAATCCAATCGACCTCGCACCAGCAATGATGAGCGTCTGTTCTGAGTAAATCCTGTATTATAAAGCGGCTAATGCTGAATTATAAAACAAGAGGCTTACAAAGTCAGATTTATTCATCGAACAATTAACTTTGTGCTTTCCTTTGATGACTTTATTGTTTAATATTTGATTTTGATGAAGGCGAGTACAAATTGTACTGATAAAATGGGTTTTTGTTTACAATTCTTGTTAATGTTTTTCTTCAGAGTGAAAATAGGACAGACATCGGTGGCAAGGATGTGAAAAATAATCGATTATTTTATTATAATAATCGATTTTATAAATATTAAATATCGCCTTTGTAAAATTCTAATTTTTTAAATACCCTTGTTTTCTCCTTTCTTGACATTCTTTTTCCTTGTTTTTTAAAATAGATTTGCGTTGTTGGATGAAAGTTATATAGCCAAACTATTTAATCAAATTCAAATTCAAAATATTCTTTATTCACATAACTTGTAAACAAGTGCTTTTGAATCATCAACTCTACTAACTTGGGATAGCTGCTCCTACCGAGAGCCAGCAAGAAACTCGACGGTTGCTCTTTTCAAAATGTTATTCTTATTACTAGTTAACTTTAGTTATTATTGTCTTGTACAAAGTCGAATATCGACGAAATTCTTATCGTCTGTTATTATAAAATTTTCAGTCGTTGGCTAATCTAACATCAGGTTTAATACTCACATTTATTAATATTCAAATAGTCACCTAACTATTTAATAATTAACGCCTAAACCACAAGTACACTCATCACCGAGAATATCTGCCATGTTTAACCAAATCATTTCAAATTCAAATACAACCTAATTAAAATATTAAACAAACATGGCGCTTATTGAATCGGTTGCAGCGGTGGTACAATCAGCATCATATTTGCTAATTTATTATATAACACAGTATTACAGTGTTTGACATCTAAACTTTCTAAATAATCTGTAACCAAACTTTTGAATACATCATTAACTAAAAACATTACATTGTGATGGCTTACCGAGCTTTGTTACGTTTTTTACAAAGATATTTGCAATGATAATAAAAAAAATGATAATATTTTGATACAACTTGAATTTAGAGAAAAGTGTTTCATGCTAAATGTAGATATTATTCTTTCCGATCGCATATTTTAAACACTTCGTTTAAAAGCATGCACTACCAACAAAGGCCCTGAGGCAAAAAATAAAGTAGGGACCCAACTAAACTATTCAAAGTAATTACTCCCGGAGAGGGGAGTTTTAAGTTTAGGAGGCCCCCTGAGCTTGGGGGCCCTCGGGCACTGCACTACAAATATACACTAAGACAGTCTCTATAATGATTTCGCCCTAAAAGCATTATGAGAACTATTTGTTTATAGATTTTGTATGTATGTGTTTGTTTTGTATTATACGCCGTGTGGTATCCGGCTGAATAGAATAGTACCACCCTCATTTCTTACCGAGGTGTCGTTAAAGGCGATTAAGGTAAGACGACCCGCCGTGTGGTATCCGGCTGAGTAAAATAGACCAACCTTGTTTCTTATCGAGGTGTCGTAAAAGGCGACTAGGGTAAGTTGACCCACCGTGTGATATCCAGTTTAGTAGAATAAACCACCCTCTCTTACCGAGGTGTCGTAAAATACGACTAAGGTAAGTTGATGTCAGGTAAGCGGTCGGTCGTAAAAACGCAGTCAAATCATGTGACAGCATGTTTATAACATGTTGTGCCGACCCCACTTAGAGTGGGATAAGGGCAGGAAGATGATGATGTGCTTTTTTTTTTATTTTTTATTATTTAGTATTTTTTTATTATTTTTGTATTTTTGTTTGTTTATGGATGATGGTCTTCTTTTTTTTCTTCTTGCCTGTCGCCACTGCTGGAAAAAATTATCTGCAAGGGATTCTAAAGCCACTCTATTATATGCCACTTGGATTCAGCGGCTTCCCCAAACTCAAAACGTAACCCAAATAGGAATATGACGTTGACTGTACTTAGCGACCAATCAAAATTAGTTTCGCCGTCCAAAGTTTTTGTGTTGCCATTAATTAGCAAGGCGCGGTTGAATAAGTGATAACTCGATTCCGATACTAAAATAATCAAATTAAATCACCGCGGCATAATCCGTTCTCCATGAATATTTTATATAAACGATGTTACTGTTTATTTAATTAAAAACGACAAAAAGATCATTTCATTCCATCTTAAATCTTAAATCGTGCAATAAATTGATTTCAAAATATATATATCAATTTAACAAAGATAAATTTTTTATTGATGATCTAATAAACTAAATACTTGTCCATGCTATTATACATGCGAAAGTCTGTCTGTGTTTCTATTTGTCTGTATTTTATGCTATCACTGCTAATCCGCTGTTACAATATTAAAAACATTTGGTACGATTGAAGCTTATATACCGGGCTAACATTTAAAGCAACCTAAAGGTCTGGTGCTATCCCGAATAAAGTTGATGGAAACAAATTTACGGGTCTAACTAGCTAAAAGAAGTAAAATAGGTAAGCTAAAGTTAAACGTAAGGTAAACTTAATTTAATTACGAAAGTAGCGGTAATGTTATTTTGCTAATAATTATAGATAAATTAACATTAAAGTACTTTTGTATAAAATAAGTCTACAAAGTCACACCTAAATAATGATTCAATTTAGGAACCCAATCTGTACTAATATATAAAGCTGAAGAGTTTGTGTGTTAGTTTGATTGATTGTTTGAACGCGCTAATCTCAAGAACTAGGAACGATTTGAAAAATTCTTTAAGTGTAAGATAGTACATTTATCGAGGATAGTTATAAAGCTATATAACATCACGCTAAGATTAATAGGAGAGGAACAGCAATAAAAAATAGGACAAAAACGGCAAAATTTAAAGCTTTCCTCGCGTGCGCTAAATAAACGGTGAAAGTTATTCAAAAATCATGTATTACAAAATTGTTCTAAAAGTTCTAAATTAAAGTCCGCAACAGAACATGTCTAGCTTTTAGGGTGAACACACTTTACCATTTTTATGGTTATTAAAATAGTATATTACGGTTTTAATCTTACCACGCGGGCGGAACCGATGGCAATTGCTAGTTAATAAAAAAAATACTTTTCTTTTATAGAAGTCTGTAAACACCTAATTCTATAAATGATTCAAATTAAGTACCCAATGTTACATAAAGCTTGTCTCGGAATTCTCAATGGCGGGCAATTTAGCACGGCATTCGATGCCGGCTTTTAATTTGCCTTAACGTTGGCAAAAACTGCACTCGATGAAAGAAGCGTCATCTAATTGTCTCGGCTCCCTTTGATCTGGACCGTAGTTACAGTCGTCTGCGGCGATAAGCTCTGTAATTAGGCGATTTTCTTTTGTACGGTTTTATCTGCATTACGGGAAATTTAACTTTTGCGTGTAAATTAATTCTAGTAGAGCAGCTTTGAAAGACTTATTGTGTAGTGCCTAATTCAGGTTAAAAAATCAGTAAAATGTTACTTTTGGGTCAAATTGAGAAGCCCTTTTATTTGTAAGTAGCTGTACACACAATTTAAAATGTTAAAATTTTCCCAATTATGTAATGTTATTTTTTTACAGTTTCCGAAGATAATCAGTTTACCCTTTGTTTTAGCCAGATATAAAAGATTTATTATTGCTCTAGTGGTTTATCCGTGAAAATGGAACAGATAGACAAACTGACTGACTTTCAAATCTATACTTATTGTAAAACAAAGTCCTCAAAAAGCTCTCTGTCTGTATGTGATTTTCTCGACATTTTGTAATTTTTTGTAAAAAAAAATTAAATAAAGTAATCTTGAGGAAGCCTTAAATAAATAAAGCCTAAACCGATTTTGGCGAGACTTTCTTTCAGAGATAAAGGAGATTCTTGAGCAACATAGCTTGTTTTGTTTTAAGCAAATAAAACATTCATTCATTTAGTACCGGCCTGTTACTATCCCACAGCTGGACATAGGCCTCTTCTCTCCGTTTTTGGAGAGAAGGATTGGAGCTAAGACCTACCACGCTGCTCCAATGCGGATTGGTAGGTTACACATATCCCCAGAATTCTCTAGACATATGCAGGTTTCCTCACGATGTTTTCCTTCACCGAAAAGCGTGTGATAAATTGCAATTATCAATTAGACACATAAGCTTTACTAGAAAACTCATTGGTGCCTGCCCGGGGTTTGAACCCTAGACCTCCTCGAAAGAGTCGTACGATCTCCTTGGCCATATTTTAGCTTAAATTTTAAGCTTAGGCACTTATAACTTCAGCTCAGGTAAACATAACCAAAGTTAAAACCTACCTGACATCCTACTTATCTAAATCTGTATTAGGGATGTGATAAAATAATTGATTTTTTATAATCGATTTTTTTACATTACAAATCTATTTTTTAAAGATCGATTATTTCATGATTTTCTTTTTCTTCTTTTTTTCGTTTATTACGATAAATTTTGCATTTTTTTGTTGTTTTTTAAGATAAGTTTGGCATTGTTGGATGAAACTAATATAGCCAAACTGCACATTTCAATCGAATTCCACAAACAGCGCATTTGTTATTATTTATTGAAAGTTATCTACTTTAACTATCGTTTAATATTGAAAAAGGCAATTATTCAAATAGTTCAACAAAAATATATCATTAATCGATTATTTTGAAACAAATTAATTTTGTAAAAATCGATTCATTTTAAAGGGAAAAAATTGATTATTTACTATCGATTCTTTCTACTCCAAGTCACATCCCTAATCTGTATCGCACAAATCTGAAGCTTTTATAACGACAGTCCCCCTCACAATATTAAATATTCAGGTCAGTCACAGATATCGTTAAATTGTACACCGATTTCGATCTTCAACAGCGACTGAGTATTTTGTTAGTATTGTAACTTAGTTGGGAATTGTTCGACGCATATATTTAGTAACTAAAATAGTGCCGAAGCTATCTAACTACGTAGAAAGTTGCTACGTGTTTGTAATTTTAGAACGTTTTGTGATTTGCTTGTAACCTGTAATAACCTGTAATGTCTCCATGATTTTTGTGAACAATGTATATCGCGAAATATTTACAACTAGCTTTTGGATATGTTGTATATATGGGTTGAAAGAGTGAGAAAGACTTTTTTTTTTAATTTTCACATTTAATTTTAGCTCTGCTATTACAGCAGTTTAAAAACACTATTTAAAAAAGGCCTAAAAGAGAAGCCTACTTTACTATTGAGGATTACTTAGATGATAAGAATGCTTGGATACAGCTACTCTTCGATTCTGAACAAAACAGTAATGACTAAATGTAACTAGCAATAAGAAGTACATTTTTAAAAGAGCAACAGTATCAAGCCGTTACTTTTATGCTAGGCTATCATAATATAGCGTTAGAAATTAAGTCTTAATTCAATTTAAAATGAATAACAAAAAATAAAGGAATGCATTTAGGGAGTCACGTCGGGCACCTTACTGTGCACCAACACTTTTCACTGCAAAATCCAACGTCAGAATGATTCTACCATCAGCTCGGAACACTAATCGAACAGAAGAACTGGCAAGAAACTCAGTGGTCGCTCCCATCTCGAATAGCGATTATTTGAGGTTAGATTCTAATAACACTAAATACAAAAGGGGTCACCCAATCACGTCTACTTCCTACGAATGCCGCACGCCAAAAGAGCGAATGACGTCAGCCATTTCCTTATATAGACTGCTTAGCTTAGAGAACTGGATTCCTAACAATAGGATACAAAATTATCGAAATCCACAAGGAATAGGCGCGAGTTGTTTCAAAATATAAACACAACATTTACGATGCACTTTTTTATATCACTATAACTTAATCAGGAGAAAACAGCCCACATACCGACTGTATGATTTACGCTCAGATTTAACTCTCAAGGGAATCCATGAATAATGTACACTCATCAATATTTGACACGACTACACGAGTAACAATTTAACTAATTAGACAAGCGTTCCAAAATTATGAGGGAAGAGGGTGAATTAGTTACAGGGATCTGGAGAATTCATGTCATTAGCTATGTTAATTATATAGACAGACGCTTTGGGGTGTCTATTTTCTGTAATCTCAAAGGTTTGGGATAATATTGCCTTGACTAAACTCGATGTACCGTTTCAAAAGTTACCAGTCACTCGACGGCGCGATTTTCGTATTTTAGTTAAAATGTTAAAAGGTAATTAGGTAAGAAGCTACTATCTTTATGCTCCTACTCGTTTCGCGCTTTACTGAGGATCATAATTCCCTAGTGTATTGTCAATTTTGGACATTAGATCGACACTCGGTCCTCTCCTTGGCCAAATGAAGAGCAGCGTGCAGTTGTGTCCAGGGCAATTCAGATTTGGTCAGTCCACCCAATTAGATTACATCCTCTTGGTCGTGTTTGAGTTTACCTTCTTACGATATAACTAAATAACTTAAGCACTGTCCGCTGGCAGATATGTGAGAGTGGGACTTTACA
This sequence comes from Morpho helenor, assembly GCA_029227775.1. NCBI lineage: Eukaryota > Metazoa > Arthropoda > Insecta > Lepidoptera > Nymphalidae > Morpho > Morpho helenor. The sequence goes on along the minus strand of JARGCU010000028.1, from coordinate 18,038,991 downwards.
TATATAGTTGGTGCAAAATAGACGGTACCGTGATGAGAGATGTGAAGCCATCTCGTCCACAACTTAAAAGCATCATATCGATCGCGGTTAGTTTTCATTAACGTCCACGATTCGGCCCCGTAGCTAAATATGGAGAATACCAAGGTCGTCACAAGTGTATATAATAGATAAAGTATGAACCGTCATAAGCTTGCGGCTTCTACTTTGCGCCTTGCAAAAGTACGAGAGTCGTTTGTGGGTTTGGGTATAAGATTCTATAATAAAATTTAACAATCAATCTTGGTTTTGCTATTACAGCAGTTTATAAACACTGTTAATAAGAGGCTGATACAGAAAGCCTCTACTATACTGTTGAGGATTACTTAGATGATATGAATGTGTGGATATACTCTTCTACCTTTTCTCATTTTCTACTACTCTTCGACATTGTACAAGACAGTAACGACTAAATGTAACTAGCGATAAGAATTATATTTAAAAAAAAAAACAAACAACCACCGTGTTTTTTACTGGCTCTTATAGGAACAGCTTTCCGAACCAGCAGTAGAATTGACGATTCAAAAGCATTTGTTTACAAGTTTACTTGAATAAAGAATATTGTAAATTTGAATTTTCATTTTCATTTTAGTCTTGAAGGAAATGTTACGGTCTCTCTATATTCCTTGCATTTGGATCATCGCATTTTTTACGCGTTCTTCTACGATATTTTTGAAGTCAATGCTCTGTGACTTCGGATATGAGATTCTAAAATAAAATTTATGAATCAATCGCCATTTTTTCGTTTTGCCATTTTTTTAGTTTTTTCAGTTTAGTTTTTTTATTTTTTCAGTTTAGCAGAAAGCCTACTTTACTGTTTAGGATTACATAGATGATAAGAATGCGTAAATATTGCTATTGCTCGACCATGTACAAGACATTAATGACTAAATGTAACTAGTAACACAGAAATCGGTTCTGTATTATCTGGACCGATGTAAAATAAAGCTAGTGTAAATGAAGGTAACCCTATTAGTGAAGGTAAACAAATGAAGTAAAGTAATGTTGTCATAATGAATGAAGTATCGCTCTCGTTACATAGAGATTTCTAGAATGAGAAATCAGGAATTAACAGTGGCAGTTAACCCTGCTGAGTTATGTTGAGACAGGTGGCCGTGTTAACGAGTTCGGTGCCGCAGCGACAGATAAATAACCGCTGATAACATAATGCCCCTTTGTTGCCGGATGGGCGAACGTAAAAAGTAAAAGGCCATAAACGCGCCCCGGGAAAACATATATAACCTTATATAACGTTAAATAATAATGGGTAGGCAAATATTTTTTTTGGATCTTTTTGAAAAATCCAACTCGTATGCTTGCAAGCACCAAGCAGGCCTCTACTTTACTAAATTCGATAAAAACAATAAGACAGTAAGCTCAATCCGTCGGTTTTGTAATAAAACTTTCTTTCCATTTTTGTAATATAATACGATTTATACTTTTTTTCAGAATTGATACTAAGTCCGGTCTATAGATAAACTGCTCTACGAATAACCAGTTTCATCATCAAGCATTCGTTTGTATCCCCGCTCCTCTTTTTCCAACATGTTTCCAACCGGATATACCGAATATTAAAATAGAAATAGAAGTCAAATTGATTCTAACCTAGTTACCCCCAGCATCAAAACTGGCTGTATCAAGTGCCGACAGCTCTCGGTGTGTTGAGTGACAGCAAGACAGTTCTGAATGGTCCATTAAAGACCCATATCAGATATGCCAGTACGAAGCAGAGAATGCTTCGATGGGAGGTGTCATCTTTGGGGACAGAGCATATACGTGGAAGCTTTTAGATCCGAGATCCGTCTAATCCAAGAAAAATAGGTGGTATGGTCATGTCATGAGATGACCTGAACAAAACATGACTAGATTAATTTTGAACGTAAATACCTGCCTAAGAAGGTAAGGGAAACCTCATTAAATTTCCTACGATGTCTGTTGTCAACAACTTAAAGAAGACCCAAATAGACATTCTGACGACCCAGAAACGACGCGTTTGGCGAAAAATTACGAGGAGAATTAACCCTAACTAAAATGGGACTAGGCAAAGAGAGAGTGTCAAACTTATTCTAAAATAATAAACAATGAGTATTATAGTAATTCATTTGCAAATATTTATAAATGTCCTCACAATATGATTTCGCTATAAACTTTACATAGCGCAAACTGTCTCAGTAATTTGACGCTGGAATTTTATTTGTTCCGAAACAGAAAATCCGAGAGTGCAATTAAATTGTTTCTCGGGCGAAATTAGATAATTTGTGCCGACGTTCCTCCGACGAAATGCTGGCAATTCTATGTTGGAATGAATTGTCTACGGCTTAGAAATGAAGTAAACGAGAGAAAAATTAACTTTTTATTTTCCGGAACACAAGATCGGTATAACTTTGAGACCTGTTAATTAAAACAATCGGAATTTAGTATATACTCAGTTCACGATAGAGGCAGCAAATATATTTTACTCTTGTGACTTCATATTTTCCGACAAGTTTTGTTAGCACAATTTTAAATTAATATAATTGAAAGCTTCTCAAAAATTTCATGTCCCTACTGTTAACTGTTGTGAAGTTCCTTCGTCTGGAGCCAATATTTGCAGCATCAAGTCATTTATATCATAAATATGCATTCTCATCTGGACTGGACTAGTATGTAAAATTTCAACTCAATGACACTGGGAAATGGATCAAATTTAACTTGTAAGATTCCATCTTCACATACAAACATATATACAAGGTAAGTTAAAGAAAAGCTTTTAATAATGCCCACTGTCTTTACCAGCAAAGATCCCAGTTTTGTAATGTTGATCAGTTATGGCTGGGTACACAGCCGACGGCGTTAAAACTACATTATATTTAACCATAGCCTTTCACTAAACCACTCATTTATTGCCCTAAGATTTGGTCCAGCATCATATTCTCAGAAACCCCAAGGGCGATGTTTCCTGTATTCCTGTATTTTAGGTGAGAAATAAAGCACAAAAACTCTGCTGCCAGAGCTTCTGTGCTTCTTTTCCCACCTTTAGCTCGTTTCTGACGTGAAAAACAAGAGCTAACAGTTTTCTACGTCACCATTTCATATTTGAATAATGCCGTAATTAACCTATTTTCGGTATAAAGTAGCAGATTAAAATCGCAAAAATGCTTCCGGCCTTAATTATTCCGCTCATTGAACCGTGTATGCAATAATTTCGTTTAATTCAGATGACAATCACAACGATTGATAGGTATAAATTTTTGTTGTCTCACTTTAATCAATATATGATAAAGCTGCCAAAAACCCTTTCTCTATATAAAACTTTTAGCAAAACAAAAAACAGATTAAAGATTAACAGATCTATATATAAAAATGACAACATAATTAGACAAAATACGTGGACTCCGAAACCAAACAATTTTTAGATTGACCCGGCTGATAATCTTGTTAAGTTTGGTGGTCAATAAATCATTACTTAAAATCCATAGTTCAAAAGTAATAATAGAATTATATTGCTATTCACGGAATCTCCACACCACACGGATCATTTGCCACTTTGATCCGGCGGCTCCTCGCGACCTTTTTGAGGTCGTCACTTCACCTTGTAGAGGGTCTACCAACAGTGCGTTTTCCGGTGCGTGGTCGCTATTTCAACACTTTAAGACCGCGACGCCCAACGGTTCGCTCTTTGTCCCACCCATCACCACTTTAGCTTCGCAACACGCTTAGCTATGTCCAGTGACTTCGGTTCTACTGCGGTGGTTGTGAACATTGTGGAGGTCCATCGCAATAGCCTAAGCTGGTGGGGGTACGGACCTCGAGGTGAACCTCCTTGCCCGGGCTGCCCCTCGTAGGCTCTATTGTATAGTCAGTATTCGAGCCGTGGACCCAGTTCACCTAGGTGACATAAGGGAGCAAAACATTACAGAAAATATTTATAAAAAATTAGCCCACGCTATTGAGAGTGTAATCAAAGTTGAATAAGAAAGTAGGTAAAAAAAAAGTAAGGAAGAATTTTGTAAATACTCTCTCGCCCGACCTTCCGGTGATGCTGTCAAAGTCATTAGGGCTAACGGCATTAGACAATTCGAAAAAAATAAATTTAAAACCCTTCATTTCATTCTCATTCATATATTTTTATTCATACTTCTTATATATTTGCCATAAAATTAACATCTATTGCGTCACTTATGTCGTTACATGACAAGTGTTATTTGACATGAGTTACGTTTATTAAGCAAGTTGATCTTGCGAATTGTCTGAATTCCAGATTTAGCGCGGGACGTGATCTTACCTTTAATGTTTTAAATATTCCTCGGAAAACTCGGCTCGCGAGCGGAATAATTTAAGAGTTCTACACAGTTGTCTAACTTTACGTACGGTAATTAAGGATATTACAAGATTTCTCTGTGCTACATCCATATTAATATTATATATGTAAATGTCTGTTTGTCTTCCTGTCTGTATATCTTTAACACTTTCACGGCTAATACGTTAGTGCAACAACGATGAAATTTGGTTCGATTGAGACTTATTTAACGGGTTAAAATATGGAGTGTAAAATTCCTGTTTTTCTTCTGGTATCTATATGATAAAATGCTATAAATAATAGATGGTATTTTGACACATAAGTTGATGCGAATGAGGTCTGGATTATAGCTTGTTAAGCATATTTTTGTAAAACCGAAAGTGTTGACTATATCATGTAAGTATCAAGTACACATTAATCCCAATCTCAAAATTGACTCGATTTCGGATGAAATTTTATAAGTTGAAGAATTTCCTCTGTCGAGAAGAGTCAGCGGGCATCTAGGCAGTTAACTCTTTTATTTATTTAAAAAGACCATCAACAATATAAACACTATACATAGCTTCAAATACACAATATACAATTTACTAAGTTAAGTGCTATATTAATTACAGATGGCAACAGCATGCGCAGATTGACAACAACTATCAAGAACTCAATTGAGATAAAATGACAATGAACATAAACAACAAACGTAATAAATTTGAGAACAAAGAACTAAATATAAATTCGATAAAGTGGCAAAACAAGAACAATTGAATAATTATTATTATAATTATATTTTAGGAACTCTCCTCCTTGTCTAGGAGGAACATCTTTTAACTTCTTAAAAGATTCTGTTTTAACCTAGTTAGTAATAGTCTTTTTTTAACAATGACTGATAATGTACTCTCATATACTCCAAACTGATTATTCTTTTAAGTAATCGAAGCTGTGTATTTTAATTATAGAGGTTTGGGGTCTCAAGAGAAGGGAACGCACTATTTTTTGAAGTTACAAATGTTTTTAAGTTATTGAGGTTCTACTTATTATTTCTGTCATTGCTAACTGCATGTCTTTAAGGCTTGCACTCAACTTTGTCATTCTCTGCTGAATAAGGCTTTATGTATTTACTTCGTTCTAAAAGTTTTTTTATTATACAACTTTTTGGACATTGCCAATAGCGAGTAAAATATAAATTAAATTATGCTGTACGTAGTTAATAAAATCCACAAAAGCAGTCCAAAGATAACATTACCAGAATAGCTAAGTACGCATACTTATAATGGTTATTATTTTAGTTAATTTCATTGTCCAGAAGCGTAGTTCAACAATAAAACAGTAATAAAGGGGTTATAGCGCAGTAAAACATCGCAGGCTTGTTTAAAACTAATAATAGTACAGACTACAGAGCAATTGGTCGCGGGACGTTAGTCTCTGCTCATTACGCTATAAAACAAGTTTGTTTATGCTAAATTTTATGGTTTATGACATCTGTTGCCTTTTTATAATCTATTTTAAATTTAGACTATTGTGTGAAATATTATAGTTCATTTAAACAATAGTTATCTTTTTACATCGCGTAATCTTTATATTAAATATGTACTGTTTTCAAATTGTTCATAAGTTATGATGCCCAGCAGTAAGATCATGCGACTATTTTGAGGAGTGACGGGTTCAAACCCCGGGCAGACTAAGTTTGTCTATTAAAAGTAATGTGTCTCATTGATTTTTGTAATTTATCACACGCTTTTCGGTGAAGGAAAACATCGTGATGATATCTGTATATCCGCATTGGAGCATCGTGGGTCTTACCTATTTAATTAGCCAGTACAGTACAGTACAGTACAGAAAAGTAGAGAGGTATAGATAGATAAGAAGATATGGTATGTGATATGATATAATTTAATATTTAAATGAGTTAATCTAGTATATATACATATATATTTTCTAATCTCGGAATCGGCTCCAACGATATTCATGAAATTCACCATATAAGGGGCTTTGGGGGAGAAAAATCGATCTAGCTACGTTTCATTTTAAAAAAAACATTTTATCATTGTTTTTGGGCACAAAAAAATGGTAAAACAGGTATAAAAAGCAAATGATATTTTTCACTGTCAAACGTAATGTTTTGATAGGCTAATGGTATCGGGTGGACCAAAAAAATAATTTTATTATAACTTTTATATAAAATGCACTCATTTCTAAGTCGTAAGAAAATTCTAAAGTCCATTGAAAATAGCAGTAATTTATCCCGGTGCAAATAAATGTGCCGCTATCGGCGACACGCGATCCAGATTGCAAACCACTTACTGCAAGGACATCACTTATCCAGGGAAGTCTCGATCGAGATTCCCAGGAATATAAGTTGAGACGGGATCAAGGATTACACTTTTATCCAATAAAGTAAAGACTTTAAAGTTTGAATCGCTAAATTCACTGCGAATTATACGGACGTTCAAAACGAATGTTACTAAGTGCCAGCAAATATATCGCTTAGTTCTAAACGGACCTAATTCAAAATTAGCTTTAATTGAGTTAAATACATTGTTATCCTTATTTCAATTTACATCATATTTTCTTACTCTTCCATGTTATGGGTCTTTTTAGTAAACTCACGAGTTTTGTGGGCGCTATTTTAGGTTTTATTGTAATTTGATACAAACTTTTTGGATAAGGTCTTTTTAATACTAAGCGTGCGATATGTATTTTTTATTGTTATGTTTATAGATGTACACTATTCAATACAGATTTTGTAACGAGATTACAACACGGTATGGTTTTTGCATTTCATTTCATTGAATCCACATAAACTTTAAATAGTGTTATAAATATTTTTTTGTATATTAACTTTCCTTTAATTATTACCACTCTTGTTTGTATGTATTTTTAATCATAAGAAACTGATAATGTTTTAAGTCCAATATAGTGCAAGATACACTAAAATTTTCTTGCTGGTTCTTCTCGAATCAGTGGTAGCTTCTTTAATAACATTTGACGATTCAAAGCTCTGAAACAGTCTACTTGAATATAGAATAATTTGCGTTTAAACATGAAACCTGGAATAAACAGATAGCTTGTTAAGCTATATTGGAGTGGAAGAATTTAAACGCTGCAAATAAATCGTGCAGCTGATGCCTGAGGCACCGCGCCATTTTACATTTCAGCACGACAGTCGATGTTTGCCGAGCTCTTTCTGAGCGATTCTTGCAAATTAAACACGTTGTCTACTGAAGGAGCCTGCCAGAATTCCATACACCTTTGGGCCCAGACGTCACATTAATAATTATTGTTACATTAATAAATTTGTTAGCTATATTGATACTGATATCAATTCTTATTTTATTTAATGTCCATGGGAGAATATAGATTTTCTTAACAAACACGAAGTCATTACTTTCATCAACTTTAATTTTAATGTACTCTTAATTATATACTATCTTTTTTTTTGCATTCCCAATATAGTCCTGTATAATGTTAAAACATTTGTTTTAATATAAATCCAGCGGATAAACCATGAAAGACACAAACATTCAAGGTTTCGCATTTATAATATCAGTTTATATGTAAAGAATATACATAAATAAATAAATTATAAATTTTAAATAAAACAAAAGAGAATCGCTACATTAGTCACGCGAAATTTCAAGATAATTCAAATATACCGTAAAAACTAATTCATATTCTACATTCTATTACACACAAAGAATAACAAAATTGTTTTTCTAAAATTTGTCCCGAGTTTCAGTAATATAATTTTATTGATGGCTGTTATTTGATGAATGTAGGTTAAGATGTCTGAGGGGGTACGAAACTCGACTCGCAGTCGCACCTTTAAAATTCAAATATTCCTAAGAAAAGTTATTCCGGATCACGAATGGAATTATTTAACACTTGCCTGTTGTTTGGGACTTTGACACGAAGTAATTATGAGTATGACACGAATTTCCCCCTCGGAGATTATTATAAAATCGATGAAAAGATGACGGTCTTATGAAACTAGTTCATCGTTGTAGTACAAACATCATAACTACTATCTAGCTACTATCTAGGTCCGGGGACGCCTGACGATGATCAGCTCCTATTCTGGACTATTGTACCCATTTCCCCATTTTGGGGACATGGGTTTCACTGTCCTGACAGTGTTACCTGCTCTAACATAGCAGTCGTTTTGCGTCTTGCAAAGGTACGAAAGTCGTTTGTGGGTTTGGGTATAAGATTCTATAATAAAATTCCGCAATCACCTTAACTTTGCCATTACAGCAGTTTAAAAACACCATTTAAGAGAGCCTGATACAGAAAGCCGACTATACTGTGGAGGATTATTTAGAAGATAAGAATATGCGGATATAGCTCGTTTAGACCCTGTACAAGATAGTAATAACTAAATGCAACGAGTAATAAGAATTATATTTTTAAAAGAGCAGCCACCGAGTTTCTTTCTGGCTCTTCTCGGTAGGAACAGCTTTCCGAACCAGCAGTAGAGTTGACGATTCTAAAGCACTTGTTTACAAGTTTATTTGAATAAAGAATATTTTGAATTGGTATTGGAGTAGAATATTAGTCACTAAAATATAAATGTTGCTTGATAACATCGACGCTCACCTCTTATAAGTGTCTATTTCTGAGTTCTACGAGTAAAATATAATATTAATATTTGCAGAACATAAATATTATCCGCAGACAAACGACAAATTGCCGCAAACACGCCAACTGCACCTCGTTATGGACGTGTCTCTTTAGCGAGAGTGCTCGTTACAGCCGGCCACAAGAAACTATATAATAAATATAAAACGGACAGACAGCATTGCAGGAGAAATATTATAAGTTATTGCTTGAAGTTATGCAAATCCTGATTAATAATCTTAAGCTATATCTATATTTTACTGTCCTAAACTAGTTCGTAAAACAGATATACTTGCAATATGTCGGAGGTGTGAAATGCTTTATAGAACCAGGCGTTACTTTTCGGAACTCCAGTACAGAAGTTACAGTAAAATTATTTTGCTGTAATCCGCGTTTGATAAGAAATATTATGTAATGCCAAGTGCATGAAGCAGGCAACAATCACATACCCCATACATGCAGGATAAGTCGCCAAACGTATCACAAAACACCGCCAAAACCAACACTCTATACAAGCACTACACACACTCACTACCATATTATCTACGATCGTTTCGCCCCGAAACCAAAGCAACATCAGAGCTTCGCAAACAAATGTTACCCTTATAAGATTATCATCATTACTGCTGTTATCGGACTCTACGTGGGGTTATAAACATGTTATAAACATGTTATAAACATGTTGTCACATGATTTGGCTACGTATTTTACGGTAAGGTGACGTCTGCCCGACGTCAACTTACCTTAGTCGCGTTTTGCGAAAACTGGCAAAAAAATGAGGGTGGTCTATATTACTCAGCCGGATACCATATGGGTAATTTCTTACAATTCTATGTGCCAGCTAACATTAAAACAAAAATCCTTTTTCCAGGAGAGAAAAACAATACATCAATTTATTTTTGGCTTTTAAAAAACTTTTAACGAAATTTCATTTCCTTACTGTTACCCGTTGAAGAATTCCTTCGTCTGGAGATAATCCTGGCTGCAGCATCAGATCATGTTTATCATAAATACGTATAGTCATCTTGACTGGACCAGTATGTAAAATTTCAGCTCAATCGGAGTCGAGTCTTAGAGCCGCTAAGTTGTTCAAATTTAACTTGCAAGATTCCACATTCACATACATGCATTGCAAGTTGAATAAAAGTTTTTTTTATAATAACGGGGACGGCTTGGAGTTTAGTAAATTAAAAGGTCACTTACCGCTTCAGTGTGGACCGGATGGACAGCAAAAAGCAAAGCAGCGAGTGCAGCAAAAGGCCTCTGCAGACGCGCGACAACCGCGCCGGCCCGCGCGACTAACGCGCAGCACGCTGCGTGCAACGCGATGTTGCATGCGTGCCACCACCACGCCGACAAACCACAAAGCGCGTAGTTTAACCTAAAACAAGATTATTAAGTAAATATAATTTCGTCATCATCCGGCATTGGAAATATGGAACCACTATATCAGTAAATCAGGGATGGTCTGAAGTTTCCTAAAAAAAGGTGCGGGAAATCTCTGCTTCGTCGTTATAAGAATAAGATTAGTTAATGATGCCAATTATAAAAATTAGTGTTTAGCCAAAAATGATTACTTGTTATTCTAACCTTTATGTGATACACTACACTAATAAAATAAAATAAAAAACAACGTTTGTTTCTATATTTTGTACGCTGTTTAAAAATGTTGTACCATTCAACGCCTCACATGTACACGAGCCAAGCCATTGCTTAAGTCAAGCAATTACAGGCAAATTCAAATTCAAATTCAAATTTAGTGCGCTAAGTAAAGGGTGAAAATTATTCAAAAAATTCACGATTGCCCTTTTATATACAAAACCTCAGTTTGGGAAAAAAATTGTGACTTAGTGATTTCCACACGGGTGAAGTTGCTTGCACAGCTAGTTTAATAAATAACTTTGATTGATCTTTATTTCATTACATTTACAAACATATAGCTTGATGAGAAAAGCAACAAAAGTGGAGTAAAACAATCGATATTCAGCTAAAACGAATCACGTGACACATTTCGTTCCTCATGTGCGTGAATTCAACAAAATTTGCCTTTGTTTCCAGAAACGGGCGTGTTTCGTGTTGTTGACGTCAAAGTGATAAAACGTGAGATACGAGGCCGCGGGCGGGACAAAGCCGCGGCAGACAGCTGTGACGCCGTGACGTTTGGAATGTCCCGCTTTATTGCAAGACGTTTAATTTTGCGGGCTCCACTCGACTGGTTTGCATCTTGTCATGTTTGGAGGCTGCTTTATAACTACTCCGTTTAAAAGTAAAGTTATAATGTTATGCTATAATCCGCTTTTGCTATAAACAAAACTGTTGCTATAAACAGACTGGTCGTAATTTAACATATGGCCACTTTCAGGAATAATTGACCACAAAACTCAAATAAAAACATGTGTCATGAAGTTCCTAATGACCATTGTTTCAAAATTCTGCACACCTGTGATTAAAGTCTTCTACTAAACATCTTGGAACAACTTGAGAGGTCAACTTACCTTAGTCGTACTTTACGACACCTCCGTAAGAAAGAAAGTGGTCTAATCTACTCAGCCGGATACCACGCGGTTATGTTCTAAAAATATATTAAAACCTTAAATAAATAAGACTTATTATTTATCTGCCACGTAAACTTATCGTAGATTAATATTAACTTTGTAGGACGGAGGTAATGCTATATCTGTCATCTATAAAAAGTTACCTCCAACAAATTATTTCTAACGCAGTTGTAAGAACCTCTTGCAGTATGTTCACATTACGGTAAATACGCTTTATGTGATCTCGGACGCCATTCTTTACTATTACCAGCTCGGATAGAACTTAGCGTTTAGTAGAATATATGTATTTTAATAGCGATTTCTACTTACTGTGCAGCAGTGACTAAATAGATAGTTCAGATGGATTTGGAATTAATTTAATCTGTTGAATTTTTTTTATTGGTATCTTTCTATATCTTCTGTTGCCATTTATTTTATCTTTATTTTTTTCAGGGATGGTGAATTTATCGGGCAGGCAGAAATCTGGTCATGTATTAATATTTTGGTAATTACAGTATTTTTACTTGCTTTTCAGGGAAAAATCCTTGTATAGGCACCTGTATATTTCTAGAGAATTCACGGGTTATGTGTGAACTAATCCACATTGCAGTATTTTTAGTGGGATAGTAACAGGCCATTTTATATATTCCGATTTCTATTCAAAATATTCTTCACTTAAATAAATTTGTAAAAAAAATGTATTTTGTAGCGTCAACTCAACTGCTGATTTAAAAAATTCATCCTACAGAGTAGAGTCAGTAAATATATAATTTTTATAACTAGGTAAATTACTAGAGAATCTAATAGTTTTATCTAGCCTGCGTTCAGAACGGGACTAACTTCGTTAGCAATTTAGATTCAAGGAAAATTAGAGTTTCTCATCACAAAAAACAAGGTGTATATTAAGCCTTATATTAATTTGTGCATGCTCAGGCGAATGACTTAAGTCAAGACGTCAGAGCACGCTCGGCCCGAGCAAGTCCGAGCACTCAAGTACAGTCAGCAGCTTGTCGGTGCTTAGGGAGGATAGATATTTTTGAGTTTGAAAGGCTCGACAATTGACGATGAGTGTCTCGAGTTCTTAGAAACTAGAATAATAATCACTTATAGCTAAAAATCTTAAATAATTCTTAACTTATCATTTGATGGTATTGCCTCGGTTACTTTGACGAGATCCATAATACAATAGGAATAATAAAATTATACAATGCTTAAGAGATTAAGCTGTTTCAAAGTTGATTAGATATGTCCGTGCACAACCACATATAGTTTCGTGTTATTCTCCGTTAACTCAAAGGAAATTTTCCTTGCAAAACTTTATACCTACGTGTTTAGTAACTTCACTGTAAAGCAAAGTTGTGCCCACTCCAAATCGTAGACAACACTCGCAGAACTAAAGGCTTCTCAGGCGCCCTAAATTGCGAGCCACGTTAAAGGATATATAGGCGACGTCTTAAATGGGCCTCGTATTGTCTGTCGCAAGGCACTAATGGTTTTGTGGCTAAAACAGAGATTTTGCTAACGTTGAAATTGCTTTTGTGTAAAACATCCTTTAAACCGTACACTTCGCTGACAATGGTGAAGTTGAATTCAAGGAGATTTTGTCCTGTATTATTTGTTAAAGTCACCATCCAAGCTCAGTAAATAAGTCCTACTAATATTATAAATGCGATAGTTTATAAATATGGATGTATGTTTGTTACTTTTTCACGGCGAATCTGCTGAACCAATATCGATGAAATTTGACACAATTATTACACCGGAATAACATATAGGCTATAAAAATCCTGTTAATTCTACATGAATAGGATGACACTAAAAAGCGCTATTTATTATCGACCTATCACGCGAACGTAGTCGCGAGTAAAAGCTAGTCTTTAATATATAAATGAGTTATAAATACTTAAATCTTTAAAAAATATATATATTCGGAAACTAGCCGTGTGGTATCCGGCTGAGTAAAATAGACCACCCTCATTTCTCATCGAGGTGTCGTAAAGGCGACTTAGGTAAGTTGATCCACCGTGTGCTATCCGACTGAGTAGAATAGAGCACCTTCAATTTTTACCGAGGTGTTGTAAAAGGCCACTAAGGTAGGTAAGTCGACGCGCCGTGTGGTATCCGGCTGAGTAGAATAGACTACTCTCATTTCTTACCAAGGTGTCGTAAAAGGCGAATAATGTAAGTTGACTCGCCGTGTGGTATCCGATTGAGTAGAATAAATCACCCTCATTACTTAACACCCGCATTTTTTTAACTATTACGTTCTGTGCGGAGAGGAATTTGAAACTTACCTAACTAACGAATACCTAGTTTCAAAATACTTTTCATCGTCATCATGATCCTCCTGCCCTTATCCCACTCTAAGTGGGGTCGGCACAACATGTTATAAACATGTCATATGATTTGGCTACGTATTTTACGACCGCCGCATGCTTGACGTCCACTTGCCATAGTCCCCTTTTACAACACCTCGGTAAGAAATGAGGGTGGTACTATTCTATTCAGCCGGATACCACACGGCGGGTCGACTTACCTCAGTCGGCTTTTACGACACCTCGGTAAGAAATGAAGGTGGTACTATTCTATTCAGCCGGATACCACACGGTGGGTCGACTTACCTCAGTTGCCTTTTACGACACCTCGGTAAGAAATGAAGGTGGTACTATTCTACTCAGCCGGATACCACACGGCGTGTTTCAAAATATTTTTCAAACCGTAAATAGCTAAGGAAATACAGATTTATAATAATCGTATACAATGAAAGTTTGTTATATATTTGTTGATATATTTTTCCGTTACGCTCTTTATATACAAGTCACGTCGCTGTTTTCTTGCCTATGAAATTTGTTATGCATATTCCGCGAGCCTCGCAGCTACTCGTGCACTGAATAATGTTATATTTATTTACGTAAATTCAACCCTTTTTTAGTGAACAATATCTACGATTTGCATTTTCCTTCATTAATATACACTCAACTTTGTAAGATTAAAATGTATATTATAATTGCCAGTGTGGAAGGAAAGATTAAAACCGTAATATAGTATTTCGATAACTATAAAAATGGTTAAAGTGGGTTAACCTTAAATCCTAGACATGTGCTGTCGCAGACTTTTATTTAGACCTTTTAGAGGGGAACAATTTTGTAATACATGAATTATGAATAACTTTAATCGTTTACTTAGCGCACGCTAGGAAAGTTTTAAATTTCACCTTTTTTTATTGCTGCTCCTCTCCTATTCATCTTAGCGTGATGTTATATAGCCTATAACCTTTCTCAATAAATGGACTATCTTACGCTTAAAGAAATTTTCAAATCCGTCCAGTAGTTTCTGAGATTAACGCGTTCAAACAATCAAACAAACAAACAAACTCTTCAGCTTTATTATTAGTATAGATTTACTATTTTATTTTAGCCAAAATTTCACAGCGATTTAAGCGATGTAAGGTTTTTAATGAATACTTTAGACAAGGACAAGTAGTAGTATCCGGGTGAGTAGAATAGACCACCCTTTTTCTCACCGAATTTTCGTAAAATACGACTAAAGTAAGTCGACGTCAGGCAGACGGCCGATCGTCAAATATGTAGCCAAATCATGTGACAACATGTTTATAAGGTTTAAACCCCACCTAGAGTGGGATAAGGGCAACAGGACGTTGCATAGTTTAGCTGTGAAAGCTTAAGCTACAGACAAACATACAATATATCGCATTTATAACATAAGTATGAAACGTTCCAGAAAAATAAAAGGAATTTTAATACAATAACAAATATAGTGGACGTGGTGGCATTAAATGTGCCGCATAATTTATTATAAATACGGGCGTAGTTTCATTTGCGGCGAGCGGCCCGCGCGGAATGCCAGCGGTCGGAACCTCATAAAATATACGAGAAAAAACACCAGAGTGGTTTAGAGGCAGATTGTAATAAAAATATCCACTCGTTTCAGCTGGGCTTGACTCTGTTAACGCTTTTTATTTTACTTTATGCAAAAATGACAACATCACCCGTGTTTTAGACTTTAATGATATTTTATTTTACCCTTTAATCTACTTTTTGACCGCTGATTTCCCAAGTTAAGCCATTTAAATAACCATTGAAAGAATGATATAGTTCAATAAGTTAAATATAATAAAAGATTTTAATAAATAATAGAACCAGATCTATAAAAAACCTAGTTAAATATCTATACAGGAGGGTGTAAAGCTAAAATTCAATACCCTAAACCAATCCAGATCATAGTTTGGCAAATAACAAAGTCTCAAAGCCTATATTGGTTTAATCACAACTTTCGCAAACTATAACGAGTTGTAAATATTAACTAGTAAAGTCAAAAAGGCTTTTAAAAAGCCTTTAACAAACATTTAAGTCGTTACTTAGTACTGTTATTTTTTTTTCGAATTGACTATATGCTGTTAGCCCTAACGGCTTTTACAGCGTCACCGGTCGGGACTGGCGAGCGCAGAAGCATCGCCGAGGTTGCGAAATGCGTAGAGTAGAGCGCAGAAGCTCTACTAGCGTCGGGGAACGTCGTCCTAAGGGTGCCTCCTGTGAGGCCGCTGTACGCTGTGTGTGTGTATTACGTGTTTCTGTGTTTGCGATTGTTTATAGAAAATGTTGTGCCCGACGGGATCGAACCCGCGACCTATGGAGCTGAAGCCAGGGTCACTGCCCACTGCACCAAAGGGCCAGTCGAATATAGTTCAATTTTCATTTTTTTCAGAATCAAATTTCCGAATAAGTGTTAACTTTTTATAAATTATTGTTCTAAAATTTTTTTATCAAGTATGAAAACGGATTTTCCACTCTACATTTAGCATTATATATATTTTCTATTTTACTTCATCGGTTTATAGCAAATTAATTTTATTATTTTTTACCATTATTAATATTAAACTCTAAGATAACATAAAACTAATCAACTTTGAAAGAAGTTGTACGAAGTTGGAAGTTTTGATTTTGTATTTTTATCTCAGAAATTAATTAAACTTTTCAAAGGAGAAACTAATTTAAAGTTGCATCTGCGGTTGGATACGGTTGCGTTTGTTTTAAATTGAGTTACAGTAATTAAGAAATATCATAGTTTGTTTCTAAAAAAAAAAGTCATTTAACTATCTCCAACCTTGCACAAGATGGGAATTATGAAAACAAATTATAAGAATCATTTTGTAAAGTCCAACTTGTTGGTTCTTTTTGGTGGGAGAAATTCTAACCAGTAGAGTTCGGTGAAGGAAAATATCGTGAGACAACCTGTATTCTTATTGTATTGTAATCTTAAGATTTCTGTAACCTCACGTATTTCTAAAGTCCATAGAAGAAATATAGCCTACTCATTGGCATTGGACCATTGTCGGTGTAAGCACGAATTTTAAGAAGCCTGGGACTTTCAAAGGCCTTCTCTGCTCTATAGGAGAAAAGTATTTGAACTTTAATTAAGCTGCAATATTGATATATCCTAGAATCTTCAAGAGATACGTTAGTTAGAAAGTTAGCATCAATATGATTCACATGATTTATAATAATAATCATTTATATGCCAAATATTTCAAGGAATATAGCAGTTGTTAGAGTTTCGTCAGAAGATGCTTCTTATATCTAATCCCCCTTTAAACTAAAAACCAGAACAGTTTGATTCTATATTTTATACCCTCATTGAAATGTAACTATTGTAAATATCAATTAGGAGCATAAGTTTTTATAGAATATTAACCCTGTCGCTGACTATAGGTCTCATAAGAAATTGGGAGTCACTCAGCGAGCAATGGAGCTTGGCTTGGTTACTCTACGCGATCAAATCAAAAATAAGGAGATCCGTAAAAGAACCAAAGTTAGCGTGTCGCGAAGTTGAATTGGAAATGGGCGAGGCACATACAGTGGAGCTCCGATGGGCGTTGGGTCTTAAGGTGTTGGAATGGCGACCTAACACCGGAAAATGCAGTATCGGTAGATCCCCTACGATGTAGATAGACGACCTCAAAAGGGTCGTGGGGAACCGGGGAGATTCCATGAGGAAACCTATGTCCAGCAGTGGACGTCCATCGGTTGAAGAAGACAATGATGATTATAATGGACCCTATCTGAATGATAATTTATAGAATTGGGCGTTACTTTGCGGAGATCTATAATACAAAAGTAATAATAAAACTATTTTGCTATAATCCGCGATGAAGTAAAATAGAAAATATATATAATGCTAAATGTAGAGTGGACAATCGGTTATCATACCTGATACATGCAGGATTCGTTAAAAACACATGCACAAACCTCCACCACCGCCACCATAATACACAAGCTCTATATACGTTCACTATCACAAACTCAACAATCGTTTCGCCTCGCAACCGAAGCATCTTCAGGAGATAGACTCCACGACCAAAATCGCAAAGCGAAGCAATATCCAAATAAGCTTAGTTATATAGTAATCGGTTCCTACTACTAATTTTCTACGGTACTAATTTTCCTATCTGAATGATGAATTTTGAATTTATAAATAAAAATATTGTATTTAAAATATAAATTTCGTGTGTATTTATAATGATAGCATAATTACTTATTTATAGATTTTATATGGCTATATGTTTATATGTGGAAGTAATTTGTTTAATCAGTCGTCCGTGACCTAACTCAATAGGCTTTAGCTGAAAAGCTAAAGCCTATTGAGTTACGTCACGGAGCTAGCAGTTCTGTGTGCTTCCTGTTGGGGCACACAGTATTATGCTGAGTCTAAAACCTATTCTGCATTGTGCTTAGGACATTTATTTATTTTTTTAATTTTTGAAATTTATTTATTAGATTCTTTATTTAATTTAATTTAATTTAATTTAATTTTCTATATTTATTTATGTCATGTTAGCACTTTACTGGAATAAATAATTTTCGTTTCATTTCATTTTATCTAGGATTTGAACGTCTTATTCGATGGTAATATTCATGTTGTCGAACCGTTTTTCTACCACGGCTAAATAATATTCGTAGCTAATATTAATAAAACCCACACGTGTCTGACCCCAACTAATTGTTCGGGAAACTTTCCCAGTTATAACGTTAAACGACTACTTGTGGGGGCATAAATTTTCATGGGCGATTAAATAACGCACGGCCCTAATACCGCAGCGATTTTCCTATAAATATGATTCATAATATAATGACGATAATATGGCCGGACGTTGCGCCAGTGTGACTATTATCAGAAAATTCTGATATCTTATTCCATTTATCGCACTTTTAGTATTAAAGTGACCTAATTCTAAAAAGTTGTTTTATGGCAAATTACAGTAAAGCATGGTGTAATGTCTACAAGACTCCTTAGCGTTAAAGAGTCTCATAACTTGGAAGAGCAAGAAAAACCTTTATTTTTTTTATTAATTCGTAGAGTAATGGCAAAGATCCGCCGTGTGGTATCCGGCTGAATAGAATAGTACCACTCTCATTTCTTACCGAGGTGTCGTAAAAGGCGACTAAGGTAAGTTGACCCGCCGTGTGGTATCCGGCTGAGTAGAATTGACCAACCTCATTTCTTACAGAGGTGTCGTAAATGGCGACTAAGGTAAGTTGACCCACCGTTTGGTATCCGGTTGAGTAGAATAGACCACCCTCTTTTTTACCGAGGTGTCGTAAAATACGACTGAGGTAAGTTGACGTCAGGCAGGCGGCTGGTCGTAAAAACGCAGCCAAATCATGTGACAGCATGTTTATAACATGTTGTGCTGACCCCACTTAGAGTGGGATAAGGGCAGTAAGATGATGATGATTATGATGAGTAATGGCACAGATAGCATTGAAATAAACATATTTCTAAAGCAAGCGAGTGGCACTTAGTTCTTACTGAAACTAAAACTCAAGAATGAAGTAAAAAAATACTTTAACGTATTTGCCAAAATATATCGTGTAAAATTCCATCTCGTCCCGGTGGAACTGTCTCGACCTATATACCCCGAAGGGAATATGTATTCCCAAAATATATGATTTAAAAGGATGATAGATAGACAACTTTTCGCTCTTACAAAGTTGTAGTAGAAAAAAGGGTATAACATGTTTAGTCTATTAAAAGTGGTACCAAATTTCATCAATATTGTTTTAGCAGATTAGTGAATATTTCACAAACGGTCAAAGAGACTTTCACATTTATAATATTAAGTATGGATTGCAGAAAACTAAATCATTTTCTCATGTTTTCATTATTCACTTGTTTTTTTGTCTTTCTGTTTTTTTTTAGGTTTATAAGCGTAAAATTGTTACTTCTTAGTAACAATGATTGGTTAGTGATTTCCTGTAATGAAATCACTATGGTATTATGGTATGAAATCATTATGGTCATCAATCAATATGGTATTACATAATTAAGTTAAGACTATTTCGATATTTTTTGGGTTATGTTGGAGATCCGCATAAATAAATAAATTAATTAATAAATTTAGCCATACCTCTTAGAGTTTCTTCATAATAGTTTTCACAAGTTTGTGTTACTATTAAAAAAAGCTTTATTTTCTTATTCTATCTTATATATTATTTTTCGTGGTTTGACGCCGCATTACTTTAAAGTTCAAATAAAGTTCACTCAAGTCTTGTTGGAAGTATGTCGTCCTGCCCTTATCCCACTTTGAGTGGGATTAAGTATGTCGTCCTGCCCTTATCCCACTTTAAGTGGGGTCGGCACATAATGTTTTGGTTAGCTATTCTTCAACCGGCCGCCTGCCTGACGTGAACTTATATTAGTCGCCTTTTACGACACCTCGTTAAGAAGTAAAGAGAGAATAAGAAGAAAGAAATAAAGAAGAGGATGGTCTATTGTAGGCTGCCGGATACCACAAGGCGTTTCAACAAAATTGCGACATATGTACAAAAGATATATAAACTAATTTCACGGCATAAAAGATGTTCTTTCAAATGTGAATATTGTTGGATTTGTTTCCATTCATTAATTTACACAAGCGGAACGTGCAAACAGAAACATGGCCCGCGTTTGTTTTGCGTTTATCCAGTTTTTTATAATTTGTTTAAGAACAAAGAAGAGTTGGGTTGATTTGTCGTGAGCTGACTTTGTTTTATTCCTGAACAATGGACTGGCTAACTCGCTTGTAATATTAAACACAAAAAGAATAAACTCTTTGTACGCATTTTTATTCTATTTCATGGAAGGGTTGAGAACAATATAACATAATGTACAAAAGAGTAGATCTGTATTACACTAAACATGCAGCTTGGTTTCATTTGTGGTGTAGAAGGTTTATTTATAACGCGAGAGGCTTATGTAAAAAGTTTTCTTTAATACGTAATTTTTTATTAATTTTTCAATTACATATTTTAGTATCAATACTAAAAATATTTTATTGCAAACTTAGACCTACTTGTTTACAATTTTTTTTACGAATCAGTCAATCTACTTATAACAGAAAAAAAGTGTGTTCACACGCAAACACGCACGTACACACACACACACAAACACATGCACGTACAAATATACTTTGCTCTTATTAATGTAACTAAAGACTGTTCTAATTTAACAAAAAAGTGCCCACCAAAGACTAATCATACTCCTGCCCTTATCCCACTCTAAACGGGGTCGGCTCAACATGTTGTCACATGTTTACAAGGATAGTACAAAGTAATTTGTTCAACCTACACCACTTATTTTACTTTCAAACACGTGTAAGAAGTCATTAATGTTAATCGCGGATTATTGCATTTCATTATTACGTATGTCATATTCTGAAGTAATATTTTCATCTAAGTTGTATTAAAGTTTTGAAAAGAGGATTTCAAAAGTAGTTAGCAGTTTTGTCAGAAGCTGGATGAGATTTCTCATTTCCTGGAGTTGGTAGCGAATAATGTGAACGCAGAAATGTTTTTATAAGTCTTCTGGGAAATTTCGCTTACTGGAATGCTCGATTTGAAATTACCGTTATAATAATACGTTTCTCTTCGAATTTAAATTTTTAAACTAACCAGAATATATATGGAACAATCTTTTATAACACTTGTTGAAATAGTATCAACTTAAATTTGCCAAATTCGAATTCACAATATTGTTTATTCAAGTAAATGTATTTGAAACAGTCTTGTAATACTTTTCAAATACCTAATCATAAGTTATATACCTAATCCGTCTAAAAACACATAAAAAAGAGAGGCGGCTTTATCACGGATATAAAAAAAATTTCGTACATAAAAATATAAAGAATTATAAAACAATAGGTGATGTGTATAATAGACAAAGCAGGAACCGACATAAGCTTGCGGCTCCTGCTTTGCGCTTTGCAAACGTACGTAAATCGTTCGTGGGTTTGGGTATAAGATTCTATAATAAAATTCCGCAATCAATTTTAGCTTTGCCATTACAGAAGTTTAAAACACCGTTAAAAAGAGGCTGATCCAGAAAGCCTACTATACTATTGAGGATTACTTAGAAGATAATAATGTATGGATATAGCTCGCTTACACCCTGTACAAGATAGTAATAATTAAATGTAACTCTAATGACTACATTAGAATTATAATATTTAAAAGAGCAACCGCCGTGTTTCTCGCTGGCTCTTATCGGTAGGAACAGCTTTCCGAACCAGCAGCGGAGTTGAAGATTCAAAAGCACTTGTTTACGAGTTTATTTGAATAAAGAATATTTTGAATTGAATTTGAATTTGAATACTGATCTCTTACAAGCCTGCTTAAGAAAGTAAAAATGTTCTGTTATTTCAGACAAGTACTGTTAGAAGTAATGTGGTTGTATATGGTAAACACAATAAAGACATTCATGGCTCGGTTGCGAATAAACTGCGAGTCAAGAACACGCATAACAAATTTCATAGTCAAGGGAGGAACAAGGGTGCGTATCACATGCAAACAATAAAATTTTACGAAGGAAAAACGTGTTCAACAAATATTATAACAGAAACCTCACTAAATTGGAAACGTGGTTTGTTGTAAACAATGCTATGCTCTTCATAATATATGAGAATTCTACTCTGATTCCAATAATCCATCCTTACTAATAATATAAATGAAAATTTCTATTTGTCTGTTACTTTTTCGCGGCAAATCCGCTGAACCAATTTGGATGAAATTTGGCACAATTATTCCTAATTTAATTATTTAATTATTATTGAAATTTGGAAAAATTAATATTTAAATGAGTCAATCTTATATATATTGATTTTCCTGAAATTCAGCATGCAGAAGGTGGGAAGTTAAATGGATTTAGCTAGCTTTTATTTTAAAAAATTCCCTGTTTTTGGGCATTAAAAAAATACAAAAATTTACATTGAATATATAACACACTATTTTTGCCGAAAACTGTCAAGTCCGCGTAGCTTGTTCTCAGGAACGGGTGGTCTATAGAAATAAAAATACATAGGATCAAGCCCCACTTAGCCAATTTTTTTTTTGAAGTTTCTTTTTTTATTTTGTTAAAAAATTCAGAGCAAGCCTTGGGCACCCATGTACTTATTTCGAAACCGAGCGAGTGTCACTTCTCTTATTGAAACTAAAACTCAGAAAAGAAGTAAAAAATACCTTACCATATTCGCCAAAATATATAGTGTAAAATTCCATACCATCCCGATGGATGGGGGTCTCTAGAAATGAAAATAACTAGGATCGAGCCCCACCTACCCAATCATTATTTTTTTTTAGGTTTTTTTTTGGAAAAAAATTACTGAGCAAGGCTCGATTAACCATATACTACATTTTAATCAGAACATTGCACACATGAACACTGGCTATCTGTCATCATCTTCCTGCCCTTATCCCGCTCTAAGTGGGGTCGGCACAACATGTTCTAAACATGCTGTTACATGATTTGGCTGCGTTTTTACGACTAGCCGCCTGCCTCACGTCAACTTACCTCTATCGTATTTTACCACACCTCGGTAAGAAATGAGGTTGGTCTATTCTACTAAACCGGATACCACACGGCGTAACACTGGCTTTCTGTAATTTTATGGAAAGGTATGATCCATAATCAACCGTATAACGTATAACACAATAAGCAGCTTATGAATAAATGATATATTTCGCATTATGTGAAATATTTCATAATTTCTTTACGCGGTGTTACTAATGATGTGGGGTAATGTAAATATATTCTCATATTTAATGAACATAACTGCCATTGCGGCTGACTTTTAGCAAAATACCTTTAGTAATTAGTTGAGTTTATTATCGTTATACTGTTATTTATTGATATATATTATTGATATATTGATATATATGAAGAGTTTGTTTGATTGTTTAAACGCACTAATCTCAGGAATTACTACACCGATTTGAAAAAATATTTGAGTGTAAGATAGTCTATTAATCGAAGAAGGCTATATACTATATAACATTACGCTAAGATGAATAAGAGAGGAGCAGTGATAAAAAATATTTTGAAAACGGCAAAATTTAAAGATCTCTTTGCGTGCGCTCTGTAAACGGTAAAAGTTTTTCAAAAATCATGTACTACAAAATTGTTATCCTTTAAAAGTTCTAAATAAAAGGTCGCGACAGCATATGTCTAACTTTTAAGGTTAACCCACTTTAACCATTTTTATGGTTATCAAAATACTATATTACGGTATTAATCTTGCCACGCAGGTGGAGCCGCTTGCCATTGCTAGTATCTAATAAACCTAGGTGGTTTACTAAGGTTATGTGGCTAGAATAAGAAGAAAGAAAACTCAGTTACTCAACGGACAATAAAGCAGGCTATGCTTGGAATATCAATTGTATGAATTAAATTAGGAATCGGAATATGTGCTTGCTAATATATTTTTAAGAAGTTATTTGCGAATATACACCTTTCCTGCCCAATTGAAAATAATCAAATTATGGAGTTCTGGTACTCTGTCTTAACTTTTTTATTGGCTTTAGATATATCGTTAGAGTATTAAAGTGACCCAATTCAAAATTAGTTTTAATTGAGTTAAATACATTGTAATCCTTATTTCAATACCATATCTTTTCCATCTCATTTAACTCAACTAATCTATGTTAACTGGTACTAGTTAAACTTACACTACGTAATAATCTATAATATTAAAGGAGGGCACTGGCTCCTGAAATACATCTAGTTTAGGAGTTAGGGGTTCCTTTTTTTCTCTTGCACTTTTAAAATATGGGTTTCTTTAACACTCATGAGCTTCATAGGCGCTACGGTACGCTTTATTGAAATTTGCAACAAAAAAAAATTTAATTAGGTCACTTTAATACTAAGCATGTAATATTATATAAATATAAATATTTTTTTGACAAATAGACGCCGTGTGGAATCCGGCTGAATAGAATATTACCACCCTCATTTCTTACCCAAGTGTCGTAAAAGGCGACTAAGGTAAGTCGACCCGCCGTCTGGTATCCGGCTGAGTAGAATAGACCACCCTCTTTCTTACCGAGGTGTCGTAAAATACGACTGAGGTAAGTTGACGTAAGGCAGGCGGCCGGTCGTAAAAACGCAGCCAAATCATGTGACAGCATGTTTATAACATGTTTTGCCGACCGCGCTTAGAGTGGGATAAGGGCAGGAAAATGATGATTTTTTCTCAAATAGTCTTACATACACAAACTATTCACAGATATACCAAAAAATATTTCCATTCGTTCTATTCGTATAAGCAAACAAAATACGTGTATTATAAACAGCTGAAAGGAATGTTCCCGAAGTTCGAGCCTGTCATAGTCGAGGTCAGATTGGCCCGAATAATGTAATAAGGTCGCATGCCGACCCTGTCCCTCGAGTGCCCGCGCCCAATACTATATACAACTACAGACAATATTTCAATTCAAGTTAGAATGTTAAGATGCCGGTTGAGATGGAAATTTTGTGTATGTCTGTAATTTCGTCGGCAGATTCAAATTCTCGGTTTAAGGTTTCCTTCTACTTCTGTTTGACATACACTTTTAGACATAAATCTATTAAGATTGTGTGTATTTTTCACACAATCTTATGCCGCTTTTTGTGGATTTGTCTATCTCATCCGAGTAAGACTGTAAGAGCTGTTATCAGGTAAAATGAAAACTAACCAAGTTACATTTATATTTATAATGTCATCATCACTTTCTTGCCCTTATTGCACTCAAGTGGAGCCGGCACCGATTTCATAAACATGTTTGTAACATGATTTGGCTAGTTATTTTACGACCGGCCGCTCCCTGACGTCAACTTACCTTAGTCCAATTTACGGCACCTCGTTAAGAAATGAGGGTGGTCTTTTCTACTCAGCCGGATACCATACGGTGGTTAACTAACTTACCTTTGTCGCGTTTTACGACACCTCGATATGAAATTAAAGTTGTCTATTTTAAAGAGTTCACATATACAATCTTGACAAAACAAAAATAGAAAACAAATTAAAGAAAACAGAAAATGTTTAAGATTGCTTGTTATATGTGTAGTTATGAGATAATTTGTGTGAAATATCATCATTAAATCATTGACTCAAGGGTTATTGAAAAATAATTTAAATACTTTTAAATAACCTCTTTAATATCTTTCATAATAAGCTCTTTATGTATTTTACTTCATCGCGGTTCATAGCAAAATAATTTAATTATTACCTTTGTATTATGGATCTCCGCAAAGTAACGCCTAGTTCTATAAATTATCTTTTAAGATAATCAATAAAGAGGTGACAAATTAATCTCCACGAACTTCACCGAAAAAGCCTGTAAAACTCCAATCAAGCAATAACCCGTAGAATGGAATGGGGTCCTTAATTAGTGTGACAGCTGATCGGCCGCGGAAAAAATAATTAATTTCCGATATAAGCACACGTTCCGATACCCTGCGCTTTAATTAAACGAATTAATCACCACCCCCATAATTCCCCCCACTCCGACGCCAATCACGTGACAGAGCACTTTGGTTTTACATAAAAATTTAATTAATATACGAAAATGTACTTTGATGAGGTTTTATTTTAAAAATGAGATAAAATATAAATATTAATATCTGTGTGACCCAGCCATGTTCGATATTTTTTAACAAAAGAAAAAAGAAACTAAAAAAAAGGAAAAAAATAATAGGTGGGGTTCGATCCTAGGTATTTTCATTTCTCGCGACCACCCGCTCTCCGAATAAACTACGCTGACTTGACATTTAACGGCAAAAATAGTGTTTTTATATTCAATAAAATAAAAGTAAATTTAAGTATTTTTTTAATGCCCAAAAACAGGGATAAAACGATTTTTTTTAAATAAAACATAGCTAGATAGATTTTTCTCCCATAAAACCCACGAGCAAAGGCTCCATCATCACGTGAACATCGAGGCCATCCAGCTTCTCGATAACACTGGACTCGTAAGAAGACTGATGAGGACAAAACCTTTTGAGTTACTTTAATATAGTGATAGTGTAGTGCAGTGCTAGTGCTACTTTAAAGAGCACAAGAACAAAGTGTCTCGCACAACAAGAAAGACTAAGATGAGTCACTGGACCTATTCTTAGATATAAGTTAATTTATAAGTTTAGGTAATCTTTAAGTTGCTTATTAGACTCTTGGCTAGATCGCAACATCAATAAAATACTCCCTTTTGGTTTGTCCTTGTTCTTTATAATAGCAAAAAAAAAATGTCCGTGTTCTGATGTCTGGTGGTAAAAGTTAAAATAAATCATGTTGTCCGTGAATACTTTTGCATACGAGAGTTGGCAGTGATCGATGGATTTCACCAAACATTTATCAAAAACTGCAAGCGAATCTCATTGCAAATTAAATGAAATATGTTCCCAGAAAATTGAATTGCACACTGCATCGTGTATCAGATACACAAATGTATATTTACCTGTGTATCTTGAGATAAAACAAGGGATTATGGAATTGTTCCTTATTAAATCTATCTTTTGAGGATTGCTTTCTTACTATTTCTATTTAGTTTACTTTTAATTTACTTATTCTTAACTTTTAAGTATAAATGAGCAATGTTAGTATAATGTCGGGAATTCTTGAAGGGAAAACTTCTTGAGCACTTTTGTGATGGGTAAAAAATGTTACACTCGCGTCAGGAACGTGGCCTGATCGAAAATTCGTTACGGAGGGTGAGTGGACCGCCGGCGTGGCGTATGAGAGGAATTATTCACCTCTGTTTCTACCGTCCAGCGAAAATATACATATAAATATACAGCGAAAATATAAATATACACAAGCTTTAATTATCAGTAGAAAATATACTTTTCTACTGATAATTAAAAGCTGTGGTAGCCCAGCGGTAATACCGTCCGCCTCTTTCGAGGAGGTCTAGGGTTCAAACCCCGGGCAGGCACCAATGAGTTTTCTAGTAAAACTTATGTGTCTAATTGATAATTGCAATTTATCACACGCTTTTCGGTGAAGGAAAACATCGTGAGGAAACCTGCATATCTCTAGATAATCCTAGGGATATGTGTAACCTACCAATCCGCATTGGAGCAGCGTGGTAGGTCTTAGCTCCAATCCTTCTCTCCAAAAACGGAGAGAAGAGGCCTATGCCCAGCAGTGGGATAGTAACAGGCCGTTACTTACTTACTTACTGATAATTAAAGCAAGTAGTGCAAACAATTCTCTTACCATTCCAAAATATCAAAATTGCACAACGTTAGTATTCAAGTTTTTCACTTCTGCACTATTCAAGTTTGGCTCTCCCAAAGTGCAATGGTTTTTTATGTTTTAACTGCACTAAATTTCATCAATATCGCTCCGGATTAATTCTGCCATTTCGTAGTTTGGAATTCCGCAAAGTAATGCCCGATTAAAATTTTTTTGAATGGTATCGCAATACAGTCAGAAAAAAAACGATATTATAAGCGTTTTCAATGAATAAATGAATAATAATAATATAATTACGATAATAAAGTGCTCCAGGAATTTCTATTCGAAAACTATATCTAACAGAGCAGGCTTATCTAATATAAGCACCAAATAAACAATTACAACATCTAGCGTAATTAAGTTATAATAATATAGAAAAAAAAATAACAAAATGTTTTCATAAATAGGACATATGAAGTGAATTCGAAAATGAAATATATTTGAACCCCAAATTAAAATGTCCTCCATACGCTCTCAAAGCGCTTTTGGCAATTTCCCTAAGTGACTAATCGAAAAGGAAAATACTCCAAGAGTTTCCACCGCCAAAAGGTACGGAGTGTGTAGAAAGCTGCTTCGCAGGTAGCGGTTTATATTAAAAGTGTTCCTTGCAAAGACGCCCGGGATAATGGGGCCAGGAAACAAGCGATATATTACGATATTAGTATATTGATTACTAGTAATATTCCGCGGTCTGACCCGCGTACATCTCATGGCAGTGGAAAGTCTACTAAGTCGGACTATAGATTTATTTTTGTTGAAT
This sequence comes from Morpho helenor, assembly GCA_029227775.1. Lineage (NCBI taxonomy): Eukaryota > Metazoa > Arthropoda > Insecta > Lepidoptera > Nymphalidae > Morpho > Morpho helenor. The sequence goes on along the minus strand of JARGCU010000028.1, from coordinate 18,010,234 downwards.
ATATCATCAATAGTTTCAGCAGCTCATGCGATGACAGATTTTTATGACTAATTTTTTACACCTTATTACATTTTTATTACTTAATCCTATTTTTTTATTTTTAATTTGCCTATGTTGTTCAGTAAAGATGCAGCTTTCCAATAATGAAAGATTTTTTGTAATCGGTCCAGCAGTTTTTGTGTGAAAACATTACAAAAATACATACAAATTTTTTCCTCTTTATAATATAGATAAACACTTCATCTAAATACATTTTATTTTCTTACTCTCATCATGTCATCAGTCAGCCGTATGGTATCCGGCCGAGTAGAATAGACCATTATATAAAAATACGAGTCACATAGCGTTAAAATCGAATTACCTTTAAGTTTCGACGTTTCGACAGAGTTACATCCACCGTGGTCAGGAACTGACTGGGATAAAGTCTACCTAGAATAAACAACCTTCATTTCTTACCGAAGTGTCGTAAAAGGCTACTAAAGTAAGTTGACCCACTGTGTGGTATTCGGTTGAGTAAAATAGACCGCTGTCTTTCTTACCGAGGTGTAGTAAAATACGACTAAGGTAAGCTGACGTCAGGTCGTAAAATACGTAGCCAAATCATGTACCAACATGTTGTGCCAACTCCATTTACAGTGGGTTAAATGCAGGAGGATGACGATTAATATATACTGTTATTGTGTTGTATATAAACAATTAAGCTTTATTAATAAACGAGAATAATAAATAGATAAATTTAAAAATCGCATTTTTAGTGGGTGTCTGAGAAGGCACCTACAGTACCGCAGAATGCGGAAATCCGCTTTTCATGTAACAACGAAATAAGCTGCCAACTCGGTGCTGAGCTCACCACCTCTCTGCTTCTTAAAGTTCATCCTTCACTTAGTCTGTTAATAATTTGGAAATGGTACTCACGACATCAAAACCTGGGTTTTTGTATCCATTTACATCCATACTAATATTATATTTTTGTTAATCTGTCTGTCTGCTTTTACGGCTAATCCACTAGAGCAAAATTTATAAAATTTGGTACGATTGAAGCTATGCCGTGTGATATCTGCCGTGTATATTCTGAGTAGAATAGACCACCTTCTTTCTTGCCGAGGTGTCGTAAAATGCGACTACGGTAAGTTGACGTTAGTCTGCGACCGTTCGTAAAATATGTAGCCACATAATGTGACAACGTGTAACATATTGCGCCGTCCCCATTTAGAGTGGGATAAGGGGCAGGAGGATGATGGTACGATTGAAGCTAATATACCGAGCTAAATATATAGGATATAAAAGTTACATTTTCTTACGTTTATAGAAAAAAAGTAGTATATAATAGAGGGTAGTTTACTATTTAAATTGATGCAAACGAAGTCGCGTGTACACTTGGTATACAATAATTTAATTTCTACTCTTTACGTGATGATCGTTGATCGTGTGATCGTCTATAATCGGCACGAGCATCATGTAAGTGTCCACAAGATCGTCGATCGTCTGTATTATCATAGTTTTGTATCATCCAGCGATTGCCTTAGATGCGTGTCCGAAAGCTGACAAATCCCGGGTAGTTGGCGATCATAGGTGATCATAGACGATCATTGGTGAGTGAGCCCTCTACACGAAATTTCTCATTATTAATCATTTGTAATCGCTGATTGTGAAGAGGAGTCATGAGAGAAGAAAAATAATATTTTTGTAGCAAATTGATATTCGCTCGTAGCGTAGTAAACGCTACGCTATGTTATGATATGCTACGAGATGCTATGAGATTTTGTTTAGCGTAGCGGTATTCGTTCAAGCAGGGCAGTATTGGATACGACCTATCCTAAAGTAAATTATTGGTTTTACCATCATTATCATCCTCTTGGCATTATCCCACTCTAAGTGGGGCAGGCACAACATGTTATAAATTTATTGTCACATGATTTGGCAATGTATATTACGACCGGCCGACTGCCTGACATCAATTACTTTAGCCGTATTTTACGACACCTCGGTAAGAAAGTAGGTGGTCTATACTACTCAACCAGATACCACACGGCGTGTCAGCCTATCTTTTATCACACCTCGGTAAGAAATGAGGGTGGCCTATTCTACCCAGCCAGATACTACTCAGCGGGTCGACTTTCCTTAGTCGCCTTTTACAACACCTCAGTAAGAAATGAGGGTGGTCTATTCTATTTAAAAGGATATCACAGTGCATAATTATTAGGTTCAACCATGTTTCTATTATCAATATTATACAATACTGAGTTATGTATACAAAAAATAGTTGACGATTCAAAAGCACTTGTTTACAAGTTTATTTGAATAAAGAATATTTTGAATTTGAATTTGAATTTATCTATTTATGATGAAAATTTTAGTATGTTTATTTAAGTATGAACTTAATTTTTAGGCAGATAAGCATTAAAGAAAAATATTCATAAACCTATATTGAAAGCAATAAAGGACATCGTATAATTTTCTGGGAACTCAATATGTGAAGTATTAAAAAAAACGGTTACCTGTAAAGTCGGTTTTACGGGCAAAGATTTTACGTGACAACGTCTTTTTAAATGTGATGGATTGGAATGGGAGAGAGACGCAAGGCATTCGACAGTCCGGCGGGCCTCTCTTTCGTTCAGTGACTTGATATTATCGCCCCGATTATGGCCAAGATCTTTAACAAATCTGTAGATACAGGGATATTTCCCAATTTAATGAAACATAGTAAATTGATCCCCCTTTTTAAGTCCGGTGATAAGAGCGACCCTCAGAACTATAGACCTATTTCTGTCTTGCCAACTCTAAGCAAGATTTTTGAGAAAATCATCCTAAAGCAGCTGCTCCAGCATTTTAATTTTAATAATTTACTTCATCCTGAGCAGTATGGGTTTACTAAGGGTCGGTCTACAACGGATGCGGGTGTGAGGTTGTTGAAGCATGTCTTTGATGCGTGGGAGAACTCACAAAATGCCATAGGGGTATTTTGTGACTTATCCAAAGCATTTGATTGCGTTCAACACGAAATTTTATTGTTAAAGCTTGGCTATTATGGCATTAAAAACAATGCACTTCGTCTCGTTGCATCGTACCTTCACAGCCGGATTCAAAGAGTGTGCATTAATGATGTGCAGTCATCCGGATCGGCCTTAGTTATGGGTGTGCCTCAAGGATCAATCCTTGGTCCCTTTCTGTTTTTAGTTTATATAAATGATTTACCGTATTTTATTCATAATATTTGCGATATTGTACTGTTTGCGGATGATACATCATTAATTTTTAAAGTAAATAGAAATGACGATAATATTGACGAAGTAAACAGGGGTTTATCGCAAGTAGCTCATTGGTTCAGGCTAAATAATTTGGTACTGAACTCAAATAAAACTAAATGTATTGAATTTGCATTACCTAATGCTGCAAAAACAGCAAAGAGACTCTCTTTAAATAATGTACCACTAAAAACAGAAAATTCAACTGTATTTTTGGGAGTATCTTTGGATACAAAACTCCAATGGAGCACACACGTAACAACTCTTGCAGGGAAACTGAGTTCAGCGGCCTACGCTGTTCGAAAGATAAGACAATTCACAGACGTCGAAACAGCAAAACTTGTTTATTTTGCCTACTTCCATAGCATTATGTCTTATGGAATATTGCTGTGGGGTAAATGCACGAATAGTGAAAAAATTTTTGTTTTACAAAAAAGAGCTATACGTGGCATTTATAATTTAAGACCGCGTGATTCCCTGCGAGAGAAGTTTAAGGAAACAGGTATTCTTACATTTGCTTCACAGTATATTTTAAGCAATCTAATTTATGTACATAAAAATATAAAGAATTATAAAACGATAGGTGATGTATACAATAGACAAAGCAGGAACCGACATAAGCTTGCGGCTCCTGCTTTGCGCCTTGCAAAAGTACGTAATTCGTTTGTGGGTTTTGGTATAAGATTCTATAATAAAATTCCGCAATCAATTTCAGCTTTGCCATTACATCAGTTTAAAAACACTGTTAAAAAGAGGCTGATACAGAAAGCCTACTATACTCTTGAGGATTATTTGGAAGATAAGACTGTGTGGATATAGCTCTCTTTGAACCTGTACAAGACAGTAACGACTTAATGTAAATAGTATTAAGAATTATATTTTTATATTTTTAAAAGAGCAACCGCCGAGTTTCTTGCTGGCTCTTCTCGGTAGGAGCAGCTTTCCGAACCAGCAGTAGAGTTGACGATTCAAAAGCACTTGTTTACAAGTTTATTTGAATAAAGAATATTTTGAATTTGAATTTGACTCATCGTAACAGACGTGAGCGGGCGTTACACTTTTTCATGAGTGACTCCAAGCCGCAACCTAATTTAAGACGTTGTCACGTCAAAATCACAAAAGCGTTCTCGTAGCGTTATTCGTAGCGGACAGAATAGTGCTACGAAGTCAGCAAATGTTTCTATCGCTATCCGAGGCCTTAAATACGCTTATCCCTAAAGTTGTGTTGGGCCGATCCTATTTCAATGGCGATCATAAATTATTGATTTTAATCACTTCCGCCTCTCTATTATATAGACATTTTAACATGACCTATTAAACTACATTGCTAGTGTAGAGAAAGTCATTTAATAACATTTAAAATCTCATTTTCTTACAGCTTAACTTAGTATAATTGACTGGATTTATAAGCTTTTTCTTTAATTGCATTCAAAGATGTAAGTTACAATAAAAGATTTATTATAATTACAATTTATTTAGATTGTTGCCAAGGTGCTAATATGATCCATAATTAGTTAGTGTATTATTTAATTTAAAAAAAGTATATTGTGTCACTACAGCTCTGTATGATGATTATGTTAGTTATGTTCTAAAAAAATAAACAATGAATTACAAAGTAATTGGGCATAGACAATCAAAGAAGGTATTTTGTTATGCGATGAAGAACACGTTGTGTAGAAATTCGTGTGTGATTTTATACTTGAATATTCGTGGTTTGAAGACATAATTATAAATTATTAGTTTCGGGTACATACCATGGTAATTTGTTTTGATTCGCCGATATTTCGACCCAGTTGCATGGATCGTGGTCACGACGGAACTAGTTCCGTCCTAGTAGTTAGAACAACTAGTTCCGTCGTGACCACGATCCATGCAACTATGCTTGCAAATAATATGCTTCATGCGATTACTCGAGAATTTGTGAATGTGATTGTTATGTGGATACCGCAGCAATTCTTATTTAAGTTAAGGTCACGAGTAGTTGACCGTAATGAAATTTTAAAGAATAAGCATTTTGTTTGTTGTAGCTAATAAAAAATAAATTCGTAATTCCCTGATGCCATCTACTAACAACTGCCCAGAAGCTCAGAATTGTAGCCCATTGTTTGATATTTAAAATTTAATATTATTGATTAAAAAAATTTATTAGCTACAACAGAAAAAACGCTTATTATTTAAAATTTTATACAAAACGGTCAACTACTAGTGCATGGTCAATTACTACTTACTGTTGTTTGAAAAATACTTTTTCTCCAATTGGTTCGTCCATGTACCGTTTGATATAAAATTTGATGTCATCATCCACCTGCCCTTATCCCACTCTAGGTGGGTCGACAGAACATGTAATAAGCATGTTGTCACATAATTTGGCTACGTATGTACACGTGACGTCAACTTGCATTAGTCGTATTATACGACACCTCGGTAAGAAAGAGGGGTGGTCTATTCTTCTCAACGGGATACCACACGGTGGGTCAACTTATATTTGTGTCAGTGGATAAAACGGTTACTGTAATAGTTAATAATTGTCTGCACGCCTGATAGTGGAGAAATAACGTGTGCGAAATCAATAATACCGCTAAAGTTCACTTCATACCTCAGGCTCATACCGCAGGCTGACGTGCGACTGACGTTAAAGCACCCACCGACACGCCGCAATTTCAAATCGAAGTTCATCGATGCAATTTACTGTGTATTCAGAAGCAAATTCTATAATTCACAAATCTGTATCTATTATTTTCAACATTCATGACCATATTATAAATTTACACAAAAAGAATATTAATTTATTTTTAACGTTCCACTCAATTGGCCAACAAAACAACGCAATCATCAATTTTTTTAACGTTCTACTCGATTGACCAACTAAACAACGCAATCAGCAAATTCATTTTTAACATTCTACTCAATTGACCTATTGAACAAGGTAAACAGGAAATTTATTTTTAACGTTCTACTCAATCGACCTACTAAACAAGTTAAACAGCAAATATATTTTTAACGATCTTCTAAATTAACCTACTGAGCAAGTTAAACAGCAATTTGATTTTTAACGTTCTATTAAATTGACCTACTGAACAAGTTAAACAGGAAATATTTTTTAACGTCCTATTAAATAACCTACTTAACAAGTTAAACAGCAATTTGATTTTTAACGTTCTATTAAATTGACCTACTGAACAAGTTAAACAGCAACTTAATTTTTAACGTTCTACTCAATTGACCTACTGAACAAGTAAGCAGCAAATTTATTTTTAACGTTCTACTCAATTTACCTACTGAACAAGGTAAATAGCAAATTTATTTTTAACGTTCTACTCAATTGACCAAGCGAACAACGTAATCATCAATTTTTTTTAACGTTCTAATCAATTGTTCAACTGAACAAAGCAATCAGCAAATTTATTTTTACGTTCTACTCAAGTGCCTAAACAACGCAATCAGTTATATTTAAATCGACGCGCACAACGTTGCTTGCATAACTTGTATTATACGTAATGTTTGTAAAAATATGGAAGTCCATCTTCAAGTGGCACGCTTATCTGCAAATTAGGGATGATAGCCATTTATTCACTTTTTAAACGTAATCCAGTACTTTAGAGATTGAATTCTAAAGCCTGTGTACCGAAGTACGACCGTTTCCCATTACCTTTATCCGACCCTTCTCAACCGTATTTTTGCGGCTTGTCTCGTTATATCGGAGATCCGTTCTAACCCTCTTTTGAATTGGCGAGCTCTCACGACCTTATCTTTCATCCTTCCCCCGACTTTGTACACGTTGTAACATGTGCCACTTCGAGTTTAACTTAATAAACTACATCCGATTTTATTACACGTGTGACGTCACTGGGTAGCCACTCGGATTTTGGTTCCCTGGGATTATAACAAGTTTTTTCATATAAAGAAATATATGGGACTCTAACACACCCTTATCCCATGTTATATCCCATGCTATAAACATGTTGTCACATGGCCGCCTACCTGACGTCAACTTACCTGTCGTATTTTACGACACCTCGGTAAGAATGGGTGGTCTATTTTACTCAACCGGATACCACACAGTAGAGACATGCTGTCACAGACTTTTTGTATTATTTTTGTAGATCTACAATTCTCTAGTACATTACTTTAGACTATCCTTGTTGGTTTACGCGGTGCACGCGATTAAAGCTCCTAAAAGTTTTTCTTACAACTGCGCGACCTCTACAACCCAATTTACATAAAACCGTAACATACTATCAACCTAAACCTTTCAGAAGAATTGCGTTTAGTAAATTTTGAGAAAATCGATCACATACAGACAGACAGACAGACAGCGATCACACAGACAACTTTTAGGGACTTTATATAGTAAGTAATGATGCTGAAACTCTCTGTCAAATCCCGGATACGTGCATGATTCAGAAAGAATAATTAGACATATTCATAACCTTTACAAGTAAATTTAAACGTTGCCTGGAATATAATTACCGCCCTCGTTTAATAGTTTAACTGCTTTAATAACTCAAACATTAATTGCGAAGTTGGAGTTGGAAACTTTTATAGCATTTGTTTAGCGGAACGCTTAGGCAAGCTAATGTGGTGAGCTAGGGTAATTAATTTCAATAACTTCTAGCACAGCTAGATAGAACATATTATAATTTAGTTCTAACCTGGTTATTTATCTGTACTAATATTATAAAGAGGAAAAATTTGTATGTATGTATTAATGTTTTCACACAAAAACTACTGGACTCATTTCAAAAATTCTTTCACCATTGGAAACCTGCATCTTTACTGAGCAACATAGGCTATTACATTTTCGAAAAAAAATGGGATCAATTATTAAAATGTAATAAGGTGTAAAAAAATAAAAATTACGCGGGATAAATCGCGGGATATTACTAGTACTAATATATAAAGGTTAAGAGCTTGTTTGTTTGTTTGATTGTTTGAACACGCTAATCTCAGGAACAACTGGACCGATTTGAAAAATTCTTTCAGTGTAGGATAGTCCATTTATGCAGGAAGGCTATATATAAAATCACGCTTAGATGAATAGGACAGGAGCAGAAAAATAGTACGAAAACAGCAAAATGTAAAGCTTTCCTTGCGTGCGCTGAGTAAACGATAAAAGTTTCGAAAAATTCGAAAATCATGTATTACATAATTGTTCACAAAGTAACGCCTACTTCTATAAATTTAAAATACCCTTAATCAATATGTATAGATTTTTTCTTTTCCCGAAGGAATAACAAGGGTTTTTTGGTTCATATGCAAACCTGGTAGATAAGCTTCAATTACTACTACTTTCCTTAACTTTCACTACTAAAGCAAGATATTTAAAGTTATGTGTAAAAAGATAATTGCAAAATATGGCAAACTTTTAACCACAGAAATGTAATTTTCGGCCTTTACTTCTACTAAGGAGTTGTATGGAAGTTAAATTTTAAAGAGATTACAGGGAAAAATACGGCAAATTAGGGCAGGTAGTACGTTCGCGTGCGGTATTAGTGCCGCATTGCGATTTCCCTCCATAACTCACCGCTGTTTGCAAATCGCTTGCATTCGTCACTACACACGAAACATTAACTAATCAAGGGGGTTGTATTAACCGGCTTGGGGTTAGGTAAACAGAGATATTATTGTCACTAACAATCATTTTCTCGACGTGAATGATCACATTTTAGTTCATCTTTTACCCCTAATGACTTTAGAGTCCAAAAATCCAATTAAAATTCAAATTAACTTATAAACAAGTGCTTTTATCCATCCTCATTTCCTCATTTCTTACCGAGGTGTCCTAAAAGGCGACTAACTTAGGTTGACCCGCCTTGTGGTATTCGGCTGAGTAGAATAGACCACCTTCATTTCTTACCGAGGTGTCGTAAAAGGTGACTAAGATAAGTTAATCCGCCGTGTGGTATCCGGTTGAGTGGAAAACACCATACTCATTTCTTACCTACATGTCGTAAAAGGCAACTTAGGTAAGTCAACCCGTCGAGTGATATCCGGGTAAGTAGAATAGACGACCCTCATTCCTTACTGAGGTGTCGTAAAAGGCGACTAAGGTAAGTTGACATCAGGCAGGCGGCAGGTTGTAAAATACGTAGCCAAATCATGTTACGGCATGTTTATAACATGTTGCACCGACCTCAGAGTGGGATAAGGGCAGGTGGATGATTATAATGAATCGGTACGTAATATAATATTTGATTATGAATAGGTAACTAATAGAACCGCTATGAATTGAAATATCGCAATGGACATTTTTGCGACAGATATAGGTAGAAAAGAAATCTCAACTCGGGTCCCAATTCAACTGACCTTCACCTTTGACCCTCAATATCTAATTTAGGGTAAGAAAATTACAAATATATTCGAATAATCATTCAATATTTGTCGCTAAGGTTAATTTATACAATTGATTCTTTGGTAAAAAATTTGGAAGCGAGACAACAAAAAATAAAACTTTTTAAATGGGCTTTACACATTTCAGGTATATACATATATAAGCATCTGGGTGACCGAGCTTTGCGGATTTTTTTTTAAAGATATAAAACAAATTAAAATTTAAAAAACAGAAAACATAAATAGGCAGGCAGGGCTCGATCCTAGGTATGTTCACCTCTCTATACCGCCCGTTCCTTAAATGAGCTACCGTGACTTTACATATGACAGCGAAATTGTTTTAGTATTATTAAACAACGTAAATTTAAAAAAAAATTAGTGCCCGAAAACAAGAAAAAAACGATATTTTTTTAAATAAAACTTACTAGATTGATTTGCTATCCCAAAACCACCTCCACGCTGAATTTCAGGAAAATAGTTGAAGCCGTTCCCGATATTCAGAAAATATATTTATATATATACATACAAGATTAACTCATTTAAATATTAACGATAAAATGATCGTATATTCAAATTCAAATTCAAAATATTCTTTATTCAAATAAACTTGTAAACAAGTGTTTTTGAATCGTCAACTCTACTGCTGGTTCGGAAAGCTGTTCCTACCGAGAAGAGCCAGCAAGAAACTCGGCGGTTGCTCTTTTAAAAATATAATTCTTAATACTATTTACATTCAGTCGTTACTGTTTTGTACAGGTTCAAAGAGAGCTATATCCACACATTCTTATCTTCTAAATAATCTATACACAACAATCTATATACACAACAGTTTAGCAACTTTTGATCCCAAGCTGTTAAAAGGGGGTACAGGTGGGCCTCAAATGTCTTTGACCTCATTAAAAAATTTAGCAACATAAATCTGTACGACCTTAAATCGTAACAAAGACACAGCAATATTTTCCAATATCTCATTAGATTAAACGCCTATCCCCCCCAGACCCCACAATTTTCCCCATTAGAATCGTAGTAAATTAAATAAGGAAAATTACTTTCTCTTAGCGAATGGCTCGTTTATCATCGAGGCCCGTTTAATTTCCCAGGGTTTTCCACCTACTCATCACTGTGTCGTTTATCAAAGCGTTTGTGCCTCCCATTGTCTTGAGAATCTCTGTGCCCTACTTCCTTATACTTGTGTCTAGTTTTTTTGTAAAGTGGTAGCTCTGGCATTAGCAAATTCGACTTTGTTCGGACGTTTTAAAGCTCTAGTTTGAATAAAAGCCGTTAGAGCTGTTACTGTATGCGTGAACATTAAAGACGAGCTACTGAAGAATTTAAGCTATCTACTGTTTTATTTGTAGCGTTTTTTGTTTAATAGTAGTGATAAAAATTAGCTTCAAATTTCTACGATGTAGTTACAACTAGTGTCATCAGGAGATTGTAATTTTACCAGATTACAGATGCAATTTTAACAGTCAAGGTTAGGAATAGTGTTTATTCCTCGTCCTTTTTTTTAAAGCTTTTATTTAACTTGACTCTTGTGTTTATGTTATTATTCTCCTGCCCTTATCACGCTCTAAGCGTGGTCGTCAAATGATTTGGCTTCGTATTTTACGGTCAGCCACCTGCCTGATGTCAACTTACCTTAATCGTATTTTACGACACCTCGGTAAGAAAGAGGATGGTCTATTCTACTCAACCGGATTTTACACAACAGGTCAACTTACCTTACTCGCCTTTTACGACACCTCGGTAAGGAATGAAGATGGTCTATTCTACTCTGTCAGATACCACACGGCGGATCGACTTACCTTAGTAGCCTTTTACGACACCTCGATATGAAAGGAGGGTGCTCTGTTGTACTTAGCCGGATACCACACGGCTATTATATGTATGTGAAGATGGAATCTTGCAAGTTAAATTTGACCCACTTTCTGTTGTCCGATTGAGCTAAAATTTTGCATACTGGTCCAGTTTGACCATCTTGATAAGCATGACCTGATGTTAACTTAACAGTTAATAGTAGGGGCTATAAAATCCAATGATACAGGGTGTGCTAACACTAAAGTAGCGGGCACAGTACTAATTCTGTTACCCCTATATCGTTTATAAATAAAATATCAATCTAATAGTATAATTAGATATCAATCTTGCATTGAAATTATGTCAACATTAGCATAATCCCTCTTTAATCGTGCTTAGAAAGAAATTTGATATATTTGTTTTACATTTTGTGTCATCTCAGTTTCAAAATTATACCTTATGATCTAGTACAGAAGGTTGTGTTTCAAACTGAATCATTAGTTTTTAATTCAGAGGCTTATCTTGTATAGAAAAGAGGTCAGTGTTCAAAAGATTAGCTAATGGTATATTTACTGTGAAAATGCTATTGAAATTACTTTACGAGGCCAGGTTAACATTTTAGTTAATGAGCTGTTAGTGACGTCACAGCTATTTCCATGGACATGTACTATTTGCTACGCCCCAAGGTTTTGTCGTATTACAAAGTTTACGTCATAATTAAGATAGTGTAAAAATCAATAACAAAAGAAGCTACCATAAAATAATTTTTCCCTTTGCGTGTATTTGTTTGTGATTCAAGAACTCACTTAATTGCCTCTTTAGGTGACAAGAAGGCTGGCTCCTTTTTCGCACAAAGAATCAGCTTAGCGATTCAGCGCGGAAACGCTGCCAGCATTCTTGGGACCATTCCACGTGGGCATGATTTGTATAGTCCTAGCGTGTAAGTAATTTAAGATAGATATAACTTGTACATATTAACTGTTAATAATACAAGAACTACTAAACGTATCTTTATGGGCTATTCACCAAAATACAGAATAATTATATAGCAAGGTTTAAATGTTTAATTTCTTAAGATTTTGTGTTTGCTTAATACTCTAACTAAATAACTACCTGGGAGTTTTATTGCTGCCTGACCTCTTTGAAATATAACAAAATAATGTATGATAGAATTAGGTATACCTTTTTTAAGTCTATCATATGTCTATTATTTAAGGGTCAGATTTTCAAAGTCCATTTATCGAGGAAGGAATATATGTATAACATCACGCTAAGGAGCAACAATAAAACGTAACCTAAGTAAACGGTGAAAGTTATTCAAAAATCATGTATTACAAAACTGTTCCCCTTTAAAAGTTTTAAATAAAAGTCCGCGACAGCATATATCTAACTCACTTTAACCACTTTAATAGTTATCAAAATACTATATTACGGTTTTAGTCTTTCCACGTGCGCGTATTATATTGGACAAAGGCTATTATTTGTATCGTAAAAACGATATCAGTATCTAAATATTACACGTCCCATTTCCCTTTCCAGCGTGCAAAAAGTCTTTATCGCAAGACGCCAAGTTAAATTTACATCGCATAAAAATGGTGCAGCGTTTATTGTGAATAAAATAAGGGATAATATAGCTTGTAATGCTGATTTTCAATTGAAAATATCTATTTGCCAACCAAATGTAGCATCCCTCTTTGATATTAAACGTCACATAAGGGGGTGTATACTGCGTCCATCATATTATCAGTCTTTTGACAGCTCACGCTCATTAAGTTTTGTATTGCTTACGTACAAATATCATACAAATAATATTTGTACTTTATGGATGGGTACCGCCCACTTAGTGATGTCACACATAATGGGTTACTACGATTATGCCACAGATTAAAAATAATCGGTAGAAATCGATGTTACGAGTATTAAAAGACATTTAATAACATTATATAAAGTTTTACTTTCTTCTTAGTTAATACATGAATACAAATAAAACAATCAGGATATTTTAATTTATTTTATTAGCACGAGTCGTCGGAATGATAATCAACACTAGACTCCTCCGATGAGGAGTCTTCAGTAGCAGTTATTATTAGCTCTTGTGTAGATAATATATTATCAAACGCAATATCACGTTCCCAATCAGAGAATATTACTCTTTTAGTTCTTTCCACCACACTTGCCCAGTTCTCGGCCGTTACGTGGGTGCAAGCATTTTTTAGCAATTGCAACATTTTATTCGCTGTGAATGGAGGGCTTGTATTGCATCTCGCAGCATGCCCTTTTACTTGTGCCCATATAAGTTCTATTGCGTTGTACTGGCAGTGGTATGGAGGAATCCGAAGAACAGTATGGCCATATTCTGCTGCCATTTCATTGATTACATAGCGTTTTGCTCTCTTTTTGGTTTTTAATATTTTTATTAATTCAACTTTTAACATTGAGTCGTCCACATTTTCTCCATTGTCCCGAAGCCAATTAATTATTTCATGCTTTTTATTAGCCTGTGTTGGCATTTTGTCAATTTGACGGGAGTGGTAGGGCGCATTATCAATAAAAATTATTGATGGTTCTTCCAATGAAATGAGCATTTTTTTGAACCACTCTTCATACACATTTGCATTCATCTCTTCGTGGTAGTCATTTGATTTCTTCGATTTAAATGCCAACAGTGCGTCTTGTACAAATCCTTTTGCTGTACCTGCATGGCAAATGATTAGGCGCTCACCTTTTCCCATTGGTACTGAGGAAGTGGAATCAGCAGTATCATCAGTCCAGAAACGAGATAGTGTGTGGTTAGCGTTGAGCCATGTTTCATCCGTGAAAACAATATTTGCCCAATCTTGTATTTTCTTTGCCTCTCTTAAAAAATCACAACGTGCTATAGCTATATCTGTGCGTTCCATTAATAATTTTCTTTTATTTAACTTTTTATATGAAAAGCCAATTGTGTTCAAAACTTTGACCAAAGAAGATTTTTCACCATGAAATAGACCACTTCTTTTCAAATAAACAATAAGTTTTCTCAAAGTTGGAATTTCTTTTCTCAAGTAGTAATCTAGTTTACGTAGGTTATCATTAATCGAATTACTTAGGTACGTAATTCGATTAATGATAGTAGGTACTATAATCGGAATGGTATCGCATACGAGAATCTTTAGGACATCACTATCGTCAATCTGTCAAAAGATGGTTAATATAATGGACAGTGTATAGGTTACAAAAACGAATCCGATAGACGTAATCCTCAAGGCTTTGACATATTGAAAGTCGTATCCGGGTTGTGCTTTATGTGATGTTCGTATTTGAAACATTAAAGTGGGGTTTTTCCAAAGAAAATATAACACTGGTAAATGTTTTAACGGAAACATTTGTGATCTTTAATATTAGCCGTGTGGTATCCGGCTAAGTAGAATAGACGCATTTCTTACCGTGTCGTAAAATACGACTAAGGTAACTTGACGTCAGGCAGGCGGCCGGTCATAAAAGCGTTTTTTAACTAAGTGTGTCTAAAAATAAAAACCAGACAAAAAAATCCCCAAAATTCATGTTCTTTTCCTTCTATTAGGTACTCAAAGGTTGACAGGAAGAGATCCCTTTTAGGGATAAGTACGCCTTTATACATGTGCTGTTCTTTCTCTTTTCTAAATAAAAGAAATAAATAAATAAAAGAAATAAATAAATAAAATAAAATAAAAATTGCGCACATATTTAACTTTTTCTTTGACGTCATAGAACGAACAATTGTAAATATTCCAAGAAACGATGCTCTTGAAACACTTATGCAAAACGTCTTTCAAATATCCAAAGATTTCGTTACAATAATTTGACGCAACTTGTCCGAAATTCAGGGTCGTTCCGGAAGTGACCCTTACAAATCATGCGATCTTGTTTTCTTGGTGTTAAGCAACGCTGCGTCACTCTGGGACCTTAATGGACAACGGAATTGTCACCGAGTGACACATGGCAGCACTGGACAAAAGGTTTAGGGATGTAACTATTATTTATTGTCCGTATCAAAAGATGAGATAATACTCAACTACACGTTACAAATAACAGAAGAAATAAATAATTAAAAATGTTATTTGTATAGGTGGCCGTATCACTATAGATCTATAAAATAATAATATATGGGACGCTTACACACACGGCTGTCCGTCCCCAAAGTAAGTAACTTAATACTTGTGTTATGGATGAGAGACAACTGGTGAATATATACGTATATAATTTTAAATCGATACTTTAATACAAATAAACACCCAGGGTCGTCGAACCAACAAATTTAAAATGTTGGCGGGAATCGAACTAACAACCCGAGGAGCTGAAGGCAGGTGGGTAGAGACCCACTGCGCCAACGGGCAATTCGGTTTTATTGGCCTAATCTGTAGGATCCGGCTGAGTAGAATAGATTTCTATTATTTCTGAGCGAGATGTCGTAAAAGCCGACTAAGGTAAGTTGACCCACCGTGTGGTATCCAGCTGAGTAGAACAGACCACCCCCTTTCTTACCGAAGTGTCGTAAAATACTACGAAGGTACCGACCCCACTGAGAGTGGGATAAGGACAGGAGGTTGATGATAAGACATACAAATTATAAACATAAAACTCGATTTGATAGATCCAAAAGCACAACTCGCCTTCAGAAAACATTATCACATAAAAAATAATGCAGAAAAAGCTTGAATACCGTTACACTGACCCAATTAAGAGCCGTAAAATTTGTTTGGCGTACGTTCTTTGAAGTTAAAGCAAACAGCCGGCGGGCGATGGAGAGATTTATGTATGTTGGTGTCATTCAAGTTTATAACGACATTTCTGGTTTGTGAATTAATTAGAATCTCTTAAAGGCGATTCAATTAGAGTACGCCATTTTGTGCGGCGTGTTTTATCAGTAAACTAGCTCTGTCTGCAGCTTCGCCCGCGTGGAAATCATTGTAGTTAATTAAAATTTTAACATAAAAGTAGTTATCGTAAGGTAATAAGAGATAGAAAGATGCTGTTTCGGACTTTTTTGTAGTATTTTTGTAGATCTACAAGTCTCTACTACATTACTTAAGTGTATCTCTGTCACTGCGGGCACGGACTCGCACCGATTAAAACTACCTCAGCGCTCCACCACGCTGCTAATGGCAAGGACAGGGTATCGTTGTACACACTGCCCCCATCCCCGCCGACAGCAGCTCTAATCCCAGAGAACACTCCTCCGGGTAGGCACCTCTCAAAAGAGAAGCTCCCCTTCGTTAACCGATGCACCGACCGTTTTGGGGACCAGTCAGGCGTCCGATATACCCCGTTTAGAACGCCCGAAGGTCAACTGTTATGGCGGCAGACAATGGGCTTGAACAAGTCGCTAACCCCTGGACTCACTGATTGAATCCAGAACAAGAGTTCCCAGAGACGCTCCACCACCTCTCTCCGCAGAGCAGAAGGAGGCCACCGCTGCCCACGATCGCTCCTTGCTCAACGTATTTGTTACGTCGCGGTTGAAAAGGAGAGACCGCGCCCCAAGTAGGGCGCCCCAAATTCAAATAATTATTTATTCAAATTAGCTTTTACAAGCACTTTCGTCATATAACAATGAAGCTACGACTGGTCGGAAAGGTGCTTTTACCGAAAAGAACCATCAAGAAACTCGACAGTCACTCTCTTCAAAATTAAGTATTACAACATTGTCTGGCTGGTCGCAATTTAAATCCAAGCTTTTTTATCATCAATATAGTCCTAAACAGTATAAAAAGCTGTATGAATAAGTGTCTTTTAATTGATTTTTTGAATTTGTGTAAAGACTAGTCCAAAGTGGATTTTATAACGATCTACTAACTTTCTGAAGCCGTATCCTGGGTATTATTAATTTATTTCGGTAAACATTATACATGAACAATGATTAAAAGAGTAAGTATGTATAAATAGATTAGTAACTTCCCTTTAAGAAGTCGCCCAAAAATACGCTTTATTGAACATTAGTAAGAAATCCGGGCCGATTCCTCATCCGGATTATCCGTTGTAATGCTCGGCTCCCGGCATTACAAGAGGGCCTAAATAAATGTTTGCATCTCGTTTTTAGCGACGTTTTATTTGGGTCCGTCTCAGTGCCTCTGTATTAGATTATCGCTGTTCGTACATTCCTGTCAAATTATTTTTGATGTATGTTTATATAACTAGGGCTTGGAACAAAATAATAAATTATTCATCTTAAAGTAATATAGAAGCACGCATTACGTTCCAGAATTACATAGTGTAAAAGTTATGATTGAATTATTTTGCTATAAACCGCTGTTTGTTAATATTAAAATCTATGATATATTAACCGACATAAGCTTGCGGCTCCTGCTTTGCGCCTTGCAAAAGCACGTTAGTCGTTTGTAGGTTTGGATATAAGATTCTATTATAAAATTCCGCAATCAATTTCAGCTTTGCCATTACAGCAGTTTAAAAACACTGTTCAAAATAGGCTGCTACGGAAAGCCTACTATACTATTGAAGATTATTTAGAAGATTAGAATGTGTAGATATAGCTCTCTTTGAACCTGTACAAGACAGACGTCTCAATGTAAATAGTATTAAGAATTATTTTTTTTAAAAGAGTAACCCGCCGACTTTCTTGCTGGCTCTTCTTGGTAGGAATAGCTTTCTGAACCAGCAGTAGAGTTGACGATTCAAAAGCACTTGTTTACAAGTTAATTTGAATAAAGAATATTTTGAATTTGAATATTTAATACTAAGTCATCATTCTCCTGCTATTATTCCACTCAAAGTGGGGTCAGCACACATGTTGTAACATGATTTGGCTAGGTATTTTATGACCGGCCGCCTGCCTGATATTAACTTACTTTAGTCGCCTATTGCAACACCTCGGTAAGAAAAAGGGTGGTCGATTCTACTCAACCGGATACTACACGGTGGGTCAACTTACCTTATTCAGCTTATACGACACCTTGGTAAGAAATGACGGTGGTCTATTCAACTCAGCCAGATACCACACGGCTAAGACTTTCATATTTATAATTTAAGAATAAAATATTTAGTATATTATTGGCGAAGGGATTAAATTTTTCCACCATATTTATTTTATGTCAATACGCATCATATTTATTTGAAGTAAATATTTGCGATCTATTTTTAAACGATCTTTTATTTGGGTCTCACACAATGCCTGGCATTAAAGTATCGCTTTACTTGTATAGTATTGTTAAATTATTTTTGATATAATATAAATGTAAAGCTGTGGTAGCCCAGCGGTAACAGCGTGCGACTCTTTCGAGGAGGTCACGGGTTCAAACCCGGGCAGACATCGATAAGTTTTTCTGTTAAAACTTATGTGTCTAATTGATAATTGCGGCTCTTGCTTTGCGCCTTGCAAAAGTACGTACGTTTGTGGGTTTTGGTATAAGATTCTATAATAAAATTCCGCAATCAATTTCAGCTTAGCCATTACAGTTACATTACATTACAGAAAGCCTACTATACTCTTGAAGATTACTTAGAAGATAAGAATGTGTGGATATACCTCTCTTTGAACCTGTACAAGACAGTAACGACTTAATGTAAATAGTATTAAGAACTATATTTTTAAAAGAGCAACCGTCGAGTTTCTACCTGGCTCTTCTCGGTAGGAACAGCTTGCCGAACCAGCAGCAGAGTTGACGATTCAAAAGCACTTGTTTACAAGTTTATTTCAATAAAGAATATACTGAATTTGAATTACTTTTGTCTATAAAAGACCTTATACAAGTTTTTAGTGTGACTTTGTATTGGAATGATATTTTACTCTTCTCATAACATCGGATAGTCTAATATACTGTTCGCAATTAGGGCACGGACCTTTAGGTCACGAGTAAATTGTGAAAAGGATCACGGAATACAGCCAAACGTCGCCTCGGGCTTTACAGCCTTAACATTTTCACGTTTTACATTTGCCTTACAATCGCGTTTATATTAAAATTTAGATGTTACCCCGCTGTTTTGACGATGAAACAAGAAAATCCTTCATCAAGTTATACGAATTTCATCTTTCAACGTGCTATTTACAATAAGTCAACTTTTATACGTGTTCATAGAATACATAGAAATGGAAATAATAAATACTAATCTCATTTATAGAATTAGGCGTTACTTTGCGGAGGTCCATAATACAAAAGTAATGAGAATATTATTTTGCTATAATCCGCGATAAAATTTTAAATTTTAATAAATTAGTTAAATTTTAATTTAAATTTTAATAAATTAATTATTTTTTTTATAATCCGCGATTAAATTTTATCGCGAATTATAGCAAAATAATATTCTCATTACTTTTGTTTTTTTTTTAATACTAATCTACTAAAACGAATAAGTTTTACAATGATCACTGACAATGCGTCCGCCGTGTGATATCCGGCTGAAAAGAATAGACCATCTCCATTTCTTACTGAGGTGTCGTAAAAGACGACTAAGGTAATTTGACCTACGTTAGGTTTCCGGTTGAGTTGAACAGACCACCCTCTTTCTTACTTAGATGTCGTAAAAGGCGACTAAGTTAAGTTGGCCCACCGTGTAGTATCCGGTTGAGTAGAACAGACCACCCTCTTTCTTACAGAGATGTCGTAAAAGACGACTAAGGTAAGTTGACCCACTGTATGGTATCCGGTTGAGTAGAATAGACCACGCTCTTTCTTACCGAGGTGTCGTAAAAGGCGACTCATCGTGTGGTATCCGGTTGAGTAGAATAGACCAACCTCATTTCTTACTGAGGTGTCGTAAAAGGCGACTAAAGCTAATACCTAGCCAAATCATGCAGCCGGTCGTAAAGCACGCAAATCATGTGACAACATGCTTATAACATGTTGTGCCGATCCCACTGAGAGTGTTATAAGGGCAGGAGGATGGTGATGCTGTTAACTAGGGAGTTTCCGGCCACTGACTTTTCCCACGAAGGCGTTTTGTGTGTTTAATAAGTAATAAGTAAGAAATGAGGATGGTATATATTCTACTCAACCGGATACCACACAGCAATCCCAAGCAATCCCAAGTGAATAGCTTAGTCAGTTAAAAATACACTCGTCTAAGTCTGTAGGTACGTTATTGAGTCATCAATATTGGTGAAAATACAGCATCCGTCTTACCGTTAGATAAATTCAGTTCATTTAACCCAAACATGCTCATCAAGAAGCGAAACACGCGTCGCTCAAATCGAATATGCTCGCAGGAAATATGATACGTGTAACAAAATTTCAAATACATTTTTTATTTATACGACATTAACATATGCCTGGGAGAAATTCAAGAGAGAATGGATATGAAACAAGTTGTAACATATACATTTTGTTATATGTTAAAATACGCAATTGTATACGAGGGATTTTTTTTTAGTTCCTGAAGGAAAAACAAGCGTTTTGTCGGAAATGTTAGTCTGTAATATGTAATATTAATTTGGCGGATTGAAAGCATTACAGACAAAAAGACAAACAAACAGACACAAATACAGATAGACAGAAGGAAAACAGGCAGATTTTCGCATTCATAAGATGTGGTTTTTCAATATGAAAAAACAAAACTTTTTTAAATTGAATCAAACCCAAACAATCAGTTTTGGTAGCCGAATGCTACCATAGCTAAACAAAATAAAACCATGACTCATACCAGGGGGGGTTACAGGTTCAAAACCCGGGAATGCACTAATAAATCTGGTCTTGGTTGGTCGTTTTTTAATCTTTATGTTGAAAAGACTATCGGCACATACATGCCAATCTTATCATAACCTAATTACATTATACTTTAATTTTATATCACAAAATATTATGGTTAACTATTGAAGAAAAAGTGGATTAGGTTTATTTATAAATAGAGAATACTTCTTCATATTTGTGTATAAAATATTTAAAAAACTATTTATTATTTTGTTAATTTCATATAAGTACAGTACAGGAGACCGAACCTCGCTCCGTAATTTTTTACAGAATAAAAAAAGAAACAAAATTATTGGATAGGTGCGGCTTGATCCTAGGTATTTTCATTGCTCTAGACTACCCTTTTTACCGAAAAAGCTACGCTGACTTGACAATTTATAGAAAAAATAGTGTTTTATATTCAATGTCAATTTAAGTAATTTTTGAATGCCTGAAAACAGGGATAAAACGACATTTTTTTTAAATAAAACCTGGCTAGATAGATTTTTCTCCCCTAAAACCCTCTACACGCTGAATTTCACGAAAATTGTTGGAGCCATTTCCGAGATTCCGAAAATATATTTATATACATACAAGATCAACTTATTTAAATATTAGGTAAAGATAAAGTGTGCGTGGTTATTTTTTACCATCGATTAAAATAAACGCTATATAAATTTAACTGCGAATGGCAATAAACTCCGATACATATGCCTGTTACGAAAAACACAAAAACACATATCGTAGCACATAATGAAATCGACACTTACCTAAACGTTAACGTCGTGAGCGGCCTGTATGACTTATGACTTCCGGTGTCCGACATGGGCGTGCCCCAGAAGTCATTCTTGAATATCCCCAGCACTGGGTTCACTCCCGACACATCACCGTTCGTCACTATAGCCGGTATATCATCATGCACGAATTCACCATCCAAACTATTCGAATAAGTCACAGCACCAACTGAAGCTACCAGGGCATATATCGCCCATTCGTTATCGCACAGTCTAGTCCAATATTTCGCGTTGTCTTCGCGGACAGATGGTAAAGGGCGGCGGCGCATTGTTCCAAAATTACATTTTCGACAACGCTGATTCAATTATTCAAAACATATTAACACTGCACCGCTTCATTGGTCACAAAACATTCCACCTTAGTAAATAAAATAACTTAGATCAAGATAAAAGAAAGACGCAGTGTTGTCGAAAAACAGTGAAGCATTTTTTTTATATTACTCGAATATATGAATCCACTATATTTATTACTTTGTGTATAATACAAGAAGCAATCATTTAAATATCATCCCTTATTATATGGGAACCCTAAAATGCTAACAAAATTTTGCTGACGATGCGACCTGGGTGACAAAATCACGGTGCGTGTGCCCTCAATTAGGGATCAGCGAAAAAATTTATTTGTACAAGTAGTATAATAATTATTTGGATATCAATCGCTAGCACAGCGTTGTGCAGGTGCTATTTTTAATTTTTGTAATTTTTATATTTTAATTTAATTATTTATAAAAGTCATTATAAAAGTTTTCGGGTTTTTTTAGTCTTTCGGCTGTCGTAAACTACACGAAAATATTATGTTAGTTAAATGGTATTACGTATATCAAGAATAGCATAAATTAATGTAAAAACATGCACACGCGCGCGTGTAGTTAGAGATATTTTATTTTTAATTAAGTCATAGTTATATAATTTTTATGAACATTAGAATTTTTTTGGAACTGTCCTACAAGGAGATGAAACGCAGTTTATACCGTTGCAATGCCACTATTCCTTATTATTACTCTTAATTGTTTTATAAATTTGAATAAAATTTATACAAAAAAACTTTCGAAAAATCCTGGACGCTTCTTAGCTTATAATGTCGATCGGCTTACTATTGCGTGTGAATATATAACAAATATAACAAAAGTATTAGACAGTAAAAAGTACTTCATTTCTTAGATACGTGCGTCTTTCTTTTTTTGATCTGTGATCAGTTCATAAAGTCCACGCATATACAATAACCAGATGTCGTTACAGAGGTATGACAGAGCTTGCGGGGAACGTTTACCGAGGATGATGGATTACGGGCGCATGAATCAACGTCGCGGGTCACCCGGGGAACGCTGATGTCATATTCATGAGTGTCCCCCTAAACGATGGCCCGGGGTAAGATGGCCGACCCTTTTCTTTATTTCGTTTTTTACGATTACTTCACTTCAGCATGAACGGTCCTTTTATTTTAATTTCCACTTGATTTATGTTCCGCTCCGTATGCCTTTGTAGTCTGAAACAAAAAAGATTCCGTTTTATTTCACGTAAAATGTTACCATTAATAACATCTGTTTCAGATTTTGTTAAGATGGGTTTTAAATTATTTTCCTTAATTCCCATGATTCTGGAATTATACCTCACACCTACACGCTATTTTTGGTGGTGTTTATACTGTTGTTACAACATGTTTTTAATACAACCTCCTTTATAGAGTTGGTCATGAATATGAAAAAGCATTGTGGCAGTCATATTTTTATGTGTCATTCATTGAGTTGTTGCGAAAGAGTAAATGGGTTGACTCTGGGAAAACTGCTTTTTATTTATTGATTAAGTATAAAGGAAGAAATATCGTCGTTTGTTATACTGTTATTTCGTTGAGGTAAATTGTTTTTCTACACAAAGGAATTTATCACTTGAATATTTCTATCATACATCACCATTCTCCTGCCACTCTAAGTGACTCGGTACAACTTGTTTTAGACATGTTACACGATTTGGCTTAGTATTACAACCGGCCGCCTGGCTGACGTTAAATTACTTTAGTCGCCTATCACCTCGGTAAGAAAGAGGATGGTCTATTGTACTCAACCGGATAACACACGGCGAGTCAACTTACTTTAATCACCTTTTACGACACCTCGGCAAGAAATTAGGGTGGACCATTCTACTCAGCGGGATACCACGCAGCTTTCACTTGAATATTTCTATTATATAAATATTAAATTTAGTTCCACACCATCTATTAAATAAATTACTCAAAGTATGACGATGATAACTGTACAAAATTTTGCCAGAAAATAAACTGCCAGCTTTCATCAAAAAGGTTGCCAAATCTATTTGGCTTGAGATGAAATGACTATTTTGTTTGAGATAAAATGAGACAAAAAATAATATCGGTTAAGGATATTTTTTTTCATAAAGTTAGAAAAAGTTTGCGATAGCGTGTATCTATATTTTAAGGATAATATTGTTAGGAATCCAGATCTCTAAGATGTGCCTATATAAGTCAACGGCTGACGTCATTATAAAAAAAATGAAAAAAAAAATATGGGACACTTACACACACGGTCGTCCGTCCCCAAAGTAAGTAACTTAATACTTGTGTTATGGGTGACAGACAACTGGTGAATATATACATATATAATTTTTAAATACATACTTAAATACAAATATACACCCAGGCTTCGAAGAGCCAAAAAATCTTTTTATAGAAAATGTTGGCCCTCGGCGGCAATCGAACACGCGACCAGCGGCGCTGAAGGCAGGATCACTACCCACTGCGCCAACGGGCCAGTCATTAACTCTCTTTTGGCGTGAGGCATTCGTAGGAGGTAGACGTATTTTGTTAACCTCTTTTGTATTTCGTGTTATTAGAATATAACCTCAAATAATCGCTATTCGTGATAAGAGCGACCACTGAGTTTCTTGCCAGTTCTTCTCAAGTGGATTAGTGTTCGGAACTGATGGTAGAATAATTCTATCGTTGAATTTGCAGTGAAAAGTGTTGGTGCACAGTAAGGTGACCGGCGTGATTCTCTTAACACATCTGTTTATTCTTTATTCTTCAGTTTTAATTGAATTTTGACTTAATTTCTAACAATTGCAACACTTTTTATCACTATCACAACAAATATCACTGGTAATTCGTATTTAGAAAACTATTTAAAAGGATATAATATTAATCCTTAATAACCTGGTTATGTTGATTATCTTGGAAATTTCATGCTTAATATTTAATACTTTACACCATATAATTTAAATAAAAATTTCAGGTATCGCAAAATGAAAATTAACGCGGCAAAAATATTAGATTTGGCGGCGCTTAGGTTTGCAATGTATAAAAAACATTGTCACATATTTGAGAATATGTCGAAATAACTGTAAATATTCAACAGAAATAGAGATATCGAAATGGTTATTTACACTGCGTACATGCGCTATTAACATATTTTCTTTACCCCGAGAATTTGTGTGGAAATAAAATAGGTATTTTTCGGGTGCGAACGAAAGTAGGTTTATTTCGAATATAATTCCAACTCACGATACAATAAGATTTTTACGGAACAATGAACCCGGCACGTGATGTAGGGTATTTAAAACATTATTTATTTTCAATTACCAAAATACCAAATACCATATTGTTTTGATTAGAAATTTATAAAGTTACTTTTCAAATTTTACACACAATTGTTTTTTTATTCTAGACTGTACCAAAAGTAGATAAAAACTAAAGAAAGTTTATACCATAAGCTTGGGAAAAAATATTCCAAGAAAAGACAATTAAGTGAAGTTTTCATTATTTTCTTTAATATTTTGTCAATATGACGCCGTTTCAGACTACATCATCATTCACCTTCACTTTTCCCACTAAGTGAGGTCGGCACAACATGTTATAAACATGTTGATGTTTGCTCATGAGTTTCTTGCTGGCTCTTCTCGGTAGGAACAACTTTCCGAACCAGCAGTAGAGTTGATGATTGACAAGGACTTGTTTACAAGTTTATTTGAATAATTGGAATTTGAATTTGTTGAATTTGTCAACTTACGTTAGTCGTATTTTACGACTTGTTAAGAAAGAGGGTGGTCTATTCTACTTAGCCGGATACCACACGGCGGATCAATTTACCTTAGTCGCCTTTTACGACACATTGGTTAGAAATGAGGTTAGTCTATTCTACTCAGCCGTTTAAAACCGTTGCAGCTTACGTCAAATAAAAAAATACAAAACTTTCATCTTTACCGATGTTGTGCTGAAATTTTTTAAGTTAAAATATACACGTTTCATGTTCAAGTATTAGTTACTACTTGGATTAATTTATTTATTTTACGTTATCGTTTAGGACGAGTAAGTGCAAAAGCATTGCTAACAATATAATCATCAAGCCCATATAAGAATACAATCTAAAATATAGTTATAAATTTAGAAAGGAATAAGATTTCATTTATAGTTGTATATATGTATTGAACCGTTTATACTTACGTCTTATTTTATCGGGTTAGCTCGACTAGTTTCACAACGTTGTCGCGGCGGGAATTGAGTTCCCGCGTGAGTAAGACGTGAGTATAGCCAGTTCTATACATTAACTATGAATTTAAGCAATTGAAACTGTATTTCCTTTGGGAACAGGAAAAACATCCAAAGTATATAGTATAATACAAAAGTAATAATAAAATTATTTTGCTATAATCCGCGATGAAGTAAAATAGAAAAAATATATATTGCTAAATGTAGAGTGGACAATCAGTTATCATACCTGATACATGCAGGATTCGTTAAAAACACATGCACAAACCTCCACCACCGCCACCACGATACACAAGCACTATACACGTTCACTATCACAAACTCAACAATTGTTTCGCCCCGCAACCGAAGCATCATCAGGAGATAGACTCCACGACCATTTCCCAAAATTTCCCAATAGAATAAGACCCGACAGAATAAGACGAGAATCTAGCCGGTTCTATACATTAACTACCTATGAATACTATTCGCGATAGTTTAAATAAAAAAAATCTCTTTTAACTGTGAGTTTCCCGCAAGAAAGACACAATGAAATCGACATAATATATTACCGTTGTAATCCCTAAAGCCCCAAGTTTTCCCATCAAACATGCGTTTTTCATAAACTTTCGAGTTTATCTTGATAAGCGATTTTTAAAAATCAGTTTACGGGTAATTAAGGTCCACAATATTGTTTTATTCACAATTTCTGTAACATTGTTTTAATGCACCTTTGATCCAATTTTTCTCCTGAATTATAATTTTTTTACTTAACCATGTAACACCGCCGGCTAAGTTGGTCACCCTCATTTCTTACCGAGGTGACGTAAAGAACGACTAAGGTAAGTTAACCCACTTATGGTATCCTCCTGAGTAGAATAGACCACCCTCATTTCTTACCAAGGTGTCGTAAAAGGTGACGTCAGGCAGGCGGCCGGTCGTAAAGTACGTAGTCAAATTATGTGACAACATGCTTATAACATGTTGGAAAATGATGATGACATTACCATGTATCATTTATTTTCGTAAAAAAGTCGCAGTAAAAATTTAACTAAATTCAAAAGCTTCTTTTAAAATTAGAGGACTTACATGTTCAATGTTTATTCGATAAGAATGCGTGGATATAGATATTATTCGGCCCTGTACAAGATAGAAACGATTAAATGTAACTAGTATTAAGAATTGTATTTTTAAAAAGAGAAACCGTCGAGCTTTGCTGGCTCTTCTCAGTAGGAACAGCTTTCCGAACCAGCAGTAGAGTTGACGATTCAAAAGCACTTGTTTACAAGTTTATTTAAATAAAGAATATTTTGAATTTAAATTGAATTTGAATGTTACACGGATCAATGTATTTTAATAAATAACTTACTAGCTATTAGTAATACTGAGTTATATAATATGTGTTCATATGTTAAGTTTAAGTATAAGTTTTGCTAGTCCCGATGACAATGCATGTTTATGATAAGCATGACCTGATGATGCCAGGATTGGCTCCAGACCAGAAACTCCTCAAAGGTACATGAAATTATATAACATTATATATTAGTAGGGACATGAAATTCTGTTAAAAGCTTTTATTTATTAAAACTTATGAAATCTATGGTTGAAATTATAAATGCATTAAGGAGGACTGTATTTAATTAACACTATATCCTTAAAACGAGGTCACAACCGCGATATGCGCCGAATCCCATTAAAGATCCTGTAAAGTTAATTTAACTGCACGGTACAAGGGAAATTGGGTCGTGACTCACGGACCAAAACAAATTAACTTAACCTGGATATTAATTAAAATAAACAGTGAATAAGGTCTATGAAATAATCGTAATATCATTATTCTCCTGCCCTTATCCCACTCTAAGTGGGATCGACAGAACATGTTACAAAAATTTGTTACATGGTTTGGCTAGGTCACGACCGGCCGCCTGCCTGACATCAATTTACCTTAGTCGCCTTTTACGTCACTTCGATAAGAAAGAGGGTGGTGTATTCTACTCAACCGGATACACACGGCGAATCAACATACCTTAGTCGCCTTTTACAACAACTTGGTAAGAAATGTGGGTGGTCTGTTCTATTCAGCTGAATACCACACAGCGGGTCAACTTATCTTGATCATCTTTTACGACACCTGGGTAAGAAATGAAGGTGGTCTATTCTACTCAGCCGGATACCACACGGCTTAAATTTAAACTTTAATAATAGTTTCCGCTTATTGCAATTAGCAACAAATGATATGACTATTTCCGATTCCGACATATACAAATTCTACCCTCATTTAAGCGGAACCGAAGTGCTCGACCACGCGAAGTTAATCTAGTCGCAGGTTGTTATTCGATTAAACCTGCCCAACTTCGCCCTAGTTAAGGTTTTGCATTTAATTTGCGCTCTTTTCGGTGAAGCTGAATTTCAGTTGTCAAATTAGGCGTTATCAAAAATGGATATGTTTTAATAATACAAAAAATTGTTGTAGTTTTATGTTCTTCAAAAAACATTTTGAAAAAGAATTCTATATTGAGCTTTATGTATGTCATCCTATTAAAGTTCAGAGCGCGTTTAAGAGACGCTGGTCTGAAAATTTCTTGATTTTGTGAATCTATAATAGAATTAATTTATAGAATTAGGCGTTACTTTGCGGAGATCCATAATACAAAAGTAATAATAAAATTATTTAAGCGAAAATCTCTGTTACCTTTTTACCGCATACAGCTTAAATATTGCCTTAGAATCTAGGTGGCCGAACCTTGCTCGATTTTATTTTTTTAAGGTATAAAAAAAATGCAAAAAAAATAAAAAAGCAAAAAAGGGTCTTTAGTATTCT
Source organism: Morpho helenor (assembly GCA_029227775.1). Lineage (NCBI taxonomy): Eukaryota > Metazoa > Arthropoda > Insecta > Lepidoptera > Nymphalidae > Morpho > Morpho helenor. The sequence continues at coordinate 17,981,129 of JARGCU010000028.1, read as the reverse complement.
GGTCTTTAGTCCGCCCGTTACCCACTGAGCTATCGCAACTTTACATGTGACAGCTAAAATATCGTTTACATTCTATTTAACATTTAAGCATTTTTTCAATGCCCAAAAAGAGGGATAAAACGGAATTTTATTTTAATAAAACTAGGCTAGATCGATTTTCTTACAAAAACCCCCAACATACCGAATTTCATGAAAATTGTTGAAGCCGTTTCCGAAATTCCGAAATATACATAATACATTATACAAGATTAATACATTAAAGATATATTCGTACCGACCTAACTTCTTCCTGCCCTTATCCCACTCTACGTGGGGTCCGCACAACATGTTATATACATGTTGTCACATGATTTGGCTACGTATTTTACGACCGGCCGCCTGCCTGACATCAACTTACCTTAGTCGTATTTTACAACACTTCGGTAAAAAAGAGAGGGTGGTCTATTCTACTCAGCCGGATACCACACGGTGGGTCGACTTACCTAGTCGCCTTTTACGACACCTCGGTAAGAAATGAGGGTAGTACTATTCTATTCAGCCGGATACCACACGGCGTTCGTACCAAGCTAACATTGTTAACATAAAAATTTAGAGCAGTAAAAGATGTCATATAAAAAGTAATCTTAAGATGCCATACAAAACGTTAATCTACTATTAAATGGGTATTTTTATTTTAATCAAGTTACACCTTACTACATTAGATCTTCTAAGAAAATGGTTCGATTCGCATTAACTACCCTTAATGGTGTAGATAATGGCGTAGGTAGGGTGAAGTGAACTCCGTAAGGTGATTTAAGGCTTATCTCTGTAGACCCATTCAGTAGCCATTGATGTCGAGTTAAGGCAATATATACATAGAATTAAGCATTTATTAATGAGAACCAAACAAGATTATGTCCTATTATTCAAAAAGATTTTTATTTTAACTATTATCGGGTTATAATACAAAAAGAGAGTAATAAAATAACGTTGCAATAATTCGCGTTAAATTAATTATATCGTGGAATATTTTTTTTTTCTTTAATATTTAAAGGAGTTAATCTTGTATGTATATATATAAATATATTTTCTGAATCTCGGAAACGGCTCATCAATGATTTTCTTGAAATTCGGCATGTCGGGGGTTGTTGCGGAGAAAAATTGATCTAGGTCTAATTAAAAAAATCGTTCTATCCTTGTTTTTGGACACAAAAAACATTTCAAAATGTACAATTAAAAGGGATTTTTTTAGCTGTCAAACGTAACGTTGCGCTAGCTGATGGATAACGCACGGACCGAATGTTCACAACCTGGGATTGAAACCCACATATCATTCTTTATTTTTTTAAACATCTTTTTTATCTTTAAAAAAAATTACCCAGCAAGGCTGGGTCACTCAGGTATTATTATATAATATATCGCAAAATATCGCAAAATATCGCGACATAATTTTATCGCAGACTTTAGTCAAATAATTTTAGTATTACTTTTGTATTATGATCTCTGCAAAGTAACACCTAATTCTATAGATTATTTCAGTTATAAAAAGAGAATTAAATACGAATGTCGATGGAGCTGTGACTGAAGAAAAAACGAAAAAAGAGATAAATATAGTATAATAAGATATAATATAATAAGAGGTCAATCTCGGCCTGTATACGTTAAAATTAAACAGGTAGAATTCAAATTCAAATTCAAATTCAAATTCAAAATATTCTTTATTCAAATAAACTTGTAAACAAGTGCTTTTGAATCGTCAACTCTACTGCTGGTTCGGAAAGCTGTTCCTACCGAGAAGAGCCAGCAAGAAACTCGGCGGTTGCTCTTTTAAAAATATAATTCTTAATACTATTTACATTAAGTCGTTACTGTCTTTTACAAGTTCAAAGAGAGCTATATCCACACATTCTTATCTTCCAAATAATCTTCAAGAGTATAGTAGGCTTTCTGTATCAGCCTCTTTTTAACAGTGTTTTTAAACTGATGTAATGGCTGAAGCTGAAATTGAAATTGAAAGAAGGGGGGGAAAACTATAATGTTATTGTTTTCTCCTGTTTTTGAACAAGCGCGCCACGCCAGGTCAGTTCACCATTACTAAAAAAGCCAGATCTCAATTAATCTTCTTAAATACATATGTAAGAAAAGTGATATATGTCAATGTTATCTTATATTATTAATAGGCAAACCAGGAACCGAAATAAATTAATAACTACGAGTATAATAACAAGGATACAGCTTCAGAAAGTTCATAGATCGTGTGGGCTTCGGTATACATTATTATGATAAAATTCCACACTCTATTTTGGACTTGCCTTTACACAAGTTAAAAAAAGCAATTAAAAATACACTTATTCATAAAGCTTACTATACTATTGAGGAGTATGCTACTGATAAGAAAGCTTGGATTTAAATTGCGACTAGCTACGCACTAGATTATATTGTCAATTTTGAATTGTTAACAATTACAAGTACATTATTGAAATACTTAATTTAGAAAAGAGGAATCGCCGAGTTTCTTGCTAGTTCTTCTCGGTAAGAGCACTTTTCTGAACCAGATGTAGCTTCATTGTAATTTGACACTTCAAAAGTGCTTGTAAAAGACACTTTAGAACAGTAATAATAATATTATTTTGCTATAATCCGCGATGAAGTAAAATAGAAAATATATATAATGCTAAATATGGAGTGGACAAAATCAAAATCTCCTGATGGTGCTTCGGTTGCAGGGCGAAACGATTGTTGAGTTTGTGATAGTGAACGTATGTAGTGCTTGTGTATTGTGGTGGCGGTGGTGGAGGTTTGTGCATGTGTTTTTACGAATCCTGCATGTATCAGATATGTAAACGGATTCTCTACTCTTCATTTAGCATTATATATATTTTCTATTTTACTTCATCGCGGATTATAACAAAATAATTTTATTATTACTTCAGTATTGAATCTCCGCAAAGTAACTCCTAATTCTATAAATTATTTAAAGCCAATTTAAACAAATAATTATTCGAATTTGAATATACGTTTAATTGATCATTGGATTCATTAAATGTCGTCGAATGTCGAAGCAGATTTTAATGTTTTCTATTCGCGATCATCGGTCACTCGCAGTCATTACGATGTATTTGTATCGATTCCGTTGGGATTAGCGATGTCTCGAGCACGAGCACCGCGATCAATCACAAACTTGCGGGTCATTTGTCGGGCGCAGAGTAAGTTGATTACGGAAAATGGATCGTACTCCACCAGTCATACTCGTAGCTCGATAACTGATGACGGCGCAACTGGTTATGGAGGGTTTTAATTAACGAATGCTTGCGGAAATATTGAAACTCATTACTTAATAGTTACATATCATTGGTTAGATATTGTACATAATGCAACAAGGTACAAATTCAAATTTAATCATTATCATCTTCCTGCCCTTATTCCACTCCAAGTGGGGTCGGCACAACATGTTATAAATATGCTGTCACATGATGTGGCTGCGTTTTTACGACCGGCCGCCTGCCTGACGTCAACTTACCTCAGTCGTTTTTTACGACACCTCGGTAAGAAAGAGGGTGGTCTATTCTACTAAACCGGATACCACACGGCGGGTCGACTTACCTTAGTCGCCTTTTAAGACACCTCGGTAAGAAATGAGGGTGGTCTATTCTACTCAGCCGGATACCACACGGTGGGTCACCTTTCCTTAGTCGCCTTTTACGACACCTCGGTAAGAAATGAGGGTGGTCTATTCAACTCAGCCGGATACCACACGGTGAGTCACCTTTCCTTAGTCGCCTTTTACGACACCTCGGTAAGAAATAAGGGTGGTCTATTCTACTCAGCCGGATACCACACGGCGGGTCGACTTACCTTAGTCGCCTTTTACAACACCTCGGTAAGAAATGAGGGTGGTACTATTCTATTCAGCCGGATACCACACGGCGTAAAAATTACTTAATTAGTACAAAAAAAATTGATATATTCTATATTCAAGTAGACTGATTCCAATACTTTAGTATCGTTAAATGTTACTAATGAAGCTACCACTGATTCGAAAGTATTTCCTACCGAAAAAAATACCGAGAAAGTCTGCAACGGTTAGGTTAGTACATTTTAATCGTAACCTGGCGCATTTCAAATGCACAGACATCATTTGAATAAACAAAAAGAAGTTACATATTTTTACTGGAAATTACTACCCTATAGATACAGATGTAGATATAGATGGTATAAAGTCAAAGTATGAAATAAATTAAATTGTAGGCTGTAATATATGTATTTAAGATTAGATTCACGGCACATCAATATGCGGTTTTCAATTATGGTTTCAAAGTAAGTCCATAAATCGTACAATGTAAGGTAGCGGCATGTTAGTTTCTTATTGCTGGACCAACTTCTTCTCTCTTTGGGAAGAAGGATAGGAATATAGAATCACCACGCTGTTTGAGAGCGGATTGGTTGGATATGCCAAGACTTTCCCAAAGATATGCTTATTCCTTACGGGGTCTTGAAGGCTTAACATTTTGGTAAGAATCACACAGTCTTGCCGTTCTGGTATGACAGTGTGATAGAACAAATTAGTCATTGTAAAATGTATAATAGAATTTTTTTATCAAACTCAGGCACTATTAATACAAAGCTATCTGGAATATTTGGAAATGTTGAACGCAAAATAAGTTCCATGTAAGCGCTAGTCAAATATAAAACGTTACATGCTCTAACTCAGCTGTCAAGATAAAAGCTGATTACTTAATCCTGACACCGTTATTTTTAACGGCCCTAATATAGTGGGCGTTAATAGACTCATTAACAACAATGACGCTGCCGTCTCCGCTTTCCGATAGCTGACGGTGGCGTAAACAAATCGTTGTTTGCTACAACCACTTTCACACAAACATTGGATTTGGACGAGTAAATGAAATACTTCTAATGATAGGTTAGAATAAGTTAGATTGTTTATTCGAATTAACAATTTATATAAAAATAGAACTGTTGTGCCGTCGGTATCCGGCTGAGTAGAATGAGGGTGGTCTACACCCTCATTTCTTGTCGAATAAGATAAGTGCCGTGTGAATTTGTGGCGAAATAAAATAGAGCACCCTCATTAAAATAAGACTAAAATAAGTTTCGTGTGTAATACTTAGCCAAATGTTATCACAACATGGTAAAAATATATTGTGCTAACCCCACTTAGAGAGGGTTAAGGGCAGGAAAATGATGATAAAAATACAACTGTTTAGCAAGAGAGAGATTTTATAAGCCAAATAGGTACATACTTAAACGTTAATCTCAAAACCCTGTTTATGGATATACGAGTAGACTAATGTATGGCATAATGGGAAATTATGTAGTTTGTGCGATGGTAATAAAATTACAATTCAAAAATTATGACCTTATTATTGTTTTTATATTAAATATTTTATTTTAAACTAGCGGCCTACCCTGCTTCGCACGGGTATAAAATATATAGCCTATGTCACTCAGTGAAAAAAATATTAAAATCGATCCAGTAGTTTTAATTTATTCATTACTGCCCGTGGCCCGCACGCATTAAATTTGAAGAAAAACAATTCCACTCTCCCTATACCAAGAAGATTTCCTGCTATATCTAACATCAAAGTAATTATAAATTATAAAGAAAAAAAAGTAATTATTTACGACATCACATTAGAAACATTACAGTATTTCTCTACTCCATATTGAATGTTATTATACATTCCTCTTGAATCACTCTATCTATTAAAAAAAACCGCATCAAAATCTGTTGCGTAGTTTTAAAGATTTAAGCAGTCATAGGGATATAGGGACAAACAAAGAATGTGACTTTGTTTTATACTATGTAGTGATAATCCCTATAGCATGATTCAGTATTCACGCGCGATGGCTTATTATTAGCGTATTTCATGTATAACTTTGGTGTTTCTATACCGATTTCAATTATTCTTTTTTTATACAATGGTTAATACTATTCACTTTTTTATTTAGGGATGATTGAGAGTGATATAAACGTAGGAGTAGACAAATATAACCAGAAAGCTTCGAACTGCTAAGCTATCGGGAGTTACACGTCTTATTGTGAGTCAACCATAAAAGATAGACATATGCTGTCGTGGGATATTTTTTATATAATTTTAAGGAAAACATTTCCGTCATACATGATTTCTGCGTAGCTTTAACCATCAAGGTTGCACACGCGACGGAAGCTTAAAAAATGGAGTAACTTCTCCCGTTTTCCCGACATTTCCCTTCACTGCTCTGCTCCTATTGATTGTAGCGTGATGAAAAGTATACTATAACCAGCCCAGGAGTATGAAAAAAAATTGTACCGAGTTTCGTTAAAATCCGTCGAGTAGTTTTTGTTTCTATAACGGTTATACAGACAGACAGACAGACAGACAGACAGACAGACAAAATTTTTACTGATTGCATTTTTGGCATCAGTATCGATCCCTAATCACCCCCTGATAGTTATTTTGGAAATATATTCCAGTTACAGAATTGACCTCTCTACAGATTTATTATAAGTATAGATAGATATTTTTGGAGTATGAAACTCATCAAAGTAATCGCATAATTCTATGATTAAAATTTTAATATCGCTATTTTATCGCCAGGGTATAAATTCGTTATGTGAAAGAGCTATAAGATATTTAACAGTCGATAAAGATGGTGTCAAAATCATCAAGATGAAATAAAAATGGACATAATTGCGACCCACAGATCAGCGAAAAACTTTTCTGAATGTGGGAAATCGACTAACAAGCTAAAGTTTGAATTTAAATTTGAATTAATATTCTTTAATTCTATGACTGTTTAAAAAGTAAGACTTTTTCTGTTCCTAGATAATCGTTTTATTGTAAGGAAGGTAAAATCCGTTAAGTTAACGGAGTCGTATTTGTAAACACCGGTGTCGCCTTTGTTTTCATTTCCATCGACGTAAAGGCCAATGGCGAAAGGTTAATTGGCCCAAGTATATACTTTTGTTATCTTAAGTGGAAATTTCATTGACATTTTGCTAGCGATGGAATTGTATAATGTCACGAACTGTTTTAGTAATGCTACACTAATTACAACAATTCCGTAAATTTGAATTAAATTAACCTAAAAATTAATAATTTTAAAATGAAACAAGTTCATGACAAGTTCAATCACAAACTGAGTGACTTCTACAGGGTACATTCTAGGACCTCTACTCTTCATATATAGCTGGTATTAAAAATATGTTGCATGGTTCTTGGTACATATTTTTTTTTTTATTTTTATTTTGTAAGACTATCATCGACAAATACATCATACACATTAAATAAACTCATTATTAATATAGACGGTTTTTAGGTAAATGTATTATCAATTACTGATGGTGACGAGATTAGCATTACAGTTGACATTTTTTTTATCTTTTAAAAACATTAACGAGCAAGGCTAGGTCATCTAGGTACAATTTTTTAAACGCAAATATCAAACGATGTAATACAACCGAGTTTAAGCAGCTCTTTCAAATCGTCAAAAATGAGCATTTTCAGTATTAAGATGAAACAGCGACTCCGTTAGCGAAGGCAATAAATAACATGGAACGAGTTTATCAATTTAAGTAGCGCCTTTATCAATTTCAAGCCAAACAATCGCCCCTCGCCTAATTAAGACCTAGATTTAAATATCACGTTTCTGATTTACGACTTTGAGTTCTATTATTATGGGATATGAATTATTATCGCCTAGTAGCTGTTTCACCAAATTCGCAACATTATTAATACAAATGAGTCGTCCTATCACTGTCTTTCCGTTGGCTAAATATTAGTAATTGTTAACTAAACAACTGGATTCGCGATTACCTTTAATATAAACTGATACTGTACATATTTGTCTGGTATAAGCAATATTATGTAAAAACTGCGTCATAATGTCATTTTTGAAAACTATATCTATTTCTGCTTCCGAAAGAGTAATGTTTTATAAGAGTGAAAATTATTAGGTGAAAAACGAATATTTTTGTGATTACATTAAACTGTTAAATGTAATTCGAATAAAATACTGTTTTAAAGCTTTTTTCAACAAAAGTGATGTGTATGGACAAATAGTTAATCTTCAAAATTTTATAAAACACAAGGAATTTTCTAATAGAAATGTTAGTAGGGTTGGATCAGGATTTTTCAAATTTAGAAAGTAAAAAGGGATATCTACAAACTAATACGGTTCTCGATTAATGTTTAATATCTGACGTTACATTCAATATGATACAAGCATAATAAAATTAATATAAATTTATTCATAATAGTTACGCTTATAGAAGGTGTAGAAGACTTGTTTTATAAAATTAAAAATCATTGTGATATGTAATGCGGTTGTATACGAGACTCCAATGTCACGACTAAAAGATCAAAAAACTTTTCGGCTATAAAGTTCAATATATTGTTATTTGTTTACAATACACATTAAATCGAATGTTCTCTTATCACACATCGATACGGAATTGGGTCGTGCAGATTTGTAATACAAAAGAGTTCGCATGGAGAAACTTTCAAAGGCATTCGCGTGCAAAGCGCAGATCAGACGTAGTTTTGCAATTCAAACTTTGTCTCATATCGGTTATGCGAACGAGTGGTTTGGCGAATGCGGTGTGTGGTACAAGAGAACTGAAAAGCACAAACAATCTTTTGGCGATACCCGATTCCAATATTGACGGATAATTAATATAATTTGGAAATCAGTGCAATTAATTTGGAAATATGAAAACACACAGTACCACGGGAGAACAATAAACAGATAGACATAAATAATTAACTTTGGAATAATCATAAATTATAAAGCTATAAAGCTGATGATGGTCTTGAACTTTGGCCTTAGTAAGTTCGCACCCAACTACCAGATCCAAGGAATTAAATGTTCTGAGTCGATGATAAGTCTAATAAAGTACTATTTGGTATTAATTGCCTTCTTCCGATGCTAAAAATGTTTAATTTAATTGAAATTTTGAAACAGTTTTGAGCGCCTGACTATGTATCTTGGGTATTATATGGGAATAAGCATTCCATATATAATAACCAAAAGGTTTTCACAAATTGAAATTGAAATAATATAATATACGATCTTAAAAGCCGACTCAATACCATGACACCAGATTAGTAATTTTATTAAGACGATAAAATCAGAATTATTTTCATCAAGTCTTCATTTCTCCTATAAATAATGATCATTTCATAAATTATATTCACATCACAAACTTCTAGGTTCAATTGTACAAGTCAATCAGTTAGAAGGAACCAAAATTTTTGAAAATCGCTCCTAGTTCGTAACTTATACTACCGTTGTATTACTTTCTGATACAATACCGCGAGGTAAATTTGCGTTTCCACTATGTAAAACACAACACCGTGGAAATTTCTAAATGTATGTCAGATATTTCCGGCCTAATCCCGCATGTGTATTTCCTTAGAACATAATCCATAGCTCCATTAAAATTGTTAGTTTCTGTTTGACAATTAGATTAACTAACTAAGCACTATCTGCACTATTTTTTACAATAAGTTGAACCCGACTTAGAATATATTTCGTTCCTTTTTATCATACAATATCATGTTTTCACTTTCTATCATCAAATTGTGTTTGATGACGATTTAGAATGTTACATTTATAAGAGCATCATCATTATTCACGATGATAATATAATTCAATATTTATTTATTTTATTTATATATTTAATTGCGTACATAAATGCGTTTAAAAGTTCGTGAAATGTGCAAATCCCTTGACTAGATTCAATACATAAGTCAAATGCATTTCTTGCAAGAGAATTATAAATTTATCTCACAATATTACTTTTAAATAACATAAAAATACTCAGTAATCTTTTTTTTTGTTTTGAGGATAACATTATGCGTACTTTCGTTACTGTAGAATTTCTGGGACAATATTTGTGCATCTCAAATCGAGTTGAGTTGTATCAATAGGTAGCAAAACACAAATTCCCGATACAGGTTATCTAAATGGAACTAATTTAGATTGGGGACACATTCAATGCGTTATTGGCCATTTATTGGCTGTGTAGGGCGTGATTTGACAAATTGATTCACATATTGTACATTTATTAGGATCCGATAGCCGTGAAATGGTAACCAGGGTAACATTATCTTCAATGTAATATAGGTTTTACATTTAGATAACCGGTTCATAATAATTTTACGATTTTAACATACTTGCGATGCTTATAATTTTATCTTAGCTGTGTGGTATCTAGCTGGGTAGAATAGACCACCCTCATTTCTTATCGATATGTCGCAAGAGACGACTAAGGTAAGTCGACCCGCCGTGTGGTATCCGGCTGAGTAGAATAGACCCACCTCATTCCTTACCGAGGTGTCGTAAAATATGATTAAGGTAAGATGACGTCAGGCCGACGACCGTTCAAAAATTACTTAGCCAAATCATGTAACACCACGTTTATAACATGTTGTACCTAAATGAAAATGGGTAGCGGCTATGTTACCGACCCACAATTTTGAAAATGGATAACAACCATAAAAGATGTAAGTTGATAAATGCTGTCTAAATAATACCTAAATAAAAAATGCTATGGATGATAAAAGCAAATAAACCTCCTCTAAACGACTACTCAAAATGTCAAACCTACAAAGCGGCACGGATGGCCCTGTACGTCCGCCGAATGCAACAAATAGCTTCATTGTATACGTATCGATTTTCGCCGTTCAAAAGGTACAGTATTTCCATTGATCATAACTACAATAGTGGCTTTGTTATAATGCATTTTAAATATGCTTTTAACTTCATTGTATTCATAAGGATATTATTCTTCTAAATTTTAATGTATGAACTCATTATTCTGTCCTTATCACACTCTGGCACAACATGTTTTAAACATGTGACATGATTAGGCTAGATATTTTAAGATCACCCGCCTGCCTGACGTCAACTCACCTTAGTCGCTGTTTACAACACCTCGGCAAGAAATGAAGGCGGTGTATTCTACTCAGCCTGATATCTCATGGCCGATAAAATGTATGAAGTATTGCTACATAAATCAATTTCCAAAGTGAATATTCAGCTACTCAAACGATGGAAGTTTGGTGCTAAATATGTAATCGTTTAGCAATCTACATTCTTTTGGACACTTACTAGCGATTTGTGCATTCTTCGAATTATCATCAAATTTTATTGTGTCCTTAGGTAGAATGTATTTAACTTTTTTATAAATGTAATTAACCTTTTATTATTTAAAAATCTTTAATTGACTTAGATTCCTCTACTGATCATAAGCAACTAGAAAGTGACTTTTAATTTAAGGTCACCATGAACAGCCGCTATTGCCTTGAACGCCATAAGTAGGTTTATATCGAGATTTCCATCATTAAAATGTTCATAATTTTCCACTTGGATTGTTTGGAATTGTGGGAATATTAAATTATGGAAAAACAAGTATGGATAAATCGTACATATTGTACGATTTATCCGTACTAGTTTTTGTAAAGTTATATCTTTTGATTAATTAATTAATTCTGACGCTAATACACACACACATCTCAAAATTTATTTATAAATGCTGAGATAAGTATAGAACAATCTGGTTAGATTTTGCAGCAAAACGCAATCATTCTTTTGTAATCTGTAGATAGGATAGACAAGTAGGGAAGTTCTTACACCGATAGTTTATATCAGGGAGATAAATTATAAAGGTCAACGACCACGTATCCTTTCTGGCGTAACAAGCCGCAATTTCAAGCTTTATTTCTTTGAGGGGAAAGAAAAATGTGCGCCATACCAGAGAGCTAAGGAATACCTTTTTTATTAGACGCATGGGATGTTTTATATTATTAAAAGAGCAATGCTTCTCCACATACGCATACTCACTTTTACCTGCGAATTTGTCTGCGTAGTTAGTGTAATTTTGAGAAGCTCTTAAAATTAATCAAAATAATTGTTTTATCCGGGATATCCCTTTTATTACAGAAAAGCATAAGTGAGGAGGAAGAGCACTATAATAAAATCCCGCAATCAATTATAGCTTTGCCATTACAGCAGTTTAAAAAATCTGTTAAAGATTGGCTGATACAAATACTGTCGAGGATTATTTAGATGATATGAATGCGTGGATATAGCTACTGTCCGACTTGTATAGGACAAGACAGAAATGATTTAATGTAACTAGTTATAAGTATTATTTTGAAAAGAGCAACCGCCGTGATTCTTGATGACTTTTCTTGATAGGAACAGTTTTCCGAACCACCAGTAGAATTGACGATCCAAAAGCACTTGTTTACAAGTTTCCTTGAATAAACAAAATTTTGATTTTGAATTTGAATATGAAGTCCTCTAAGAATCTCGTACAATCATTAACTATGCCCATAAAATTAGAATGGTAGAATAGTACAATTCAATTAGATATTAACCCCACATTTATATGTAACAAATGTCTGAACTACTTAAGATTAAATATAAAATAAAGAAACAGCTAATGGCACGGTTAACTCGTCTACGGTACCAATAAACGGCACAACTAATTTAGAGGTAGGTTATTAGACGCATAACTGCCCCATTTACCGGCAACATTTGGTGGCACAATTTAACAAAGCGATTGCCTTGTCGTACATTTATTAGGATCAGATAACAAGGTTAAGGGTAATTTCAGTTAAGTTATGTTTTTATATCATCATGATCATCCTCTTGCCCTTATACCACTCTAAGTGGGGAGGGCACACTTTGTTATAAACATGTTATCCCATGATTTTTCTATGTATTTTACGACCGGCGACCTGCTGACGTGAACTTACTTTAGTTGTATTTTATGATAACTCGGTAAGAAAGACGGTGGTCTATTCTACCCAACCGGATACCACTCGACGGGTCGACTTACATTAGTCGCCTTTTACGACGCCTCAGTAAGAAAGAGGGTGGTCTATTTTACTCAACCGGATACCACACGGTGGGTCAATATACCTTAGTCGTCTTTACGACACCTCGGTAAGAAATTATGGTGGTCTATTGTACTCAGCCGACACTAGACGACTTTCCATCTTTATAGTGGGTATCCTAATTTGAGATGCACATTCGTAAGTTGAATATTGGGCAATTAGGTCACTAATGTAACATCAACTTCCAACAACGACAAATTCCCGGTCTAATATCCTACAATATCTTTATACGACGTAACTAATTATGTGCGGTAAGGTTTATTTCACATAATACTACTCTATTCGTCAGCAACATTATGGCGCAATTTAACAAAGCAATTGCTGTGTACAGTAATTAGGATTAGGTGGCATTGTTGGGGCAATTTGATTTAATTTAGAATACAAACGATGTGAACCGAGAGAATATAGGATTAATTCTAAAGTCAGAGAACAAGGGAATAAATAATAAATATTTTCTTCTAAGTAAAGTCCTATTTTGTTAAATTTTTTTTTCATTAGTTTACATTAAACGAGATAATATCTTCTTTGTTAAGAGTTTAAAATTCAGGTTGTATTTAACAGACTCTGTCTGTCTACCCTCAGTATATTATGCTTTCTCTACGAATTCTAAGCTTATTTACCAGGTCATATACGATACAATAATTTTCTTATTTCCTTTGGAAACAGAAATAACGATAAGGTTCTTTAACACTTAATTAATCACGAGCAATGTCGTGGGTAAACTTGTTTCCTAATATAACGTAAAGTGGGAATTTCTTTATTAAATATGGTAGCCCGAAGACATGAAAAACAAATTTGTGCCATTTTGATTTGATAGGCAATTTAACTGAATGCTGGTTTTAAATACAAATTCCCAATTTCTCACTACCTTATTTAATAGAAAGTAAATATCGAGGTCGAAATCCATAATACTTTGGTGCAAAGAAAATATAAAGGTGACTTTATAGCAACCGTCTAACTAAAGAATGTTTCACATTATATTGCTACCTTAAATTCAATTAACGGAATTGTTCTAACCGCAAACGTTCGAGCTACAGATAAAGTTGATCAATTAGTTACCGCGACACGACGATTCATTACTACTTAGTAATTACAAGAGGGGTATCTGTTACTAAAACTACAATGTGGATTCCCGTAATCAGTTATTGGACCGCAGTCTAGGCAACGATACTTTAAATACCAATTTAAATTCAAATTCAAAATAGTCTGTTCAAGTTCAAATAGACTGTTTTCAGTACTTTTGAGTCGTCAAATGTTTTAAAAGGAGCTACCACTGATTCGGATGTTTGCTCCTACCCAGAAAAGAACCAGTAAGAGATTCGGCTGATAATATTTCAACAAAAAAATATTACACTTTGATTAATGGTTACAAGGCAATCGTTATAGCTTGGTGCGTTGATGACTGCAGTTAAGATATGGTACTATCACTCAATGCTACTATACTTGGAGTATCTGTACGTAATGACATCAGAGATGATGAGATCCGTAGAAGATCACCGACATAGCTCAGCGTGTCGCGAAGCTGAAGTAGCGATAGGCGGGGCAATTAGCGCCGAAAATCGATGGACGTTGGGTTCTTATAACCGGAAAAAACAGCGTTGTTAGACCCGACATTAAGATGGACCGATGACCTCTAAATGGTCGTGGGGTGCCGTGCCGGTGGATAAAATCATGTGGTGGAGAGATCCCGTCAAAAGCTCTTTGTCCAGCAGTGGACGTCTATCGGTTGGAGAAGATAAAGAGACAGATGATTTGGAATGAAATGATATAGCACGCGATACTGCTGCTGTAGAATTAAATTTAACAAGATGACTTATGATGAGACTAGTCGCCAATTTTGTTGTCTTTGGTTGATACAATAGTTCTATTTATTCTCCTATCCTTATTCACACTAAATGGGAGCTTTCATCATCTATTATCAACTACCTACTCTTTTTTTCTTTACCATCTTCCATTGTCAACCACCTACTCTTCTACTCTGTTCAATTCCTATCACTTGTTCACTCTCGCAATACTTAATCAATAACTTGTTAAGATAAAATTAACGCAGAACTAAATAGTTCATATAACTTTTATTTTATTTATTTATTTATTTAAAACTTCATTGCACTTACACATTAAAATATACAAAATTATAAAAAAAACTTAACCTTATGTATAATGTACAAAGGGCGGTAAAATCTTAAATATTTAAAGTCAAGATGATTGTGATACAAACTGTTTCCAAAACTTTTCCCATAACTTAAATTGTATCTGCCTAACTACAATTAACTCGACAAACTGCTAGAATTAAGATAAGAGTTAGGACATTGTGAAAAATCTTTTATCTCGCAGAACTTTGATGAATCAGCCCCCGACATCGGCTTCCGTATCGCTGGATTTGAAATGCTAATGCCGCGAATTCCATTCCAGTTTGCGAGCTCGCTCAGTTAATAGTAACATTCTGTAACTGTCGGCGGAGAGCCACTCCCTGAATAAATAAAACCGGCAAGTGGAAAGCTGTTTTTGAATATATTTCGGTTAGCGTGTGAGTAAACTTAATGTTGCTTATTACTTTAAAGAAATACAACGTACAAGTACATGATATAATTGAAAATATTCAAATGACAATTACGCTTTGTTAGGTTGTTCAAACTCAAAATTGGTGTCTCACAATGAAGTAAAGTTGAATTCAAATTCAAATTCAAAATTTTCTTTATTCAAGTAAACTTGTAAACAAGTGCTTTTGAATCGTATACTCTACTGCTGGTTCGGAAAGCTGTTCCTACCGAGAAGAGCCAGCAAGAAACTCGGAGGTTGCTCTTTTAAAAATAAAATTCTTATTACTAATTACACTTAGTCATTACTGTCTTGTACAGGGTCGCAGAGTAGCTAAGTCAACGCATTCTTATCATCTAAGTAATCATCAATGATATAGTAGGCTTTCTGTATCAGCCTCTTTTTAACATGTTTTTAAACTGCTGTAATGGCATAGCTAAAATTGATTGCGGAATTTTATTATAGAATCCTTTACCCAAACCCACAAACGACTTACGTACTTTTGCAAGGCGCAAAGAATGAACCGTAAAATTATGTCGGTTCCTACTTGTCTATTAGATACATCGCCAATCTTTTTATAATTATGTATATTTTTATGCACAAAAATTAAATTGCTAAAAATATACTGTGAAACTAATGTAAATACCTATTTCCTTAAACTTTTATCACAGGGAATGACGCGGACTTAAATTGTAAATGCCAGGTACGAGCTTGTATGACTCTTTTTGTAATACAAAATTGTTTTAATGTTCGCGCATTCACCCCATTACAATATTCCATAAGACATAATGCTATGGAAGTAAGGAAAATAATGAATAATGCCAATGTCCGTGTATCATTCAACTTAATATCTGTGTTATGGGTGACAGACAACTGGTGAATTTATACATATATAATTTGAAATACATAATCAAATACCAATATACACCCAGGCTTGAAGAACCAATAAATTTTTTATAACAATTTTGGTTCTCGGCGGGAACCAACCCGCAACTCGGAGCCGAAAGCCGTGTTACTACCAACTGCACTAACGGGCCAGTTAAACGACATAGTCACAGTCAAATACAAAGATTAAGTCATGTATCGGGAGACCTTTTAAATCGCAGAATATCAGAAAATATTATCTGAGAACAAATTATCTGAAATCATATAACTTTTCAAACTTAATAATATTGGATTCTAAATGATTGATGATATTCTTCGAATTATGGTGAAATACAAAACGACCTTATAAATCATCTCAAGTTTATAAATATTAGATGTCAAGATAATTGATAAATGCTTTTAGTCCGTATCAATTCTTGATTTTCTTTAACCTAACATTTGGAACATCTTTATACAACACAGAAACTAATTATTCATAATTCTTTGGCACATGTTTTTCTCTTCCATTCCATTTTTCCATTCTCTCCTACCATTCATCGTTCGTCAACTCTGACGTTACTCTATTTATACGCATGTCATAGTTCACACAATCCAACCATCTCTTTTTCGGTCTCCGGAATACAAATGTACACCCAGACTCGAAGACCAAATTGATTTATAGAAAATGTTGGTCCTCGGCGGGAATTGAACCCGCGACTCGCGGAGCTGAAGGAAAGTCTCTACCCACTGCGCCAACGGGCCAGTCAAAATCCAGTCAAACTTCCTTAAATAAAAATATGAAGGCAATCTTTCCGCTCCTACGCTTCAGGGCCCACACCAGGGTATTGGCTAATTTTCTTTTATTTACGCACAATATGTACCATCCATAGGTTTTTAAAGGTTTAAGAGAGTCCAGGCAGTGTCGAGTACACACACAAAATGTCAGAACAAGGGAATATTTATGAATTTCGATACTTTTACTGGAGCACGTGATGTATCGACCGGGCGGCTTGTGAGTTCTTTTCGACACGAGAGGGCGCAGCGAGAGCTAATGTGCTGCCATTAGCTAGCTTCGGATCGGAAGTTAAGCACTAGAATTTTCCATAAACGAAATAAATTTAGTATATTTTCATAGCCTACAAATTGTGTAATATAAAGATTGTAAGAAAAAATAATTTTTGATGATAGAATAAAACTGTTCCAGTACGGGACAATATTTATGTATTATTTTTAAATATTATTATTGCAATTTCTTTATATAACTGGCTGAATAAATAACTAAATCATGTATGTTGTTAAGCGACCTGGTTACTAAATCCGGTTCAGTTGTTATGCTCGATATTATTGCTGAGAATCTCACGTGCCATTGAGGTTCGAAAGCACTCGTGTGGAAAGCGCGATGGAAAACTCGAGATTTGCAGTTCTGCTATTCACAACTTTTGCTAATATCGGTCTTGCGGTCGAACGGTACAGAGAGTATAGTTTTCAATAGTTTGCAAACTGTAAGCAAAATATGTAGTTTATAAATTTTGCTAATTGTTTGAATATTTATACGCCATATTATCACTAAGGGTCAGTTTAATTTTTTTAATCTTAATCCTTTGTTAAGAAACACGTAAGTAAATGGGACCCTAACACGCACGGTCGTCGTTCCCAAAATAAGTAACTTTATTGGGAGCAACGCAGATTTTGATGCAGTTTCCACTGTGATTTATGATAAAAGTTTAAGTGTTTTATTTTGAATTTGAGAGTATATACATAGAAAATATTGCAAATTTGCGATTTTGTCATGCAGTCTAACTCGCGATGATGCTTCGGTTGCGGGGCGAAATTATTGTTGAGTTTGTGATAGTGAACGTGTGTAGTACTTGTAGTAGCTTTGGAGGTTTGTGATGCATGCATTTTTGCGAATCCTGAATATATCAGGTATGAAAGTGGATCTACATTTAGCATTATATATATTTTCTTTACACTTGACTGCGAATTATCCAAAATAATTTTATTATTGCTTTTGTATTATGGATCTCCGCAAAGTAACGCCTAATTTTATAAATTATACCTTTTTTCTCTTAGTGTTACTGTTAATATAAACAGTATTTGAAAATGTTTAACCGTGTTGTAACCAACTGGCGCCGGTAAACCCACTTAATTCTAATTTAATTAATTCCAGCATCACTTAATTACTATCAATATTATTAGGAACGTTAATTACTTTTAGTAATTACATTTTGGATGTAAATTCAGGTTTATGGGCTCAATGTTTTTGTTAGTAATGAAAATATTGACAATTTAATTTTACAAATTTATTTGGGTAAAGAATATTTTGAATTTGAATTCAGTACAAATACTACAGTATTGGTCTGAGGAATACTTGTGCTAGTCAAGTGAGTAAGAAAAAGTAACCAAAGTAGCGGCCTGTTACTATCCTACTGCTGGGCATAGGCCTCCTCTCTCCGTTCCTGGAGAAAAGGCTTGGAGCTAAGACCTACCGCGCTGCTCCAATGCGGATTGGTAGGTTACACATCTCCCCAGATTTTTCTAGAGATATGCAGGTTTCCTCACGATGTTTTCCTTCACCGAAAAGCTCGTGATAAATTGCAACTATCAATTAGACACAAAAGTTTTAATAGAAAAACTCATTGGTGCCTGCCGGGGTTGCCGTGACCCTCTTGCTCGTGACCGCTGGGCTATCACAGCTGGTAGTCAAGTGAACTTGAAAATTAATAGTACGTAACTAATTTCCAATAGGTCTTTATATCAATACATTTAGACAAAACAAATCACGGTATGGTATCCCAGAAACAGCAAAACGAAGCAAGGAAGATCTACAAAGCCTTGGGAAGTAGATTTTAGATTCACAGCGGGACTACTATGGAGAAGAATAACAAAGTATAGAGATGCCTGGAGAGGGTTGGAGGAGGCCTTTGTCGAAATACAGCAGTTACACAAAAAAATAAATATATATATTTGCCGGAAACAACAAGAAAATATTCCAAATTGACTGATAAATATATCTAACATGACGACTTATGTAATGTATTTCATGTGACTGCAAAATAAAGGATATTTATATTTTATTTTATTAACTTATTTCCAAGTGCATAGACTATTTTGCAATTATATAAATTTGGGCATCACAATCGGCAGTATAAATCCAAACTCCACGAGCCATCAGTCGGATAGTGCCGAGCCGGTAAGCGGTTGTTTCACGCTCCACGCGTATGAACAACACCTACACGATTCAATTTGGCTTTGAATACGGGAAATATATATTTGCTTTTGTTTGCTCCTTATTATATATACACGAAATTTTACAGACTCTATAAAAAGCCCTAATGAGAAGTTTTACGTCAGTTATTTATAAATATATGTATTATGGTTAGTGTGTGCTTGCATGTTTATTGCTGTGCGTGTATATATAAATGCGCGAGCTAGCATGCGGGTGTGCGGGAGTACGGGCGTCCGGGCGTGCGGGCGTGCGGGCGTGCGGGCGTGCGGGCGTGCGGGCGTGCGGGCGTGCGGGCGTGCGGGCGTGCGGGCGTGCGGGCGTGCGGGCATACGTGCGTATGTGCGTACGGGCGTACGTGCGTAGGTACGGGCGTACGTGCGTACGGGCGTACGTGCCTACGGGCGTACGTGCCTACGGGCGAACATGCGTACGGGCGTGCGGGCGTGCGTGCGTGCGCGCGTGGTCATTTAACAGATGTATCTCAAAATGGCAATAGAAGTTTATATTTAAAAGAACTAATAAAATAATTTTTAAATAATTTGCAGCTTAATTTTAATAAGGATCATTTAACAGATGTTTTTCGAAGTGGAAATAGGAAGTGTTTAAAAGAACTAATCGATGCTGGTGTTTAATTTGAGTGAACACCAGCATCTATTAGTTCTTTTAAACACTTCCTAAATAACTAACAATAAACCTGAACCGAGGAACCAGAATTTGCAACATTGACAGATAAATGGGCAGAAAAATTAAAACGAAACCAAAAAATTTGACATCCTATTGTTTAAATAAATAACCAATAAGACATCCGTAAATTTAAAAAGAAACAATGGCAAGGTATATATGAACCTTATGTAATCTTTTACTACATTTCTAGATCATTCTCCCAATATAAAATAAATTTAAACTAAAAGACAAAATAAGTGAAGAAGAAACTTTTTTAAGCAAACAAAAATATTCCATATTCGTTTCTGCAAGAGAAAAGTTTTATTATCTATGTTAGCGTTGTGTAAAATTAGGATTGTCTATGCCTCTAATAAAAGTGGAATAAATTTATTTTTATACGCAATACCTGAACGGGGCCCGCGTGTTTTGGGATTTTATTACGTTGCGTAAAAGAAACAAATGGTTTTTATGTTTCTTAGCATATTACAGAAAGGGTAAAGTAGGTTAATATCAATATGACTATATGGTATTACAGAGCACTTCTTGATTATACAGATATTATATTATAGACGCATAACTTTTTAACAGAAAAAGTCATTAGTGACTGCCCGAGTTTGAAACTGTGACCTCTCGAATGAGTCGCATGGTCCCCGCTAGGCTATCACCGCTCTATAGCTCATACAGTTTATCTTCTTCTTCCTGCCCTTATCCCCACTCTAAGTGGGGGTCCCATGATTTGGCTACGTATTTTATGACCGGCCACCTGCCTGACATCGACTTACCTTAGTCTTATTTAACGACACCTCAGTAAGGGAGGGTGGTCTATTCTACTTAACCGGATACCACACGGCGGGTCAACTTATCTTAGTCGCCTTTTACGATACCTCGGTAAGAAATGAGGGTGGTAATATTCTACTCAGCCGATTATCATACGGCGGGTCAACTTACCTTATTCGCCTTTTACGATACCTCGGTAAGAAATCAGGGTGGTAATATTCTACTCAGCCGGATATCACACGGCGGGTCAACTTACCTTAGTCGCCTTTTACGACACCTCGGTAAGAAATGAGGGTGGTAATATTCTACTCAGTTGGATACCACACGGCGGGCCTACTTACCTTAATCGCCTTTTACGACACCTCGATAAGAAACGAGGGTGGTACTATTCTACTCAGCCGGATATCACACGGCGAGTCGACTTACCTGAGTCGGACACCTCGGTAAGAAATGAGTGTTGTACCATTCTATTCAGCCAAATACCACACGGCGTAGCTCATACAGTTTATATGAAATATAAATACAGAAAAGACGTATTTAAATTTCATTTTTACGACGACGAGCTTATTTACGATCACTTCAAAATTCTATTATCGTTTATCGTTTCGCGTGCGGCCATTATTCGACGCAGTGAAAGCGTTATTGAAACGAAAGTAAAACGAAACAAAGTGACTGAAGTTGGATATAAAAACGGCACTAAAATCGATACAACTCCCGTAAAATAATAATAGACGATCGGCGGTCTGATACGGCGAAAGTAAGGTTTGATAAGTAGTTTTGATGTTACAAAGGTAATAATAAAATTCTATCTTCCTGCCCTTATCCCACTCTAAGTGGGGTCGGCACAACGTGTATAAACCATGGTGTTACATAATTTGGCTAGGTATTTAACGAACGGCC
Source organism: Morpho helenor (assembly GCA_029227775.1). NCBI lineage: Eukaryota > Metazoa > Arthropoda > Insecta > Lepidoptera > Nymphalidae > Morpho > Morpho helenor. Next base: position 17,959,271 of record JARGCU010000028.1, on the reverse strand, counting down.
GCTTGCCTGACGTCAGCTTACCTTAGTCGTATTTTACGACACCTCGGTAAGAAATGAGGATGGTATATTCTCATTCATTCTCAGGCGGATACCATACGAGGGGTCAACTTACCTTAGCCAACTTACCTTACCGCCGCAGCTCGAGGTCAATATATATAATATATTGACCTGGAGCTGCGGCGGAAATGACCGAATCCGGCAAACGGCGGAAGTATGCATCTCTCATCGAGAGCTATATATTTGTGCCGTTTGCAGTTGAGACCCATGCCATAGGGCCATGGAGTCAAAGTGCAAAAATTTTTACCCGTTCTAAACCTCTGTTAATTGCCTCTTCAGGTGACAAAAGGGCTGGCTCCTTTTTCGCACAAAGGATCTGCTTAGCGATTGAGCGCGGAAACGCTGCCAGCATTCTTGGGGCCATTCCACGTGGGCATGATTTGTATAATCCTAGCGTGTAAGTATTTTAAGATAGATATAACTTGTACATTGTTGCTGTATATAAAGTTATATTAATAAATGATTTATTATATATATTTTTAATTTTAGTTCCAGTTACAGTATAACCAACAAAGAGCAACTAAGATGTGTACTTAAAGAATAAAGTACTCTTTGAAATTGTACAACCGAATCGTGATACCGGCAACGCCCTAATAACTTTCCCAACGTAAAAACCACTCTTTTCTTTCGAAAGTTTGCATCCCGCGAGTTCTTAGACAGTACTTTATATTCCCTCTGCATTTTTATAATGGGGACAAACATCTTCAATATTTCCATCGAACAATGGCATTTTCGGATGGACTTTAATTTTGTAAGCTATATTTATGAGCTTCCTCACTCTTAATAACTCTGAATGAGTACAATGGGATGAATTATGTCTTTCATCATGTACATGCAAAAATATAGGACTTATTTTGGTTTTTTAAAAAGCACCCGCTGAGTTGGTAATACAGTTCCTGGGTCAATATGTAAGGATCCTGAGATATATATAGCCAGCAAATCATCTTTTGGCAACATGTTATAAATATTTTGTCGCAAGATTTTGCTAGATATTTTACGAACGGCCGCCTATGTGACGTTAACTTACCAAAGTCGCCTTTTGCGACACCTCGGTAAGAAATGAGGGTGGTCTATTATATTCAGCCGGATATCCCACGGCTATAGATGGCAAATCATATTTAAAAAACTATTTAATATCACTACCATATTAATATTAGTAAGTATAATTAGACTTTATAATTTTTGGTATTTGCGAACCAAATACTGTTTTACTATAAATAACGTTTTACTTTGTAGCTTAACTGGCAGATATCCCTGTCGCAAAGATAAGTGAACGTTTTTAACGTTTTCCTTGGTACATATGTAAAAAAAATTATGAATACGTCCAAACCATAGGTTCTATAGTGATGAAATTAGGCACAACTAAAGCTTTTACAACGGGTCACCAAAAAGGTTTAAAAAGTTCTTTAAATATGTTAAAGTGAGCAGTGTCATCGATTAAATTACGGTTTGGCCTCAAACTAAGTGCCCAAAAGAGAAGAAAAAAGACGTGAACTCTTGCAACTATACCCTCGACGATAATTCTGCGCTCAGCCGCTCCACATGTCAAAAGCTTAAAAGTAGTTAGGACTTTTAGCATAAACATAGAATTTACCCAACAACGACCAACAAATTTGCGAAGCGTGTTTATCGCTAGCAAAAACCATGACTTACAACAAACATTCACAGAAATATAGTCGATTAAGTTACTACGAGTGTACAGAAAGTTTTTGGATCGTAACAATTTCCGATAAAGTAACTTAATAGAAATGGTAAAGGGTCTAAACGCCTCATAGTTAAAGGGTAGGAGTTTGGTTAAATTAATACCAAGAACTTGAAACTTTAGCGTAACTATCAACTGAGGCAACTGGGAGTCAATAAACTTTTCGAGAAACGTTTGGTTCACGAGATAAAAGACGCGCTTAGGTCTTTAATAGAGAACATATTTTACCGTATTAAAACATGGGATTTCTTGATATGGATATTTTGCGGGAATCTTAATAATCCTCCTCCCCTTATCCCACTCTAAGTGGGGTCGGCACAATATATCATAAACATCCTGTCACATGATTTGGCTACGTATTTTACGACTGGCCGCCTGCCTGACGTCAACTTACCTTAGTCGTCACCTCGATACGACACCTCGGTAAGAAATTAGTGTGGTCTATTCTACTCACCCGGATAGCATAATCAGGAGGATAGGCTTCACGACAAAATTTTAATGACAAATGACAGATGGCATTTTGCGATACGCATGGTGACTGGTACTGCACATATAAGGTATGTGAACGTTGCCTGCTTCCTAAACCTAGCATTACGTACATTGTATTAACAAAAAAAAACTGCTGACTAAATAAAATATTTTGGAATTTTGTTAGTCAATACTTTTCAGTCTCTTGGCAACTAATTTAAATACCAGGTGTACGAAATATATGGCTTAGGACAACAATAGCTTATTCCTTGTCAAGTGTACACATAGCTTGAAAATAAGCTGAAACATTGGACTTATACAACATAGTTGAGAAACAGGGCGCATGTGAGGTAATCGAGCGCCAACCGCGTCATTTATCAATTAGATGTGTTTCTCTTATTCATGCGTCATATTGTGTTTTAGATGCGATCTTATTCAGAACAAGTCAATTTAAAAAGGCTTTAAAAAAGTTTTATGTCCCTACTAACCGTTGAGAAGTTCCCTCATCTGTAACTAATCCTAGCAGCAGCATCAGGTCATGCTTATCATAAACATGCCTTGTCATCGGGACTGAAGCAGTATGTTAAATTTCAGCTCAATCGGACACTGGGAAGTGGGACAAATTTTACTTTCAAAATTCCACCTTCACATACTTACTAGAGAAGTTAAATAAAAGTTTGTAAATACATCTTGTCTTTAGAATAGAGCAAACTTTGTTCGATGTTATGCCTGCAGCTTTGTCTGCGTGCAAATAAGTGTGTCACAAAGTTTTTTTTGCGTAAATCCCTATATATGAAGTTCCACAACTTACTTCTTTATCTTTCCATGAAAATTTCAATCAATACGTTTTAGGCGTTCCGGAGAATGTACTATTAACCTGATTTTTGTACAATAATTCCTATTTTTAGTAAAAACCATAAAAATACATTTAGTAGACTTAGAGAAAATTGATCACATACAGAAAGCTTCTTGGGTACATATATAGATAAGATCGCGTCTTCATGTGCGAACGCGAATAACATCGGAATACCTTTAACAATACTCCTTTCACTTCATGAAATGTAGAAATTTTGCAATATATTGAGATAACCCCTTATGAGTTCCGCTGCTCTTCCTCTTCGGGCTCGGACCGAATAAACAACCTGTGTGCTTCACCACACTGCTGGTTATGAGGACAGGGTACTGCTGGACACGTTGCCCCCATCCCCGTCAGCAGCAACTCTGAACCCCAGAGTGGGCCTCTTTAAAGCGGCTCCTCCCTCCGCTAGACGATTTATCGGGAGCACCAGATGCATTGACTGACACGGGGACCTTCTTAAATGGACGTCAACCACAAACATCTAAGTGAAAACGCTAGAACTGAACATCTTACATAAATTCTAGTAGTGCGACAGATATCGCAATCTGACCTACACGATGATAAAGGTAAAACGACACCCGTAGCAGTCACTAAAAGGTAATCTGCAGCCAAAGTACGTAATTCATTATAATCTGCCAGGATCCTTGCTCAGTCAGTGGGCAGAATGGCTCCTTCCTACAGCAAATGGCCCGTGAACGTTGATCACCGCACAAAGATGACGTATGTGATTTTTTTCCCCCTCATGCACCCACTATAACGGGGTAATTTGTTCACGTTAAAGAAATTGAGACATTTATGAAAGAACCGTTGACTTCATTTACGTCATATTTAATTTTAATAAACAGTTTTAAAAAAATCTTTCAAAAAGAAGCGTAGGATGCTTTCTGTAATTATTATGTAAGTAAGTAGTATGTTTTTGTAACTATTATATAAGTATTGTAATTATTTTTTGTTGAAAGGATTATCCGCCGATTTTATTGCTGGTTCTTTTCGGTAGGAGTAAACTTCTGTGGTACCGTCTTAATTTAATACATCTGACGATTCAAAGTCCTGAAAACAGTTCTTGAATAAAGAATATTTTGAATTTACTATTTTTCATAACATACGAAAAACCAGCGTCGCAAAGTTTTTTCCCCCCAAAAATACTAGTCTTTTATTTTTCAGTTCGATAGCGTGTTTTATACTTTTTTTTATTCTATTTGTATTGTGCTCTTAAGTGCGATTTATTATAATATTTTTTTCAAATCTTATTTATTTTATCATCTAGTCATCGGATATTGATAAGTGTACAACGTTTGAAATAAATCTATTGCCGCAAAGTGGCTCAAAATTCAATTAAAACAAACTACAGGTGAAACTAATATTACCAATGTAAAGTGCCCTCAATATGAAAAATGTACTTTTAAGTTCTTGGATTACTGGCAATTTTTATATCCTAATGTTAGCCGGATATATAAGCTTCATGTGCTCTAAATTTACTAATATCACCATGTTCAGCGGATTAGCAGTGAAACAGAGTTTCGTGTTTATGATATTAGTACAGATTTATATTTCAGTTTTAATTAAATACACTAATGAAGTAAACATCACGTTCGCTGTCAGCAACGATATTAATCACGATCGTAATGTACATATAAAATTAATCGGCGCGTATCGGCGCAGCGGATCATGTTGCCCATTAGCGCCGCTAGTCGTTGATTGATTTCATTGCGAACACGTCATTAGCAATACGAAATGATGGAGCCTCTCGCCCACTACAGGCTTTATGGTGTTTTTTACATAAATAACATGGCCATAATGAGACCTAGATGAATTAAAAAGATCTTTTCTGAAACCAGAAATATTTTGTTTAGTAGAGTGCTTGACTTTTCGTCGAATTAAAGATGTGTGATGGCGCCAAAGGCAAGCGGTCACGCGGTCAATCACCGCCACTTTTTTTTGTCAGGAAATCCCATTATAGATCGTCACCGTCCAACGGGGACGAGCGGCGGGTATGTCGGACTTGCATAGGCTAAAAACTTGATAGTGCTCCACCACGCTGCTGGTGGCGAAATCCACACGTTGGACGTACCTAATACGATCAATACCTCAAAACTCTGTAGTCCAATGTGCAAAGACGCTGAAGAACGCGACAGGCGGAAACGCATTTTAAGAGCTAGAATTACGGACGGACAGACAAAGCATCATCAACCACGACCACTCTGTCAAGAGTGAACGACTAAGGAAGAAGACGGCGTCAAAGATAAGATGTATGCTGAGTAAACTTAGCCTGAATGTAACCTAGCTATTATATACTGTAGCTAAAACAAATACTGAAAGATCTTTTCTGAAACTGGCAACATATTTGAAGCTTGACTTCTGGTTCTAAATAATTATCTCTAAGAGGTTTAATTCCAAGAAGAACTGAATGATGAAGTTTTGGTTGCCTTTGAGAAACTTTTCTGACGGTTTTTCATGGATGATTTTCATGTCGCTTGATAAAAGAAAACATATGGAATCACATCCTTTTAAGCTTTCTCTTATAAATAAGTATGCAACAGCATGTTACTTTCCCACTGCTGGGTACAGACCTTTCTCCTTTTTGGAAAGAAGGATTGGAGCTAAGAGGTACCACGCTGCTCCAATACGAATTAGTAGGTTAAACCTATCCTTAGATTTCTCTAGACATGCAGATTTTCTCACGATGTTTCCCGTCAGCTAAAAACTTGTATTAAATAGCAATCATCAATAACATAAGTTTTAATAAAAAAAACTCATTGGTGCCTGCCCGGGGTTTGAACCTGTGACCCCTCGAAAGTGTCGCACGCTCTTAACGCTAGGTTATCAGAACTTATACGATATTGTTCCTCTTATACGATATTGTATAGGAATAAAAAAAGTCAGAATTTCCGTTTTCATAAATTTCTACTAGACACCATAGAACAGAAGAAAACATTAAAGGCGTAGAAGTAAATACGGTAATGACCATATTAAATTCAAAACTGATAATAACATTACATAATACATAATTACAGTATTATTATACAAACAAAATCGCTTTACTCCAAACAAATAGCAAAACAGTGTAATTGGAAATTATTTTCCAATGCTAAAAACAAACAGCATTCGTTGGGTTCCATTTAATTTTGGATTAGTCGCGTAATTGCAAAGCACGTTTTATTTGCGTTAACTTAATTCAATTTGTTATAACAATGGGTATCTTGGTGCGGTGGTGCACGATTAAACTTGATGGTATTTGAACACCCGCCAGTGGAAAATTAAATAAATATTAGCGAGTTTCCGAAATGAGGTTCATTCTTTTTAGACGGAAGTTAAAGACAATCTACCTAACACGTTATTTTTATCCAGCTTCTGTTCATCATCTTTCTGCCTTTATCCCACTCTAAGTGGGGTCGGCACAACTTGTAATAAACATGCTGTACCATGATTTGGCTGCGTTTTTACTGACGTCAACTTACCTCTGTCGTATTTTACGACACCTCGGTAAGAAAGAGGGTGGTCTATTCCACTAAACCGGATACCACACGGTGGGTCAACTTACCTTAGTCGCCTTTTACGACACCTCGGTAAGAAATGAGGTTGGTCTATTCTACTCAGCCGGATACCACACGGCGTTTTTATCCAGCTTCTGTTATTGACACTATATCGAAATTTAAAAAGATAATGATATAATACTTATTGAATCATCTGTGTCGATAAAATATGTTTAAAGCTAGGTTAAACAATTAAATCGTTGACTCGACAATGTATTTCTTGAGTAAATTTTGGTTCAACCAGTAAGAAATTGGACGGTCATTCCTCATCTTCGATATAAATCGTCTATTTATTTAACCGTCCATTGGTTAAAAAAAAGTTGATACTAACTACTGAATATAAATACATATATTCAAAGGATTGTCATACCACACAACTTCTTTATGTGACCTTTTTAATGTTACTCGTATCTTAATACATTTGGGTCATACTGAAATCCTAAAGTCTTTATGTCCAATATGCCGCTCGTAGAACTAGCTTTTACCCGCGACATCGTTCGCGTGAACTGTTGTTGTGTGATAGGTTGATAATAGATGGCGCTTTTCAGTGTCATCCTATTCCTGTAGAATTAACAGGATTTATATAGCCTATATCAGGGCTTCTTAAACTTTTTTATTTAGCGACCCCCTTCAAGTTTAGGAAATTTTAAACGACCCCCTCCTCCATATAATGAAATATATATTAACCGGTAATGAAGGAACTTAGGAGGAGAAATATCAATAAATCTTTGTTAGAAAAGTTCTTTAAAGGACAGCTGCAGCCATGTAGTTGTATCAATAATGATTGAAAAGTATCAGATCTTTCCGACGCCTTTTGCTTTCAGTAGCCTCCACCCGCGACCCACAGTTTAAGAAGCCCTGGCCTATATGTTATTCCGGTGTAAGAGGAATAATTATGTTAAATTTCATCGATACTGGTTCAATGGATTCGCCGTGAAAGAGTAACGAACGTACATCCATACTCACAAACTTTCGCATTTATAATATTAGTAGGATAGGTGGGATAGTTGTAGTATAGTAGAATGTGTCAAAAACATTTCAATCGTTATAAAATTATTCGCTTTTTTATTTAAATGTCGGACACTATACAGATTAAAATCATACAGCATGATCAAATTCTACCAAATAAATATATTAAATTCCATTTTAAAATATCCACAGTAAAATATTGCCTTAATTTAACTATCGGCACCATTTTTAAAATGCAAACGGATTCACAAAAAGTTATTGACATCTGCACAATAGCAATTATCAAAATATTTAAAAAACTGAATTTACTTAATTGAATAGATAACGAATGCTTTTAAATAATGTTTTTAACTTTTTTTAAAAAGTAACGGCCTGTTACTATAACACTGTTGGTCATAGGCTCTTTCTCTCCGTTAATACAGAGATAGGAAGGTTTGGAGCTAAGACCTATCACGCTGCTCCAATACGGATTTGTAGGTTACATATATCCCTGGAATAGAATTTAAACTTATTTAGTAGCGCAAACTATTCACATAAAAGTCTATGCCTATCGTGTTTTCCGTACCAGATGATCCTTTTTTAATATAAGCACTCCATCTATAGCTAACTATGTTACAAATATTCGTAGTCTACAGATGTAAACCTTGGTACCAGCAAACCGTAAAGTTTAAAGTTGACCTTCCAGGGAAATTTGAGAATAAGGGTAACTTCTAACATAAACTGTATATTCAGGCGATTATGTTGCTGCTGTAGCTGTAACTAGCTAGTTTTCCAGCTAGCGCTAGCCTACTATTTAAATCTTTTAATGCTGAAAAAGAGTTCGGAGATTCTAATAATAGGTAACTTAATGAATTTCTTGATAAAATTCATATGCTTTGATAAACCCCCTTGTCAAACCCCCTAATTTATGTAAGCTCTATCTTCAACATTTCAACAATAAAAGGTCTTTTGCTCAAGAATAGGACATCAATGAACAGACCTTTTCTTTTCAGAATATAATTGTTCTTCTTGTATTTAATTAAAGTCTTCATTTTATTTTAACCAACATAGTCCTGACGCGATGAATCAAAATTGAGATACTTTGAAGACGTTGATATAAACATAGAAGGAACATAATTCCAAAGAGTTAAAACTTGGAAGTTGATGTTTCAATGTTAACTTCTTATTGGTAGGGACGATATCTATAGAGCAACAACTTGATAAACAGACTATTTAAAAAGTCCAACCTTAAATCTTAAGCTGCTAGAAATAAAAAACAAAACCGCAAGTGGAAATTTCGAGAATAATATATTCAGCTGGAACTCAATGAATGAACTCGATGGGTCCATTATTTTGTACTACCGTAAGCAGTTTATACAACCGATTCACCCGTGTCACCTTGCATTGTGACAATAAAATTTCAATTATTCAAGCGAATGTTGAGTTAGTCGCTCGTTCTACACAAACTAGCGCACGTTTTCGGAACGAATACAAAATTAGTAAGTCTAAATCCATTAGCTATTCGCTGATAGTGCACAATGCACCAGGTAATATATACAGCCGACCGCGGCGTTCAGTCCAAAACTCTCATTGATTATGCATTCGCGAGCTAAGCACCAATGCAGTGGGAGCAAATTTTGCTATTCTAACGGATATATGAAGCTCTTTTAATAAAATTACCACCAATTTTCACTGTAACTTATTAAATATGTATTAAAATTTCATCACTTCGTGGAGTTCTCGCCATTGTGTAATTCAAAACTATAGATTCATCAATTTTGGAAAGACTCTTTTGATGAAATGTCATTAATCAAAGGAATTTGGTACAAAACTATGCATACAACTATATAACGCATTTCATGGATTGCAAGTGCTGATATGAGCAGCCTTGTTGCTTAGAGTGTGGAAACACTGAAGACATATCAGATTTTGATTGAGTGTGTCCAGAATAAACCTGAAAGATATGAATTTTTGGCAAAATTCAACCTTAATGTTATGTATGTAATGAATATTGGAATTTCTGTTAGCATTATTGATGTTCCTTCAGCACGATAAGCAAGGATGCTGTACAAATTAATCGATATCGCGATATCGCGACACTGTAGCATCATGGAAGGGGTCACATTAGGGCGGCGTTGCCCTTAAAAAAATTAAAATAAATAAAGTTGTGTAAAATTAGTTTCTTCTCCTGCATTGAGTTGTTATTTTCCAAGAAACAACGAGGCTGATTGATTTAGCTGGTAAATAAAGCTGTTAAGATCTATTGCGTTATCGGTAACCAAAGCACCTTTTATGTTGAAATTCCTGTTCTTCAAACACAATTACCGATATGCGGGCGACAATTTGCATACTCCTGAGCCCGCATCAAGGGTGAACCAAAGCAGTTAACATTGTATATAACGAAGCACGTATTGCTGATTCCTTGTAAATCGCGATTTTGATTAGCGAGCGCTGAAAACTTGAAACATTATGCAAAGATTCTGTAGTGGCTTCAAGGAGATTTAAATTGTAGAGACGCCCCGTTCCGAGGATTTCTCCGTCTGGAACATCTAATAGTTTCGTAGAATACATGAATTATATAAATTGTAACAGCTCGTTGAATCTTCTTGAATTGTATTCGTGTTAAACTTTACTAATTATATATAATTAATATTAATATTATAAATCCGAAAGTCTGTCTGTTTACTTGTTACACTTCTACGGCTAATCAGCTGGGGCAACATTGATTTTTGGTAAAACTAAACATTATAAACAGGGCTAACATAAAGGATTAAAATTCTGGAATATATGTATTTTTTTCTTTTCTGCGGGGAAAACGGGATGTTAATAATTTTTCATTTATTTATATATACAAAATGTTTTTGTCATAAATATTCCGAATAGACTAAATAAATTGTCTCGCGTGAGGAAGCGGCTTTTATTTTCAGCTTTATTATGATTTGTGAGGATGTTAGGCGTAAGTAAAGAATAACGACATTCCCAAGTCAGGGAAATGGGGAACGCATTATCTCTATAAGACTTATAAACATGTTTCCGTATATCTATTACGCACATTAGGCAGATCTCTTTGATCTATCTTTGCTTGTGAGCCAACAGCAGAGATCTTTTGACTCAAATGGGCAGACCCCGGAAGTAATACTGAAGTCCTTAAATATTCATGCCTTAACCATTCACCAAATTTTTCTTTTTCTTATAACAAACCAACCATCCAGGAAATCTCCGTGGGTTGTTCCAGCATACTAATTCTGTAATTTAGACCCGACTTCTGTTTAAGAACCTGATCCTAAAGCCAAATAACTTCATTGAATTAGAAATTTTTATTGCCTAGATCCACATTAAGTCACCTCAGATTAAGTCATTCATTTGGAGATTAATGATAAAGATGATGTTGGAGTGGAGATTCCACAATGAAAGCGCAGTTATCCAGATTTTAATCATATCGATTGTAAAGCAAAAAAAGTTTTGTTGCATATTTACTACGACCCTATCCCAATTGCTATGCGTAATTTAACCGAAAAAGATGAAGAAAGAGATTTGTGCATAGCTTGCTTAGCTTGCTTACATAGATAGCTTGTTGAGTCCTATAAGAAATAAGCACGGGAAATCACACACATTCAAATATCATAGTCAGGCACTGATAGTGAGGCTTAATTTCAATCAGCACTATCTACCATAGACAAGGCTAACTAAGCTTTATCATTAAATAATCCGATAAAGACATTGAGTTAGCATTTCTGTCAGATACTTAAAACTTAGACCTGTAGGAGTTTAACTTGACGTCGAAAAGGGAAAATTTAAATCCGCTGATTCAATCTTGTAGGGGTGGAGACAATTTTACAATTTCGTCAAATTAAGTGGGAGCCGGGCGCCAGTTTCGTTTAAGGTTTAACGAGGTACGTGTTCTAGATATAGGCAGGTCAAAATTGCGGCATTGACGAATACGTTGGAACGTTTTCGTTATTAACTTTTGTATTCCTTAGAACATCAAAAAAACTAATCTATTATAAGGATTACTTATAGCCCTCAAAGAAAGCTAAGTAATTAAAATAATTTTGTTTCAAATGGAAAACGTAATTTAAAAAAAAAATTCTGAGTAAACTATGTTCTAAGGTTGAACTGAATATAACTGTTGATAGGTAGTTAATTATAGTTAAATAGTATAAACAGAAAAGATGAATATAATTACAATTGACATAACGTATGTTTACATTTCAAAATATATTTGATGTTTGGTTTAACACAAAGTTCTTTAATTCAATGCTTAATTTTCCGAGCTGAGTAACTTTATAGATCAAATTAAAGGTCTAGGTTTAATAAAAATGTAGTAAATCGGTGAATAAATTGCCTTCACAAAAATACGACTAATTAAACGAATGTTATAAAATTTATTGTATTGTTTCTCCCAAGTAAAACGTGTTTCAATTTAAAATCGGTAACTTTTTAAATTAAAATGTAACCTAAGGTTGAAATTTGTGATTTCAGTTAAAGCGTATTTCGGTGTAAAAATTGATGTCAATTTTTAATGAAACATTTCACCAAATCAACAGTCAAGAATTTTTTTGCTGGAGGCAGATCTTTTTGAAGTTTGCGGGATTCTTTTATACAAAATGAATATGTAAAGATCAATAGGATTTGCATCAACTGATAAATTTATCCAAACAACAAATTTATTTATTTATTTGTCAGATGGTATACAAACTGGATCGAGTTTCTTTACCATCTTTTTCAGCAACTCTTTTTATTTCTTCACCTTATTTCACCATTTGACAAAGATCTTATTCAAGAGATAAAAGTCCCATATGATATTGTGCTCTTTGAATTAAATAGCTTCCAAAAATCTTTTCTTAAATGCAGTTCACCTAGTGTTTGCTGGTGTATTACCCAGAAACAACGAAGCAAAATAAGTTATTCATATTGCTAAAAAGTGGATAAAGAAGACAAGTGGATAAAATCCTTTATCAAATCAACAAGATGTTAAGGATAAAGGCGCAAAGCCTGCGGTCTGCTCCAACGGAAACTGGCAACATCAGGGTGAAAGGAATTTCATATTCGCCAGAGGAATTAATTTATGAGGCAATAAGCTGCAGCTCTCGGAATTGAATTATAGTTTAGTCAACGCTCTAAGTGCTCCGGTGGCATTTACTTAACTGGTAAAGGAAACGCTCGTTAGTGCCACAATATTTACTTGCTCGCAGTACTAAAACTTGTATCTCAAGAGTTTGTATTGTAGGTGTTTTCATTAATAGCATTAAGTAGTTCAAATTCCACTCTACCTATTGCAACAACAACTTATACTACGAGAAATTTTACCATTAGTTTAACAAAAGTAATCTGCAAGTGTAATTTATTTTAACGGGTCAGCCTATCCCTTTTTATCATTTACAAGCAAAGACTTTTTAAACACATGCCATTTTGCATACAGCTCGGCAATCTAAACTCTGTAAAATTATTATTAGTAATTCATCATCATTCTCCTGCCCTTATCCCACTCTAAGTGGGGTCGGCACAACAACATAACAATTCAAACATATTGTAGCATGAATTAGCTACGTATTTTACGACCGACCGCCTGCCTGACGTCAACTCACCATAGTCGCCTTTTGCGACACCTCGGTAAGTACTGAGGGTGGTCTACTTTACTCAGCCGGATACCACACGATGGTATTATTAATAAAAAATAAATCAATCAAAGTGTTCCACTAGGTTTATTTTTGGGTCCTTATTAGTTTGTAATTTGTAATAATTATCTAGTATATATTTTTAAAATATTGGTCAGTTTTAATTCTAAGCGTAGATTGTATTTCCGAAAGATTACATAAATAAAAAATCTAGACGCTCATAATACAGTTATTGATATAAAATAATTTTATTTTGAATGTGTATCGAATGCATGCTACAAAACTAAATATTCAATAATGAAAAAGATATAATCGATACATAGGAAGAGTCATCTTTAAAGTTTCTCTACATATGAAGTAAAAGCGAGGCTTCCATATATCAACATTTACAGATTAATTTAGTTTAGTTGCTTTCTGTCGGGATGTTAGGCGGTTAACTGACAGAGAACTTACACAGTGTGGTTAGTTAAATGTTGCTATTTTCACATTAATGTGCCTTGTTATATCTTCTTGCAAGGGAAGAAGACTTCCATTATATACTAGACGTACACTTGACCTTATTCAAGGTAACTTAGTAGTTTAAAAATACTTTAAATTAGGCATATGTCTTTTTCAGTTTCTGAAGGAAAAACGAGATTTTATCTTATAAGTTAGACTAGTATGTAAACCTCAATTGTACTACTTACTTACTTACTTTTGTATTTTGTATTATGGATCTCCGCAAAGTAACGCCTAATTCTATAAATTTATCATAAGTTTTTTAACATTGATTTTTATAAATTACTTGATAGGTCATTTGGTATAGAATTTTAAGCAAAGTCTTGCATCTTAGTAACTGGTTTTAAGCTCTTTGGTTTATTTCCACTGAAACGACAATCCACATCCGCAGTATACGAAAGAAGGCGTGTTGGACAAGTCTCTAAATGTAATTTAAGTTTAATTTAACTAAACATTTTCTTCTACACAATTCTAACAGGACTTAAAGAGTTCACAGCAGGTCATAATCACGGAGCCATAACATGCGTCATGTTTAAACTTTTCATTTGAACACACGTGAGAGGTTCGTGGTCTGAGCTTACACTAGTCCGTGAGTTTATCTAAAGCTACGTTTCACTTTGAAATACTCGTACATTTAAAAGGAAAACTGAATAGAAAATGCGTTGAAAGTACAGAAGCTACATTAGAATTATCTTGCTATAATCCGCGTTTGTTAAGAGAATATATGTAATGCTATATGTATGAAGCAGGCAACATTCACATACTTTAAACATGCAGGACAAGTCACCACACGTATCACAAAACGCAGCCTGCATTGCATTCCGCAAAGTAACGCCTGGTCCTATAAATAGTTATAAAAGTATTTTTTCTGGTATAGTCTGCGATGTTACAAAAACTATGAAACGCTATGTGCTCTTTGTTTTTATCTTGTACGTACCGTACGTACAACAAACTACCATCACCACAAAAGCACTGCACACATTCACTAAGACATTCATTAGAGTGCACGGTGAACAAGTATGTTTTATTAACGTATTGTCACTATGTCTCTGTTTTTTTATTACTTTCACAACTTATCTACTGAAATAATGTTGATGAAGTTTGGTAATAATGAAATGTTACTATATATATACTGAATCGATTTCAAATTTTTTTATGAAAAATTAAAATTTTTATTTGTAGTTACTATGGGGGTGGCATTTTCCTTGAGAAAAAACCCCCAAAAATAAAGATTTAAAAAAAAAATTACAGTTTTATTTCGAGGGATGTTGAAACCAGTAGGGGCTATAGCAACACCGCTAGTTTACATATAAGACAAACACATTTAAAAAATATATATTTACTTTCGCTTAATTCTAAATGATAGAATTTATATATAGTTTCTGTCAAGGAACTCCTTATAAGCAATGAATATTACTTGTGCTAGAGTTCCCTGATCTTCCATATACTAGCCAAGAACTCCTAGGACAACTTTCGTAACCATAAAATGACCAGACATAATTGACGGTATTTTAACTTAGTTGACGTAAACGTAGTAGCATAAAAAAAATCTATAAAGCAACATATTTTTTTGTTTCCTTGACATTTTTTTACAAGCAAATTTTTTCGCTGTGAACTTTTCAACTAGTATATTTCTAAACGTTTCAAAAACCTTGTAACAGTCTGAGTTTTATTTGATACAAAAAGTATGGTCGTATCTAAAATGAAACTTTGCAACGCTATGTTGTGTATTTCACTGTAGGAATGTAACTAGGGGTGAAAAAATAGATTTGAAAAGATGGTTTTTTTCTATATTTACGCCGTGTGGTATCCGGCGATATAGAATACTACCACCCTCATTTCTTACCGAGGTGTCGTAAAAGGCGACTAAGGTAAGTCGACCCGCCGTGTGGTATCCGGCTGAGTAGAATAGACCAACCTCATTTCTTACCGAGGTGTCGTAAAAGGCGACTAAGGTAAGTTGACCCACCGTGTGGTATCCGGTTTAGTAGTATAGACCACCCTCTTTCTTACCGAGGTGTCGTAAAATACGACAAAGGTAAGTTGATGTCAGGCAGGCGGCCGGTCGTAAAATACGTAGCCAAATCATGTGACAACATGTTTATGACATGTTGTGCCGACTCCACTTAGAGTGGGATAAGGGCAGGAAGATGATGGTTTTTTCTATATTTATAATTAATAAGAATAAAAGATTAATTAAAGTGGACTAAATAATGTATAGAATTAGGCGTTACTTTGCGGAGGTCCATAATATATTACTAATAAAAATATTATTTTGGTATAATCCGCGATAATAGACAATATATGTAATACTAAATGTAGAACATACTATTCTCTCACATATACATGCAGAATTTGTAAAAACTCATGCACTACCAGCCACAGATAACACAACAATACACAGGCACTGCACACATTCACCACCACTATCTCAACAAGTTGAAGTTACGCGGCCGGTCTTGAATACCTAGCCAAATCATGTTACATGTTTATAATATATTGTGCCGACCCCACTTAGAATGGTATAAAGATAAAAAAGCAGGAACCGACATAAGCTTGCGGCTTCTGCTTCGCGCCTTTCAAAAGTACGTAAGTCGTTTGTGGGTTTGGGTATAAGATTCTATAATAAAATTCCACAATCAATTTCAGCTTTGCCATAACAGCAGTTTAAAAACACTGTTAAAAAGAAGCTGATACAGAAAGCCTACTATACTCTTGTAGATTACTTACAAGATAAGAATGTGTGGATATAGCTCTCTTTGAACCTGTACAAGACAGTAACGACTTAATGTAAATAGTATTAAGAAATATATTTTTAAAAGAGCAACCGCCGAGTTTCTTGCTGGCTCTTCTCGGTAGGAACAGCTTTCCGACGCAGCAGTAGAAATGATGATTTAATAGCACTCGTTTACAAGTTTATTTGAATAAAGAATATTTTGAATTTGAATTTGATAAGAGAATGATGATAGTAATAAAATAATCGATTAATACAAAAATGGATTATTTCTTCCCATCCCTAGTGCACTGCAGTTTAGTGGGTGGTGCCACCCAAACAAGCGTGTGCAAAACTCGCCACTTTTCGCATTTAACAGTCTATTTCGGTGTTTTATAGCGGCGATGAAAGATTTTTTATATTCCGTACACCACAGTTGATTGCCTATCATTCCGGATCAATCGCTAGGTCGCCGCTCGCGCTGCGGTCAAACAGTAAAGTTATTTACCATGCTTCTATATGCAGTGGTAAGAGAAATTGGAAAAAAAATAGTCTATGTGTAGGAAAATTACATTACAAAAAACGAAAAAATTTAACTACTGTATATGCTCCTAATATACGAATATAACATGGCCGAGCAAGCATTGACAAGTTTCAGTAAATAATAATCTATACTTAATATGTAAAGCTGATGAGTTTGACTTTTTGATTGTTTGAAGGCGCTAATCTCAGGAACTACTGGACCAATTTGAAAAATACTTTAAGTGTAAGATAATCCATTTATCGAGGAAGGCTATAGGTTATATAACATCACGCTACGATTAATAAGAGAAGAGCAGCAACAAAAAATATTACGGAAACGGCAAAATTTTAAACTTTCATTGCGTGCGCTAAGTAAACGCTGACAGTTATTCAATAAGCTCAACAGTGACATTCATTTTAAATTTCAGACTGAGAAAATTCGTGTTTGAGGCCAGGTAACATAAATGGACAACGTTGTACGTCGACGCAGTCACGTACTGGGAGGGTCACTCAAAAAACTACGGAAAGTTGTTTAAATCTTTGATCGCAGAGTCTATTACCGAGGCTTCGGGCCCGCTATGAATAAAATATCAGCCGAGGTCCCTAGGGAGTGTCCGCGTTAAAACTCCAAAGTGATGCGCGGGAACGGCTTAGCAGATCCTTCCGGAAGAAGTTTTTGTCAGTTACGAGATATTAGATTAGGTCAAGTTTGAATCGAGATACTGGTTTGGAATTCGTTATTATCTTTTCTTCATCGATTTGACGATGACAGCGAGGGGCTGGTTTCAACCATAGAGCTGTCTATACTAATATATAAAGCTGAAGAGTTTGTTTGTTTGAACGCGTTATTCTCAGGAATATTTCTTAAATTCTTCAGATAGTCCATTTATCGAGGAATGAATCACGCTAAGATGAATGAGAGAGGAGCGGCAATAAAAAAATATTGCATGCGTTAAGTAAACGGTGAGTTATAAAAAAAATCATGTATTGTTAATTGTATAAAATTGATCCCTCTAAAAGTTCTTATCTCTCGACTCAAATTCAGTCCGGTCACAAATATTTGCCCGAATTGAAATTTTGAATATAAAAGTATTTATCGTAAGTTAATTTTAAGAGATTTTTGTTTAACTTTCACCGTTCACTCAGCGCATGCTAAGAAAGCTTTTAGTTTTGCTGTTTTCGTAATATTTTTTTATTGCTACTCCTCATTTTCATTCATTACAATCATTCACAAGAAAACTATTCAGCTTTATATATTAGTATAGATATAGATAAATGCGTAGCTTTCCAAACGCTGACCATCCGAGTTTGATTCGGCGACTGATGTCTTTCTCAAAACTGGAGATAACCGGCCCGTACGAGTATGTTATTATTTTACTATTTTCACTTCTGACCTGAATAATAAAGAAGGTTTATAAACAATTTAACTTGATTACATGTACAGTTAAGCTCCATTTAAAATTGGCTTAACTCGTACAGCGAATTATCCAGTTAGCGCGATGACTTATGGACATTATGAGCTGTCGACATGTCAAATATGCATAACTTGCCTACTTATACCAAAGAAAAAGAAACCTTAACATTATGTTATAATTTAAAGAATTAGACGTTAATATACGGAGATCCATAATTCAAAAGTAACAATTATTTTGTTGTAATTCGCGATAAAGTAAATAGATACATGCAGGATTCGTAAAAACACATGCACAAACCTCCACCACCGCCACCACAACACACAAGCTCTACACACATTCAATATCACAAAATCAACAACTGTTTCCCTTATGTTACGTTAAATGTAGAGTACATTACATGCATGATCCGTAAAACATAACCACTACAGTAAACTAGCATTGCACACATTTACTACCACATTAAAGCTGTGATAGCCCAGCGGTAATACCGTGCTACTCTTTCGAGGAGGTCAAACCCAGGCGGACACCAATGAGTTTTTCTGTCAAAACTTATGTGTCTAATTGATAATTGCAATTTATCACACGCTTTCCGGCGAAGAAAAACATCGTGAGGAAACCTGCATATCTCTAGAGAATTCTGGAGATATGTGTAACCTACCAATCCGCATTGGAGCAGCGTGGTAGGTCTTAGCTCCAAAACTTCTCTCCAAAAACTGAGAGAAGAGACCTATTTTCAGCAGTGGGATAGTTACTAAGTACTTGTGCGTTGTGATTGTGATGTGACGAAAACGGGCAATATTTAAAGCTTTCCTTGCTTGGGCTAATTAATTAATTAAAACCTTCAAAGTTATTCAAAAATCTCGTATAATTAATTCACAATAATTGCATTTATGTTCAAAATTTCAATTAGGGAAAAAATTGTGCCACACTGATTTCCATGCGATCGAAACTGCTTGCACAGCTATTATAATTGTATATCATCCTACTTTAATTTATATTTTCAGATATACTTATTTCTACATATTAAGTTTCTCAAGTATTGTATATGATTCAGAAAACAAATTTACGTTCATTTTAATTATCTTGTAATATTCAGACAATAATTTAAAAGAAATAGTACCTATAATTTACAAATATATTGGAAAATAAAGTAAAGTAAACGCCTATTACTATCCCACTATTGGGCATAAGTCTCCTCTCTCCATTTTCAGAGAAGGATTGGAGAGAAGTACAGATAGGAAAGTAAATTACAATGCGTTAATTGGAAAACTATTTAAGGTTTACATTATTAATCTATAATTTAAGTTAAATAAGTACTTACCTAGACTAAAAGTATGACTTTTTTACATTTTGATTTATATGAATATGTTGTCACATGATTTGGCTATGTATTTTACGACCGACCGTCCGCCTGATGTCAACTTACCTTAATCGTATTTAATGATTCCTCGGTAAGAAAGTGGGTGGTCTCTTCTTCTCAACTGTATCTGTTGAGAAAAATAGATGGTGAGAAGAATAGAACTCACGGCGGGTCAAATTCAAATTCAAATTCAAATTCAAATAAATCTTTATTCAAATTGGCCTTTACAAGCACTTTCGAATCGTCAAATTACAATGAAGCTACCACTGGTTCGGAAAGGTGCTCTCACCGAGAAGAACCAGCAAGAAACTCTGCTTACTTTAGTCGCCTTTTACGACACCTCTGTAAGAAATGAGGGTGGCCTATTTTACTCAACGGGGTACCACACGGAGGGTAGACTTACCTTGGTCGCCTTTTGCGACACCTCGGTAAGAAATGAGGGAGGTCTATTAGTGTCAGACACACCTGGTCGTTTGATGCAACAATCCTGCGTAGTGTTCGACCCTGTTGCCAAACTACCCCTGCAAACCGAGGGTAGATCGATAGTAAAATCATTTTGCGTATCCACACTTCATTTTAGCTTCTCCAATACTAACTTATCTCGATGTTTTATTCATGGCGAGTGTCCGCAGTAATGGGATTCCATGATCAAAGCTTTAAACAACTGTGCGGGCTTTTCGGCTAATCTCGAAACATGTCCGGACTTCTAAAACTGTTTAGCGAACTTCTAAAAATGCCGATATCAGCTCGAGAGCACGAAGTGAATGTTTTGTTATTAGTAACGCCATCTAGTAATAAAGTTTTTGAATACTACATTTAATGATCCAAAATTACTGTTTATAAGTTCATTTGAATAAAGTATAATATAAAAATGATAATATTTATCTGTTACATCTATATTTTATGTTTATCTAAGAATATATGTCTATCTACTTATTTTAAAACAATCCAACCATCTCTTTTTAAGCCTCCCTCTAGGCACATATCCATCCACATTCAAATTTAACACAATCATATGACCAAACGTGTGTTAAATTTGAATGTGGATGGATATGTGCCTAGAGGGACGCCTAAAAAGAGATGGTTGGATTGTGTGAAGTATGACATGCATATAAAAGGAGTGGCGCCAGAGTTGACGAAAGATAGGAAAGAATGGAAGAGAAAAACATGTTGTGCCGACCCCACTTAGAGTTGGACAGCATAAGGACAGCAAGATATATATACTTATTTTAAAACAATGTCCCCAAAAGGTGTCTGTCTGTATGCGATCAATTTTCTTAAAATCTACTGAACAGATTTTTATACGGTTCTTACTTAAAGACAGTACAAGTTTCCGAGTTGAATCGCTAAATTGGCTCTTGCGCCAAAATAAAGCCAACGATTACAATAATGTTGTATCTATAGTCGCATTTTCTAATAATTATCTTAATTTTTTTAAATATCTGTCTTGTGCTATCTGGTTGAGTAGGATAGACCACTCTCATTTTTTACCGAAGCGACGTAAGAGGCGACTATGGTAAGTTGACGCGGCCGGTTGTAAAAAGTCCGACCCCACTTAGAGTGGGATAAGGGATTACAGGGGGACACTTAAAAGGAGAATGATGATGAAATAAAAATATAATATTTCGAATTTGAATTCGAATCACGCTCTCAATAAATCCGATTCCAAGCTCCACCGTCCACGTTATGTTTATATCCTACTTAAAAAAACATCAGCATAATTTTATACCGTAACGAAGCGGCCGCCGGTTTATATTGCGGGGTAATTAGCTATTTTAAAGAGGTCGTTAAAAATTCACGACTGCCCTCGGCTTACGAAGTTGCCCTTCTAGAACATGATTTGGATATAAAATGTTTGCAAAATAAAAAATTTAACGCTCCGTATATATTATTTTATGGATATAGATTTTAGGTTATAGCCGCCGTGTGGTATCCGGCTGAGTAGAATAGACCACACTCATTTCTTACCGAGGTGTCGTAAAAAGTGACTAAGTTAATTTGACCCGTCGTGTGGTATTCGGGTGAGTAGAATAGACCACCCACATTTCTTACCGAGCTGTCGTAAAAGACGACTAAGGTAAGTTGACCCACTGTGTGTTTTACGACTAAGGGAAGCTGACGTCAGGCAGGTGGCCGGTCGTAAAATACGGAACCGAGTCACGGAACAACATGTTCATAACATGTTGTGCCGACCCCACTTAGAGTAGTATAATGGCAGGAAGAAGAAGATGATATAGATTTTAGGTTATAGCTTCCGTGTGGTATTCTGCTGAGTAGAATAAACCACCCTCATTTCTTACCGAGGTGTGGTACAAGGCGGATAAGTTAAATTGACCCGCTGTGTGGTATCCGGCTGAGTAGATTAGACCACCCTCATTTCTTACCGAAGTGTCGTAAAAGGCGACTCAGGTAAGTCGACCCGCCATGTAGTATCCAGCTGAGTAGAATAGACTATCCTCATTTCTTATCTAGGTGTTGTAAAAGGCGACTCAGGTAAGTTGACTCGCCTTGTGAAATCCGGCAGAGTAGAATAGACCACCATCTTTCATACTGAGGTATCGTTAAAGGCAAGTAAAGAAAGGTTATGTCAGGCAAGCGGCCGATCATAAAATCTTTAGCCAAGTCTATTCTACTCAGGCGGATACCACACAGCAGGTCGACTTACCTTAGCCACCTTTTAAGACACCCCAGTAAGAAATAAGGGTGGTCTATTCTACTCAGCCGGATACCACACAGCGGGTCAATTTATTTATTATCTAAAAATCTGAAGGTGTCCCTATAATTCTACCGCCAGTTGTACCGTATGACTGGCCCGTTGGCGCTGTGGGTAGTAATCCTGCCTACAGCGCCACGGGTCGCGGGTTCGATTCCCGCCGAGGGCCAAAATTTTCTATAAAAAAAAAGAATTTGTTGGCCCTTCGAGCCTGGGTGTATATATTTGTTTTTAATTATGTATTTAAAAATTATATATGTATATATTCACCAGTTGTCTGTCACCCATAACACAAGTATTAAATTACTTACTTTGGGGACGGACGACCGTGTGTGTAAGTGTCCCATATATTTATTTATATTTATATATTTATAGTCATATAGTGCCTAAATATATCAAATTTTATCTTCATATACTAAATTTTTATAACAATTTCTATAAGAAAATATTTTCGCAAGCCATTCTTATTCCACGCGGTCAGATAATGGCGGCATCTAAATACGTGATAAACAATTTCGCACCACTGACTTTCCGCGTCGCTTGGCATTTGCTGTTAAGCTCGCTGACCCAAATCTTGCTTTTCTTGCAATGTCGTAATGCTGCAGGGAGCCGTTCAAAAGCCACCCTCCGTCCGAATTCGGCCTTGTAATCTTTTGACCAAAATAAAGGTCAAATCATAAATGTTTCATATTTGACCTTTGCGTTCTTTTATATTTTTCATATGTTAGAGAATACTATAAACGTTGTTGTGATGTATATAATAGACAAAGTAGGAACAGAGCCTTGCGGCTCCTGCTTTGCGCCTTGCAAAAGTACGTAAGTCGTTTGTGGGTTTTGCTAAATTTTGCTGTTTTCGCAATATTTTTTTTTGCCGCTCCTCTCCTATTCATTTTAGCATGATGTTATATGTATAATCTTAGCGTGTTGTATCCGGCTGAATAGAATAGTACTACTCTCATTTCTTACCGAGGTGTCGTAAAAGGCGACTAAGGTAAGTTGACCTACCGTGTGGTATCCGGTTGAGTAAAATAGACCACCCTCTTTCTTACCGAGGAGTCGTAAAATACGACTAAGGTAAGTTGACGTCAGGCAGGCGGCCGGTCATAAAGACATAGCCAAATCATATGACAACATGTAACATGTTATGTCGACCCCACTTAAAGTGGGGATAAGGGCAGGAGGATGATGAACTTAAAGAATAATATAAACGTTGTGATGTATATAATACAAAGTAGGAACCGACATAAGCTTGCGGCTCCTGCTTTGCGCCTTGCAAAAGTACGTAAGTCGTTTGTGGGTTTTGCTAAATTTTGCTGTTTTTGCATTTTTTTTTTGCTACTCCTCTCCAATTCATTTAAGAGTGATGTTATATGTATAATCTATAGCTTTCTTCGATGAATGGACTATCTTACACTCAAAGAATTTTTTAAATTGCTCCAGTAGTTTCCGAGATTAGCGCGTTCAAACAATCAAACAAACTCTTCAGCTTTATAAATAAATATATGGGACACTTACACACACGGTCGTCCGTCCCCAAAGTAAGTAACTTAATACTTGTGTTATGGGTGACAGACAACTGGTGAATATATACTTATATATTTTTTAAATACATACTTAAATACAAATATACACCCAGGCTCAAAGACCAACAGATTCATTGATAGAAAATGTTGGCCCTCGGCGGGAATCGAACCCGCGACCCGCAGAGCTGAAGGCACTGCTCCAACGGGTCAGTCAAAAGTCAGTCAAAAATAAATAAAGTAACCATTGTTAGTAAGTAAATAATGAAATACATTTAGAAAACTTCAGAATATGTCCCAACTTCTTTAAATTCAGTTAAAGGCGCTACAATAAGTAGATTTGTGCCAAAAAAAAATATAACAAAAAATATAAGGAAACGTCTACCAGGAACTATGAAAAGGTCGCCAATCAGTGTAAATATTTGATTTCGTCGACGTAAAACAAAATACAGTTCAGAAGGCTCTCGGATTTTATTACGTTTGGGATTTGCCAAATACTTTTTTTTTCTATATAAACGAAAGCAGAAATTGATAGTGATAAAAATTGTTTGCGTGTTGTATTTTGGAATATTTTTTTTAAGTTATGGCATGTCGAATTGAAAAATTATAGGCAAAATACTATAAAGCGTGTTATTTTGTCGTGGAGTCTATTTCCTGACGATGTTTTGGTTACGGGGCGAAACGATTATTGAGATTGTGGTAGTGAATGTGTGCATAGCTTGTGTATTTGATTTATCATTGGTGGTGGATAGTGTATGAGTTTTTACGAATTCTACATGTATCAGGTATAAGAATGGATAGTTCTCTACATTAATATATTTTCTTTGATCTCGTATTATTGTTTTGAAAAATAGTACAATATTTCTTAACTATTATCGAGATTGTGGTAGTGAGTGTGTGCAGTGCTAGAAGTGTGGTGTGAGCACGTAACATATATCTCTAACCGTGGCTTATAGCAAAATATTAATTTATAGAGATATTAACTAATTTTAAAATAGACAGAGAATAAGCGTAAAATTCATTAAATCACCATATTTCATTAAAGGCGACTTTCATATTATAATTTGTGGATTCACGAATAAATTATGAACTTTGACATTCAGAGTTAATTAAAGAGAATATTGTCTAATTTGAGGTTTTGTCTATTTTAAGTTACTTCTAAATAAAACCTCGAAGTCCTTCTGCAAAAAAATATACATAATTATATAAAAATTGGCGATATATATAATAGATAAAACTTGCAAAGGTACGTAAATCGTTTGTGGGTTTGGGTATAAGATTCTATAATAAAATCAATTTTATCGGCTATCAATTTTAGCTTTGCCATTACAGCAGTTTAAAAACACTGTTAAATGACGGCTGATACAGAAAGCCTACTTACTATAGGATTATTTAGATTATTAGAGGATTATTTATATATAGGATTATTTAGATGATAAGCTTATGTGGATATAGTTATTCTTCGACAATGTAGAAGATATTTTTGATTATATAACTTATTATAAGAATTATATATGATAAGAGCAAGAGTTGACGATTCAAAATCACTTATTTACAAGTTTACTTGAATAAAGAACATTTTGAATTGAATAATTTTTAGTATTCCGCGTTACTTTGCGGAGATTTACAATACAAAAGTAATATAAAAATTATTTACTATAATCCGCGATAAATAATGCGATAATGCTGATGATGCTTTGGTTGCGGGTCAAAAAGATTGTTTATTTGTAATAGTGAACGTGTGTAGTGCTTGTGTTTTGTGGTAGCCGTGGTGGAGGATTGTGCATGTGTTTTTACGTATGCTGCATGTATTGAATATGAAAACGGATAGCCCACTGTAAATTGAGCATTATATATATTTTCAATTTAATTTATCGCGTATTCTAGTAAAATACTTTTATTTATTATTTTTGTGTTTTTAATTGAATTTAATAAATACACAAGGATCTTTAATTTGATCGTTGGAAGCTGATCTTGTGGAAATTCCTTTAAATAAATCTTTGATGATGTTGCTACTAACATTGAGCCTTATTACACCAGATTTCTTAGACTGCTTCTGAAAATTAGTATTGTGTTACCCAGCTTTACCATAACTAAGTGCTTACTATTTTATAACGTTGCAGTATTTTGCAACCTTGATATTTAAATGTTATAATTCCTTGGACCTTCTTAGAAAAATCCGTGTGGAGTAGAATAGACCATCCTCATTTCTTACCGAGATGTCGTAAACGGACTAGGCTGAGCAGAATAGGTCACCCACATTTCTTACTGAGGTGTAGCAAAAGCCGACTTAGGTAAGTAGACGGCAGGCAGGCAGGTGGTCGTCAAATACTGTATACTCCTATATACTATAATAATAATATGTTGTGCCGACCCCACTTAGAGTGGGATAAGGGCAGGAGATTGATGATAGACCTTCTAAGAAATCACTGCCTAATCCGTTGGAGATACCAAAACAATGTATTTGAGAGGATTTTTTCTTTTATATAATTATAAAAAAGTCTAAAATGCATACTTATATTTTAAAGACAACTTACACTACCTATTTTAACTTTTTGCTACTTTCCAAGTTTTGTTCTATCAAATTACATCTTTATTTACTATAAAAAAATTAGCAATAGTACTTAAAAAATTACCTATTTACGAACCGTGAAAGAAAACTTATAAAATGTAATCATTTTATATACAAATAATTTATTTTAAATATACATTACTTCGCAGAATTCCATAGTACAGAAGTAATTATATATAATTTATAGAATTAGGCGTTACTTTTTGGAGGTCCATAATACAAAACTAATGAGAATATTATTTTGCTTAATAAATAATATAGCAAATAATATTCTCATTAGTTTTGTAATTATATATAATATATTTTTAAATATTTTAAATTCTATCATAACTTTAGAGTAACTAATAACCTGTTGAAACTCACCATAGAATCACTCAACAGCGGCTGAAACTATCACGGCACTGTCACAAGCACTCGCGACACGTTCGCTATAGTCTCCGAGATGTCGACGCGCACTCTCAGAGACACCTGAGACCGTACTGCAGAGCGTTAGGGTCCTTTTCCACATCCCGCATCCGTCAAGCTGTGGGGCGCGTGCGCGAGGAATTGGGACCCGAATGGGGTACACTCAGCTGATAGGAGCTTAAGGTCAGTGTGTCAGAGTAGAGCGTAATTTGAATTGAGAGCCGATGATACTTGAGAGCTAGAGGTGAGGCGTGTAACGCGGTTAAATAAATAAATAACTGGGTGATCCAGCTTTGCTCGATAATTTTTTAACGGATACAAAAAAATGTGTAAAAAAATCACGGGTTTCCCACCTAGGGCCAACATATTCTATGTAATCAATTTGTTGGTCTTTAAGCCTGGGTGTATATTTGTATTTAAGTATGTTATATCTGGGTGACCGAGCTTTGCTTAGTAATTTTTTACAAAATAAAAAAAAATAATAGGGTAGGGGCTCGATCCTAGGTATTTATATTCCTCGAGGCTGGCCGTTTCCCGAATAAGCTACGCTGACTTGACAGTTAATGGCGAAAATTCAATTCAATATAAATGTTAATGTTTTTAATGCCCAAAAACAGGGATAAAACAATTTTTTTGTTACATAAAACCTAGATCGTTTTTTTTCTTTCAAAACTCCCTTCAAACATGTATGCAATTATCAATGAGACACATAAGTTTTAACAGAAAAACTCATTGGTCTGCCCGGTTTTGAACCCGTGACCCTCTCGAAAAAGTCACACGGTGTTACCGCTGGGCTACCACAGCTCGTTTAAACTTATATTAACGTAATTATTTTCGGTATCTCAACGGTACGGTAGGACGTGTGTCACATTTTCGTACTGCTCCAGGGACAAAATTTACATTGAATTATGGGAAAGGTCACCAAAGTAGCTAATAACAGTTACCTCAAGTTAGTCCCTTGACACCCAATGAAACGAACAAATCTCTGTGTTCATTTTTTCATTTAATTTTGTAATTTATATACTTCGGACTTTTATAAGCTCTTTGTGTTTTATTTTAAAAGGAAAGTTAAAATATTCTTAAAAAGAAACATCTCTTTGAAAAACATGTGTATTAAAATTATTCAAATTCAAATAATTCTTTATTCAAATTGACTTTTACAAGCATTTTGAATCGTCATATTATAATGAAGCTACAACTGGTTCAGGTTCGATTCAAACGATTTTATCATAAATAGTTAATGTATAGAAACCGGCTATACTCCCGTTTTATTCTATCGGGTTAGCCCGACTAGTTTCGTCGTGTAAAGAGCTCATGAATAAGTGTCCCGGATGGGTATTAAAGTAGTCGCGCTAACCCGATAGAATAAAACGTGAGTATAGCCGATTTCTATATCTTAACTATGAATACTACTCACGGTAGTTTAAAATTAAAAGTTATCTATAGTAATATTATAAAGAGGAAAAATTTTTATGTATGTTTGTAATGTTTTCACACAAAAACTACTGGACCGATTTCAAAAATTCTTTCACCATTGGAAAGCTGCATCTGAGCAACATAGGTTATATTACATTTTCGAAAAAAAAATAGGGATCCGGTATATAAATGTAATAAGTTGTAAAGAATAAAAATTACGCGAGTGAAACCGCGGGATATTACTAGTCATATTCAAATTCAAATTCAAATTCAAAATATTCTTTATTCAAGTGGACTGTTTACAGTACTTTTGAATCGTCAAATGTTTTAAAGAAGCTACCACTGATTCGGAAGTTTGCTCCTACCGAGAAGAATCAGCAAGAAACTCGGCGGCTAATCTTTTAAAAAAATTATTACAATTTGATGGTTACAAGATAATCGTTGCAGCTGGATGCGTAGCTGACTGCAGTTAAGATAAGCTATCACTCAAATAATCCTCAGTAATATAGTAAGCTTTATGTAGCAACATCGTGTTGTGATAATTTCTAAACTTGTGTAAAGGCAAGTCCAGATAATGTTGAGAAATTTTGTTATAAAAACGTGTACCGAGACCGACAAATTATTTTCGGACCTTTTGGAGGCGTAATCTATAAATCATAAATAATTTGTTATTGGATAGATAATGAAATATATACCGGTTTAACATCTATCTCTTTACTATTTCTATTTTATTTGTAAAAAGAAAACTGACGTTTTTGAAACTTTGTCTAATTACAAAGTCATGAAGAGTGAAGCTAAAGCAAATTTGCGTGGAGTCGGAAATTAATAAGCGTTTAAAAGCAGTGCGAGCTTTTAACTTCGCCGCTCGCGAGCACACGCGGAACTAATTTACAACAAGTTAAAGAACAACGTCCTTTGTTTTACTGCAATGAGTTAGCTTATCTCTTATCTCTTTTCATAATATTGAACAGTAAAATCAAATAAATCTGGACCTAATCAAATTAGTTATTATTGAATGGTCAAGGATCAATTAAAATTAAAGTATCTGTGTGAACATATAAAAAAAAGCAATAAAAAAAAGCGGGTGACGTGCTTCGATCCCAGGTTTTCAACTTTATTGATTCGCGCGTTACCATTAGGCTGTCACAGCTTTACATTGACAGCTCAAATAGCTATTGCTTTCTGTTCCTATTAGAAGTTTTAATTATTGCCTAAAAACAGGGAGTTTTTTTAAAATAAAGCCTAGCTAGATCGATTTTCTCCCCCAAAAACCCCCTACATGCTGAATTTCAGGAAAATCTTTGAAGCCGTTCGTTCGTCCGAGATTCCGAAAACATATTTATATACATACAAGATTAACTCATTTAAATTAAAAATTAAAAATATTTAAGATAGAGTTACCACTGGTTCAGTATGTAAAACTGAAGGGTACATTTTATTTTACTTTAATCATCATCATTATCCTGCTCTAAGTGGGGTCGGCACAACATGTTATAAACACGTTGTTACATAATTTGGTTACGTATTTTACGACCGACCACCTGCCTGACGACAATTCACCTTACTCGTATTTTACGAAAAATCGGTGAGAAAGAGGGTGGTCTATTCTACTCAAGCGAATACCACACGGCGGGTCGAATTGCTTTAGTCGCCTTTTACGACATCTCGGTGAGAAATGAGTGGTGTTTTAAGACACGTGGGTACGCTTACCTTGAATGATTTTGTTCTATTCTTCTTAGCCGGATACCACACGGCTAAAGTAACTCTCATCTCAGTATAATATATTTTTTACCCCCTTTATATTTCATTCGGTATACAGTTTACTTAGTTTTTTGATTAAATACATGCCTTTATAAAATGAATTTCTCGGAACGAATTTCGCTAAGTAATTATTACTAGAACATTTACGCTTAAGGCAAAAAGAAAACTGGTTTCTTCAGTATTCAATATTAAAATCGTTGAAACAAAAGCCTAGAATTAGTCTAATTTATATTTTTTTATCGTTTTACCAAATTTACTTTGTCTCGGATATTCTTTTATTTAAATTATAGAAAGTTTACACTTCCATGATTTTGTTAAAAGTGATTAAACGGCCTAGGGTGACACGAAAAAGGTAACTTAAATTACAAATTAGGCTCAATTTACACGTAACATCTTGTCAATACAATAAACAATTTTAGCTTTGTCATTACAGCAGTTTTAAAACACTATTAATAAAAGGCTAATACAGAAAGCCTACTATACTATTGAGGAATACTTAGATGTTAAAAATGCGTGGACGAAGCTACTCTTCGATCCTGTACAAGACAGTAATTACTAAATGTAACTAGTAATAAGAATTATATTTTTAAAAGAGCAACCGCCGAGTTTCTTGCTGGCTCTTCTCGGTAGGAACAGCTTTCTGAACCAGCAGTAGAGTTGACGATTCAAAAGCACTTGTTTATAAGTTTAATTGAATAAAGAATATTTTGAATTTGAATAAAAATTTGGGGTAAATTGTATTTATTTATTACAACAACTTAGGCCAACAAGTATTATAATAAAAGTTTTTTTGTTAATTACAGGCATGAATATAAATCATTTACATCATACAATTACAATTCAAATTTAAATTCAACATGTTCTTAATTGTAATAAACTTGTAAACAAGTGCTTTTGACTCGTCAACTATTACTGGTGCGAAAAGCTGTTCTTACCGAGAAGAGCCAGCAAGAAACTTGACGGTTGCTCTTTTCAAAATATAATATAATTCTTATAACTAGATACATTCAGTCGTTTCTGTCTAAGACAAGATCGAAGAATAGCTATATCTACGCATTCTTGTCAGCTATATCGAGGTTCGATATTCTTGTCAGCTATATCGCTTCTACAACAAAATTCCGCAATCCATACTAGACCGGTCTACAGAAAGGTTTAAGTTAAGTATAAAAGATGCACTTATACGTAAAGAAAATTGCAAAATTGAGGATTATTTGGATAATAAAAAAGAATGGATCTGAAAATCCTTTCAGCTCCATACAGGACTACGGTTTAATAATGTAAAATTGAAAATGTTTTAAAGATTGACCGCCAAGTTTCTTTCTGGTTCTTCTCGGTAAAAGCAACATTCCGAACCAGTTGTAGCTTCATTAATCATATTGATCCTTGACGATTCAAAAGTGCTTGAAAGAGCTTATTTCAATAAAGATTATTTTGATTTGATAATAGGAATTGGTCAATGTTTAGTTCAATTCGGTTTGTTTTTCACATGGCCTACTAAATGTCGCTCTTTCAAGAGTAACTTCTAAAGAAAACATATTTATATTGTCTAATGAATAGAAAGCTGTGAAAGTTTTACATAAAGACATTCTGTAATATATTAATTGTAAAAATAAAATGTAAAAAGTAAATAAAAATAAAAATGTAGTATATGAATTTAGATATACCAAAGATAGCAGAAAACCTTCATGGTATAGGGAAAGGGGACTTGTTTTACTCCAAATTTAACGCGTGGTAAGGGCAGTAATGAATAGATCAAAAGTACTGGATAGATTTTAATCATTTTTTTCACTGAGTGACATAGGCTATATATTTTATATCCGTGCGAAGTCGGGCCGTAAGTATTTTATATTTTTTTTATAACTTAGTTGTTTATTATCGAGGCAGATATAAAAATAACCTTAAAACTACACTTAGAATGAAATAAACGTAACAATTATATTCTCATCAAAGTTTTAAGATCCAAACAATAAAATAAATGAGAGAATAACGCTCGTCCGTCTCAAATGGAATTCGAGCAGTAAAATGTTGTTAGAATTATACAAAGATAAGAGAAAATAAGACTAAAAGTTAAAGTATCTTACGGTGCATTGATGAATAGGAAACGGGAATTTTGTCAGGAATCAGGTTAAACATATTGTAACATGATTTCAAGTCAAATCAAATCAAATTTGGCTAGGTTTTTACGACCCCTGCCTGCCTGACATCAACTTACCTTAGTATTTTATGACACCTCGGTAAAAAAAGGTTGGTCTATTCTACTCAGCCAGATACCACACGGCGGGTTAAATTATCTTAGTCACCTTTTACGATATTCGGTAAAAAATGAAGGTGGTCTATTCTACTCATCCGGATACCGCACAGCGGGTCGACTTACTTTTGTCACCCTTTACTACACCTCGGTAAAAAATGAGGGTGGTCTATTCTACTCAGCCGGATACCACACAGCGGGTCGAATTACTTTTGTCGTCTTTTTGCGACACCTGGGTAAGAAATTTGGTTTATTCTACTCAGCCGGATACCACACAGCGGGTCAACTTACTTTATTTATTACAGTCTTATCAACATTTACCCTTAACCATAGTTACATAAAATGGTTTAATTTATTGTATGTAAAAGTTTGTAAAACTAACATTTAAGCTGCTTATTCTAAATGAAACCTTAACATACAGTTAGTTAGCATAACTAATAACGTTAAAAAAATGTATAGTTTAATGTGATTTTAGTAACTTAGTTATAGCATTTCCACTTGAATTATAAATGTAAACGTTTTTCTATGATTCCTCTTCAAATGGCCGTGAATTTAAATGATATTCATCTAAAAGGTTTATCGTGGCTCTTAGGTTTTCATCGGGACGAGTGGTAATTTAAAATGACCCGTAGATCTACAGTTTTTATGACAACGATTTCCCTTAGATTTATAGATCTTTATTTGAGATTAGTTTTTTAGATTTTGATTGTCGAACTCTTAGGGTAATACGTACCATAGACAAGATCTTATTTAGTTATTTATACTGGCTGTATTTATTATATCTATATTTATACTTATTATAAAACAAAGTATCAAAAGCTGTCTGTCTAAAAACATTTATCTAGTTGAAGCTTGTTTTATTGTGCTTATTTTATTTTGCTTCACGTGTAGTGAGAAGGCAAAATAAAATAAATGGTAGGGTTGACCCGATTAGTATAGGTATAACTAAGGCAAAAGTAATAATAAAATTATTTTGTTATAATCCGCGATGAATTAAAATAGAAAATATATATAATGCTAAATGTAGAGTGAAAAATCCGTTTTCATACCTGATACATGCAGGATTCGAAACCACATGCACAAACCTCCACCACCGCCACCATAATACACAAGCACTACTAACATTCACTATCACAAACTCAAGAATCGTTTCGCCCCGCAACTGAAGCATCATAACGAGATAGACTTCACGACAAAATCGCAAAGCTTTGCGATTTTAAGTTCCGCTTTGCTTTTTTATCGTGGAGTCTATCTCCTGACTGTTGAGTTTTGAGACTGTTGATAGTGAACGTGTATAGTGCTTGTGTTTTGTGGTGGTGGCCATAACCACCACCACAAAACACAAGCATCATCCGTTTGGTCATTCTAAAGATTGTTTGAAAATCTTTATAAAATCTTCGCGGATTCTATAAAAGACATACAGATAAATATTCATTTTTATATATTAAACATTCAGTTTTTCGTTGGTAAATGAACAAAACCTCTCTTCACAAATCTATAACGGCAGCGTGCGGTGCTAATGAAAATTCTGGTAACGATATTAAAGCCGGCGACAATACTGCGAAAAATTTCATAACAAGCCGGCACGCATCGAAATTGCAAAATTTGCTTACAACTTTGCGGCCAAAAGTGTCGCAATTTCAGCATTGCCAACTCGCTAGTGGTTTAGTGGTTACAAATGATTTTTTTATTTAATGAGAATAACCAACGAGATTTATAGAAGTAATTAAAATATAAATATTGAAATGAGTTAATCTTGTATGTATATATATGTTTCTGAATTTTGAAAACGGCTTCAACGATGTTAATGAAATTTAGCATGTAGAGGGTTTGGACGACAAAAATCGAGATAGCTAGCCAAGCTGTCGAGCAAAGCAAATGCAAGGCTTTGCGATTTTGTCGTGGCGTCTATCTCCTGACGATGCTTCAGTTACTGGGTAAAACAATTGTTGAGATTGTGGTGGTGAATTTGTGCAGTGCTTGTGTATTGTTGTGTTATTAGTTGCGGGTAGTGCATGAGTTTTACAAAATTCTGCATGTATCAGGTATGAGAACGAATAGAACACTACAATTAGCATAACATATATTTTCTTTTATCGCGGATTACAGCAAAATAATATTTTCATTACTTTTGTATTATGGACCTCTACAAAGTAACGGCTAATTGTATAAATTATCACCACGAAGACTCAAAAATGGCGGGAGTAGTGATAGCGCCGCCCTA
Organism: Morpho helenor; assembly: GCA_029227775.1. Classification (NCBI taxonomy): domain Eukaryota; kingdom Metazoa; phylum Arthropoda; class Insecta; order Lepidoptera; family Nymphalidae; genus Morpho; species Morpho helenor. The sequence goes on along the minus strand of JARGCU010000028.1, from coordinate 17,924,719 downwards.
AGTGTGACCAGTATTATCCAAAAATACCAAATGTTGCTAGCGACAACACATAGAACATGCGAAAAACAAAACCATTAATTTTTCCCTACGATCCGTCACTTTCCCTCTTCAGTCTAGACGTGTATCGTTAAACGTGCAATTACCTGCCCTGTAAGGTTTGCAGTTTTTCACAACGCGCCCTAATGACTTGTCAAAGCGTCTAGCGTCTTTTTGCACGACTCGTCTAACGAGCCACTCCCGACTACACACTATAAAGAGGTGTTTAAGTGTAAATCATCAACATTGCGCAGAAACTGTAGATGTTGGGTATAAGATTCTATAATAAAATTCCAAAATCAATTTTAACTTTGCCATTACAGCAGTTTAAAAACACTATTAAGGAGAGGCTGATACAAAAAGCCTACTATACTATATGTCGAGGATTATTTAGACGATAAAAATGCGTGGATATAAATATTGTTCGACCCTGTACAAGATAGAAACAATTAAATGTAACTAGCATTAAGAATTGTATTTTTTAAAAAAAGAGCAACCGCCGAGTTTCTTGCTGGCTCTTCTCGGTAGGAACAGCTTTCCGAACCAGCAGTAGAGTTGACGATTCAAAAGCACTGAGTTTACAAGTTTATTTGAATAAAGAATATTTTGAATTTGAATTTGATGTGCTGTTGAGGAGAAAGACGGCTACTGGTTGGGACTGGCCAACCATTATAAAAAACAGCCATACGTGGCAATTACAATTTAAGTCCGCGTGATTCCTGCGAGAGGCTGTTGTCGCCAATGACTTTCGCTTTGTATTTTTATAGCAACACCGTCATGAAACGAGTATCGCCTTTTTGATTAAAATGATGGCAACATTGTGCCGTTGTTGTTTCCAGTGGAATCTTCCTATTGATAAAACGTCTCAGTGACATTCAGTCTTTGTTCGTCATTCAAGAGAAGTGCATCTCGGAACGGGAATTGTGGTATTCCTATTATATCGTGTTATTGTATATAGTGTGCGTTAACAAGAAGTTTAAGGAAATAGGTATTCTTACACTTGCTTCACAGTATATTTTAAGTAATTTAATCTTTTTACATAAAAATATAAAGTTATAGAACGATAGGTGATGTATATAATAGACAAAGTAGAAACCGACATAAGCTTGTGGCTCCTGCTTTGGACCTTGCAAAGGTGCGAATTTCGATTGTGGGTTTGGGTATAAGATTCTATAATAAAATTACGCACTCAATTTTAGCTTTGCCATTATAGTAGATTAAAAACACTGAAACGAAAAGCCTACTATACTGTTGAGGATTATTTAGACGATAAGAATGCATGGATATAGCTACTGTCCGACCCTGTACAAGATAGTAATGACTTAATGTAACTAGTTATAAGTATTGTGTTGAAAACAACAACCGCCGAGTTTCTTGCTGGCTCTTCTCGGTAGGAACAGCTTTCCAAACCAACAGTAGAATTGACGATTCAAAAGCACTTGTTTACAAGTTTATTTGAATAAAGAAATTTTTTAATTTGAATTTGAATTAAAGGCTGATTATGAATCGCCAAAAATCGTCAAATGTTTCTAAACCGCCAATAAAATTTATCATCCTCCTGCCCTTATCCCACTTTAAGTGGGGTCGTTGTTAACATGTTGTTACATGATCTGGCTACGTATTTTACGACCGGCCGCCTGCTTGACGTCAACTTACATTAGTCATATTTTACGACCCCTCGGTAAGAAAGAGGTTTGTCTATTCTATTGAACCGGATACCACACAGCGAGTCGACTTACTTTTGTCGCCTTTTACGACACCTCCGTCAGAAATGAGGGTGGTGTATTCTACTCAGCCGGATACCACACGGCTACAAACATTTTAATTTAAAATTATGTATCTTATAGTATTATCGCAAAATAAGGCTAAGGTAAGTTAACGTCAGGCAGGCGGCCGGTTGTAAAATACGTAGCCGAAACATGTGACAACATGTTTATAACATGTTGTGCCGACCCCATTTAGAGTGGGATAAGGGCAAAAAGAATTAGTCTTATAACAAGTAGTAGATGTCCATGCGATAAAATCATTATATAAAATAACTAACTAACTTCCAGAGTGTTAAATTTAATCGCCAAATATTATTTAGCTCCGATAAACACGTCTCGGCGAAACTGCGCAAACTTCTCATGTACTGCAGCTTCCGGTGGAATACAGAGACAAGTAAACTTAACAAAGACAAACAACTTACAACGGGACGGTCTAACTTCGTACAAACCACGATCGTGGATGACACGCCCCGACTTGTTGAATACAGGAAACATAATGAGATTTTTATTTGCACTTTTATTTACGGAAACTAATGCAATCATAATTCTGCCCTTATCTTACTCTCTGGGGTCGGCACAACATGTTGTCACATGATTTGGTTACGTAATTAGCCAAATACGACACGGCGGACGGAAACTAACTTTAATAATTATAGTAATTATATTATTAAGTATAATATTATATTGCTATAATCCGCGATGATCCGCGATCCGTAAGACTATATCACTCTTTCGGGGAGTCACGGGTTCAAATTCCGAGCATTCAGCAATAAGTTTTTCTGTTATAAACTTATGTGTCTAAATGATAATTTCAATTTATCTAACGTTTTTCGGTGAAGGAAGACATTGTAAGGAAACCTGCATATCTCTAAAGAATTGGAATTGGAGCAGCGTGGTAGGTCTGAGCTCCAACCCCTCTCTCCGAAAACGGAGGCCGCTACTTACTTACTTTTTTATATTTTAATTTATCGCGGATTCTAAAGCAAAGTAACGGCCTGTTACTATCCCACTGCCTCCTGTCTCCGTTATTGGAGAGAAAGATTGGAGCTCAGACCTACCACGCTGCTCCTATGCGGATTGGTAGGTTACGAACATCCACAGAATTCTCTAGAGGTATGCGGGTTTCCTCAAGATGTTTTCCTTTACCAAAAAGCGTGTGATAAATTGCAATCATCAATTAGACACATAAGTTTTAACAGAAAAACTCATTGGTGTCTGCCCGGGTTTGAACCCATGACCTTTTCGAAAGAGTCGTACGGTGTTAGCGCTGGGCTATCACAGCTACGTTTTACTATTACGTCATATCAAAATATAATCTGATGTTCGATATCAGATTTACGACAAAGCGGAACGTGACAATAGCGTTATGGGTAAGATTTGGAGAGCTTTACAGGAAATTGGTTGTAGACGAAACTGATTGTATACGCTAGTGTGCTGTGATTTTTTTTAACCTACTCGCATTGGCGTTACACCAATTTATATGACGCAATAGCGACATCTAGTGACCGCTGTTCCAACGCTATACAAATTTCGTTACGCTGATGAGATCGAGTAGGTTAAAAAAGTCGCATCAAGGTTAATAATAATAATCCTTTATTGGACACCTTAATTTAACATCAATTTACAGATTTACACTACCCTCTGTAGGAAAACCCTGTATCACAGAAGGCAGTTCCTTCCATTATTACAAAAAAAAAACCGGATGTGTCTGTTTATATACAAAACAATGTCTATTGAGTGAGGTTGTTTGTTAGTGAGTACACGTGTATATTGTGTGTGTGTGTGTGTGTGAGTGCATGTGCGTCCATGAAAACGTATGAGTAAAGTTGAATAAAACTACATTTTACGCCCACGAAACTTCTACATGCTTAGTCGTAAAAATCGCTGCAGCCGTTTCCGAAATTAAATTTACAACATTAGTTTATTACAATATTAAAGATATCATTATGTAAGTCACTTCTTTAAAACATGAAAGTAATGTTCATATTCAAAAAATGTTTTTAAACAAATATTCGCATCTGTGTATTTATTTAAAATAATCTTTGGACTTTGCAGTATTGCAAGAGTAGGCAGAAATGTACGCAAATACACTATTTCAGTATCGCCGTCACGTAAAATGCATCTAAGCGGTTTAAAATATCATTTTTAAACTCGCATCGACCTGAAACGTTTCAACGTAAGCAAAAGTGTACTTGCGTTTAAAAATAAACTGTAAATTGAACGCGATGTCGCTTTGCGCTTCACATTAAATACTTGAGATAGTAAAAAGTACAGTTAAATGCAATATATACTTTTTTAACTTAAAACTTCTTTAACGGCGCTTTTTGTGATGGATAAAAAATGTTAAACACGCGTCAGGACACGTGAACTGGAAAATTCTTAAGACGGAAAGAGAGTAGACTGCCGGCGCGGTGTAGGAGAAGAAGTATCGCCCTATCTTTCCAAAAATGTATGCATGCGCCTGTTTGATTTAGGTGTTTGTACACAATAGGACTATTAATGGATAAATTATTTTACATTACAAATGATAGTACTTTTATACTTATAATTAAAGAAACTCGTGCAAAATTATTGCCTAACCATTGAAAAATATCAAAAATGCACAACGTTAATATTCAAGTTTTCACTCCCAGTATGTTATCTAAATAACAACTGCCAAGAGCCGTTATCCGAATTGAATTGGATCCATTATATATATTGCCGAATAATCCGTAAGGACCCCTAAAATCCTCTGCGGTCATTCACTGAAGGACTATAACGAATGTGTTACGTACTGATAGCTTAAAAGTTTAATTTCATTTGTAGCTTTTTCAGCATCTAATTCGGTAGATTTAAAAATATTTTTTATTTAACTTAAAAATATACAAGTTATATCTATCTTAAATTACTTACACGCTAGGTTTATACAAATCATGCCCACGTGGAATGGTCCCAAGAATGCTGGCAGCGTTTCCGCGCTGAATCGCTAAGCTGATTCTTTGTGCGAAAAAGGAGCCAGCCCTAAGCCTATTTAACTAAACTTGTAAACGATTGCTTCTAGACAGTTGACTCTACTGCTGGTTTTGAAAAATTTTCCTACAGAAAAGATACATCAAGAAACTCGGCGGTTGCTCTTTTTAATTATTTTTATAAAGAGTGGCTGTCGAACGCCGTATGGTATCCGACTGAATAAAATAAAACCACCCTCATTTCTTATCGATGTGTCGTAAAAGGCGACTAAGATAAGTTGACCCGCAGTGTGGTATCCGGCTGAGTAGAATAGACCATCCTTATTTCTTACCGAGGTGTCGTAAAAGGCAACTAAGGTAAGTTGACCCACCGTGTGGTAACCGGTTGAGTAGAATAAGCCATCCTCTTTCTTACCGAGGTGTGGTAAAAGCGACTAAGAATAGTTGACGTTTGGTAGCCGCCTGGTCGATAAATACCAAGCCGAATCATGTGACATGTTTATAGCGTGTTGTTCCGACCCCACTTAGAGTGGGATGATGACAAAATTTATAAACAAAATGACTTGAGCAACCTGGACAGGGTTCTAAGCTTCTTAAAGGTACTTCCATCCATCCATTAGACTATAGCAGTCCACTGCTGGACATAGGTCTCCCCATGTCTGCGACAGACATCCCGGTTCTCCGCAATGCGCATCCACTTGGCCCCAACAACCTTTCTGATGTCGTCGGTCCAGCGAGACGGTGGACGCCCCACACTGCGTTTGCCAAGACGCGGTCTCCACTCCAGGACTCTTTTGCACTTTTGCTTTAAAGGTACTTGCCTGGTTGGAAAAACCAGCCCTTTCATCCTCATATGCAATGATTCCCAGACTACATACGACTATGTGAAGAGTCTACTAGAATAAAATCAAATCAAAATCAAAATCAAAAAACCTTTTATTTATAACATCACAGTAAATTAACAAAGTAAATACCAGTAAATTATAGAAAGAAGAAGTATTATAAGATAAAATTATGACATACAAGATATACAGAAATGTGACGTTATAAATTGGACCACCATTCAACTTAAGTTGAGGAGTACCTCAACGCTGGTTTTCAATGGCGACCAATTTTACTTAAAACTAAAACTTAATCTAACGACAGTAAAAACGACAGTGACAGACACTTACAGAAGTGTTAAAGACAATGAAGTTATACATAGAATCAAAGAAAGAGAGGGAAACCGAGGGTGCTGAAATTATTTCCAGTGACCATATACTTTTATAATTGGCGACGACCAAATGAAGTTAGAAAATGATCTAAAATTTTTCTTTCTGTAAGTCCATGAGCAAAGACTTGTACTTTGTTTTAAAAATTTCTACTGATTTTAGATTCCAGTATGGTGGAGGAATACTGTTCCGGTGGTGAGGAATACTGTGAATAAGAATACGTTATATATTCCATATACCCCTCAATACCTAAAGTTTATGGGAAAATCATACAGTAATTTTATAACACGTAAGTTAGCTTAAGCCCATAGTGAGCTGACTATAGGCTATAGTAACATATATTTCAATAACTAGTCTACAACAGCTCGTTACACGCTCTCTTATATTTTTCTTTCCCGACTGCCGGAAACGGAAGATAGTTGTTCAGCAAAATTTGTCCGACAACTTTAAATTACTTCAAGACGCTCGCGGGGAGCTTTTCTTTGAGTTTACTTTGGTCTAAACTAATTTGCATGGATAATGCGTGTAAATAGCTTTAGATTTTAAACAAAAGTAATGGTTAATTCAAATTCAAATTATACTTTATTAAAGTGGGATTTTGCAACCACTTTTGTATGTCAAATAATAGTTCTACTACTAAAATAATAGCAAGAAACTAGGCAGTCACTCATCCTCCTGCCCTTATCCTACTCTAAGTGGGGTCGTTATAAACGTGATCTCAAATGATTTGGCTACTTATATTACGACCGGCCACTACCCTGACGTCAACTTACCTTAGTGGCCTTTTACGACACCTCGGTAAAAAATGAGATCTATTCTACTCAGCCGGATACCACACGGCTTTGTTTATACATTTTGTATCATCATTAAAAATGAAATCACTTTAAAACTGATGTGAAAAACACAAATAAAACAAATCGAACATGGGAAAATTTGGGGTAAATTGGAAAGAGGTGGAAATGTAGAGATTTTAGATTTTTTTAGTTCGTCGGACACATAAATCTGCCGGCGAGGTGGCGCAGCGATCTATACTAGAAGCGGAAAAGTGTTCGCTGCCAGATTTCAACATTGGTATTTGAAACTAGAATAGACAATATAAAAGATAGTACCTGACCGAATCTCGCTGATTCTCTAATTTCTAATATTCTAATTTTACTCTGAAAACAAACCCTGAAAACCTGAAGAAGCTGACGGTGGTTGGTCAGGTCGACGGGAAAAGACCACGCGGTCGCTCCTCTACCCGTTGGTCCGATCAAGTTAAGACGATTACAGGCCTTCCAATCACCAAAGCTTTAAAGACCGCCGAGGATAAAACAATGTGGAAAAGAATAGTGCAGGAAGTGAGCATCAATAATACTTTCATCTAGACATGACCTTCAGTAATGAAGAGATCGACTAAGAAGAAGAGGAAGAATTTTACTCTAATTTTCTAATTCTCGCTAAAACCTCGGTAATTTTTTAGAAAATAAAAAAACTTAGGTAGTTGGGTTTACTTTATTTTGGGTTAAAGTAGTTGGTAATTGGGTTTACTTATAATTGCGTAGTTGGGGATCGATCCTAGATATTTATATTCCTCGAGATGGTATCCGGCTGAGTAGAATAGACCACTTTCTTACCGAGGTGTTGTAAAATACGACTAAGGTAAGTTAACGTCAGGCAGGCCGCCGATCTTAAAGTACGTAGCCAAATCACGTGGCAACATGTTTGTGACATCTGCCAACCCCACTTAGAGTAGGATAAGGGCAGGAGGAGGATGTGTAACCTGCCAATCAGCATTGGAGCAGCGTGGTGGATCTAAGCTTAAATTTCCATAACGAAGAGAGTACAGCAGTGGCATTGTAGCAGTATAAAAACCGCATAAACCAAAACACCCATAAAAAAATCCATAAAATAATCTTGAGTAGGTGAAAACTCAATTGAAACTCCCAGTATGCTAGAGCACAGGACTCTCGAGCTGAAAACCACTTGTGTTCAATGATTGACGCGGAGTCGATCGAGTGTCTGTGGAGAGTTTTTATTCAATTCAAATTCAAAATTATTTTTTAAATAGACTTTGTCAAGTACTTTGAATCGTCAAATGTTAGTAATAAAGCTACCACTGATTCGAAAGGTAATACCAAAAAGAAAAAGTAAGAAAGTTTGGGTAATTAAATTAATAATTAATAATAATGCCGTGTGGTATCCGGCTGATTAGAATAGTATCACCCTCATTTCTTACAGAGGTGTCGTAAAGGGGGCTAAGGTAAGTCATTAGTCGCCGTAGATTATACCATTCATCATCTTCCTGCCCTTATCCCACTCTAAGTGGGGTCGCCACAACATGTTATTAACTTGCTGTCACATGATTTGGCTGCGTTTTTACGACCGCCGCCTGCCTGACGTCAACTTACCTCTGTCTTATTTTACGACACCTCGGTAAGAAATGAAGTTGGTCCATTACTCAGCCGGATACCAAACGGCGGGTCGACTTGCCTTAGACACCTTTTACGACACCTCGGTAAAAAATGAGGGTGGTACTATTCTATTCAGCCGGATACCACACGGCGTGGCATAGATTATACCATTGAAAAAATAAATTGATTAAACAGGAGTCACTGCTTTATCCACTTTTTTCTTAAAAACAGTTAATTTATCGTGATTTGAGTATCTTTGTGAACGAACTCCAAAGTCTAGGAATCAAATAATGGAAAAAGAGATTTGTTTTATGAACTTTATGTGTGAGCAAAGAAACGGAATGTGGGGTAATCTAGAATGGATTTTAAAAGAAATTTGGCTCAGTACAGAAATTAATTTTATATTGTTACGTAATTGCTGTATTACTAAAGATCCTCCTGCCCTTATCCCACTCTAAGTGGGGTCGGCATAACATGTTATAAACATGCTGTCACATGATTTGACTGCGTTTTACGACAGGTCGCCTGCCTGACGTCAACTTACCTTAGTCGTATTTTAAGGCACCTCGGTAAGAAGGAGGGTGATTTATCCTTCTAAACCGGATACCACACGGTGGGTCAACTTACCTTAGTCACTTTTTACGACACCTCGGTAAGAAATGAGGGTGGTCTATTCTACTCAGCCGGATACCACACGGTGGGTCAACTTACCTTAGTCACTTTTTACGACACCTGGGTAAGAAATGAAGGTGGTCTATTCTACTCAGCCGGATACCACACGGTGGGTAAACTTACCTTAGTCACTTTTTACGACACCTGGGTAAGAAATGAGGGTGGCCTATTCTACTCAGACGGATACCACACGGCGGGTCGACTTACCTTAGTTGCCTTTTACTACACCTCGGTAAGAAATGAGGGTGGTACTATACTACTTAGCCGGATAACACACGGCTAAGCTGAATCACTAAAGATCTCGTGCACAATTACAGGCCGCTTAATAGGTATACTGTATGAAATTTCTATTGCACAGATTCACAGAGTTCCCGCGTAAAGAATGCGACAGTACTTTGGGAGTTTACAAACATTCTTTGAGAATTTACTGCGACATGGTACTCGTAACATCTGCAGATTTTATACTACCGTATTAAATGTCCCGGGTTCGCTAACAGGAAATGTACAATTATTTTGTGATGTTTTATTGTAATGTATAGCACTAAACGCTACTTTGCGAGGTTCAGAATATAAGTTATCTATATATATATAAAGCTGAAGAGTTTAATTTGTTTTATTGTTTGAACGCGCTAATCTCAGGAACTACATTTACTGTGGAAGGCTATAGCTATATAACGTCACGCTACGATGAATAGGAGAGGAGCAGCAATAAAAAAAAAGTACGAAAACGGCAAAAATTCAAGCTTTCCTTACGTGCGCTGAGCAAACGGTGATAGTTATTCAAAAATCATTACAAAATTGTTCCTTCTAAAAGCTCTAAATAAAAGTCCGCGACAACATATGTCTAGCATTTAAGGTTTACCCACTTTAACCATTTTTATGGTTATCAAAATATTTTACAGTTCTTATCTTTCGATTCGATAGATAGGGGATTGCTAGTTATATATATTTTGTTATAATTCGGGATAGATGAAACCAATCGCATTAGATATGCGATAGGTTTCCTGAACCATATACACTATAAACCACTGCACAAATTCACTACCACAATATCAATAATCGTTTTGTCGTCGATTCCTCATGGTTCGTTTTGTTGGCTTCTAATTATGATTCGGGTACGGAACAAAACGGTTGAGATTGTGTTAGTGAATGTGTGCGGTGCCAGTAGTGTAGTGCATCCGGCTAAACATTTAAAGTATTTATAAAAAACAACGATATTTCTCCTTATTCTCATTCAATAAATAAAAAGAATTTTTCCGAAAGTCAACCCATTTACTCTTTGTCAAGAACTCAATAACACACAATGTGTGTCACGGGCAACAACTATATGAAGGAGGTTGTATTAAAAACATGTTGTAACATATTATATTAAGATTAAAACTATTGTACGTGAATAAATTCTAGCACCGGTTCCCTTGTTACCCATCAACCCTTGCGAAACCGATTGACGTTGCTGCACGTAACAAAAGTCAAAAAAAGAAAAGTTTTTTTAAAATTTTTATAACTCAATTAAACAGGCATGGCCTTAGCTATCTGAAAACATCATGAAAATAACTTTGCATGCTCTTGTTATAATAACTATGTTTAATGTAATGATATGACTGAACAAGAAAACTTTTTCTATCAAAAGTTATACGAATTTCCTGTTTGAGCGCATTTAATTTCCTTTCCGAAAGATATGATAAGGACCGTTATAATGTACTGATCACTTGGCCTGGGTTTTGATTACCACAAATTTATAGTATTCTAATATAATAATGTTTTGAGGTGTCGTAAAAAGTTTTTTTCCTTATTTAAAGAGCTTTGTCACTATATGTGACCTGTTAGATAAAATTGTAGATAACTAATTCTAAAATAGAGATAAAGATAACTTATTCTAGTTTTCCACAAATTGTGTAATGCTCATTTCCTAAAATAATTGACATAATTAGTAAATAACTTGTGCATCTCTACTTAGCAGGAAAGCCAAAAAGGTTTGAAAGTCATGTACAGAAAAGGGATAAGTGACGAGCTTCGCTCGATATTTTTTTTAGGAATTATTTTTTTAAAGGGTTAATTTAAAAAAAAGGAAAAAATTATAGGGTTATATCTGGACCCGTTCCTGCATTTTCACTTTGACAGCGCTCTATCCCAAATGAGCTATTATGAGTTTGCAACAGACAACTAAATTAACCTTTCTACTCATATTTCTAATAATATTGTAACAGTTTTTAGTGCATGATAATAGGCATAAAACATTTATTAAAAATTAAACCCAGCTAGATCAATTTATCGCCAAAACGCCTTACGTATTGTAAAATGAAATTCATTGAAGCTGTTTTCTAAATCCAGATTATATAAATATACAAGATTAAAGGTATTAGATAAATAGATTTGACGATTCAAAAACACTTGAAATAATCTACTTGAATAAAGAATATTTAGCATATGAATTTAAATTCCATATGACAGCTTAACTGGGTCAACCACGCGGCTCTCGGCGTGAGGCAAAACTTGAGCAGGATTTGGCGAATTTTCAGCCAAATTAGTATGAAGTATTAAGTTAGGAAGCACATAAGGCAAACTACTGCTATTGTTCTTTGTTAAAGTTGTTCAACTTAAACTTGATTACGTTGATAAATTTACCGCTGAATATATTCCATAAGAAAATTTTACCTACTTCTCAAATTAGAGAAGAAAAACCGTTTTATTCGTACCAAAAGTTGTAGATTAAAAAGTCTCATTCTATTCCTCATTATTCTACTCAGCTGGATACAACACGGCAGGTCGACTTCTCTTCGTCGCTTTTTACGACACCTCGATGAGAAAGAGATAGTCTATTCTACTTAGCCGGATACGACACGGCAGGTCGACTTCTCTTAGTCGCTTTTTACGACACCTCGGTGAGAAAGAGGATAGTCTATTCTACTCAACCGGATACGACACGGCAGGTCAACTTACATTAGTCGTCTTTTACGACACCTCAGTAAGAAAGAGGATAGTCTATTCTACTCAACCGGATACGACACGGCAGGTCAACTTACATTAGTCGTCTTTTACGACACCTCAGTAAGAAAGAGGATAGTCTATTCTACTCAACCGGATACGACACGGCAGGTCAACTTACATTAGTCGTCTTTTACGACACCTAAGTAAGAAAGAAGGTAGTCTATTCTGCTACAAATACCACACGGTGGGTTAACTTATATTAGTCGCCTTTTACGCCACCTCGATAAGAAATGAGGTTTGATTTTTCTACTCAGCCGGATATCACACAGCGGGTGAAATTACCTTAGACGCTTTATACGACACCTCGGTAAGAAATGATAGTGGTCTATTTTACTCCGGCATTATATGTTCATATCCATCTCAATCCTGCACTTTCAGCTTTATATATTTAAAATATGTGCAATTTTCCAATACCGTGTTTATAATCGATAATTAGGTAGTTAGAATTTCCAAAATTGAAAACATTAAGCAGAACTTGTACAACCTTTATAGGGTACTACAAATAAATATTAACAGCACTATAAAAGGAAACGAGGCTCTACTCGGAAGACGTTAGAGACGATGATTATTCGATTAGGACGTCTTAGCATCTTAACGAGATCATTTGGATCATGGTATTCCAAATTTTATTGGTAACAGCTTATGCTAATCGTGTAATAGAGAGAAACGAGTCCATAATGTTGTTCATATTCATGCTCATATTATATAAGCTTTACGCCCGACTTTATTCCCGTCAACTTAAATATTGAAATACCCTCAATTATATAATATTTTTTTTACGGGAAATTTGATTTTTTTATCTTATATGTTGATTCGATATCAATAAAAATATATATAAGTTTATTTATTTTATTTTTTATTTTTATTTTTTTCTATTTATTTATTATTTAATTAGAACGGACATGGTCCACTTACACCAGTCCAGGTCCAGTTATAGATAAGCTAAAAATGTGCTAAAATGCATCGATATTTCTCAAGTGGTTTAGCCGTGAAAGTGTAACGGACACCAATTTTTACTGGCGGTCATGATATTTTTATAAAAGTCAGTATATAATAATCATCATCATCATCATCATCATCACCCTCCTGCCCTTATCCCACTCTAAGTGGGGTCGGCACAACATGTAATAAACATGTTGTCATATGATTTGGCTACATGTTACTACAACAGTTCGTCATCTATATTAACATATAAAGCTGAAGAGTTTGTTTCTTTGAACGCGCTAATCTCAGGAACTACTGGACCGATGAAAAATTATTTCAGTGTAAGATAGTCCATTTATCGAGGAAGGCTATAGGCTATATAACATCAGCTAAGATAAATGGGAGAGCAGCAATAAAAAATATTACGAAAACTTAAATTTAAAGCTGATCTTGCGTCCGCTAAGTAAACGTTGGAAGCTATTCAAGAATCATGTATCAAAAAATTGTTCTCTTCTAAAAGCTCTAAATAAAAGTCCGCGACAGCATATGAGTAGCTAAGGTTAACCCACTTTATTTATTTCATGGTTATCAAAATACTACGAGTATATTAAGATTTTATTATTTCCATGCAGGAGGAGCCGCTGGCAATTGCTAGTTAAGGTTTAGGCCAATGCTCAGATGAGGTTTCTAAAACCAGGGTGTGATCGAATCTCCCAACCGTCCCAAATTAAATAAGGACACAGCACTATAAATAATTCAGATGTATCACCGATATTTGGGACATAATATCAACCGTCACATGGCAAGCTGGGTCTGGTATTTATTGACTTTATGGATATTTTATAGTTCGACTAATACTGTTTGAAACTTTTGCTAAAGCATACTAATACTTTAAATGTGAGTCTCTCTGTCTGAAAGAACAACGAAGAAATGTTCTTTGTTTACAGTAACTGAATTTCATAGAGTGGGGATATGCCTTAATTTTTAAATAAATAAATATATGGGACACTTACACACACGGTGTGTAAGTGTCCCATATATTATGGAACAGACAACGGGTTATGGGTGCCAGACAACTGTTAAATATATAAATATATAGTTTTAAATACACATTTAAATACAAATACACACCCAAGCTCGAAGAACCAACAATATTTTTATAGAACATGTTGGCCCTCGGCGGGAATCGAAATCGCGACCCATGGAACTGAAAATAAGGATAAGAATAAAAACTCCCCACTGTGATTTTGAATTTGAATACATACTAGGATTCAAAGTAGGATTTATAAAAAGAGAACAAAATTAATGCATTTGTAACCAAACAAACAAAAACAAAATGGCTAACGTGAACAAATCAACCAACAGAGCTTAAGCATGCGAGTACCGACCGTAACTGAGACCTCTGTTCTTGATCTGACCACTTTTATACTCCTGGATGAGAGTGAATTATGAAGTGTTGCTAGCAACAATAAATTAAAACCCTGATGAAAAATGTTGCTGTGTACAATACATTATATACTGCAAAGATCAAGACTAATGCATGATGTATGACACTCGACCACACGTTGCCGTTGCGGTTAAGTGAATATTCATGGAATTAACAGCGCAGCCTCTGGCTCTCAGGAATACGAGTATATACCTATAATGTGAAGGGTTACCAGTTTAATATCAATTTTAATATTACAGTACTAAATTGGTAACCTCTTGAAGAGACCTGTGTCCAACAAAATATATTTTTGGTTTTTGCTGCAAGATTTTGTCCTGGAGTCTATCTCCTGACGATGCTTCGGTTACGGGGTGAAACAACTGTTGAGATTGTTGTGGTGAATGTGTGCTTGTGTCTTGTTGTGTTATCGGTTGCTGGTAGTGCCTCAGTTTTTACAAATTCTGCATTATCTGCATTATAAAAATTGCATAAAAATTAAAAATTGCCTGGATTGGATTGAAATGGATTTGAAACTCCTTTCAGTTTCATACAAGATACGGTTTAATAATGTAAAATTGAAAATGTTTAAAAGATTGACCGCCGCGTTTCTTTCTGGTTCTTCTCGGTAAGAGCAACATTTCGAAACAGCTGTAGCTTCATTAATCATATTGATCTTAGACGATTCAAAAGTGTTTAAAAGAGCTTACTTCTATAATGATTGTTTTGATTTGATTTGATTTGAAAGGAAAATACTTAACGATTTCGAATCCTAAGAGTGTAGTACACTATAAAAGATAATTTAAAAGATTAAACGCCAAGTTTCTTGCTGTTTCTTCTCGGTAGCAGCAAACTCGAATCAGTGGTAGCTTCTTTTAAACATTTAACGATTCAAAAATACTGTAAACAGTCCACATGAATAAAGAATATTTTGAATTTGAATTTTATAAACCAACCAATATCGGTTAATATGGCAAAGTAGGATGCAACATTCTTGTCTACAGTAATGCATTGCACATGCGCGAAAAGCTTATCTCTCGTCCCAATTTCCGGCCAATTCAGCTTTAAAGTTTTTCACTCTATCCCTTATTTTCCCAATTTTAAAAATTGACACGCTTTAACCACTTTTCGTTTGAAACAAAGGCGCTCTTGTTGGCGTTGTGAAAACGGTTCTATTTTGTTTCTATCGTGGATTTTTCTCGCTTATTTAAGGATGGTGCTATTTTATTATTTTACTACAATTTTGAAAAACAGTTGCAATGATGCAATGGCGTGACCATGATATGCTTACCAAAGCATAACGGATTTAAATCTCAGGTTGGGATTTATGAGGTTTATAAAAACAATATTTAATATATTTGATGCGGTTTACATCGATGATAAGATCTTGACGATTCCTCAATAGCTTAGAACTGTCTTTAATTGTCTAACATTAATGGGACTTTCATCATCATCATCATCATCATTCTCATGCCTTTATCCCACTCTAAATGAGGTCGGCACAACATATTTTAAACATGATAATTTATAGAATTAGGTTTTACTTTGCAGAGATCCATAATACAAAAGTAATAATAAAATTATTATGCTATACCACCACAATACACAAGCACTTAATACGTTCACTATCACAAACTCAACAATCGTTTCGCCCTGCAACCGAGGCATCATTAGGAGATAGACTCCACGACAAAATCGCAAAGGTTTGCGATAACAAAATAATTTTAATAGTTCTTTTGTATGCTGTTACATGATTTGACTAAGTATTTTACAATTGGCCGCCTGCCTCACGTCAACTTACCTTAATCGCCATTTACGACACCTTGGTAAGAAATGAGGGTGGTCTACTCAGCCGAATACCGCAAAGCTTAGCCTTGTATATAGACGACAATTATCCATGCTAACCATCTTTCTTACCGAGTAAGAAATGAAGTGGTCTATTCTACTCAGCCAAATACTACACGGCAAATTAACGGGACTTACCTTGGCAGATATAATATAGTTTACTATTTCTTGCATGAAAATTGAGAATACAAATGTTCGTATGAACAACAAACAGCAGTTCTCACATTTTTCCTATTCAATTTCTACAAACTAGATTTACTCAGTTGTTCATTATTTGTCCGGAAACTTTAAATTTCCTTGAAGGCCCTCGCGGGAAGTTTCCTTTGAGTTGAGTGCGAGTTTCCAACTAATCTGCATGCGTAATGCTGTACATCGAACGTGATCGCGGAAAGTTTTTAGTTTATAGTCTAGGAGAGAGCGACTCTTTCCGAAACTAGTGTTATTTATTATTATTGTAAATGAGTTAATCTTTATTGATTTATAATACAATAAAAATTTATTTACAGCAAAAATGTACAAGTTATATCTATCACGCTAGGACTATACAAATCATGCCCACGTGGAATGGTCCCAAGAATGCTGGCAGCGTTTCCGCGCTGAATTACTAAGCTTAAATCTTTTTGTGAAAAATATTTTTTTTATTATTGTTGTTATATTTACAATTATCCTTTTATTGTATTGTTGTTAATACAAGTACGAGAGCGAAATCCTATTCAGCACTAATACACAGCGGAAGATAGTGAAATTTTATTATTAACTAAAAATAGAATTATACATTTTTGATTTTTTTTTTAATAGACTAATAAGACTTTTTTTATTTAGGGTATTTTTTTCATAATAAAACCGCATATTTATTTTAATATTTGCGACTCAAAAAAACCAATGTCACAAATTAAAAATAAAATATTAGCAACGTAATTCTATAAGTCGAAACTTTATTTATTAATATTACGCTTGAACAGCTATTGTGAGAGGAGGTAGTTTATAGTGTGGATAGATCCTTAACATTGTTTAAATGCTATAAGCTTTTGTAAACAACCCTATAGCCTAAAAATACGATATTTTAATATTCATCACATGTTTTTCGGTTAGGAAGAAAACATAAAAAATCGTTAAGAATAGTAATTTAGAAAGCACTTTATTGTTCAGCGTGGCAATTTTATATCATGAATTTCATAGCATGAAGCTTTTGCAACTTGATTCTAGCTTCTAAATAAAGAAATACTTCATATAAAATCAAAATGTCACATTTGAAATAGTTACGGAGAACTAAGAAACCGCCTCTTAGACTATACCCTGTTTCGTTAAATTATAAAGTTTTTCCTTCCTAACATCAATTTCAGTTCGTTTACAACTAGCTGTAGTTCTTGTACTTGAAGTAATTTCATCTGTATATTGCTTTTGCATTATTTATCTTTGCAAGCAAAGATGTTTAAGAGTGTGTAAGAGTACCTGGGTGACCGAGACTTGCTCGGTAATGTTTTACAAAATAAATAAAAGAAACTTCAAAAAAAATAATAATAATAGGGTCCCTACCCTATTATTATTGTTTTTTAGGTATTTTCATTTCTCGCGACCACTTGTTACCCGAATAAGCTACGCTGACTTGACATAATTTAATTATAGTATTTTTTAATGCCCAAAAACAGGGATAAACCGATTTTTTTTAATAAAACCTAGCTAGATCGTTTTTTCCTCCCACAAAACCTTTTGCATGCTGAGTTTCAGTTGGTTGGAACCGTTTCCGAGATTCTGAAATATACGAGATTAACTCATTTCAATATTAAAGATTTAGATTACTTAAAATCCTTCAGGATTTGCCTTCAGCTTCGCGGGTTGCGGGTTCGATTCCTGCCGAGGGCCAAAATTTTCTATAAATTAATTTAATGGTTCTTCGAGCCTGGGTGTATATTTTTAATATTTAAATGAGTTATATTCCGAATCACGGAAACGGCTCTAAAGATTTTCCTGAAATTCAGAATATAGGGGGTTTTGGGAAGAAAACTCAAACTAGCCAGGTTTTACTTGAAAAAAAATCTCGTCCTATCCCTGTTTTTGGGCAATAAAAAAATACTAAAATTTACATTGAATATATAAAATACTATTTTTGCCGTAAATTGTCAAGTCAGCGTAGCTTATTAGAGGAACGGGTGGTCTCGAGAAATGTAGGTAAATACCTAGGATCAATACCTAAAAACCTAATAATTTTTTAATGTTTTTTGAGGTATCTTTTTTATTTTTTAAAAAGGCTCGGTCAACCAGGTATTTTGTATTTAAGTATGTATTTAAAAATTAAATATGTATATATTTATCAGTTGTCTGTCACCCATAACACAAGTATTAAATAACCTACTTTGGGGACGGACGACCGTGTGTGTAAGCGTCCCATATATTTATTTATTATTATAATCTGTAGCTTAAATCGTAATTATAAGCTGAACATTGGATTCCTAATCACGTTTCCAATACACATACATAAACCATTAGATATGAACATGCCCGCTTGTCACCTAATCCATAACGTGTCACGAAGCAAATCTCCTCCAATTACAGGGGATTACATGAGTAATTAATCACTACATATTATAAAACAAAGTCCCCCAAACACGTTTCTGTATGTTTATTCGCGATAAACTCAAAGTTTACTCAATTTTTTATAAATTTCCATTTATAGATACAATAATGTATAAGAAAGTTTTGTGGAAAATGTTATAAGCATCTTGTCACATGATTTGGCTAGCTATTTTACGACCGGCCGCCTGCCTTATGTCAACTTAACTTAATCGTATTTTACGACCTTGCGGTAAGAAAGAAGGTGGTCTATTCTACTCAGCTTGAAAACACACGGTGAGTCAACTTACCGTAGTCGCTATTTACGACACCTCCGCAAGAAATGAGGGTTGTCTATTATACTGATCCAGATACCACTCGGTAGGTCAACTTACCTTAGTCGCTATTTACGATACCTCGGTAAAAAATGAGAGCTGTCTATTTTACACACACGGTGGGTCAATGGTGGTTTTTTACACACGGTGGGTCAATTTGCCTTAGTCGCTATTTACGACACCTCCGCAAGAAATGTGGGTGGTCTATTATGCTGATCCGGCTACCACATGGCGGATCAACTTACCTTAGTCGCATTTTACGACACTTCGGTACGAAATGAATAGTCTATTCTACTCAGCCGGATACCACACGGCATAATTATACCTAATTATTTAATAGTTTTACCGAAAGTAATAATAAAATTATTTTGCTATAATCCGCGATGAATATCCGTATGATGAAATCCGGATTATAGCAAAATAATTCTAATATTACTTTTGTATTATGGATCTCCGCAAAGTAACGCCTACTTCTATAAATTAGTTTAAGCGAATTAAACAAGCTAACATAACAGACAGACCTCGGCATTGATGATATTAATTAAAATATAAACAACCGGGTCACATCGCGATAATCACGTTACCTTTGTATAAGGTTCAAGTGAGGGTAGATGAAGAAAATAATGACTGTAGTACTCGGGAACGAAGACGCCGCGGCGCTCCACAGTTCGTGACCACGGTG
Source organism: Morpho helenor (assembly GCA_029227775.1). NCBI lineage: Eukaryota > Metazoa > Arthropoda > Insecta > Lepidoptera > Nymphalidae > Morpho > Morpho helenor. Next base: position 17,904,946 of record JARGCU010000028.1, on the reverse strand, counting down.
GATGCAACTCTGCCGAAACGTCGAACCTTATACAAAGGTAACGTAATTATCGCGATGTGACCCGGTTGTTTTAATTAGTATGAATCGCGAAAGTTTAAAATCTACTATTGATAATATTAGTTTAAATTAGGTAATAGATGATTTGAACTGATAAATATCGGCACAAAATCTTTACGTTACTTTTTCCAGAGCAACACAGTGGGACGAGATAATCTAGAAAGCCCTCTCGGGCCTGTCGCATACTCGACATCTCTCGACTTCCTGTCCGGAACAAAGGGGGATAACATCGTATCGGACTGAGGAATTTTTAATTTTGCCGTCGACGCGTTTAGACACCCCGTACGCTGTTTCCAACTATGTTACACAAACAGACTGCGTGTAGTAGAAATTGAACTTCTGTTTCAGTGCTAAAATTACTAAAATTCTAATAAAACAACAATAAAATTAAATAATAAATTTTAGCTTTGCTATTACAGCATTTTAAAAACGCTATTAATAAAAGGCTAATAAACTACTATTTCAGTGCTAAAATAACTAAAATCCTAATAATACTAAAATTCCGTAATCAATTTAGCTTTGGCATTACAGCAGTTTAAAAACACCCTTAATAAAAGGCTAATAGAGAAAGACTACTATACTATTGAGGACTACTTAGATGATAAGAATGTATGGACATAGCTACTCTTTGATCCTGTACAAGACAGTAATAACGTAATGTAACTATTAATAAGAATTATATTTTTAAAAAACAAACGCCGAGTTACTTGTTGGCTCGTCTCGGTAGGAACAGCTTTCTGAAGCAGCAGTGAAGTTGACGATTCAAAAGCACAACATTTCTTATCGAGGGGTCGTAAAAGGCGACTAAGGTAAGTTAACTCGCTGTATGATATCCGTATGAGTAGAATAGGCCACCCTCATTTCTTCCGAGGTGTTGTAAAAGGCGACTAAGGTAAGTTAACCGTCGATCGTTGATATTGTCCCATTGAATGTATGCAGTACTTAGTTAATGTATAGAACCGGCTATACTCACGTCTTATTCTATATTTCTTATTGTTCTATTGTTATATTATATTATTCTATTATTCTTATGCAATACTTGTGTAGTATAATGGTTTTTGGGACATGGGGTAACTAATCCTGCATGTATAAGGTCTGAAAACAGATTGTTTCCCGAGTTATACTATTAATATGAAGCGGCAGTAGCGTAATGATCAGGATAACGTTACTTGCGATAAAAAGGTCGTGGGTTTGAATCCCGGCTATGATACTACCGACGTGAACCCACTTTTAACACAAGCATTTAGCTTAGTTGGAGGGGTTAACAAGTTTACTAGTAATTAGTAAGCCAAATTGCCTAGCAACCTTTAAAAAAAATCTAATTAAAATTCAAACATTACTTTTTTACGACGCATATCTATTTTAGTATATTTTAATCTATCTTCGTCGATTGAAAAATATTTACGCAATGAGCTTTAATATGCCAACTTTTAAAAGAAAATTGTTCTTTTTCACCAAGCTTTTATCAATTTAAATCCCAAATGTAAACAGTGGAAAAAACTTAAAGGATTTGCAAAAAGCGTTCCCTTACAATATTCGCTCAGGTATCAAAAGGCAGATCATAAAAAGGTAGAAAGTTTAAAATGTAGAGGCTCAATTGTCTGAGGGTCCCTTTAAATGTCGACGGCCAAACTCAACTTTTTCTATCAAACTTGCGTCACTTACCGTTCCGAAGCCGTTTAATTTCCTGTTGAAAGTCAATTTACAGTTTATTTTTAACTAGAAAATTGTCTCCGAGTTTTAATTCTATGTGCTGAATTTTACTTAACTTTTAAAGTATTTTATTTAAACAAATGGTAATGAATTACTTTGACGCCGTGTGGTATCCGGCTGAATAGAATAGTACCACCCTCATTTCTTACCGAGGTGTCGTAAAAGGCGACTAAGGTAAGTCGACCCGCCGTGTGGTATCCGGCTGAGTAGAATAGACCAACCTCATTTCTTACCGAGGTGTCGTAAAAGGCGACTAAGGTAAGTTGACCCACCGTGTGGTATCCGGTTTAGTAGAAGAGACCACCCTCTTTCTTACCGAGGTATCGTAAAATACGACAGAAGAAAATTGACGTCAGGTAGGCGGCCGGTCGTAAAAACGCAGCCAAATCATGTGACAGCATGTTTATTACATGTTGTGCCGACCTCACTTAGACTGGGATAAGGACAGGAGGATGTATTCTATTATGACGGAATAGAAGTTTATTTTTGATTTTTCCAAAAATCATTTTGCTCTACGACCGAACTGAGTCGTCAAAGACTATAACAATGCAATTAACTGGACATTTATAGAATTAGGCGTTACTTTGCGGAGATCCATAATACTAAAATTATTTTGCTATAATCCGCGATGAAGCAAAATAGAAAATATATATAATGCTAAATGTAAGTGGACAATCGGTTATCATACCTGATACATGCAGGATTATTCAAAAACACATGCACAAACCTCCACCACCGCCACCACGATACACAAGCACTATATACGTTCACTATCACAAACTCAACAATCGTTTCGCCCCGCAACCGAAGCATCATCAGGAGATAGATTCCACGACCAAAATCGCAAAGCGTTTGGATGAAGAATCCTGCATGTATCAGGTATGATAACCGATTGTCCACTTACATTTAGCATTATATATATTTTCTATTTTACTTCTTCACGAATTATAGCAAAATAATTTTATTATTACTTTTGTAACTGAGCATTCGCAAAGTTTATTTGCACAGTGTTGCGTGTTGGACCTTGGCGGTTGCGGGTACCCCACAATTCCAGTGTTCCCGTGTTATGAAATTTTTCATTAAGCCTAGTGTCACAAGCGCCGTTATATCCCTCTGTTTAATATCGTTATCTGAGTTTTCATTAGCAAGCGGCACTCGCTTGTGCTGACCTTAATGGGATATTGCGATGAGTATTGTTTTTTTTTAATTTAGACTATCTTTGTACTTATTTGTTGACATAGAAGCCTGAAGTTAGTTTTTGTCTTCTGCAGACATAATGAAACTACTTTGGTGTTTCTAGAAGTGGGGAAAGGTTAACCGACCTCTATAAGAAAACCCTATAGTCACAGAAAGCCAATGTAAAGGCGTAAAATCATATGAAGCAGACATCATTTAAAAATTTACTACTATGCCCTTATGTCTGCCCTTGGATTTAAATTGCAACCAGCTACGTATTAGATTATATTGTATTTTTTTAAATTTGTTCTTAATTAATTAAGCCGTTATTGTAGTACTTAATTTTGAAAAGAGTGACCGCCGAGTTTCTTGCTGATTCTTCTCGGTAAGAACACCTTTCCGAACCAGTCGTAGCTTCATTATAAATTGGCGATTCGAAAGTGCTTGCACTTTCAAAGCCAATTTGAATAAAGAATTATTTGAATTTGTCACTCAAGTGAGGCCGGTACAACATGTCATTAATATGCGTTCACATGATTAGGCTACGTATTTTACGAACGGCCGCCTGCCTGACTTCTACTTAACTTAATCGTATTATACGACTCCTCGGTAAGAAATGAAGGTGGTCTATTCTATTCAGCCGGATACCACACGGCGTAAAGACGACTTAGTTATCGTAATGAGGTAATTTGAGTTTCAGCCCTTATTCCACTCTAAGTGGGATCGGCACAACTTGTTATAAATATGACACACATGACTTAGCTGCGTTTTTACGTCCTGCCGCTTGCGTCACGTGAACTTACCTTAGTCGTATTTTACGACACCTCGGTAAGAAATGTAATTGGTCCATTCCACTAAACCGGATACCACACGGTGGGTCAACTTATCTTAGTCGCCTTTTACGACACCTCGGTAAGAAATGAGGGTGGTCTACTCCACTCAGCCGGATACTATACGGCATTGATACTCCAAAAATGTGAGATAGTCTGGGATATTGATGTAAGGGTGACTAATTGAAAGAGATTGAATTTTTAATGTAAAAGTTACCTAAATTAGGGCTAATAACGTTAACGGCCCAACTGATAACTTTTTCGATCTAAACTTGCACCATTTGATGGTGTTAGACAATTTTTAATTACTTTTGTAAAAGCGCCATTGGTTGTACGTTATTTTTAATCTACGACGCAAAACGAGTGGAATAAATTTTACATATGCGTTTGTGACAAACTAGCTTCGATGCGATTTTTTAAATCGAATTCTTTGTCCGTTGAAAATGTTTTGGGTATATTGTGAAAATGAAGTAGTTGCCTGCGAACAACGTTTATACGAATTAGTGACAGAATTTCCACCAATATTCTGTCGGGATTTGTCTCTATAACTCTTGTTAGAGGTGTTTGTAACATTTCTTCGAAGAACTCAAAATATTATAATAAATGTGGCAATCTATCCATTTTAAAAAACCGTTAATTTGTTAACTATTAGAGAACGTAAACCTTACGGTTTTATAATTTTCATCTTTAAGTTAACCTGTTAATATCCCACTAGTGGTAATAATGTAGGGATTGGAGCTAAGACCCACCACGCTGCAGTTATGCGGATTGCTAGGTTACACATATCCCTAGAATTCTCTAGAGATTTGCAGGTTTCTTCACCATGTTTTGCTTTATCGAATAGCGTGTGATAAATTCTGAAAAACTCATTTGGCCCGGGGTTTTCAACCCGTGACCCCCCCGAGAGAGTCCGAGTGCCCGAGTGAGTCCCATGGTCTCACCGCTGGGCTATCCACATCTTCAAAGGTCCCTTCAGGACACTCTAACTTCTTATTAACATACTCATTGCGCCGCGAGTGAAACCGCAAGGTGATGCGAGTTTTATATATAATTTAAACCTATAAGCGGTGAATATATGAAGACATGAGTTAGGTCGACGTGTGAGTGATGTTACGCCGTTCTTCGCTTCACCCAGTTATTTATTACTCCACGTTCTGCGGTTTTGAAATGTATCACTATCGGTTTTGGAGATGTCCTTATTATTTAAATGAGTTAATCTTTCCGAAAATAATTTTATGAAATTCGGCATGTAGGGGGTTTTGGTAGCCCAGCGGTAACACTGTGCGACTCTTTCGAGGAGGTCGCGGGCTCAAACTGGGGCAGACACCAATGAGTTTTTCTGATAAAACTTTTGTGTCTAATTAATATTTGCAATTTATCACACGCTTTTCGGTGAAGGAACACATCGTGATTAAACCTGCATATCTCTAGAGAATTCTGGAGTGTAACCTACCAATCCACATTGGAGCAGCGTGGTAGGTCTTAGCTCCAAACCTTCTCTTTAAAAACAGAGAGAACAGGCCTATTCTCAGCAGTGGGGTGGTAAAAGGCCGCTACTTACTTACTTAAGAGGGTTTTGGTGGGGAAAATTCGATCTAGCTAGGTTTCATTTTAAAAAAATATCTTTTCATCCCTGTTTTCGGGCACTGAAAAGAATGCTAAGATTTACGTTGAATTGAACAAACAATTTTTGCTGTCAAAACTAAGGTCAAGGCAGCTCATTTGGGAAACGGGCGGTACAGAGAGGTGGAAATACCGCAGTTCGAGCCCCACCTGCCCAATTATTTATTTTCATTTTTTTATTTTTTTTATATCTTAAAAAGTTACCGAGCAATTCTCGGTCACCTAGGTATTATTATAAATAAATAGTACCTAGGTGACCAAGATATGGCCGATAATTTTTGTTTTATATTATAAAAAAATAAAAAAGGTTTGTCACAAGAGTTTGATAGTTTTTGATTTTTTAAGTCCGCCTGTTTATTATTGAGCTGCTTTGTAATTGACAGCGATACTAACAATTACTATTGCTAATAATTCGTTCCTCAGTACTTGAAAAGCCAGAAAGGCCTATGCCCAGAAGTGGGATAGTAACAGGCCGTTACTTTACTTTTAAATTATTATAACTTTTTCATTATGGATCTCCTCAAAATAACGTGTAGTTCTATAAATTCTAGAAAAATGGTTGTTTATATAATACCCGTAATATTTAACTTGAACAACTATGGTTTTTGTTGAATGTAATATGTATTCCTTGCCTATAAGTTACCTATAAGTTTATTGTCTGTAACACTTTCTTTTTCTACTCTGTGACATTGTTAGAACAGTACGCTTTTAAGTAATAAAAGATATTTAATTAAAATAAATCATTTTATTTTAATATAATTCAAGAGTTTTAAACGAAATCCGCTTACCGCTCTTCGACTGCTTTTTCCGTGATCGGACGCGGCGTCCATAAATTTATTTTAAAAATAGAAAATACAAAACCTGTATCACTTTCGGCCATAAATTATTCCACCATCAGATGGAGCGCGCACGTCACACGTCGTCCCTAACTCTTTTCGCAAAATTCACTCCAATATACCAGAATATTCGACGAGAAACTATTTATATAAAATTGAGAGAGGATTTTAAAATGCACGCTCTCACGTCACTCACGTCTGCCATCCGAATTTCGAATTCCAATTCTAATTCGAAGCGATATAAACCTTTGGAGTGATAGCGTGTCATTAAAGGTGTCCTCGGATCTCAAAGCAATAGATTTTATACTTTTATAGGTATTTATAATACTAGCTTTTATACACAACTTCGTTTGCGTGGACTGTTGTCGCGTGATAATATATGGCGGTTTTCAAATGTTATCCTATTCCTGTAGAATAAACAGGATTTCTATTACTCCGTATATACCGGAATAACATAGGCTATGTTATTCCGCTATATAAGGAATAATTGTGCCGAATTTCATCTATATTGGATCAGCGGATTCGCTGTGAAAGAGTAAAAAACATACATCCACACTCACAAGCTATCGCATTTATGATATTAATAGGATTGGGATAGCATCTTGAGGGAAACTGCAACGTTACATTATTTTGCTGTAATCCGCGATTAAGTAAATAGAAAATATATATAATGCTAATTGTAGAGTATTCGTTCTCTTACCTGATACATGCAGGATTTGTAAAAACACATACCCAAACTTCCACCAGTACCACACTAATTATCTCAAACTCAAAAATCGTTACGTTCGCAACCGAAGCATCATCAGGAGATAGACTTCACGATAAAATCACAAAGCTTTATATCAGTTTTGCGATTTTGTGCGTATGCAAGTTTCTACGAATCCCTTATGTATTAGGTATGAAAACGGATAGTCCACTCTACATTTAGCATTATATAAATTTTCAACTTACTTTATTGCAGATTATAGTAAAACTACCCCTAACCTAAACTTCGCACGGGTATAAAATATATAGCTCATGTCACTGAGTGAAAAAAAAAAATTAAAATCGATACGGTATATTTGATTTATTCATAACTGCCCGTGGCCTGCAAGCGTTTAATTTGGAGAAAAACAATTTCCCTCTCCCTTTACCAAGATTTCCCGCTATCTTTGGAATATCTAAATTCATATAGTACATCTTTACTTATTTATTTTTAAATTTTTCCCTATGTATTATATTTTTACAATTAATTACATACAAACCTTCCTCTTGAATCACTCTATCTATTAAAAAAACCGCACCAAAATCTGTTGTGTAGTTTTAAAGATTTAAGCATACATAGGGATATATGGACAAACAAAGAATGCGACTTTGTTTTACAATATGTAGTGATAATATCATGGTTACTTTTGCATAATGGAACTCCGCAAAGTAACGCCTAATTCTATAAATTAGAATTTTTGGGATATGTGTAACTTACCCTACTGGATAAAATTACATCAATATTGTCACAAAGGTTGCTATCAAATAAATTACCGAACAAACGTTGCTCGTTTCAAATAGACCTGCTAATTACGTAGTCTCTGTGTAGAGTTCAATCGGGACATGTTCACATTGACTAGTTTGATTTGACGGGAATTATTTATTTTGACTAGTGATGATGCCCCTAAATAGGATGTAACTTCCATTCAAAAATACAATTTTCAATGAAGGTACGGAATATGTCATTAAACACGGTCTTTCCTCAAAGTAAATAACTTAATACTTGTGTTAAGAGTAACAGGCAACTGGTAAATCTATACATACTAACTTTTACCAGCGACTTCGTTCGCGTGGACTGTTGTCGTGAGATTCGTCGATAATAGATGGTGCTTTTCAATGTCATCCTATTCCTGTAGAATAATCAGGATTTCTATAGCTTATATGTTATTCCGGTGTATAAGGAATAATTGTGCCAAATTTCATCGATATTTGTTCAGCGGATTCGCCGTGAAAGAGTAACAGACATACATCCTTACTCACAAACTTTCGTATTTATAATATTGGTAGGATATAATTTTTTGAATAAATACTTAAACACATTGTGGTATACGGCTGAGTAGACCAGCCTCTTTCTTACCGAAGTGTCGCAAAAGGCAACATAGGGAAGTTGACCTACCGTGTGGTATCCAGCTGAGTGGAATAGACTACCCTCTTTCTTACCGTGGTATCGTAAAAGGCGACTTAGGTAAGTTGACCCACCATGTGGTATCTGGTTGAGTAGAATAGATCACCCTCTTTTTTACAGAGGTGAAGTTTGACATCAGGCAGGCGGCCGGTCGTAAAATACGTAGTCAAATTATGTGACGACATATTTATAACATGTTGTGCCAACCCCACTTAGAGTGGGATAAGGACAGGAGGATAATGATGTGTGGTAACAGAATAAAATACATACAATGACGCTAAAGTCATAAACCGTTTAAACTCGCCTGTCAGTAAAAAAAGATCACAAACGCACAAAAGAAGGAAGGTAATTTTACTGCCTAATATAATCGGATCAATAAAATTTAATTCGTACATTTCGACGATTATATTTCCAAATGAGCACAATAAACAAGATGGGTGCTCTTTTCGCGAACAATTTGAACAATTTCTCTGACAATGGCTGAAGGGCGCACGGTCGTTGCGTCGAAGTTATCGGGCGCGTAATAACGTTTCTAATATCTGTAATAACTGAACGCGATTCCAATAAGTGCTACCCGTTGTGTGTTTGGTGCTTGGTTTAAAGTGATAACTTTGGAAGTTCGTATCCCACTTAATAATAATAATAATAATTACCGCCATGTGGAACATTGACTCAACAATAATTGTTCCAATTGTTGTATCGGTAAACGGTCTACTAGCGAAGAGCCTCGACCAACATCTCAAGAGGCTCTCGCTTAGTTGTTGGATCAAGGCCATGATACAGAAGGCGGTGTTGCTTGAGACGGCACGCATTGTGAGGAGATTCCTTACTTGATGCATCTGGTGCTCTCAATAAATCGATTAGCGGAAGGAGGGGCACTGCTTAGAGAGGCCCTGACCCAGAGATGGCGCACTCTTGGGCTCAGAGTTGCTGCTGGCGGGGAAGGTGGCAATGTGTACTCTGTCCCCGCCACTAGCAGCGTGATGCGGCACTGTCAGGTTTTAAGTCGGTAAGAGTCCGACGTACCCGCTGCTCGTCCTCATCGGACGGTAACGACCAATTTTTTTGGTTTTTCCGACTCAAAAAAGGGATGCTTCTGCCAACTATTTTAATGCATTTTGATACAGCAACGTTGTACAGGTCCTAACTCAGATTAGATTACCTTTAAACACGTAATCTTTCAATGGCACCTGGGTTAAATTGTTCTTTGTGGTGCGGGCAAAGATCGCCTTACTCCATTCACTTGCACCAACAGTCGTAACGGTCACCACTAAATCACAGAAGGCTTAGCGGAGCCCGCTTCCTAATTGCGTGCGGTTCCACGCTGCGGTATCACCGCGACTTGTCCTCAGCTTTCACCAATTTGTGTCATAATTATGTACCCAGCCTACGAACATATGCGTCTGTTATAGAAAAAGCAAAAAGTTTAAAATTAACATTGTATGGACATAATAAAAAATAAGTTCAAGATAGATTATATGGACATAATAAGGAAAGAGAAGTGCAAGATTAAGAAATATGAAAATAATATTATAAGAAAAGAAAAATGCAATATAAAGAAATATGGATATAATAAGAAGAGACGAGAAGTACAATATTTAGAGATATAGGCAAAATAAGAAAAAGAAGTGCAAGATTAAGGAATATGAACATAATAAGAAAAGAGAAGTGCAAGATTAATAAATATGTAAATATAATAATAAGAAAGATAAGTGCAACATTAAGAAATAACGATATATGATGAAAATGGATAAAAAATTTGTGAACAAATGAATGTTAGATATGAATGTGAACGGATATGTGACTAGAGGGAAAAAAAGAGAAGATTGGGTTGTGAAGTATGACATGCATATAAAAGGAGTAGCGCCAGAGTTGACGGATGATAGGAGAGAATGGAAGATAAACACATGTTGTGCAGACCCCACTGGGAGTGGGATGAGAGAGAATAATGTAGCCTGCCTCTAGTATGTGTAAATAACCACATACTAGAGGCAGACAGACATCTGTTACAGTTTCCCGACAGCACACGATTGCCGTTTGTATGTTGTGCATAATTTATAGAATTAAGCGTTACTTTGCGGAAGTCCATAATACAAAACTAATGAAAATATTATCTTGCGATTATTTATTATTATATATTATTATTTTAATAAATTATTATTTTAATATTATTGCTATCATTTTTATATTTGCTATAATCCGCAATTATAGCAAATTATTACTTTTGTAACATGTACTTGAAAAATCCCAATGTGTAAACGCTGGATTGCTATTTTATACTAACAGGCGTTGCAAACATAATAACTAATATTATAAATGAAAAATCTGTGAGTCATGTTAAGCTTATAATGCTAATCTGTTAGACTAATATTGATAAAATTTTGCACAATTAAAACTCATATACGGGGTAAACACAGAAACACGGATGGAGGGCCTTTGAACCTTATAACCACGGTTTGGGTTTTCATCAATAAAATTCCACAATCAATTTTAGCTTTACTAACTACTTATGTGCAAAATTTAAATTCGAGAAATATTTTGTGACACACTTATTTCTACGCGGACGAAGCAGCTGGCACAACTAGTATAGTGTAAAAAGGCTCGTTTTTTTATTAGAACAAGATAAAATTATATAGTACTGTTTTTTTTTTTTTTTTTTTTTCGAATTGACAATATGCTGTTAGCCCTAACGGCTTTTACAGCGTCACCGGGCGGGACGGGCGAGCGCAGAAGCATCGCCGAGGTTGCGAAATGCGTAGAGTAGAGCGCAGAAGCTCTACTAGCGTCGGGGAACGTCGTCCTAAGGGTGCCTCCTGTGAGGCCGGACCACGGCTTAGGGCGACGTGTAGTGGAGGGCTGATGGTATGACTTTGATTAGTCAATACGACGACGGAAGGGTGGCAAGAAGCCACGACCAACCGATATCAGAAATCTGGGACCTCGTCTTCGCCGGCGAAGACGCTGTGTGCGTGTATTACGTGTTTTTGTGTTTGCGATCGTTATTTGATCGTCAGGGTCATATAGGACGCTTTTTGGACGCCTATATTTTCGATGGTCAGACCTAACTGGGATGTAGGTGGAAGCAACTGAGATTAGAGGGTTCGGGTGTACCTCGGATTTCTCGAAGTAAGACTTCGAAAAACGTTTAAAGAGGTGAGTAATGGTAGGGAGGTCGAGGTCTCTATGGAGGTCAACGTTCCGCATGAACCACGGACAACCAGTGGCTGTACGCATAAATCGGTTCTGCATTCTTTGGAGCGTGAGCAATCTGACCTTTGAAACGTGCGCGAACGCAACGCTCGCATAGAACATTATTGGTCTTATGCAAGTTTTGTAGAGTGTCACTTTGTTGCGGAGTGACATTTTACTTTTCTTGCATAACATCGGATAAAGTCGTCCCATGACATACGCAGCCTTGTTGCAGACTGTGCGTATGTGCTCGTGGAAGGTCATGGAAGGTTGGAAGGTGACACCTAGGTACTTGACTTTCTGTTGCCAGTGAATTGGTGTATCGTAAAGGGAAATTTCCGTAGGTGTGTCTATGTGAGATCGGAAACGATTACCGATAAAGTGCATAGCTGCACTTTTATCAGGGTTTATTTCGATTCTCCATCGGCGGAACCAGCGTCTGAGGCTGTTTACCGCTTTCTGGAGACGTCTAGTGATAACTTGAGGTTGGCGAGATGTGGTAAATACAGCGGTGTCATCCGCGAAAAGAGCAAGATGAGTGCGCTCTTTAATAGGCGCCCGTGGAATGTCACTCGTGTAGAGCGAGTACAATAAGGGTGCCAGCACAGATATAGTACTGTTAGGAATCCAGAATTGTAAGATGTGATAGCCTATATAAGACTACGGCTGACGTCATTCGTTCTCTTTTAACGTGCAGCATTCGTAGGAGGTAGACGTGTTTGGGAGACCTCTTTTGTATTTCGTGTCATTAGAATCTAACCTCTAATAACCGCTATTCGTGATGGAAGCTACCACTGAGCTTCTTGCCAGTTCTTCTCAAGTGGTTTAGTGTTCCAAACTGGTGGTAGGATAATTCTGTCGTTGGATTTTGCAGTGAACAGTGTGTTAGCGCACACTATATACAATAACACGATATATAATACCACAATTCCCGTTCCGAGATGCACTTCTCTTGAATGACGAACAAAGACTGAATGTCACTGAAACGTTTTATCAAAAGAAAGACTCAACCGGAAACAACACGTCACAGTGTTGGTACCATTTTAATCAAAAAGGGCGCGATACTCTTGTTTCATGACTGTGTTGCTATAAAATACAAAGCGGAAGTCAATGGCGACAACAAGTGTTGGTGCACATTAAGGTGCCCGGCGTAATTCTCTAAATTCATTCGTTTATTTTTTTATTATGCTAAATTGAATTTAGACTTAATTTCTAACAATACATTATTGAAGGTATTTACATTTAAGATGCGCACGAAGTCACGGTAAAAGCTTGTATATAAATAAATTGGTGTGTGCTAAAATATACGACACTCGTTTACATTTACGAGTACAGTCTCCGCTCGATTAGCCGATAAACACGGAAGTGGTGGCGAAATAACCACTCGGACAACGCATTATTACACTTTACGATATCATTTGGCGTCCGAAGGATTTACTGAGATCATATAATCACAATTTACTACACCAAGAATGTTCGGTAGAGAAGGATCCGAGTCAAATTCTTGTATTATTGGTTGTTTAGACACAATTTTTTTTTCAATTACGTTTTGTCTATGGAAAAGTGATAAAGGTCTTCCCTATAATGTAGAAATATCGATATTAATATATTGAAGCTGAAATAGCTGAAGAATTTGTGTTTGTTTAAACGCGCTGCTCTCAAGAACTATAGGACCAATTTGAAAAGTTATTGAGAAAGGTTAAATTACATTAAAGATTATATTACAACGCTAATTGTAATATCTTTTAGTAAAAACTGTACGAAAATCCGTTCATTAGATTTTCAGAATATTGATTACATACAGACAGACAGCTTTTGGGGACTTTGTTTGATAATAAGTATAGATATAAACATATTTAACTTCCGTATTATATAACACTGGTCTCGTACAAATATTAGTTTTTTTTATTAAACTTTGAAACAAGAATTTTCTTATATCCTCAATCTTTACACTAATTATAATATAGATCCTTTATTTTAAAGATAACTTTATACTACAACAATGCCCTGTGGTATCCGGCTGAGTAGAATATACCACCCACATAGAAGCACCTAAAAAAATGCATCGTCAGCAAAAATTGGTCCCTCGAGCCTGAGTTACACACTATAAGAGCAACTAAAACGTATTCTTTTACATAACTATTTTATAATACAGATAAAACCAAAAAAAAAAAATACTTTTTCTCACTCAATATTACTCAGGAAACTTACAAAGGCATCAACACCGATGTCTCACCTAATTTAAATACCCACGTTCCAACCATAAAGGCATTTGTTATATTACCATCACATTATTCTTCGAACGCGTGCTGATAGTGTAAAAAATTGTCTCTACGTGCTGGATCACTGCCTCGATCTTATATACGTGCATTTTTTATAATATTTACTTACTAAGACCACTATTAATTATCACAAAATTTTGTAAAGTTATAATATTACTAGCTTTGCCAGCTTCGTTCGCACGGAAATCAGTGCCACAATTTATTCCCGTATTGAAATTTTGAACATAAAAGTAGTTATCGTGAATTAATTATAACAAATTTTTGAACAACTGTCACCATTTACTCAGCGCACGCAAGGAAAGCTTAAATTCTGCCGTTGTTGCAATATTTTTTATTGCTGATCCTCTGCTATTCATCTTAGCGTGATGATATATAGCCTTTCTCAAAATGGACTACTCGTATCTTACACACAAAGAATTATTCAAAGTTCCTGAGATAAGCTCAATCAAACAATCAAATAAACAAACTCTTCAGCTTTCTATATTAGTATAGATATAGGTTAGCTTATTATTTTATACGAGCGGCGGGCTATGTCGGACTCGCACGAACTAAAAACCAGTGCTCCACCACGCTGCTGGTGGCGGGGACAGGGTGCCGTTGATCACATTGCCCCCATCACCACCAGCAGCAACTCTGAACCCCAGAGTGCGCCACCTCTTGGTTGGGGCCTCTTTAAAAGTGGTCCCTCCCTCCGCTAATCAATGCATCGGGAGCATCAGACGCATCGACCGCCTCGGGGACCTTTTCAGGTGGGCGAACGATAAATCCCATATGGAACGCCTAAATATCCCCATTTACTTACACCTCGGTTCGATAAGAGGGAGGTCTATTCTACTCAGCTGGATACCACACGACAACTTACATGCAAAATATTGTAGTGTATCTATTTGTGTGAATTTGAGACAAGCTCACCCTTCCTTTGTGAAGAACGTATTTCACGAAACGTCCCTAACTGTCTCCACATTCCTTTATATGTATTTCCCATGCGGGCAACACCGATACCTATTCCTCTTGATAAAAAACTCAACAATACAAATAGACTTGTCATTGTGCCCGTTTGTTTCGCGCCACGGTACTGCATTGTCGAATATCGGGAACAGGTGTGTATTATGCTTTATGTGGGACATCGGAACAATGTTAGACATTTGTTTCAAATTGAGTTATTGCTGTATTTTATATCGCGCTTGAATAATATGTAACGTTTATTTTATTTATTCTATCTCCGGAACGCTTATCAGAAGTGGGATTTGGATGTCCATACTAATCAAAATCTAGTTAAACTGCTATTGAATTGGTAAATTGTTCATTACGTGAAAAACTAGAAAGAAACTCGTTGGGTTGATCTTTTCAAAAGCTATTAGTACTACCGCGTTGTGGTATCCGGCTAAACAACTAGGCCAACCTCATTTTTTATCGAGGTGTCGCAAAAGGCTACGAAGGTAAGTAGACCCACCGTGTGGTATCCGGCTGAGAAGAGTAGACCAAACTCTTTCTTACCGAGGTGTTGTAAAATACGACTAAGATAAGTTAACGTCAGGCAGACCAGACAGGTTTATTTTATTTATTCTATGTCCAGAACGTTTATAAGAAGTGGGATTTGGAAGTCTATACTAATCAAATTCTAGTTCAAATGCTTTTGAATCGGCGGTAAATGTTCATACCGTGGAAAAGTAGAACCAAAGAATATTATTCAAAGTAGTACCAAAATTATTAGGTACCAAATTAGTACCAAAATTAAATATTACTTTTATTTTATGGATCTCCGCAAAGTAGCGTCTAATTCTATAAATTATATAAAAATGTTATTCTTATTAGTACTAAATAATATCATTAATGCAATGGGCTTTCTGTCCGTATGCCTATTACAATATTACGGCTTTTCTCTGGAAATATTGGTAAAATTTTTCTATAATGTTACTTACATACCGAACTAAAATACAATATAAAAATCCCTGTTTTTCTTCAAGAACATGAAAAAAATTTCATGATCATCAACGGTTAACAGTAGAAACAAGAAATTTTGTTAAAAGCTTTTTATTTATTTATTTATTACATAATAATTAGCACGGATAAAATCCAATTACACTAATTATGTTATACTTACATTATATTATAATACAACATTACATATTCTATAACATTACACTATATATGAAATCATATCAAATTTTCACAATATTTTAGTAATTCTATTCGAATATGTTGCCATTTACCTGCAAGGATATCACAGTTGACTTAACTTGACTTGGTGGTTTTAAAAAAAAATCCGCTAGATTTCTTGCTCTTTCTTCTCAATTCTCAATCAAATTAACATCTGACGATTAAAAAACGTATTCTATTTAGAAAAGTATATTCTATTTCTCGAATTTGAATTTTCAAATTTTAGAAATACCACAGCATTCAATCGAATTTCAGCTGCTGATATTACCCGAATCTATAATAGTGATAAAATATTCCGGATCTCTCGCGGCTTTGATGTCGACAATTGTAGAAACATTCCGCACGAAAATATATCCTGCAGATAAAATAGAGGCGTGCAATTTTCGAAGCTTTAGATTGATAAAAGAAATGTGAGCTGAATATGTAAAAATGAATATATTATACTGAGTGAGACCCGCCATTGATTAGTTTTTGGGCGCGCTAGTGCTTATTTTACTCCTAAAATATTAGTGTGAATTAATCCTCTACCTTACTCGGTAATTTTATACTAAATAAAAAAAACTTTAAAAAAAGAAAAACTAATTGGGTAGGTGGGGCTCGATCCTAGGAATTTTCATTTCTAAAGACCACCCGTTCCCCGAATAAGCTACGCTGACTTGACAATTATGGGCAAACATAGTATTTTATATATTCATTGTAAATTTTTGTATTTTTTTAATGGCCAAAAACAGGGAAGAAACGATTTTTTTTTTATTAAAGTAACGTATTTATGTTGATATTCAAATTTCAAATTCAAAACATTCTTTATTAAAGTAAACTTGTAAACACGTGCTTTTGGAACGACAACTCTACTGCTGGTTCGGAAAGCTCCTACTGAGAAGAGCCAGCAACAAACACTGCGGTTGCTGTTTCCGAAATATAATTCTTATAACTTGTTATATTTACTCATTACTGTCTTGTACAGGGTCGAAGAGTAGCTACATCCACTCATTCTTATCCACTATATAATCCTCAGCAGTAAAGTAGGCTTTCTGTATAAGCCTAATTTTTAAAGTTGTTTTAAACTGCTGTATTGGCAAAGCTAAATGGTAAAATATTAAAACAGCAATTCCGTATCCATCTAGAAAGCTTTCGAAGCTTTTAAAAAATAAATATGTATGTCGATTCCCGGACCTACTAAATATGTATATAAAATTTCATTTAAATCGATCAATTTGTTTTGGAGGAGTATGGTAACTAACATTTTGACAAGTGAATTTTATATATAAAATAGTGTTTTGGGCAATGAAGGTAAATAAATGATGTTGATAAAAAATATACTGAAACTAGGTTTTATAACTCACATTAACGCAGAATAATTTATGTCCGTGAATATAATTCATTTTCGCTATAACTCAAATCGTAAATATAATTTTGGTGATAAATTTCATGCTCTCTGTATGATTTATAATATTAACTAGCGGCCTGCCCCTGCTTCGCACGGGTATAAAATATATATACCAAGTCATTCAGTGTAAAAAAATGATTAAATCGATCCAGTAGTTTTGATTTATTCATTACTGCCCGTGGCCCGCAAGCGTTAAATTTGGAGAAAAACAATTTCCTTTCCCTATACCAAGAAGATTTCCTGCTATCTTTGGAATATCTAAATTCATATAGTACATTTTTACTTATTTACTTTTACATTTTCCCTATGTATTTAATTTTTACAATTAATTACAGAATGTCTTTATATACAACATTCACAGCTTCCTTGTCGTTAAACAAACTCTGGAAAGAACGATATAGCTGCTGGATTCGAAGTGCTATAGGGTGAAGCGCGGCCTCCGCATGGCATTTTAAATCTGTAATATCTCCGAAAATGTTCACTTAAATTACATGCTGTAAACGGCGATATTGATCTATATTAAATCAACTATTTATTTAAGGTACTTAATTGGATAAGGATTAATGCTGTAGTGTATAAAAATTGCTTCAAAAATAAGACATTATTTTTCGTAAAAAGTAAATGACAAAAAATGCTATTGTGGGTTCTTCATAAGAGATAGACATATACCATCGCGGACTTTTCTGTAGACCTTTTCAAGGTGTACAAATACTTAGTACATCATTTTGATAAATCTCGTAGGGTTAAGCCTGCGTATGCAATGTAAGCGGAAAAAAATGTAATTATTTACAGAAACGTCAAAAATTACAGTATTTCTCTACTATGTATTGAATTTTATTATACGTACAAACCTTCCTCTAGAATCACTCTATCTATTAAAAAAAACCGCATCAAAATCTGTTGTGTAGTTTTAAAGATTTAAGCATACATAGGGATATACGGACATAGGGACAGACAGAGAATGCGGCTTTGTTTTATACTATGTAGTGATATTAATTATTTTTACAATTGATTAGACAATGTCTTTACAGACAACATTCATAGCTTTTTTATCATTAGACAATATAAACTTAAAAGAAGGACATTTAGTTGCGCCTTCGGTCGCTGCTAAATTCGAAGTGCTTATATGTCGAAGCGCGGCCTCCTCGCGGGATTTTAAATCTGTAATATCTCCGAAAATGTTCACTTAAATTACATGCTGTAAACGGCAATATTGATCTATATTAAATCAATAATTTATTTAAGGTACTCAATTGGATAAGGATTAATGCTGTATTGTATAAAAATTGCTTTGAACATAAGGCATCATTTTTCGTAAAAAGTAAATGAAAAAAACTGCTATTGTGGGTTATCCATAAGAGATAGACATATACGATCGCGGACTTTTCTGTAGATCTTTTTAAGGTGTACAAATACTTAGTACATCATTTTGATAAATCTCGTAGGGTTTAGGCTGCGTTTGCAATGTAAGCGGAAAAAATGTAATTATTTACAGAAACCTCAAAATTTACAGTATTTCTCTACTTCGTATTGAATGTTATTATACGTACAAACCTTCCTTTGGAATCACTCTATCTATTAAAAAAAACCGCATCAAAATCGGTTGCGTAGTTTTAAAGTTTTATGCGTACATACGGAAATATGGACTTTGTTTTATAATATGTAGTGATTTGTGAAGGGCGATTTTATCCCTTTATTCTAATTTACTGTTAGCCATGTTAATGTTTCATTATAGGATTTTGTCGTATCATCAAAGTAAAGGGTACAGAGGTCCAAATAGCTAACTCAGTATTATCGGTTTGTCACAAATAGTCTATTCTTTCTTGTGAAAAATATAATATAATCCATGCATTTTTATCATTTATATAATTCTTGATTGTATAGGGTTTTCTTTTATGAACATAAAAATAGTTATTGTGAGTTAACCATAAGATATAGAGACATGCTGTAGCAGACTCTTTTATAGTATTTTTGTAGATCTACAATTCTCTAGAACATTACTTTAGTGTATCTCTGTTGGTTTACGCGGCACACGCGACTAAAGCAGATGAGTTTGCGCGACCTCTTCAAAACAGTTTTCATAAAATCATAATGTACTATGAACCTAAACTTTGCTCTACCTTTTAGTAAAACGTATGTACGTAACATAGCGGCCTATTACTCTCCCACTGCTGGGAATAGGCCTCTTCTCTCCGTTTTCGCAGAGGATTGGAGCTAAGACCTACCACGCTGCTCCAGTGCAGATTGGTAGGTTACACATATCTCAATAAATCTCAAGAGATATGCAGGTTTCCTCACGATGTTTTCCTTGACCGAAAAGCGTGTGATAAATTGCAATTATCAATTAGACACAAAAGTTTTTACCTCCTCGAATCCGTGACCTCCTCGAAAGAGTCGCACGGTGTTGCCGCTGGGCTACCACAGCTTTTAGTAAAAAGCGTACATAATCGATCGCATATAGACAGACTGCTTTTGGGGATTTTATTTATAATAAGTATAGGTATGGATGATACATACAAACTGATTTATAGGTGTATGTATATAATAATGTTGCCAACAATGTCTTAATCCCCCAGTGAAAGGAGCGTTAATTGAACGTATAAATAATCGACATCCGAACAATGCCGGTTCGCTGCTATATATTGCTTTGTATCAGATTATCGATGGGCCTTATTAGGTGGTGAATTGAATTATTGCATACAAACTATACCTGTGACTATGCTTCAACGTAGGTACGGGGTTCTGTGACGTGATTAATAACTATGGGCCTCATATGGAAGCTCAGAGTCACTCAGCGGGAGATGGAGGGAGTTATGCTATTTCGTGTCGTGCAAAGTGCACGAAAATTTTGCCAAATTTGATAAACTGTTGCCATTGTTTATATATATCCTCCTGCCCTTATCCCACTCTAAGTGGGGTCGGCACATGTTATAAACATGCTGTTACATGATTTGGCTGCGTTTTTACGACCGGCCACCTGCCTGACGTCAACTTGCCTTAATCGTATATTACGACACCTCGGTATGAAGGAGGGTGGTCTATTCTACTAAACTGGATACCACACGGTGGGTCAATTTACCTTAGTCGCCTTTTACGTCACCTCGGTAAGAAATGAGAGCGGTCTATTCTACTCAGCCGGATATCACACGGTGGGTCGACTTACCTTAGTCGCCTTTTACGACACCTCGGTAAGAAATGAGAGTGGTACTATTCTCCTCTATTCTACTTAGCCGAATACCACACGGCTACACACTGTTGCCATTGTTTATATCAAGTTTAAATTAAATCTGTCCGTTCAAAGGTTAAAATTGAGTTAAAAATTTGGTTACGGAACGGTACGGGATGGTACCAGATCGATATAAAAAGTAGCAAAACAAACAGAAGGCTATAGAGCTTCAATTCAATACCCTGATCTTATCGAGGTCGCTGTGATACAGAAAAAGAAAGAGTTTTAAAGCCTATATTAGTTTATTTACAATGTTTTCGCAAGTCATAATAAGTTTGTAATATGAAATCCAATACATCCTGTACATCAATAGATGCGTCCTGCCTGTGTTAACTTATGGCGTCGAGACACTAACGGCGGGACTAGTCCACAAGTTTAAAGTCGCTCAGCGTGCTATGGAGCGAGCTATGCTCGGAGTGTCTCTCAAGGATAAAATCAGAAATGAGATTATCCGCGAGAGAAACAAAGTAACCGACGTAGCTAGCAAGCTGAAGTGGCAGTGGGCCGGTCACGTCTGTCGCAGTGGCCGTTGGAGCAAAAGAAAAAGAATCCTGGAGTGGAGACCGCGTCTTGGCAAACGCAGTGTAGAACGTCCATCGTCTTGCTGGACCGACGACATTAAGAAGGTTGTTGGGGCCAGGTGGATGGGCATTGCGGAGAACCGGGATACAAAAAACAGACATACAAAAAACTCATAGTATCTTCATTAGTGTGAACCCCCGTATCCATATCCAGCTTAGTAAGCTAAACGTTGGGCGAACAATGGTTCAATTCAAGATACATTATAGATAAGAACACTTGAAAGTTTTCTAGTATTTTGTATCAATTCATCTAGATATGGTATAAATCTTACACTTTCTTTGTTCTACACGTCCCGGTAAAAACTTCTGTATCAAAAAGGATATACAGCTAAAGTGCTGCAAGTTGCAACTCGCAGTCTGAAACACAGTTACCGGGTAACTGAAAATAAGTGTTACTTAAAGCAATTTCAGTGCAGTTCGCCGGTAATGCATCGCGCTTTAAATGTTTAGGAGGACACGTTACATCATACGACACGATATCCGTCGTTTCGTGTTGTTATTACGACATAAAAACGTGCTGAAATCTATAAATCCGTTGAAATTATTACTTCTCCATCTGTAGATAAAGTCTCCATTTGAAAAAAAACACCAAATACACTTCTACGTACAATGGAAATTTAAACATCGCTTGGAATTATCTAAATAAATGAATGGTTTATTAACGTTTTTCATAACCTTTACTGCAATTTATAAACATTTATAAGGTACATTATAGAAAGAAACAAAACCAAATATCTTAATGGCATAAGCCCTGTTATATAAAACTGTTATATGTTGTGCCCTATAAGTTTTCTATCATGACTTCTACTATACTATCATATTCTTGTATTTAAGTGAAAAATTGAAATTTATTAGTCTCATATCTCATATCAAACATTCCAAACTCATAGTTGCATATTTATGGTTCTTAAAATACTAGATCCCTTACATACAATGAAATTATTTATCATTTTATAATGATAATGAAATTATTTTGCTATAATCCGAGTCTAAGATTGATACGATTAATCCGCGATCTTATTCGCAGATTTTAGCAAACTAATTTCATTATTATATTTGTATTATGAATCCCCGCAAAGTAATGCCTAATTCTATACATAAAGCTTACAAAATAGAAAAAAAACGTTTCTACAGTCCCCGTACCACAAAGTTTAATGTAAAGTCCGAAATTCGTTCACAACCTTTTAATTATAAATATGTTCTTAATCTTGCTAAAATCCCCGTTTTCATACTCGTAAATATCACATCTGTCCTTCAAGTCTTCTTTTTATTTCACCCCATGCTCTAACCTTAAACTTACCTACCTACTCTTCTTATTTTATTGTATAGTGCTAAATATTGCATATTTCGCATTATAGTCAATACACTTGCATTGGGTTTTAATTTGGTAAAGCAGTAAAGCTAACAGAAATTATCACCCAACAAAAAAATGAGTTAATCGTTGTTTTAAAAAAATAGCAATTTAACTTCGATTTTGACCAACTTACAGATTATGGACTAAAGTTATATGCGCGCAATGAAAAATATAACTGCCTACACACATCGTAAAATAGGCGGTTGGGCCGTACTTTTTTAATTAAATCGCGTTTGTTAACAAACAACGGAGAATGTGTTTGGAACAAAATGAGTATTTTTAATTACCAATTTTCCAAAAAGTATTGATAGTAATGAATCAAAGAATTTTTTATCCATAAATAATAAACGAACCTAAATAACAATAACTTGGAACCGTATATAACATGAGTAATTTTAAGTGTCAAAATATTATAAGCTGCGATGTTAGCAAAAGGTTTCCTAAAATAGAATGAACTTACATCCACCGCCCTTAAATATGGCCAAATACAAAGGTACAAATGGAGTAATGTGCTAATACGCACAGCATATTTCACAGTAGAATACTCATAATTCTATCCCACTCTAGGTGGGTTCGGTAAAACATGGTATAAACATGTTGTCAAAGCAGCCGCCTGCTGTCGCCTTTTGCGACACCTCGGTAAGAAATGATGGTGGTTTATTATACTAAGCCGAATACCACACGGATGGTCAACTTAACTTAGTCGCCTTTTACGACAACTCGGTAAGAAATGAGGGTAGTTTATTGTACTTAGTCGCTTTTACACACCGTAAAAGGCGACTAAGGTAAGTTGACCCACCGTGTGGTATTCGGTTTAGTAGAATAGACCACCCTCATTCTTACCGAGGTGTAGTAAAATACTACTAAGGTAAGTTGACGTCAGGCAGGCGGCCGGTCGTAAAAACGCAGCCAAATCATGTGACAGCATGTTTGTAACATGTTGTGCCGACCCCACTTAGAGTGGGATAAGGGCAGGAAGAGGATGACATACTTTAAACAAACCGATACCATACCGAAACATATATGCATATCTTTTACAAGTGTACATGACATTTACCAATTAATATCATGTAAACCAAAAAATATAAATGCCGATTAAATAATATGGGACGCAACATGCGTTGATACGTTAGCCTCGTCCCATATCAGGGAAACAGCATCAAGACCTGAAGAATCCGGCAAACGGCGGAAGTATGCAGCTCTCATCGAGAGTTATATATTTGTGCCGTTTGCAGTCGAGACCCTAAGGCCATGGAGTCAAAGTGCAAAAAAATTTTTATCCGTTTTAACACTCCGGTTGATTGCCTCTTCAGGTGACAAGAGGGCTGGCTCCTTTTTCGCACAAAGAATCAGCTTAGCGATTCAGCGCGGAAACGCTGCCAGCATTCTTGGGACCATTCCACGTGGGCATATTTGTATAGTCCTAGCGTGTAAGTAATTTAAGATAGATATAACTTGTACATTTTTGTTGTAAATAAATAAATAAAAAATTAAAAAAACAATTATATTTTAATTTTAAGTTATGTCGCATAGTGTAAAGTAATTCGCGGCAAACGAATCTCTTTATTTATGGCTAAACTGTGGAGCTAGCATTTTTGTAAGAACTTCGAAGTTGCAACTGCCTTGCGATGCAGGCACGACTTGCTTCGCAGTCTGTCTCAAGGATTCCGTTGGCTGTTTTATTTTTCCAAATGGGTATCGTAACTTTGACTTTACTTTGACATTAACTTTTCTTTGTAACTACGAAATATTTCGGATTACCCGCGACTTAAATACGCGTCAATAATGCAATATCTTTTTTCTTTGTTCCCCGAATAAAATCGGGATATTTTTAATTCTTTATGTTCCGCTGTCTTACAGAGGTGCCGTAAAAGGCGACTAAGGTAACTCTACTCGCAGTATGGTATCCGGCTGAGTAGAGTAGACCACCCTCATTTCTTACAGAGGTATCGTAAGAGGTTTAGTCACCTTTTACAGTAAGTTGGCGTCAGGCAGGCGGCAGAGCGTAAAATACCTATTCGGGTCATGTTATACATAACAATGTTGTGCCACACTTAGAGTGGGATAAAGGCAGTCGGTTAAGGTAAGTCAACCCGCCGTGCGGTATCCGGCTGAGTAGTATAGACCACCCTCATTAGGCAACTAAGGTGTGACCCCTCGTGTCATAAAATAACTAGCCAAAACATTTAAAATATTTTGTGCCGACCCCACTTAGCTATAAGGGCAAGAATATTATTGTTTTAAGATATTTCGTAAGTTCGTGTAAACAACCTTAGCCGTAATCCAATTCCACATTTACCGAATGAGCGTATTAATAAAACACGCGAGACAAAAACAGGTCTAGGGGCCTTTACGCGGGCTTAACGGTCCGGAGCGCGCGAATATTTTATTTCAATAAGGAAAACAATCGTGGCGAGGTGGAAACAATATGCTGCCAGAAGGGTCCGTATACGACTATATATTATAGGACACTAGCTTTTACCCACAACTTCGTTCGCGTGGACTGTAGTCTTGGTATAAACCAGTAGCTTCTATCATTTTCTGACACTGCAAATATCTCCATCACAAAAATCGAAACGACTTTATATAGATACAGTTTTTACTTGACTTTGACATACAAAGGTAATAATAAAATTATTTTGCTATAATCCGCGAAGAAGTAAAATAGAAAATATATATAATGCTAAATGTAAGTGGACAATCGGTTATCATACCTGGTACATGCAGGATTCGTAAAAACACATGCACAAACCTCCACCACCGCCACCACAATACACAAGCACTATATACGTTAACTATCACAAACTCAACAATCGTTTCGCCCCGCAATCGAAGCATCATCAGGACTTAGACTCCACGACCAAAATCGCAAAGCGACACTTACATTTAGCATTATATATATTTTCTATTTTACTTCTTCGCGGATTATAGCAAAATAATTTTATTATTACCTTTGTATTATGGATCTCCGCAAAGTAAGGCCTAATTCTATAAATGACTTTGACATATTATTAATATTAGACTTAGATTAAATTTTTATCTGTTTTGGTTTAATTAAATTTAAAAAAAAAAAACAATATTGGCAGCATTGCTACAAGGTGTGGGCTGAAAAGCAGCTTTTATTTAACCTGAAATAAATCACAACAATCGTTTCGCCCCGTAACCAAAGCATTGTCAGGAGTCATTTATATTTTGTATTTTATAATTTAATTGAATTTATCGCGGATCATAGAAAAATAATTTTAAAATTACTTTTGCATCATCATAGACTAGACAAAGCAATGTGCAATTTTGTCGTTGAGCCTATCTCTAGACTGTGAATGTGTGCAGTTTTTGTATATAGTTGTGTTATTGGTCGCGGGTAATGCATAAGGTTTTACAAATTCTGCATGTA
Source organism: Morpho helenor (assembly GCA_029227775.1). NCBI lineage: Eukaryota > Metazoa > Arthropoda > Insecta > Lepidoptera > Nymphalidae > Morpho > Morpho helenor. The sequence goes on along the minus strand of JARGCU010000028.1, from coordinate 17,878,989 downwards.
TGAGAAGAACGGATATAAGAACGGATAGTAATCTCTACATTAGCATTACATATATTTTCTTTTATCGCGAATTAAATAATGTATTTATTACTTTTTGAATTATACAAAATTATGGGATTATCCTCGAATGTTTTCGCACGCTTGGTCGCCGTCCTGGGGCGAATTCCCCTCAATTTATGATGCGGCCCGCTAGTGTATAATTTTTGCATGAGCTCGTATACTCGTTTTCGCGGAATGGAAACAAGGGTACGCTGTTTACGTGTAAGGGATTTGGGATGAAATAACTGGGATATTTTGAATCTACCTTTACTATTAATCCTACTGATATTATCACGGTTAAAGTACGTGAGTGTGTGTATGTAGATTCACAACTTTTGTGTGTATATTTGTTTTCATGTTAGCGCACACACTATATACCATAACACGATATAATAGAAATACCACAATTCCCGTTCCGAGATACTCTTCTCTTGAAAGCCGAACAATGACTGAATGCAACTGAAACGTTTTAGAAATATATAGGAAGACTCCACCGGAAACAACACGACACAGTGTTGCCATCATTTCAGTCAAAAGGGCGCGATACTCGTTTCATGACGGTGTTGCTATAAAATACAAAGCGAAAGTCATTGGCGACAACATTCATTATCATCATCCTCCTGCCCTTATTCCACTCTAAGTAGGGTCGGCACTACATGTTATAAACATGTTGTCACATGATTTGGATACGTATTTTACGAGCGGTCGCCTGCCTGACATCAACTTACCTTAGTCGTATTTTACGACACCTCGGTAAGAATGAGAGTGGTCTATTCTACTTAACCGGATACCACACGGTGGGTCAACTTACCTTAGTCACCTTTTACGACACCTCGGTAAGAAAGAGGGTGATACTATTCTATTCAGCCGGATATCATACGGCGTAATGTTTAATTTTCACCAAAAATACAAAATGACTTTCTAAACGGTCCGAATAAAGATATTCTTTGGTTTTTTGCGACAAACATTTAACTCATCTCAACTAAATCCAAGATAGTTTCCAGTGGTAACTTCTAGTCTAAATCAATGGAAATATTTGGAATAGTTTTATCGGGTGACTCGGAACACATTACAAATTCAATCTCGCCGTCGGGCGTGGAGTATTCCTCGCGATTCCGTCGTGGATAGCACTTGAATAGTTCAAAATCAGGTTTGGTGCGAAGCATAAGAGTCGTTGGAAAAAAAACTTTTTATAGTAGGTGTTATGTCTCAAATCAAATCAAAGTTAATGTATAGAACCGGCTATTCTCACGTCTTATTCTATTGGGTTAGCCCGACCGTCCAAGCAGCTGCTGTACGTAGTTCCTACCGCAATAACGTCGTGTAAAGAGCTCATGAATAAGTGCCCCGGATGGGTACGAAACTAGTCGGGCTAACCCGATAAAATAACACGTGAGTATAGCCGGTTCTATACATTAACTATGAATACTACTTACGATAGTTTAAATATAAAAATCAAATCAAAATAATCTTTATTCAAATAAGCTCTTTCAAGTGCTTTTGAATCGTCAATCAATGTGATTAATGAAGCTACAACTGGTTCGGAATGTTGCTCTTACCGAGAAGAACCCGAAAGAAACTCGGTGGTCGATCTTTTAAACATTTTCAATTTTACATTATTAAACCGCCTTTTGTATTAAATTGAAAGGATTCAAATCCAGGCATATTTATCATTCAAATAATTTTCAATTATGTAATATGCTTTACGTATAAACATATCTATTATAGTTAATTTAAATCTTTCTGAAGACTGGTCTAGTATGGATTGCGAAATTTTATCGTAGAAGCGAATACCGAGACCATCGAATGAGTAGCTAACTCTGCTGTTATGTATTTGGCTAAGTAAAATAGACCAATTCTTACCGAGTAAGTAATTGTTATTATTATTTATTATCCTCACATTATCCTATTATAGGGGATTTGCTTTCCCAATCAGACGGTGCCATTTTTCCTTTACAATAAGCATCTAATTTGAGGAGTCCTAAATGTCTTATTTCCCTTTGGACAATCGTCAACCAGGTGGTAAAAGGCACTTTTTCCTCCTTTTCCTTTTTTTCCGCGGGCCTTATTTAGTAATAATAAATTAATACCTGAACATTTAATCCAAATAATATTATAAATGCGAAAGTTTATAAGTGTGGATGTATGTTTGTTACTCTTTCACGGCGAATCCGCTGAACCGATATCGACGAAATGTAGCACAATTATTCTTATACACTGGAATAACATATAGGCTATAGAAATCCTATTAATTCTACAGGAATAGGATGACATTGGAAAGCGTCATCTATTATCGACCTATCACGCAACAGTCCACGCGAACGAAGTCGCGGGTAAAAGCTAGTATCCATCTAATGGGCAAAGGATTATGCATGGATTTTTGTTTTTTTTTTTAATTAAATTAAAAATCATTTTATAATTCGTTATTGAAATGATTTTCATTATCAGTTATTTTGTCTCTCGTGACTTGGGCCATACCTATTCAGCCAAAGTAGCGATCTGGACTAATTATACCGAGGGGACTGAAGACCAGTGGAATTTAGATTCACTATGTTTTCAAATCGACACCTACTATCTAAGAAAATAATAGTCAATTTTATTATTCATTTTCTATGCCAGATACCTTCCGAACGCCGTGTGGTATCCACATAATAAAACCACATAATAGAATAGACCACACTCATGTCTTACCGAGGTGTCGTAAAAGGCGACTAAGATAAGTCAACCCGGCGTGTGGTATCCGGCTGAGTATGAAATATGAACCTCATTTCCTACCGAGGTGTCGTAAAAGGCGACTAAGGTAAGTCTATCCGCCGTGTGGTATCCGGTTGAGTAGAATAGATCACCCTCATTTCCTACCAAGGTGTCGTAAAATACGACTAAGGTAAGTTGACGGTCGTAAAATACGTAGCCAAATCTTATGACATGCTTATAACATGTTGTGCTGACCCTACTTAGAGTGGGATTAGGACAGGAGAATGGTGATATGTCAGATGCCTTGCGAATAAGTTCTGAATAGCGATAACGCGGACCTCAAGAGCAAAAGATTCAGAGATACAGTGATTAAACTATTAATTGCATAAAACAAAAATTGATGTATATCATAGACATACGAGAGGTCATAAAAAGCTTGAGATTCCTGTGTCGCGACTCAGTAGAGTTAGCACCTCATTCGATAGTCTCGGCATTCGCTTCAAAAATAATAATCCATACTAGACCAGTCTACACAAAGACATAAGTATAATAGGGCTGACATACACATGAAGCCTTTAATCACAGAATAAAAAAGAAAAAAAAAGAAAGGTATAAATTATTAATTGTAAGAAATATGCTTATATGTAAAGAATATTACAAAATTGAAAAATATTTGTATGATTAAAACGCTTAGATTTATAAATCTTTTCAGCTTCAAACAAGAGTGCGGTTAAATAATGTAAATTGAAAATGTTTTAAAGATTGACCGCCGAGTTTCTTTCTGGTTCTTCTTGGTAAGAGCAACATTCCGAACCAGTTGTAGCTTCATTAAATGTAATTGATCCTTGAAGATTCAAAAGTACTAGTAAAAACCTTACTTAGGTTTGATTTAAACGCCACAAGACCGGACATAATGTCAATGATACCAAATCACTTATCGACTATTTTTAATTTTTTAATTGAAGTTCAAATTTCTCAGCTTCGTCTCTACCATCATATGAAATCCATGCTAAGTTACTGTCCATAAATTAATTAAGTGCTTAATCATCATATACAAAGTGATTAAGTGTTAACATGTCACATCTAAAGTGATTAAATGTCATCCATAAAGTCATTAAGTGCTAACCTGTCAACAAATAAGCGATTAAGTTATCACTTGTCAACTATGATCTAATGTTATTATGATACACTATGCTTTGAAAGAATGCACTCAGGGTGTAGCAACTTCGTTCGCGTCAAATTAAGTGTTAAAATACCCTCTAATATGTTAAATAAAATAATACACTGAATTTTATCAGTATTGGCTCAATTACTTAGCCGTAAACTCGTGAAACACAGATAGACTTTCACATTTATGTATATATAAATACTTAAATATTTAAATTTTAATGCAAGGTCATTATAGTTCAATCGGGTCTCGAATTCAGAAAACTAGGGTCAAACCTATATAAATTTTTTTTTAATTTTTTTAATTTCATTTTTTTATTTATTAAAAAAAATTACCGAACAAGGCTTGATCACCCAAATATATTATTACCCAGCTTTATATTTATAACGCCAAAAAAGGTAATAGCAAAATGACAACGTGTTAGGTATCACCGTCTACTTTAATCGGAAGGAATAGAATAAACGGCTTGCTGACGGAAACTAGTGGAAGGATATGACGTCACGACTGCATCTCATTGGATGATTGGAATGGCCGTAGTACGATCTTATTGGCTGCTAGTATCACATTAGCGATATCTTTTAGCAGTTTGTTACACTATATGACAGGCAGAAAGACAGACAGATTATCACATTTATAATGTTAGTATGAATGTTAATGTGTATTATCACAAAGTATAGGTAATAGAATATTTTTTCTCTTGAAATATATTAGCCGGTAATCTTGTATGTACATAAATTATTTCACTAAAACGACGCGTGTCTTGTGTAGATAACACTAATAAAGTACAACTGTTGTATATTTTATAGATATATATTTTGCATGAAGTCTTTGGTTTCCGTAATTAACATCGTTCGTAATTCATTATTTGTTTGTGGGCTTAGATTTCTATTACATATACTTACTTTGTATTCATTTGTATAGTAAAATCCACAATGTATTTTTGACTTGCCTTTACATAAGTTCAAATAAGCAATTAAAAATACACTTATTCATAAAGCGTATTATACTGTTGAGGACTAGGTTATTGATAGGAAACCTTGGATTTAAATTGCGACCAGCCACGCACTAGATAATATTGTAAATTTTGGTTTGCAAACAATTATAAATACATTATTATAATACTAAATTTGAAAAGAGTAACCGCCGAGTCTCTTGCTGGTTCTTCTCGGTAAGAGCATCTTTTCGAACCGTAGCTTAATTGTAATTTGACGATTCAAAAACGCTTGTAAAAGTCAATTTGAATACAAAATTATTTGAATTTGAATATTTTAATAAGTAACATTTTTAAATTATATACAAACAAAAATATTACAAAATCCAGACTTGTAACTAATATAATGTAAAACAATATCCCGCGTCGTGTCGTGTCGTGTCTGTCTGTCTGTATGTATGTCGCGATAAACTAGAAATTATGGAACAAATATTCATGGGGTTTTCACTAATAGACAAAGTGATTCATTTGGAAGATTAGAGATTTAACAAAGCAAAAATTTTAATTTGCATTTTCAAAATGGTGGTTTATAAAAGATGAGTGGACATTTGTCAACATCCTCATCTTCCTGCCCTTGTGCCACTCGACTCGACATGTTATAGACATGTTATTACATGTTTGGCTACGTATATTGTGATCGGCCGCCTTACGTCAACTAATCTTAGTCGTATTTATGACACCGAGTGGACAATTGTATATATAAGAAATAACTTAATTAAAAGTCAATTAAAACAGAAATAAAGGCAATCGAAGTTGTTTGTAAAAATACAATTACCTCCGTAACCTCTTTTTTGTCAGAAACTAATGAGCCCCCCCTCCCTGGCGCGCGCGATCTAATTAATTTCCCCACAAAGCCCTTACACGGTGTTGTTACCGAAAATACAATTAATTTCCCGCAGCCACTTGCCAAGAGCGGCTTTTACCGCGTCACGGGATGTACTTACATACCTCGGAAAACATAAAGATAATGAATGAGTACATTTTATTGTACACCATAAGATGCTGTGAAGAAAATGCATGCTTATTTACACTATTATATAAAGCTGAAGAGTTTGTTTGTTTCATTGATTGTTTGAACGCGCTAATCTCATGAACTACTGGACCGATTTGAAATATTATTTCAGTGTAAGATAGTCCATTTATCGAGGAAGGCTATAAGCTATTTAACGCGGTAATTGCTAGTATTATAAATGCCAAAGTCTATCTATAGGTGTGTTTAAACTAATGGGACACGTATAATTGACTACATAGATCTCTTACAGCCAAAAGTAAAAGTAAGTTGTAACATGTTTTTGGTAGTTTTTTACGACCAGCCGCCTGCCTGACGCCAACTTACTTAAGTCGCCTTGTACTTTGCACCTCGGAAAAAATTAGGGTGATATATGTATTCTACTTAACCGAATACCGCACGGCGGGTCAACTTACCTTAGTCGCCTTTTACGACACCTCGATAAAAAATTAGGGTGACATATTCTATTTAACCAGATACCGCACGGCGGGTCAACTTACGTTAGTCGCCTTTTACGACACCTCAGTAAAAATGAGTGTGCTATAATCTACTCAGCCGGATACTACACGGCGGGTTAACTTACCTTAGTTGCCTTTTACGACACCTCGGTAAGAAATTTGGGTTGTCTATTTTAACCATTCCGATACCACACGGCGGCCTAAAGTAAAATACAATAATTTCTAATCTAATATTTTAATAAAAAAAATATGTTCCCACCAAAAGTGACGTATAAATATCATCCAAAAAATTATAATTACGGGTTAAAGTAATGAAAGTCATACTAATTATGTTAACGACTAAAAGTAATAATTTTGGTAGAGGGTAGTTTCTAAATCTCCTCCCTAAATTTACTCACTTCGTTTTCTACTGAGGAGGAGAACGGACGTGCCTGCGGTGCGTAAGCCAATACTACGCCATTAGGCGGAAAATTTGAACAGTACAGAAACCAAGACATTTTTTGTATTACTGTCTTACATTAATATTATCAGAATATATTTATTTTATCAGTAGTGTTGACATTTTATTATTTCAATACGTGATGTAAGCACGTAACTCACAGCAACTGTTCAAATAATATGTTGCTTTTGTAAAATGCTCACAGGCTCGAACAAGATCACTATTAATATAATCGAATTTTATTATATTTTAATTAGCATATTTCATAAATTTCACTAAATTATTATACCGGAAAAGAGACCCATGTCTCTTTTTATATTTTGGAGCTTAGACCCAGCACGCCATACAGATTTGTAGGTTACACTTATGTCTAAATATATTGTAAATTGTACTTTCATTATCATCATCATCATTTCCCACTTAACCGAAGCATTGCATCGCAAATTGCTTTGTGATTTAGTCGTGAAATCTATCTCCTGATGTTGCTTCGGTTACGGAGCGAAACCATTGTTGAGATTGTGGTGGTGAATGTGTGCAATGCTCGTGTATTGGTACTCTGAATGTAACAGGTATAAGAACAGATAGTACATTCTACATTTAGCATTACATATATTTTCTTTTATCGCAGCTTAAAGCATAAAAACATTTTCATTACTTTTGTATTATAGACCTCCGTAACGTAACGTCTAATTCTATAAATTATGCAATATTCAAAAACAAGCTTCACAGTATGGCATGGCAACTCGGTAAGAAATGAGGGTGGTCTAATCAACTCAACCGGATACCACACAATGGGTCAACTTACGTTAGTCGCCTTTTACGACACCTTGGTAAGAAATGAGAGTGGTCTATTCAACTCTACCGGATACCACACGACGGGTCAACTGATCTTAGTCTCCTTTTACAGCACCTCGGTAAGAAAGAGGATGGTCTATTCTACTCACCCGGATACCATACGACGGGTAATTTTATCTTAAATGTTTTTTACGACACTTCGGTAAGAAATGAGGGTGGTCTATTCAACTTAACCGGATACCACACGACGGGTCATTTTACTTTAATCGCCATTTACGATACTTCGGTAAGAAATGAGGATGTTCTATTCTACTCAACCGAATGCCACACAGCGGGTCGACTTACTTTAGTCTCCTTTTACGACACCTTGGTAAGAAAGAAGGTGGTCTTTTCTACTAAACCGGGTACTACACGGCATACTTATGCATTTATTATCGGTATATATCACTTGCACCTCTACAATATCAGTTTTCAGACATTTTCAATGGATCCGAGCGCCATTTTTATTCAATCATGGCCACCTTTCAATGCGAGCGAGTCACACGTGACTCGAGTGCTGGATGAGTTTAACTGCCCTCCACATTATTGGCTACGTGCTGGCCATGACGAGGTTTTTTTATTGTTTAATAGGCGAGCATGCAATCATGTCTGATGTCAATTGCGAAGCCAAGTAAAGGCCTTGTGCCAAAAAATAAACAGGACCCCAACTAAACTATTTAAAATTGTTTCTATTATTGATATTAAGTAAAAAAATAAGTAACGCGTAAAATAAGCAGCGTGACCCTGTACAAGGGTCGAAGAGGAGCTATGTCCACACGTTCTCTTCATCTAAGTGAAGCAAATGTAGGAATACCTACTCCCTTACACTTCTCTCTCAGGGAATCACGTGGACTTAAATTGTAGATGCCACGTGTTATTTCTACTCAGCGTTTGCCGCTTTCCCAGACTCCATACGACACCGGAGGTGTAGTTTTCCAGCCTGGGAAAGACACTTCGTGGAACGTCGCCTTTACCCAACCTAACATCGGTCGGAACGGACGCTAGCATTTAAATATAATATTAATTACATATATAATCTACATATTAGTACTTATACAGTTTAAGATAATTTTTGTTAATATATAACTCAATAAAGAAAGTTATTAAAACAAACTGAATTTGTTTCCGACAGTCGCCCCCTAATATATAATTCACGTATGGCTCTTTTTGTAGTACAAAAATTTTGATATTATTCACACATTTACCCCATAGCAATATTCCATAAGACATGATGCTACCGTACCGTTCAGTAGTCGTCTTTCGAGTTTATCGCTAACACCTAGACAGACAGACGTGACAAAGGACTTTGTGTTATAATATTGATAGCAACACGTTAACTTTAATCACGAGGGCAGTAACAATAAAATTATAGACAAAATACGTGCCAAGCGCCGTGCAGCTGTTCGATAACAGAAACATACTTTAAAATGAGTAATTGTTTACTTTACTTTATACGAATTTAATGAAAACAATGTAAGCCACATTGTTTTATGGCCTGTTTGCGTCACAGAATACAGACTTTATTTTATTTTTTGTAATTAAATTTAAGAGACAATAATATTTCTTATAACAGAAACAAATCAAAAATCGATAATTTAATACATCCTTAATATTTAAATGAGGTAATATTGTATGTATGTATATAAATAAACTGAATTTCAAGAAATCGTTGGAGCCGCTTCCGAGATTCCGAATATATATGTACTAATATATAAAGCTAAAGAGTTTGTTTGTTTGATTGATTGTTTGAACGCGGTAATCTCAGGAACTACTGAACCGATTTGAAAAATTCTCAGAGTTTAAGATAGTCTATTTATCGAGACTATAGGATACAACATAACATCACGTTAAGATGAATAGGAGAGGAGCAGCAACACAAAATATTGCGAAAACGGCAAAATTACAAGCTTTTGCGTGTACTCAGTAAACAGTAAAAGTTATTCAAAAATTATGTATTACAAAATTAATTTATAGAATTAGGCGTTACTTTGCGGAGATCCATAATACAAAAGTAATAATAAAATTATTTTGCTATAATCCGCGATGAAGTAAAATAGAAAATATATATAATGCTAAATGTAGAGTGGACAATCGGTTATCATACCTGATACATGCAGGATTCGTAAAAAACACATGCACAAACCTCCACCACCGCCACCACGATACACAAGCACTATATACGTTCACATAGGAGATAGACTCCACTACCAAAATCGCAAAATCGCTTTGCAATTTTGGTCTCCTGATGATGCTTCGGTTGCGGGGCGAAACGATTGTTGAGTTTGTGATAGTGATCGTATATAGCGCTTGTGTATCGTAGTGGCGGTGGTGGAGGTTTGTGCATGTGTTTTTTACGAATCCTGCATGTATCAGGTGTGATAACCGATTGTCCACTCTACATTTAGCATTATATATATTTTTTATTTTACTTCATCGCGGATTATAGCAAAATAATTTTATTATTACTTTTGTATTACAAAATTGGTTCCCCTAAAAGTTCTAAATAAAAGCCAGCGACAGCATATGTCTAGCTTTTAAGGTTAACCCACTTTAACCATTTTTATGGTTATCAAAATACTATATTAGGGTTTTAAACTTTTCACGCGGGCGAAGCCGCTGGCGATGGCTAGTTATATGATAACTGGCTACACTTATTAATAGCAAAAACACTTGTAAACGTAGTCACGGGTAATTAGTATATAATATTTCAATAAAATGTATTTAATTTTATAACCGCACGCCTTTTGTTCGCGTTATAGTTTTCTTTTGTCTTTATGTAAAGTTAAACACATATTTTTTTACATGCGCAAATAATAATTGATATAAATTGAATTTATTGATTCCAACACTGTTTTGTAACTGTACACTACACACTGGAGGGTGTGTAGGTTTGCTCCACGATGAAAATTCTAATAGGTAAGATATGCGAAATTTCTTTTAAATACATTTTTGATTGAAATTGGATGACCTATTGCATTCTCCTGCCCTTATCTCTAAGTGTGGTTTGCACAACATGTTTAAATCACATGATTTGGCTAGGTGTTTTACGACCGGCCTGCCTGACGTCAACTTATCTTAGTCGCCTTTAAGACAGAGGGTGGTCTATTCGGCTCAGTCGGTACCGCACGGCGGTTCAATTTACCTCAGTCGCCTTTTACGACACCTAGATAAAAAAGAAGGTGGTCTATTCTACTCAGCCGAATACCACACGTCGAGTCAACTTAACTTAGTGCCTTTTACGACACCGAGATAAGAGAAGGGGGTTGACTATTCTACTCAGCCGGATACCATATGGCGGGTCATCTTACCTTAGTTGCCTTTTATGACACCTTGGTAAGAAAAGGGGGTGGTCTATTGTTCTCAGCCGGATATCACACGGTGGGTCAACTTACCTTAGTCATCTTTTACGATACCTCGATAAGAAAAGAGGGTGATCTATTTTACTCAGCAGAATACCTCACGACGGTTCAACATACCTTAGTCGCCTTTTATGACACCTTTGTAAGAAATGAAGGTGGTCTATTCTATTCAACCGGACACCACATGGTAGGTCAACTCGCTAGGCATTTTAACACTAAAGTTGAGGTGAATGAAAAAAACTATTAATTAATAAATAAAGTTGTAACTCTTTTACAGGATCACTAGTGGTCATCGCGTTTTGTTTTTCACCGAGCTATAGCTGTGTATGTCCTAGAATCTATAAGCCAGTTTGCGGCTCCAACAACGTGACTTACGGTAATGAATGCGAATTCAAATGCGCCAGAGATGAACGAATGAAGTCCAATGAACTAATTGTTATAGACTATCAAGGGAGATGCAGAGAATCTTGTGTCTGTGCAGATGACTATAAGCCAGTTTGTGGCAGCGATCGTAAAACTTATTCTAATAAATGTAATTTTGACTGCAAGAATAAAGAACTTGAAAACGATAATAAACCAAAGTTAAAGCTATTATATAACTGTGAATGCTCTTCTTGTGTCTGTACCGGCGAATATAAACCAGAGTGCGGAAGAGATGGCATAACTTATTCCAATCCATGTGAACTGGAATGCGAAAATAAAAAGAGATTGGAAAATGGGCAACCCGCTCTGTATAAAAATTATGATGGTGTATGTCTAGAACCTTGTACTTGCACGCTCGACTATACTCCAGTTTGTGGAGAAGATGGTAAGACTTACAGCAATAAATGCCAGCTTGATTGTGACAACGAAGTACGAAAGCGTAAAGGAGAGAAACCTGTTGGCGTTAGAAGCCAAGGCCAATGTCCTAAATTATGCCCCTGCACTAAAGAATATAACCCATTATGCGGCAGTGACGGTAAAACATATTCGAACCCATGCTTACTGCGTTGTGAAAATATCAAAAGGACTGATAACGGCCAGCAAAATATTACAATAATAAGTAATGGAAAATGTCCAGAATCTTGCATATGTCCTCAAATTTATAAGCCAGTCTGTGGTAGTGATGGAAAAACCTATTCTAATATATGTGAGCTGGAATGTGAGATTAAAAAACAATCAAACAACGGACAATCAACATTATGTAAAAATTACGACGGTGAATGTCTTCCACCATGTATTTGCACATTGATTTATGCTCCAGTCTGCGGTGAAGATGGCCAAACTTATGGCAGTAAATGCCAACTGGAATGCAAGAACAAGGAACGAGAGCGTAAAGGAGAAAAAATTGTTAGTGTTGCCAGTGAAGGCAAATGTCCAGAGCCTTGCATATGTCCTCAAATTTATAAGCCAGTCTGTGGTAGTGATGGGAAAACCTATTCTAATCAATGTGAGCTGGAATGTGAGATTAAAAAACAATCAAACAACGGTCAATCAGCATTATGTAAAAATTACGACGGTGAATGTCTTCCACCGTGTATTTGCACATTGATTTATGCTCCAGTCTGTGGTGAAGATGGCCAAACTTATGGCAACAAATGCCAACTGGAATGCAAGAACAAAGAACGAGAGCGTAAAGGAGAAAAAATTGTTAGTGTTGCCAGTGAAGGCAAATGTCCAGAGCCCTGCATATGTCCTAAAATTTATAAACCTGTCTGTGGTAGCGATGGAAAAACCTATTCTAATCAATGCGAGCTGGAATGTGAGATTAAAAAACAATCAAGCAACGGTCAATCATCATTAAGTAAAAAGTATGACGGTAAATGTCTTCCCCCATGCATTTGCCCATTCATTTATGCTCCAGTCTGCGGTGAAGATGGCCAAACTTATGGCAGTAAATGCCAACTGGAATGCAAGAACAAAGAACGAGAGCGTAAAGGAGAAAAAATTGTTAGTGTTGCCAGTGAAGGCAAATGTCCAGAGCCTTGCATATGTCCTCAAATTTATAAGCCAGTCTGTGGTAGCGATGGAAAAACCTATTCTAATCAATGCGAGCTGGAATGTGAGATTAAAAAACAATCAAGCAACGGTCAATCAACATTATGTAAAAATTACGACGGTGAATGTCTTCCACCGTGTATTTGCACATTTATTTATGCTCCAGTCTGCGGTGAAGATGGCCAAACTTATGGCAATAAATGCCAACTGGAATGCAAGAACAAAGAACGAGAGCGTAAAGGAGAAAAAATTGTTAGTGTTGCCAGTGAAGGCAAATGTCCAGAGCCTTGCATATGTCCTAAAATTTATAAACCTGTCTGTGGTAGCGATGGAAAAACCTATTCTAATCAATGCGAGCTGGAATGTGAGATTAAAAAACAATCAAGCAACGGTCAATCATCATTAAGTAAAAATTACGACGGTAAATGTCTTCCCCCATGCATTTGTCCATTCATTTATGCTCCAGTCTGCGGTGAAGATGGCCGAACTTATGGCAGTAAATGCCAACTGGAATGCAAGAACAAGGAACGAGAGCGTAAAGGAGAAAAAATTGTTAGTGTTGCCAGTGAAGGCAAATGTCCAGAGCCTTGCATATGTCCTCAAATTTATAAGCCAGTCTGTGGTAGCGATGGAAAAACCTATTCTAATCAATGCGAGCTGGAATGTGAGATTAAAAAACAATCAAGCAACGGTCAATCAACATTATGTAAAAATTACGACGGTGAATGTCTTCCACCGTGTATTTGCACATTTATTTATGCTCCAGTCTGCGGTGAAGATGGCCAAACTTATGGCAATAAATGCCAACTGGAATGCAAGAACAAAGAACGAGAGCGTAAAGGAGAAAAAATTGTTAGTGTTGCCAGTGAAGGCAAATGTCCAGAGCCTTGCATATGTCCTAAAATTTATAAACCTGTCTGTGGTAGCGATGGAAAAACCTATTCTAATCAATGCGAGCTGGAATGTGAGATTAAAAAACAATCAAGCAACGGTCAATTATCATTAAGTAAAAATTACGACGGTAAATGTCTTCCCCCATGCATTTGTCCATTCATTTATGCTCCAGTCTGCGGTGAAGATGGCCGAACTTATGGCAGTAAATGCCAACTGGAATGCAAGAACAAGGAACGAGAGCGTAAAGGAGAAAAAATTGTTAGTGTTGCCAGTGAAGGCAAATGTCCAGAGCCTTGCATATGTCCTAAAATTTATAAGCCAGTCTGTGGTAGTGATGGGAAAACCTATTCTAATCAATGTGAGCTGGAATGTGAGATTAAAAAACAATCAAACAACGGTCAATCAGCATTATGTAAAAATTACGACGGTGAATGTCTTCCACCGTGTATTTGCACATTGATTTATGCTCCAGTCTGTGGTGAAGATGGCCAAACTTATGGCAGTAAATGCCAACTGGAATGCAAGAACAAGGAACGAGAGCGTAAAGGAGAAAAAATTGTTAGTGTTGCCAGTGAAGGCAAATGTCCAGAGCCTTGCATATGTCCTCAAATTTATAAGCCAGTCTGTGGTAGCGATGGAAAAACCTATTCTAATCAATGCGAGCTGGAATGTGAGATTAAAAAACAATCAAGCAACGGTCAATCAACATTATGTAAAAATTACGACGGTGAATGTCTTCCACCGTGTATTTGCACATTTATTTATGCTCCAGTCTGCGGTGAAGATGGCCAAACTTATGGCAATAAATGCCAACTGGAATGCAAGAACAAGGAACGAGAGCGTAAAGGAGAAAAAATTGTTAGTGTTGCCAGTGAAGGCAAATGTCCAGAGCCCTGCATATGTCCTAAAATTTATAAACCTGTCTGTGGTAGCGATGGAAAAACCTATTCTAATCAATGTGAGCTGGAATGTGAGATTAAAAAACAATCGAGCAACGGTCAATCATCATTGAGTAAAAAATATGACGGTAAATGTCTTCCACCATGCATTTGTCCATTCATTTATGCTCCAGTCTGCGGTGAAGATGGCCAAACTTATGGCAGTAAATGCCAACTGGAATGCAAGAACAAAGAACGAGAGCGTAAAGGAGAAAAAATTGTTAGTGTTGCCAGTGAAGGCAAATGTCCAGAATCATGTGCATGTACGGCAAATTATAAGCCAGTTTGTGGTAGTGATGGAAAAACCTATTCTAATGAATGTGAGCTGGAATGTGAGATTAAAAAACAATCAAGCAACGGTCAATCATCATTGAGTAAAAAGTATGACGGTAAATGTCTTCCACAATGTATTTGCACAATGATTTATGCTCCAGTCTGTGGTGAAGATGGCCAAACTTATGGCAATAAATGCCAACTCGACTGCCAGAACAAGGAACGGGAGCGTAAAGGAGAAAAAATTGTTAATGTTGCAAGTGAAGGTGAATGTTCCGAATTTTGTCTTTTAATTTATGATCCAGTATGTGGTTCAAATAACGTCACATATTCTTCTGAATGTTTCCTCAATAGGGCGAGCAAAGAAAACGTAAACAAAAATCTACCTCCTATAAACATCAAAAAACGAGGTGCATGTGACGCCGTATGTCTCTGTCCAGATGTCTATCAACCAGTATGTTGTAGTGATGGTAACACTTACGCCAGCGCTTGCCATTTAGGATGTATTAACAGAGAACGACAAAAATATAATTTACCCTGTATTAAAATAAAACACCGAGGAGACTGCTCTGGATCATGCTTTTGCTCAGATGTATGTCTTCCTGTCTGTGGAAGTGATGGAAGAAGTTACATAAACGAGTGCAAGCTAATCTGTGAAAACAAACATCGAGAACACAATATCACTGTTGTTAGTAAGGGAAAATGTGACGACTCTTGCATTTGTTTAGATGATTACAATCCTGTCTGTGGAAGCGATGGTAAAACGTACTCAAACGAATGTCAATTTAAATGTGAAAATAAGAAAAGATTGAAGAACCGAGAACCTCTTGTGGAATTAGTCAACGAAGGCGAATGTAACAACAGCGAAATCTGTCCTTTATATTACGCTCCAGTATGTGGCACAAATGATGTGACATATTCAAATGAGTGCTTTCTCAGTGTAGCAAGCAAGGAAAATGTTGATCGAAATCTTACATCAATTAAAATTAAGAGTCAAGGTGTGTGTCCTGATCAGCCATGTTTTTGCCTAGACGTTTATGAACCTGTCTGTGGCAGTGATGGTCAAACTTATAGCAATGAATGTGACCTGAAATGCAAAAATAAAAATAGAATACATAATGGACAGCCACCAGTAACCATAACAACTGAAGACGAATGTCCAGAAAAATGTATTTGTTTGTCATTAATTTACAAACCGGTTTGTGGCACAGATGGTGTAACTTATTCTAACGAATGCTTACTTAATTGCGCCAGTAGAGAAAATGAAACACCCATCTTAAAAGCAAGTGAAGGAGATTGTCCAGGTCTTTGCACAACTGAGTATAAACCGGTTTGTGGAAGCGATGGTGTAACATATTCTAATCAGTGTTCACTAGATTCCAAAAAAAGAGAACTAGTTCAAAATGACCAACCTGCAATTGAGGTGATAAGTCAAGGGGAATGCGAGGATGGGTGCTTCTGCCCACTGTACGTTGACCCGGTATGTGGTAGCAATGGTCAAAGCTACTCAAATGAATGTTTCATGGCTTGTGAAAGCAAAACCCTAGAACGTGCAGGTCTATCGCCTTTAGAAGTGATTTATAAAGGAAATTGTAAAGAAAGTTGTGACTGTTACAATTCAATAATTCCCGTCTGCGGAACAGACAACAAATCTTACGGAAATATTTGCTTCTTACAGTGCGCAAACATAAACAAGGCACCAAACATGACAGAGATATCCCTTCAGCACAATGGAGCTTGTCAAAAATGTACCTGTCCGGCAAATTACAAACCTGTGTGTGGCAGTGACGGCAACACATACGACAACATTTGTTTCTTGGAGTGTGAAAGTAATAGATTGAAGAAGTCAAATGGATCGGCTCTAAGTGTGATGCACAACGGTCAATGTTCTTATATATGCCCCTACATTTTTGATCCGTTGTGTGCGAGTGACAAAAATACTTATGACAACGAATGCCTCTTGTGTTGGGAGAATAAAGTACGGTGGTTAGAAGGGAAAAAACCCCTTACAGTACTTTACAAAGGAAAATGTAAGAAGTTCGATTACAACTGTGACGAGTGCCCGTATTCTTATAGTCCAGTTTGTGGCGATGACGGTGAAACTTACTGGAACCTATGTTATTTGATCTGCAATGACCAATGTCTACGTGACCAGGGAGGATCTGTGGAGTTTGTTAAGGAGGGGTGTTGTTAAATTCCAAATTCACTAAACGATAAAACTATAAATACTATTTACCACCAAGAAAAATATTGTAAAGAATCGGCTTAAAGGCGATATCATGATCGTCAACTTTAGAAGCTAGAGTTTTGAAAGTATCTAAATGTTTTTAATAATACGTAGAAACTAAAAACAATGTTGTTCCGAAACAATTCCAAGCATTTTCAAAATAAAGAAAACAGTTGACAAATTTTTAAGTAACTGATTTTTTTAAGGCGCCTCATAGCATTTTTTTTAATTGTTCTAATTGAAATTATTTATTTAGATGTCAATTGGCTTACATGTTAGTTTCAGGACGTTATTTTAACTATTAATTTAATGTGTATAAATTGTAAAAGGATGTCGTTAATAAATACTTAGAGGATTTATCATAATGGCTATTTTTTGCAAGGTAACATTTTGTTGTTTTACCATGAATCGGCTTTTCTAACTTTGCTTTGAAACATGATCTGCCGTCTGCAAGTTAAGTTATTTCTCTTATTCTCTATTTATTGACGGATTCAACAACCTAAAGACCTTACCGACCTACTTAAGTCCATCACACGTTTTGTACTTAAAAACCTATATCGGTTACTCACCCCAACAGCATTTTTGAGACCCATAGTAAATGACAAAATTTCGGATCCATGTGTCATCAAAACTGGAAACGTAAAGTTATATACTGCTAATCTTCATTCTCATGCCCTTATCCCACTCTAAGTGGCATCAGCACAACATGTTTTAAAAATTCTGTCACATGTTTTGGCTAAGTATTTTACGGCCGGCCGCCTACCTGACGTCAACTTATCTTAATCGAATTTTACGACACCTCGGTAAGAAAGAGGGTGGTCTATCCTACTCAGTCAGATACCAAACGGTCGGTAAGAAATGAGGGTTGTATATTCTATTCAGCCGGATACCACACGGCTTCGGTAGTGACATAATTTTTTTATACAGGTGAAATAAACGTACAATAGGTCACGTACTAATGTAATAAAACAAAAAAAATGTATTAGTCGATTATACATAAAAATAATGAAGATTGTTATGTTAAATT
The DNA here is from genome assembly GCA_029227775.1 of Morpho helenor. Taxonomy (NCBI): domain Eukaryota; kingdom Metazoa; phylum Arthropoda; class Insecta; order Lepidoptera; family Nymphalidae; genus Morpho; species Morpho helenor. Next base: position 17,860,662 of record JARGCU010000028.1, on the reverse strand, counting down.
GTTACGTGTTAATATAATTTTGCATAAACTTTATATATATTTTCTGTTGAATTTTGAATAAAATTTATTTTATCATTTTTACTTTTTATTTCTGAATCCATTTTATTTACATCAATTTATCCACCATTCCATCCATTATTACATTCCATCATTTATTACAAAATCATACTAATGAAAATCCAAATCTGCCGCCGCATCTGCCTATTCGTGTAATAAAAAACTGCTGTATGAATTTTCATGCAGTTTTCTTAACATGAATTTTCATGTTAGTTTCTAAACAGAGGGATTTATAAAAAAGTCTAAGTTGTAAAATAATAATTAAAAATTGTTTATTTCCATAACAGCTTAGGCTCTTACACCTAGGTTTTTGAAATCTGCTGGTAAATATATAAATACTTGTGTTAGATGATCTCGCTCTTCTATAACATAAATGTACAATATATAGTGTAATAGCATATTTAAAAATTAATATTAACAAAAATAGAAAAACAAAAAAAAAGTCTAATGGTTGTATATGTATGTGTAGTTGTGAAAAACCGTGTGTATGTGTGTGTGATATGTAGGTTCTATGCTAGTTTTATATGTATAATTTCTTAAGGTTATATTTATTATATTATTTTATAAGGTTTATGTTATTATTAGTTGAATGACAACCAACGTTGTAAATTTCGCAAAAAGACAAACCTGGGAAAGTCCGGCCGTAACGCTGCTTACATTATTTGTAAAGCAAAATAACGGCCTATTATACCCACTGCTAGGCATGAGTTTCTTCTCTCCGTTTTTGGAGATAAAGGTTGGAGCTAAAGCTCACCACGTTGCCTAAATACGGGTTGGTAGGTCACACATATCCCCTGAATTCTCTAGAGATATAAAGGTTTCCTCAAGTTTTCCTTCAACAAAAAGCGTTTGATAAATTGCAATTACCAATTAAACATAAGTTTAACTGAAAACGCAACCCGGGTTTTGAAACCGTGAACCTCTCGAAAGATTCGCACGGTCTTGCCGGTATTTTATCACAAATATTAAATTCAATTTGTCCAAATTAAAATTCTTGAGATATAACAAACCGTTTCGATTATTATTCAATTCTACATTTATCTTATAAGGTAAGCTTATATCCATTGTAACTTCAAATAATGGTCGCTTAGAAAGCGGTAAAAGTGCCTGATAAAGCTCATTTGAATCAAAAAAAATTTGATTTGATTTAACAGTTAACCTAGTACCTTGAACAATACTGCTGCGTTAGCCCGTTCCTTTAGTATCAATTCGAAAAAAAAATAACAAACAATGTTAACGTGCGATAAACACAAGTTGCCTAACAAGTCAATAAAACTTGTCAAATTTTTTATCATATCTAACGAAATAGCGCCCCAGAAAGTTTATGGCATTATTAATTTATAACGAATACGTAACGAATACTTATCCGTGAGCTCTACTTTTAGTCTGAATCTACTTGCCAAATATATGTATAATGTTTTTTTTTATTGTCTTATGCTGTTAGCCCTAATGGCTTTGACAACGTCACCGGATTTTTAATTTACTTTGCTGTTAGTTTTAATGGCTTTGACAGCATCACTTGTCTTACAGGCGAGTTCAGAAGCTTTGCCGGGTAAAATTGGTAAGAGCAAGTCCATTGACGCACTCGCAACTCCCTGAGAGCGCCGCCTTAAGGGTGTCTCCTGCGACAGCGAACCACGGCTTAAAGCGGCGCGTTTTGAGGAATTGTATCTGACCATTAGCTTTGAAGAAGCTTTAGCTTGAAACGAGCAACCTGGGACCTCATCTTCGCCGGGGAAGACGCTATGTGTGTATGTGTTGTGTGTAGATCTCGTTTGATGCTGTTATAGTATTGTCGGGGTCGTTAAGGACGCTCTTAGGGCGCCTGTAATATCTGTTAGGGGTTATAATGTAATAGATGAGCCCGCGATAGTACTCGCGGCGAAAAGGTAGTTAATAGACATGAAAAGTAAGATAAATATTGGTTGATTAAAGACGAAAATCGTATCTTACAAAAGTACTACAGACATACTTTGCTCAAGCCAAATATATAGTTGCAAGACTAATTTAGCGATATGCTAATTCTTTTCCATAATTACTCGCTATCTGTGGTAAGTATATTCAGTGTATAAAACGTTCCAAAGCAAATGGATTCCAACAGCCGTCCAAACATTTTGGCAAAATGCAAAAACTATCTTTGCGTGAGTATTATTTTTGATTTTTCATTGGAGGTTTCATCTTGCGAAATCCTTTCCGGTAACTAGCAAAATAACCGTCGTACCAAAGTTAACCAAACCTGAATAATTTTAGTGAATCTTTTATGAGCTTAAGTCAAAAATACTCTCTTTTACATCCCTTTTTTTACATGAGGAAACCCTTTATGGGTACTGCTATTCGCGACGGGCAGTATTGCAGTTATGTCGCACTCTTACCGGCTAAAACCTCACAGGAATACTGCACACATCACGTCTGCACCCTCGTCGACAGTAGCCGCTCTTTACAGCTGCACCATGTGGGGCCTATTAGACAAGGCCTCTTACAATCACAAGCGATGCATCGGGAACACCTTATGCATCTTCCGGCTCGAGGGACTTTGCTCCAGCTAGAGCACCGAATCCCCACTCCAGGCACTAGGAGATCCCGTTTAGGGTGGCCTACGGTTATGGGCGAGCCTTTTCCATCCCCTTCTGTTACGATGGATTGTTAGACGTGGACTCACGTAGGGTACGTTAGTCCACTTCCACCGCTTCCTTTTGTGAAATTATCTCTTCACAGAAGGTGACTATCGCTCTCCATGCTTTTCCGATGAACACCATGGAAAAAAGATTCTCTTTTACTTTCTTAGTAGAGCATGCATGTATGTAAAGACAATATATTTTCCGGAATAAAAATATAATGGATTTTAAAAAACACAAAAACAAAGCAGAAACCGCCGTAAGCTCACATCTCCTGTTTTATGCTTCACAAGTACGTTAATGGTTTGGTTGGTTTTGGTACACGATTGTATAATAAAATTAACATTTAATTTTAACTCTATTATGACAGAAATTTAAAATAACTATTCAAAGGAGATTGATTAAAAAAGTATTACCCAAATGATAAAATGCACTAAAGACTTATGTTCAGTACATTCCTATCGGTTAAATGAATAGAAAATATAAATTGATTTTGTTTTTGTTGTAGTTGTACTAACAGTACTAACACTATTACAAGCGCCTACAACGAGATGCAACTATGCTGTCGAGGAGACAACACCGACGTACATTAAACCAACAATATGCCCTTGCCAGTACAACTACTTGCCAGTCTGCGGCAGTAACGGTATCACGTACACCAACCAATGTCTACTGGATTGCTCCAGCAACATCGAGGGCAAGAAGGATCAGCCGCCCGTCACCACAGTCGACGACAGCAAGTGTACCAGATGCGTCTGCCAGCAAATAGATCTACCGGTGTGCACCTTAGACGGGCTGACGTACCCCAACGAGTGCGAGCTATCCTGTGAAAATATTAAACGCATCCGAGAGAAACAGCCATTAGTATACCTCGCTTACAGAACTCCTTGCCTCGGACCACCCTGCGGTTGCTCGAATGTCGCATCACCAGTGTGCGGCACTGACAATGTTCTATACAGAAATTTATGCGTTCTCGGCTGCGCTAACATCAATGCTCAGGCGAGGGGCCTAAAAGCGATCGAACTCAAGAACGTTGGCGCATGTCTAGACGGATGCCTGTGTCCAGATATAGACGAACCGGTCTGCGGAAGTGACGGCCAGAAATATGACAATGCTTGTCATCTAGCATGCAGAAATAGCAAGATATACGGCTCAGCCGATTCACCAGCCACGGTAACACCTAACAAAGTGTGCCTTGCATGCCCTTGTGAAAAGACATTCAATCCCGTTTGCGGAAGCGACGGACAACTCAAGCCGCGAACGTTCCCTAATATTTGCGAACTAAATTGCGAGGGTAGACGCACGAACAATCCCTACTTAAAAGTAATCGCTGATGGAGTATGTCCTAAATGTTTCTGCGAGGATGTCAATAATCCTGTTTGTGGGACTGATCGAAAGACGTATAAAAACGAATGCGATCTCAGATGCTCTAATTATTACCGTAAAGATGGTGTACTAATTAGCATTTTTCACTCTGGGGCATGCGAGGAAGAGAATTGCGATTGCAAACAGTGTCCCGAGGAGTACTCGCCGATGTGTGGAGACAACAAAGTAACATATTGGAACCTGTGTTGGTTAAATTGCAACAGTAACTGCAGGCAGGGGGGAGGCCTTTCAGCGATTGGCCTAGCCGCTAGAGGCTGGTGTTATATGTGATGACTCTATCTTTGAATAACGTTTTTTAACTTTAACTAAATATTGCTACAGTCCTCGACATTCATGGAAACAACAATATTTAATTCGCCATTATTCAATAAATAGAACACTTATGTCAATAATCTTTTGAATAATAACCCGTACGATTATTTTAAACATAATAGCATGAATGACGTCTGATATATTATACAAAATAGAGTACATAACAAAGTGTTTCGTGTAAAGAGTCAACATTAATTTTAATAATTCAAGTTAAGTAATTAAAAAAATAATATTAAGAAGAATAAATTAATAAAAAGAATTGATTCATTATTGTTATTTTTTCCATATATTGGCAGCAGCATAGCTGTGTGGTATCCAGCTGAGTAGAATAGACCATCCTCATTTCTTAGCGAGGTGTCGTAAAAGGCGACTAAGGTAAGTTGACTCGCCGTGTGGTATCCGGCTGAGGAAAATATACCACCCCCATTTATTAGCGAGGTGTCGTAAAAGTCGGCTTAACTAAGTTAACCCGCTGTGTGGTATCCAGCTAAGTATAATAAAACACCCTCATTTCTTATCGAGGTTTTGTAAAAGGCGACTTGCTGACGTCCGATTGTGCTGAAATTTTAAATACTGGTCCAGTCCCGATGACAATGCATGTTTATGATGAGCATGACCCGATGCTGCCAGGATTGGCTCCAGACGAGGGAACTGCTCAACGGGTAACAGTGAGGACATGATATTTTATTAAAAGCTCTTTTAAGTTTACTTGGTTGTTTAAGACTAGCTGTGCAAGCAGCTTCGCCCGCATGGAAATCAGTCTGTTACAATTTTTTCCCGAATTGAAATTCTAAACATAAAAGTAGTAACTCACGATAAGTGAGTTAATTATAAGATATTTTTTAATAACTTTCACCGTTTACTTTTAAATTTTTCCGTTTTTCCAAAAAAATTTATAGCCGCTGCTCTCTTATTCATCTTGGCGTGATTTTATATTCTACAACCTTCCTCGATAAATACTTTTAGTGTAAGATAGTCCATCTTACACTGAAAGTATTTTTCAAATCGGTCCAGTAGTTCCTGCGATTAGCGCGTTCACACAAACAAACTGTTCAGCGTTATATATTAGTATAAATTATTCTTGGGTGTAATAGAACGAGCTGTGACACAGGAGAAAAAGAAGATCTTTAATTGCCTTTCACAATACACTTATGATCAAGTATAAAAGCTAATAATAAGCTGAAAATCTGTAGTTAAAAAGTAAGGATTTCCTAGTCTGTTGCAGAACTTAACAACCAATATCAATAAATCTACTGTACCGAATCCAGCGTACGGTAAAAAGATAAGATGTTATGTTAATCAATAGGTTTTATCAGTCAGGTTTTACTTGGTTGTACTCCCCTATATTAAAAGGTCAAAATACAATAAAATAGTTATACATTCTACTGAAATTACCAATAAATCAGGTATTTAAGATGTTATAGTCTGCCTATACAGTTTACCCTCTCCCGAAAAAGAAACTTATTAACTATACTGAAATAGCGCCTGGAAAACAAGTATAGCAATCAATAAAAAATGCGTATTGTAATAAAATTGTTTGAAGACTGAATGTATCTCAATTATTTCCATAAAATACATCATTCTCTAGTGGAAATGGTTCGGATTGTATCTAACAATCTTAATTAATCCATATAATGTTCCTTCAAAGTAATAAAGCGATATCATGATTTGTCAATAAACTGACCAACTTTTATTGGTCTAAGTCACGACAGCACTGATTCCGTACTTTAATGTTTATTTTTTCTATTTTCTTATTACATAACCTGCCGTGTGGTATCCGACTGAGTAGAATAGACCACTCTCATTTCTTACCAGGGTATAAAGTACGACTAAGGTAAGTTGACGTCAGGTTGGCGGTCGGTCGTAAAATATCTAGCCAAATCATATAACAACATATTTATAGCACGTTGTCCCGTCTCCACTTAGAGTGGGATAAAGGCACGAGGATTATGACAATTAATTTATAGAATTAGGCGTTACTTTGCGGAGGTCCATAATACATAAGTAATGAGAATATTATTTAGCTATAATCCACGATTATCGCAAAGTCAAAATACAAAATCGCTTTGCGATTTTGTCGTGGAGTCTATCTCCTGACGATGCTTCGGTTACGGGGCGAAACAATTGTTGAGAGTGGTGGTAAATGTGTGCAGTGCTTGTGTATTGTTGTGTCATCGGTGTCGGGTAGTGCATGATTTCTTACAAATTCTGCATGTATCAGGTATGAGAACGAATAGTACACTCTACATTTAGCATTACATATATTTTCTTTTATCGCGGATTATAGCAAAATAATATTCTCATTACTTCTGTATTATGATAATTAACCGAACCTTGCCTAAGCTCGGACCCTTTCTTGCATAAAGAGAGACGAGGCCTAGTACATGGAGATTGTAAGAGGACTTTAGTTTACTTCTAAGCAAAAATATTAAGACTTGTTAAAGACAAGGCAACAACTTAAGCAATTTCTAATAACACATCAACAAAATTTGTGAATAATTCAAAGACAAAGAACTTTTGCGACATTTACAGGACACCGAGAGACCTAAACTTGGTCGAATGAAACAAATTTAATTAGAGATCAGCGGGCGAATCGTTATAGTACCTGAAAACTTGTTAATTAGATTCTTAGAGTGAATCTTGTAAGTTGTAAAATGCTCGGAGGCGGTAAACTTTTGTAAATTTTCTAAGTATCCTACGCATTTGTAAGGGAAATTTCGAAGGATATTCTTTGTGGGGATTTTAGGATTTGATTCTAATCCATACTATAAATGTAGAAGTCTGTCTGTCTGTTACGCTTTCAAAACTATTACGGTGGAGCAAAATTAATGAAAGACATTGATGGAAAAATTAAAGTTAACATCGGCATGTAATAGGAAATGAAGGAGTTTTTTAATGTAAGCCATTAGATGCTGATATCTTGGTCGTGAGCTAAGGTAACGACATGTTACCTTAGCTCACGACCCTGCTGGGTTCATGGGTGGTGTGGTGATGGCATATGTCTTGTCGGGCAAAAATATTGTAGATTACACCATGACTACAAAATTTTTGTGCGCTACATTTCAAAAGTGGGTTGTATATTTTATAGAAGTAGCTGTTACTTTGCGGAGAACCATAACACAAAAGTAATAATAAAATTATTTTAATCCGCGATGAAGTTAAAGCCATTTTTGTCTTTGCATGCATTTGCATTTTTTTCATGCTTTGCGATTTTGTCGTGGAGTCTATCTCCTGATGATGCATCGGTTGCGGGCGAAACGATCGTTGAGTTTGTGATAGTGAATGTGTGTAATGCTTATGAATTGTTGTGGCGGTGGTGGTTTGAGCATGTGTTTTACGAATCCTGCATGTATCAAGTATGAAAACGGATTGTCTACTCTACATTTAGCATTATATATATTTTCTGTTTTACTTCATCGCGGATTATAGCAAAATAATTTTATTATTACTTTTGGGTTGTATATTGATATAGACTAAGAGACCAGAAAAAATCACCTGCAACTGAAATTTTGAATTGAATAAAACGCTGAATAAAAAAAACGTAATAGAATATAGCGTAATTCGTTAGCTAAACTTGGTTGTTAATTTTAATTCAATTCCATTCTAAAATATAATTGTTATTTTACGTAATCTCACAACAAACTTAATTTCACGCATCAAAATAAGCAATTTTGATTATCAAATGCGAAATATATAATAAAGTTAACAATGGCAAAGTAAATATTAATTATCTGGAAATTTACGTTAAAAAAATATTAAATAAATTATTTTATATAAGTAATTTGTAAGCCTAATTTTATTATAATTAGGAATAGATATTACAATAACTCTAATATGAAATTTAAGAGTGTATTAAATAATGATCGAATAATAGATAAAGAAAAAACTATATACTAAAATAATTATTTTACAAATAGTAAAATCATAATGTATAAAGCAATTATTTTAATATATTTTGTGCTGAAAGAAGGAACGCAAGAACCAGTTGCAAGATCAACTGTCGTGGAAGTGGATTACTCTGAGTTAGTCAGTGAAGCGGAGTTACATAAGAACAATATACTGAAATTTTTGAACGAGACCCGGGTCCAACAGAAGTATAAGAGGCTCTTTGAAAATTTACTGAAGAAACTATTAGGTAACTAGTTTTTACTTGATTAAGTACAAAAAAAAATATGTTCGCACAAAACGAGACTTTTAATTATATAATAATAATATGGGACATTACACACACGGTCGTTCGTCCCAAAGTAAGTAATTCAATTCTTGTGTTATGGTAGATAGACAAGTGGTGAATATATACTTATATAATTTTTAAATACATACTTAAATACTAATATACAGCCAGACTCGAAAACCACCAAATTCATTTATAGAAAATGTTGGCCCTTGGCGGGAATCGAACTCGCGACACGCGGAGCTGAAGGCAGGGTCACTACCTACTGCGCCAATGGATCAGTCCGATCAATCATATAAGTTGAGCTAACTCAGTAAACTTACTTAGCTAACTTAGTCAACTTAGTAAGGTATAGAGGTTTTAATTGCACCAAATTTCATCAATATCGGTCTAGAGATTTAACCGTGAAAGTAATAAAAAGGCCGACAGACTTTTACATTTACAATATTAGTATCCATATAGCACGGTTAGTATTAAAGTGACCTAATTCGAAATTAGATTACTTCATTCAAAATTAATTAATAAATGGATTTTTAAGAAATTACAGTGACATTTATGTCAATGTAATTTCCTTTCCTTTCCATATACCTTTAATGCCTTTCCTGTAATTTCTTTTCCATATTCTTTCATATCCATATAAATTCGTGATAAATTTACATAAATATCAATGGTAGTCAAAATAGAAAAAATCACCACCTAATTTACAATTAACGAAGATAATTTAGTTAGTCCAAGAAAATTAAGCTTGAACTTGCCAAGCGGGTAATTTTATCTCTGAGCCATCAAGAGAGATGGTTCAAATTGTTTTTTTAATATAATAAGTACTATTTTTTTCTAAATTTATAATAATTTGTTTCAGAAATATCAAAACCAAAACGAAGAGGTAATTATAATTGCCCGTTTGTCTAATTTATCTCATTAAGTAGAAGGATCTGGGTAACCGAGGCTTGCTCGGTAATTTTTAAAAGATATAAAAAAATATATAAAAATGTTTAAAAAAAAGAAATAAGGCGCCGATTATATGTTTGATTCGAACCGGTTGTGAACACCGGACCGCGCGTTACTCATCGACTATCGCAACATTACGTTTGACAGCAAAACATACCTTTGCTTTCAATTCTACATTTAAAAAAAAATTTAATGCCCAAAACAGGAATAAAACGAATATTTTTTTAAATAAGACCTAGAGAGATCGATTTTTCTCCTCAAAACCTAAACCAAAACCCAAAACGACTCAAACGATTTTCCTGTAACTCACCATGTAGAGAGGGAGGAGAAAAATCAATCTAGCTAGGTTTTATGTAAATAAAAATACGTTTCATCACTGTTTTTAGGCATTAAAAAATACTAAAATTTATATTAATACACTATTTTTGCCGTTAAACGTCAAGTCAGCTTAACTTGTTCGGGGAACGGGGAGACTCGACAAATCTAAATACCTGGGATCGATCCTCGATTACCATATATTACTTTTTTCTTTTTTAAGTTTCTTTTTTTTTATTTTGTAAATAATTACCGAGCAAGGTTCGGTCAACCAGGTATTAACTCTCTATGAGAGATGCATACTTCCGCCGTTTGCTGGATTCTCCAGATCTTGTTACTATTACTATATTACAGGTTCAACTCGGCGTATAGTGTCTGGTGTCAACACTTCTATAACGGCGGTGCCCTGGCAGGTGTCTCTGAGGGAGAAGACCTACCCAATATGTGGAGCGTCAGTCATCACTGCTGTTTGGATCATCACCGCAGCGCATTGCCTGTTGCGGTATATAAACCTATTTCCTTTCCCCGTGGTATTCGGCTGAGAAGAATAGACCACCCTCATTGCTTAACGAGGTATCGCAAAAGGCGACTAAGGTAACTTGACCCGCCGTGTGGTATACAGCTAAGTAGAATAGACCACCCTTATTTCTTACCGAGATGTCGTAAATGGCGACTAAGGTAAGTTGACCCGCCGTGTGGAATACGGCTGACAAGAATAGACCACCCCATTTCTAACCAAGATGTTGCAAAAGGTGACTAATGTAAGTTGACATCAGGCAGGCGGCCGATCGCAATATATCTAGCCAATCATGACAACAAAAATTTGTTCCTATTTTATAACGTTATTTTTTAAGAAAACTTGTAAACGAGTGCTTTTGAATCTTCAATTCTACTGATGTTTCCGAAAAGCTAACTGAGAAACTTATTTGTTACTTTTTTTACAGCATATTTCATATTAGTGTCATTTCGTTCCTTATTATGTTGTACGAGGTCGAAGAGTAACTAAATCCATGCATTATCATGAAATCCTCGATTGTATTACTATACAATTTTCTATAGTCTCCCACTAATTGTTATTTTAAAAAGCGTGGCGGATACGGGAAGTCGAGCCCTTGGATCAGTCACAGGTGACTCGCGAAAGTCCGTCTCATGTTGCCCAAAGATAATGTTTTTCTAATCACGGATTACAGCAAATAAAATTATCAATACTCTTGTAGAAAATAATTGTAAATCTCGTTCAATCCATCAAGACGACTTACAACTAAAAGAACGATAACAAAACAGATGTCTTTAATATCCCCGAGATGTCCCATTCGCTAAAAACAAACCCACTATTCGCGGGAAACGTATCGTTTTCCAAGTATGTGATAATAAATTTCTCCAGAGCCCTCGTAAAGAGTGAGAGCGCCGGCTCCGAACGTGAAATACGGCCTGTTTCGCACCGCCCAAGGGGCGATCGCTGTTTTGCATCGAAAAAATACAATTCACCCCCCGAGGATGAATTGATATTGTGGAGGGTTGCAATTCACGGGCCGAGGATGTGGCGCGACCGCTTACATTCACGATAGAGGAACAATAGTACGGAGATAGTCAACATTTATGGAGCCAGTATAAAGGACGTTTATTGCGTACAGCGGTGTAAGCGACTGTTAGATAAGAGTTTACGTAATGCTCTATTTTGATAGGTATTTGGTCTGGTCAAAGGAAATTTATTGCAGCGCGGAATATATTTGTGGATTCTTTTGCCTTAGCAAGATACATAGCTCATCTCAGCACCCAATTAAATAAATATTTTTCTTTCTTTCTTTCTTTCAATTTAGATATCTATGCAACTAATAGCCAACCGAGTCTCAACCTACACTTCTGAACAATGTGCTTTTCTATGTTTTATAGCCTCATTACAAAATAATATAACATGATGACACGCCTCTGATTTATAAATACCAAAACACCGTTAAATAGCTATCTCATAACATAAAGAATTAAACTTAACCTGGAGAAAGATACTCTCAGATGAACTTGGTGTGTGGAGTAAGGCAGAGAGGCAGGACTTATTTCACCTGTATTTATCAACCTTTATGTGAACGGTAGTAGATTTTAATGTGATCTTTATGTGAACGATTCCAACGTAGATTTAAACAGCAAACCTAAACCAAAGAACCAAAGACGGTTGACTTATAACTAGGAACTTCTATTAACAGCTTATGCACTTGGATTACATATCTTCATCAAATAATATGTTCTACTCATGTCCAGATAGGACGTGTCAGAAATAAAAAAATTACAATAACAATTATTACCTACAAAGTTGCTTATATACTGAAATTTTTCAGACCTAAGGCCAGCGAGCTGAGTGTCAGATTAGGTTCATCATGGAAAACTCATGGGGGTGAAATGTACGATGTGAAACAGTCCTACGTGCATCCAAAATACATAAGGAACACCAAAGTAAATGACGTGGGACTGGTGGAACTATATTCTCCACTTCGCTTCTCCGCAAGGGTGCTGCCCATAAGGATGGTGGTGAAAGAAACGCGACTTCCTGCCAACCAGGCATCCATTGTTTCTGGATGGGGAAAACTAAGGGTAGATATATTACTGTGGTACTTTGAATCAAGAAAAAGAGATAATTGAACTGTGTTAAGTGCATGGAGTTGACGAATGATACGAGAGAATGAAAGAGAAAAAAAAATTGCCGTCCTTACTTAGAGTGGAATAAGTGCAGGAGAATGATAACTTTCGAATTACGAATATTTAAATTACATTTCTTGGGACCAATTAATGAGGAGAAGCAATGAGCTGCGATACCTGATTGGGGCTAAGTGTGTGTCTTGTCACGGATTCATATGTTCAAACTCCCGGCTAACATAAATCAGTTCCACTATTGAAATTTCTTAGTCTAATTAACATTTTATCACCCGTTTTTCGGTAAATCGTGAGAGAAACTGGATATCTTGAGATAATTATTGGGATAAATGCATTTAACCAATCCGCATTAAAGCAGGATGGTAGTTCTAAACTGTAACCTATCTCGAAATCCAAATCCAAAAGGAGAGATGTTATATTTTTTAATAAATGGGACAATTACATACACAGCCGTACGTCCCCAAAGTAATTTAAATCTTTGTATCATGGGTAAAAGAGAACCCATAAATATTCACATATTTCTTTTAAATAAATACTTCCCTACACCCAGACTCAACGAACCAACAAATTGTTTTAATGAATGTTGGCCCTCGGTGAAACAAACCAGCGACCGCGATAGCTAAAGTCCGTCAATATACTTGTACCTGCGGGCTAGTCAAATTTTATAATAAGTCCAATATCATCTCATTAAATTTATTCCAGGAAGGCGGTCCGAGTGCTACTTTCCTCCAATCATCCACAATTTCCACCATCGCAATGAAGCTATGTCTCCATTCGGGACTGGACAGAAACCCCATCGACCCCGCTTCTATGTTCTGCGCGGGGTCTTTTACGCAACCTTCGCCTGATGCTTGCCAGGTTTAAATACATAATTCCTTATAATAATCCATATTATAAATGCGAAAGTAAGTCTGTTACGCTATCACGGCTAATCCGCTGGTTACAAACCCACTCGCATTCATATTTAACTCTCGTTCGTTTACATGATTTTCATCCATCATCTTCCTGCCCTTATCTCACTCTAAGTGGGGTCGGCACAAAATGTTATAAACATGTCGTCGAATGATTTGGCTACGTATTTTACGACCGGCCGCCTGCCTGACGTCAACTTATCTTAGTCGTATTTTACGGCACCTCGATAAGAAAGAGGGTGGTCTATTCTCCTTAACCGCATACGACACGGCGAGTCACTTACCTTAGTCGCCTTTTACGACACCTCGGTAAGAAATGAGGGTGGTCTATTCTACTCAGCCGGATACCACACGGCGGGTCGACTGACCTTAGTCGCCTTTTACGACACCTCGGTAAGAAAAGAGGGTGATACTCTATTCAGCCGGATACCACACGGCAGGCATGATTTTCATCCATCTTCATTATATGTCCATACAATCTTAATCGTGCACTTGTCGTCTTTTCCATAAACTTCACTTAATACAATTATTTCATAATTTATCCAGTCTTATCACACTATATAGGTATCCACCTTGACATTCTCATCTCGTTTGCATGCACTCGTCTTTCATCCGCCTTTTTCATTGCCCATTCAAAATTCTGATTTGTGTTATACTAGCGGCCTGCCCCTGATTCGCACGGGTATAAAATATGTATATATATATGGGATATATACATATTTTATTCAGTCAGTGTAAAAAAAAAATTAAAATCGATCCAGTACTTTTGATTTATTCATTACCCGTGGCCCGCAAGCGTTAAATTTGGAGAAAAACAATTTCCTTTCCATATACCAATAAGATTTCCTGCTATCTTTGGAATATCTAAATTCATATAGTACATTTTTACTTATTTACTTTTACATTTTCCCTATGTATTTTATTTTTACAATTAATTACAGAATGTCTTTAAATACAACATTCACAGCTTCCTTGTCGTTAAACAAACTCTTGAAAGAGCGACTAACAAAGAATGCGACTTTGTTTTATAATATGTAGTGATAATAGGTCTAACGGTCGTTTTAGGTATATATTTTTACTGTTCTTCATACAGTAAGTAAAAGTATTTGTTCATTCAATGGTTTTTATGTTCCCAGGGCGATAGCGGAGGCCCGATAGTGAGTGAGGGTGTGCTGATCGGCGTGGTGTCATGGGGCCTCGGGTGCGCCCGGGGCAATTTCCCGGGCGTGTACACCCGCCTCGCGTACCCCGTCATTTGGGACTGGCTTCACGGGCATATCTCGAAAGGAACAGAAGCTAATGCTACACATGACTTTTAAAGGAGTTAACTGTTAAAGAAACGATGTCAGTTATCATGGCCAATCCACTGAATCTATATTAATGAAATTTAATACAATAAAATTGATGTTAATTATAGGATTAAGGTATCCGGAACAGCATTGCTTTATCGGAGTACATAAAAGCTAAAGTTTCTATGAACGCTTTAATTCCATAGTGGGACGATGAGAGAGTCATACTTTTACATCATCATTCTCTTGCCCTTATCCTACGCTAAGCGGGGTCGGCGCAATATGTTAAATCATGTTATCACATGATTTGGCTAGGTATTTTACGACCTGCCGCCTGCCTGACGCAAACTTACCTTAATTACCTTTGACGTCACCTTTGTAAGAAATGAGGATGGTCTATTATACTCAGCCGGACACCACATTGGGGGCCAGCTTACCTTAGCCGCCTTCTACGACACCTCGGTTAGAAATGAGGTTGGTCTATTCTACTCAGCTGGATACCACACGGCGTATATGCATTTTGTTAAATTTCTCTTTGTATATTGTATTGGTGGATGATTGGGGCACCCAGCAATACGAGCTAAAAAACATAGTGCAGGAGCGTTTGTTTTCTTTCTTTCTTTATTTGCGGAATATGAGTAAAAAATTCTTAAGTATCAATATAACGAACACTTGAAGTAAATAAGGCACTAAGTACCTAAAAATTAAAATTCCAACTAAGTATGTAATTTGGTTCTAAAAGGCTTTTAAAACCAAATTGCATACTTAGATCGAATTTTAATTTTTGATGATTGAAGATTATTAAACTTTCGAAAAAAAAAGGTTATTTTGATTTGATTTAAATCTGTGATAATATCATCATAGCCTTTGCTCGTCGAATTGCGAAATGGGTAGTTTAATAAAAAAAAACGTTATATCCCATCAATTTTTACTTTATAAACATTTATTACTTCTTATACATAATAAATTCTGTGAACATAAAATAATATACTATTCATATGCATAATTACAACATTAAAGTTTAATAAAAGAAATATTATCTTTTGTGATTATGCATATGTGAAAAATGTAAATTTTCAATTTTTTACTTTTTCAAAATAGCACATACATATGTTATTTATTTATTCGGATCTTTAACAGCATTACATATTTTATCTACTCTGATACTATAATGCAAAGATTATAAAACTGAAACCAAAATTCTTATGACAAACATTACGTACAGGCCAAAAATTAAAAATTAAAAAGTTTCATTACGATACAGGTCTTGTATGGACATCTGTATCATAATTTAACTTTTTAATCATAATGATACACCTATACAACCTCCAGCTGGACCAAGGAGGTTTAACCTCTACCTTAAAAAAAGGTTTCAATGAACGAGTCCGCGGCGACGCAACACACATGCGTAATCGATTGTTTGCGACTTGGCGCTAATATTTGACATTTTAAAAATCTTTTCAATATTTAAACAAAGTTTGGTTTTTATTAATATTGTTTGTTGTTGTTATTGTATTCTTGTAGTGTATTGCGGCTCGTTTTATTAAAACACTCGAGTTATAAGAACCCTTATTATGCAACAGTATCATAATCTTCTATAATAATCCAACTAATACCCTATATAGTTTTACATTAATTACGTAGTAGTAATTTTAGGAGGTCACGTCATTCTTAGTTATAATTATAAGTAATTACGATTAATATTAATTATAAACCTAAAAATAAACATAAGAGATTCATAAAAACATAAAAACTACATAAAGATTCAAATATTACAACTGAAATGAAAGTTACAAATAACTTTACAAATATTAAAGTGTATGATGACCGTTTCAAAATTATAAATTTCCTTAAATCTAAAATATTCTTAAGAAAAATATAAAAGTATATTAGTAACGTAACATGATTATATTAACACATTTCTAACAATTATATATACAATAAAAGGTACCACTTTTTTATATATTTAGCAAATTGCTTCGGCTTCTTGTATAGGGCATATTATTTTAGAGTTAAAGTGAGGCCCTAGTAGGGATGTGACTTACAGTGCAAAAAAATCGATTAATAAATAATCGATTTTTCTTCACTTTATAATAAATCGATTATTAAAAAATCGATTATTTTGTATCAAAATAATCGATTTTTTTTAATAGATTCTTTGAGACTATTTGAACATTTGCCTTTTTAATATTAATAATTGATTAAAATAAAGGCTAATCAAAGTGGACAACTACCAAGAAATAATATCAGATGCGCTGTTTGTAAAATTTGATTAAAATGTGTAGTTTAGCTATATTGGTTTCATCCAACAATGCATATTTAATCTTTAAAAACAAAAAAAGGAGTAAAAAAGAAAAAGGAGATACTTAAAATAATCGATTTATTAAAAATCGATTTTTGAATAAAAAATAATCGATTATTAAAAACCGTTTATTTTTTAACATCCCTAGGCCCTAGAGAAAGCAAGAGAAGGGTAATGACCTCGGTGGGACACTTCAATATCATGTACGGAGCTCCTATATACAGGGTGATGCCGATCATACGGAAATAAAAGAATCCACTGATCATAGACAACTGTAATATTAAAAATGTTCTTAAGTATTATCATTATTCATCATTCTCCTGACCTTATCCCATTCTAGGTGGGGTCAGCAACATGTTCTAAGCATGTTGTCACATGATTTTTCTAGGTAATTTACGAACGGCCGCCTGCCTGACGTCAACTTACCTTAATAATCTCTTACGACACCTTGGTAAGAAATAAGGGTGGTGTATTCTACTCAGCTGGATACCACACAGCTTAAAATGTTCATTAATATCTTTTTACAAAAATAATCTATTTTCGGAGAAAATAAAAATAATTTAATTGAGATCTAGTTTTTTCAGCAATGTTTGACTGACCTTGCGAGACGTGCTTGTTCAAAAACATTACTTTGTTTTTTCTCCCTCGCACCAAGTACTATTTAGTTTTTGGGTCAAGGTTATTTTTCGTTTTCGTGTACCGTAATAGGGTACGGTCCTTGATCTATATAAATCGTGTTTATTTTTTAAAAAAACGTACGCAAAGTAAAATACTTCGCTAAATTAAAAAAAAAAATTATGTAGGATCCTGTGTGTAGGTAACTAAAATTGAATTTAATGTCGTATGATCGGTACCACCTTGTATATATTAATGAATATATACAATTAAATGTACACTTATTAACTTAATATATAGAGTATATATATTTAATACATATATGTATATGTACATTTAATTATTTTTAGTTTTTCCGTCGTGGAAGCTTACTATACTGGAACGTCAGTAACACACTGGAAGAACTCAACATCTGGAAATGGGGGATGATAAAGTGGAATATACATTTAAATAATTATACTATACAACGATCTATTATTATCTTTGTGGTTATCGATTTGATTTTATAAATATTTCTATAAAAAGAATATTTATTTGTGCTTAGATACACTAATAATTAACTTTATTTATAAATAAACTAGCTTTTACCCGCGACTTCGTTCGCGTGGACTGTTGTCCATAATTGATGGGGCTTTTCAATGTCATTCTATTCCTGTAGAGTTAACAGATAGAAATCCTCTTAATTAACAGGATTTCTATTGCCCTGAAAGAGTCATAAACATACATCCATACTCACAAACTTTCGCATTAGGTATGTTAAATCAAAGTATCAGATCTAGGATGTTCGAGGAACAGATTTGATTGGTTAATGACAACCACCCACCATTATCCCCTCTACCTCCTCCTTCCCCACACCGCTTCTAACTCGCAAAACGTACGCACTGAAACAGCAGTTTCCAAAAAACTTTTTTGTGACCAAAACCATCCATAAAGTGTTCCGAGTTTAAAGTATAAAGTTTTAAAAATTACTTACGTTCACTTCACTTCACTTTTTAGAAAATTTCCGAACGACATTATAACTCATAAATCTAGGTGCATATCAGAAAACTTGTAAAAGAATGTAAAAAGTCAGCAAGAGGCCGGCCAAACTAGCGCGGCCTTGCGAGGCCTATGTTTTCTTCGCCTGCTGAGGTCTCCGCAGCAAGTGGAGAGGATCTCTTCTGTATCTCGCGTACAACTCCCTCTTGAAGGTCTCGAAGTGCTTACGGTTCTTCTCGTTCTGTTTCTCCCTCCACAGCGGCCTGTTCCGTCGGGCCTGCAGACCCCAGTGGATGGTGAAGATTGGAGAGAGCACCTTGAACTGGTATCCGTTGAGGAACATCTCGTATACCTGCATGAAAATAAAAGGACAGTATAATAGATTATCCCACTTATTTGCTCCTATTTCCTCAATCTAGCTCATTTGCTCTTATTTCATAAATCTAGCCTTTTTGCACTTATTTCTCAAATCTAGCATATTTGTTCTTAATTCTCAAATCTAGCATATTTGTTCTTATTTCTCAAATCTAGCATATTTGTTCTTATTTCTCAAATCTAGCATATTTGTTCTTATTTCTCAAATCTAGCATATTTTTTCTTATATCTCAAATCTAGCATATTTGTTCTTATTTCTCAAATCTAGCATATTTGAACTTCTTTATCAAATCTAGCATATCTGTTCTTAATTCGTTGTTGGTTAAAGGCCATATTTTCTTTTAATGTTTTGGAGATTACGTACTTATTCAACCTATCCTATTTGCTCTTATTTCTTACATCTAGCCCTTTTATGCCTATTTTTAACCTAGCATATTTACTCTTATTTCTTAAACCAATATTTGCTTCTTATATTTTCGACAAAAATTATTTGAGCATATTTTTCTTCTAACCTAGCGCGTTTGCTTTTATTTCTTCAACATAGCACATTTGTTTTTGCCTTTGCTATTTTGCCGTGGAGTCTATTTCCTGATGATGCCTCGGTTTCAGGTCGATTGTTGAGTTTGTGATAATGAACGTGTGTTGTGCTTTTATATTGTGGTGGCGTTGGTGGAGGTTTTTGCATATGTTTTTATAAATCCTACATGTATCAGGTATGAAAATGGATAGTCCACTCTACATGTACCATTATATATATTTCCTATTTACTTTATCGAGGATATCCAATAAAGGAATGTACTAGAGAATTGTAGGTGTACAAAAATACTGTGAAAATTGTCCGCGATAGCATATCTCTATTTCTTATAGCTAATGTACTATTTTTCTATTATAATTATACTATTTTCCAAGCGGACAGAGCCGTAGAAACATGTAGTAAACAATATAAGAGACAAAAAACATAGAATGAACATTAATCTAGCACCGGCCGGCGATAAGAAAACAACATTATTACGTAAACTTTATTTTTAAAAGCGAAATAAATTAAGACAGTCGATAAACAGAGCAGGCACGTACAAATATCTTCGCTATTTATATCACAGACACTATAATGAACCTTATTCCACAGGTATTAAATTCTATTTTACACTCCAGTCATTTGCGTGACCCAGTCTCTGAGTGCTGCTATATTACTGAAGACTGTAGGTGACAGCGGCAGTGCGCAGCCCCTTGCGAATGAGACTATACCGAAAGCGGTTCCTCTGAACACTGCTGGACCACCAGAATCACCCTGAAAAATAATCCATATCTGTCTTAAATCATCATCCTTCTACCCTTATCCCACTCTAAGTGAGGTCGGCACAACATATAGAATAAAATATAGGCATAACATATAGAATAGAATATATATATAAAAAAGTTAGTTTATAATGGACATTTAAATAGACAATGAAGTTGTTTATAAATAGCAACAGTAATTATATATATTTAAAAAAAAAAAAAAGTTCCTGACCACGGTGGATGCAACTCTGCCGAAATGTCGAAAAAAGGCCTTTTACGACCTCGATACAAATGAGGATGGTATATTCTACTAAGACGGATACCACAAGGCGGGTCAACTTACCTTATTCCCTTTTACGATACCTTGGTAAGAAAGAGGGTGGTCTATTCTAGTTAGACGGATACCACATCTGTCTTAAATAAAAAACTAAAGTAAGCTTTAATTAAACGTAATTGATTTCTAGCACAACCAACAGAATCATTGTGAAAGATAATTAATTATTTGCTTATATTTGAATTGAACTAATTTAAATTTCGTTTAACTAAAAGTATATTATAGTAAACGAAATAACGATAATAGATGCATAAAAAGAGTAATCTATTGTACTAAATATAAACGAAATTTCAATAAATGTACTCCATTGAAATAAACTTCGACTAAATTATTTGAATTTTGGATAAATTTGGATATTTTATAATCCTTTTTATGAGCATTAAGACTACCTATTTCAATTCTATATAGAACAAAATAAAATAAATGTAACTAAATTAATAAATACACAATTTACTTGATGAGAAAAATATAGGTACACGTTCCTTTGCCAAAGCCTCGCCAGTCATTAGAGAACAGAAATTGGTGAAATTAGGACTAGCATAAGATGCATGGCCTTTTCTTATGCGTTTATTACATAAACTAATACTTTACTCCTCGCTTATTTTAACGGTAGTTACCTGACAAGACGAAACTCCACCTATGAGGAAATGGCCGCCGCAGAACATGTTAGAAGTCAGAGCATCCCCATACGACAACCTACATAGCCAATGGGGGACAACCGGCACATTGGCTTCCATCATTGTCCTCGGGATACGACGTGCCCCTGGCTGCAGGGGTAACATACGAACAAACATAAATTAATACAAATAGAACAGAAAATGTATGTAATCATTTTAAAAACATTACAACTATCTTAGTATATATACCGCCGCGGTTTTTCAGAGAATTTATAAATGCAGCGCAATCCCTTCTCATACTTTATAAATACAGGATTAGAGACATAAAATTAAGTTATCTTTAGTCGAATATTAGATGCTTAGTAAAGATATTATACACAGACGTTCTGATTTTATCATTTGATTATTTATAGAAGTAGGCGTTACTTTGCAGAGATACATAATAAAAGTAAAAAGTAATAACCTGATACATGCAGGATTCGTAAAAACACTACACACGTTCACTATCACATACTCTTTTTTCGAGTTTGTGATAGTGTAGTGTATCAGGTATGAAAACGGATTGTCCACTCTATATTTAGCATTATATATATTTTCTATTTGACTTTATCGCGGATTATAGCAAAATAATTTTTATATTAATTTTTTATTATGGATTTCCGCAAGTTAACGCCTTATTCCTTATACAAAGGTAACTCGAGGTTATCGTTGAGACCCGTTTGTTTATATAACTTTTAATTTTGTTTTATTCTGCGATACACCAACCTTAGTATACTAAGATAAAAAGCAAATACAAACTAACCGCTGTCAGGCCCCATCCAGTGACTGTCAGCCTGACGAGCGGCACCGCCTGCCTGGAGCCCGGAAGCCGGATCGGCTGTATATTAGGCCCGAACACCAGCGGTTGCGTTAACCGCAACGCAGCAATATCATGGTCGAACTGCGGTTGCCCGTACTGCGGATGTACCGATACTCCTGACACACTCACGATGCTGCCTCCTCTGTCCCGACGTGTGCTGCCCACGCGTATACGAACGGCGGCTGGGACTGCGCTGTGTATTATCCAAATTGAATTTAAAGTAACTGATAGTTAAACTACCTAAGTATTCTAAGATTTACATGTCGATAAGTTATTAGATTGACCCGACCGTCTTATTTGCAGTAATTACAATATAATAAATAATAAAGCTGTGGTACCCCAGCGGTAATACCGTGCTACTCTTTCGAGGAGGTCACGGTTTCAAACCCGGGCAGACACCAATAAATTTTTCTGTAAAAAACGTATGTGTCTAATTTATAATTGCAATTTATCACACGCTTTTCGGTGAAGGAAAACATCGTGAGGAAACCTGCATATCTCTAGAGAATCATAGGAATATGTGAAACCTACCAATCCGCATTGGAGCAGCGTGGTAGGTCTTGGCTCCAATCCTTCTCTCCAAAAACGGAGAGAGTGTTTATTTCATTTTAGTTTCCTTACTTTTGCTATACACCAATTAGCTATACTCGTGATAAAACCATTTTCAAGGATCAGCAGCAACCTACTAGAGGTTACACACATCCCTAGAAATAGCAGATAAATGCAGAAAATGCAGGTTTCCTCGCGATATTTTCCTTCAATGAAAAGCGTGTGATGAATTGCAATTGTCAATTAGACACATAAGTTTAGCAGAAAAACTCATTGGCACCTGAAGTTTGATTCCGTGACCCCTTGAAAGAGTCGCACGGTCTCACAGCTAGGTTATCACAGCTTATACCAAAAGTACATACATAAATGAACTGGATTATACATACTTTTGCACACAATGAGCAGCTGTTAGCACATAATCCCTGCTGATGATGAATCCACCACAGAACGAGTTCCCATTAATCACCATGGACACTTGATAAGGATGTCTCGTCACTGAACTGGGTCTACCACCAATTATTTGACCACTGAGCTCTGGACAAGCTGCTTCTAGTTCCACATCTTGAAGCTCTTCTTCCGTAGGATTTGTATCCTGGGCATCAGCGCAACAATCTCCTTCTGCTGCTTGTTGGAGATCTAAAATTATATTATAAATTAGTTGTCTTTAATAAAGATAAAGGCACTAGAAAATTCAGCAACTAAAGCGTGCGTACAAGCATACGTCCGTGTATTGCGTGCGTGCGTGTGTGTCTGTGTTTGTGTGGTTTTCTTTCTGGTTTTTCTCGATAAGAGCAACATTCCGAACCAGTTGTAGCTTCATTAAATGTAATTGATCTTTGACAATTCAAAAGTGCTTGTAAAAAATTATTTAAATAAAGATTATTTTAATTTTATTTGTATGTGTGTGTGCGCGTTTGTTTTAAATCTCGGTCGGCTAAACCAATTGGTATGGAATTTTGTATACAGAGTAGTCTCAACCTTGATTATAATATACCTAGATTATTTTTGTGTCCACAACATTAATTTTAGAGAAAACAATAAAACATTATTTTTTCTAACTTTTTACATATTATTTACAAGTGGGGTGAATTCACGAAACGCTTAAAACATACGTGTAAATACGAGTACTTTTCAGATTACAAATAATAAGTTTTACGATGTTTGTAATTCACACACAATCTTTATGTTACTGACGCCCTTGTTGTTATGTAGTTGTTTATTAACACAAACAGGATGGAAATGTTACTCAATGTTTATACAATGCTGGAAATACACTCCGATTATTTAAAAGTTGCCAGAATCTTATATCTTTACCTGACATTAAGGGAATTTTATTACATAACGCAAATAAGTTGTTTCAGCGCACGAATTTAATAATTTTTTGACAAATACGGAGTCGGCTATACGCATTCAATATATTGATACACTGCGTCTTTCTGTCTATCTGTTTGCTATAAACTCAAAAACGATAAGGCTGTGGTAGTATTCACTGGTTTAACTGTATAATTATGTAATGTAAAATATTAAATATTGTTTTTATTGACGCTAATATAAGCTTTAATACTCTTTCAAGCACTTTTGAATCAATTATTTTGCTATAATCCCCGATGAAGGAAAATATATGTAATGCTAAATGTAGAGTGTACCATCCGTTCTCATACCTAAAACATGCAGAATTTGTAAAAACTCATGCACTACCCACCACCGGTAACAGGTATGAGAACAGATGGCACACTCTACATTTAGCATTACATACATTTCCTTTTATCGCGGATTATAGCAAAATAATATTTTCATTACTTTTATATTATGTTAAGTGTCCCATATCTTTAATATTTAAATGAGTTAATCTTGTATGTTTATACATATATGTATATTTTCGGAATATCGGAAACGGCTCCAGTGATTTTCCTGAAATTCAGGATGCAGGAGGTTTTGGGGGAGAAAAATCGATCTAGCTAGGTTTTGTTTTTAATAAAATCGTTTTATCGCTATTTTTGGGCATTAAAAAAATACAAAAATTTACATTGAATAAAAATAGTGTTTTATAAACACTATTTTTGCCATTAATCGTCAATTCAGCGTAGCTTATTCGGGAAACGGGTGGTCGCGAAAAATGTAAATACCAAAGTTCGAGTCCCACCTACTTTTTTATTTTTTTATCTTTTTTTTAAATTTCCAACCAGGTACTATATATTTATTCTATTAAACTAATTCTAGTATGTGTTGAGAATTTTTATTATATAGCCAAAATAGTACTTACCTACAACAGACACTAAACACAGCAGTAGCCAGTACCGTGGCCAGGCCATCGCGGTGATCAACGGTCAATTAACCGGCAGGAGTCCGTCTGACTGGCCGTCCGTCCACTGCTTCGGTATTGCTAAATAATTGACCGCAATCGGTAATTTCTCACCTTACAGAGCCACGGTCGCGACCTTCCGTTCGGGGTATAACGACTTTCATACTTCAAACAGTATTTTATAATAGCGGCCCGCTTCGGCTTCATACGGGTATAAAATATCCTATGTCACTGAGTGAAAATAATCGCTATGCCCCTGCATTTTAAATCTGTAATATCTTCGAAAATGTTCATATAAATTACGTGCTGTAAAAGGCCATAATGATCTATATCAAATCAACAATGTATTTAAGGTACTTAACTGGATAAGGATTAATGCTGTATTGTTAAAAATTGTTTCGAAAATTAGGCATTATTAGGCATTATTTTTTGTAAAAAGAATATGACCTAAAAATGCTATTGTGGGTTGTCCATAAGACGATTTTCCGCTTAAAAGACGAATTTTTCCGAAAACACCAACTACAACCAAAAAACCAATGAACTCATTGATGCTATTTCTATAAACACCATCTTATCGTCACGATCGTCCGTCACTACTGACGTAATACTTCACACGTTTCTACATATAATTAGATATAACCTCACCAAGAAAATCCGTGATACTATTGAAGCGACGTGCGACTTTTGCCACGGAGTCACTGGTTCAACCCGGGCAAGCAATAAGTTATGTCAAGACTTCTATACCTAATTGATATTTGTAATTTATAACTCTTTTCGGTGAAAGAAAACATCGTAACAAAACCTGCATATCTTAAAATATTTGTAACCAACCCCATTGAAGCGGCATGGTAAGTTTAAACTTTTCCTCACCCCTAAAAAACGGAAACCTTAGACAAAGAAAGCTTAGAAAACCGTATGCAAGTAGATTCTTAATGAATTAACTCTAAATAATGACTGTAAAAGCCTTCTATTTTCTTACATTTTATTCGTAGAATAATATATTTATTTATTCTATGGACAACCAACAATAAATACATTTTATGTACTTAAATTAAATTATTCTGATCTCATTATAAATGGTATATCACTTACAAGCTATCTCGTCATTCGTAAAAATATTTAAAACTACTACAACAATAATGTCAATAATATATCATATAATATAATATCAATCTCTATGTCAATATGAAGTCATAAAATAATAACTAATAATAAATTTATCTTATAATGTTATATTACATTTAAGTCTTAAATAATAAAGACTTAAATGTAATATAAGATAAAATTATTGATATATATTAAAATTTAAAAAGATGGTATTTTTTCGACAATATCGTGTTTAGCAAACTCATTTAATGACAAAACAGAAGGTATAAAGTACAAAGACAAACGAGAGAGTCCCTATCAATTATTTCGGTTGAGGAAAACGTCCGGTACCTTAATTATTTAAATCTTTTGAGCAATCTGCCTCAAAGACGGATAGAAAAAGAAAAGATTAGCTTAGTTAGCACTTCGGAACATCCAATCAGCTCTAACGAGCGGATATTTCGAAAGATATCCTACGAAATGTCGGATTCGCGACGGGCGGATTGGCACAAAACCGCCATTTTTATTATTTTTAGTATCACCTCTTCCGTTCCGCGAGCGTCTGAAAATAATTATATCGCTTGCAACATTCCTTGCGCTTCATGAGATTTGTAATCTTCGGCTTCTTTTGAAACGGCCTGGAAATTATCAAACTGTGCATCTCATTTATACCGGATGTATTTTCTAGTGTGAAATTATTGTTTAATTTTTTATACTTTATTACATTAGGGCATTTTGATTCATCTCTTCTTCTTCTTCTTTGTCAAACGATGGTCGTCCACTGCTGGACATAGGGCTCTTCATGGGATCTCCACACCACACGATCTTGTGCCGCTTGGACCAAACAAGTAAAACTAGGGGCTGTGGTTTAATTTGTAATGCCATGAAGGTATTGGCGGTAATAACCATGCTTGGCCTGCGGGATGGTGATCGCAGTGCTGAACGTGTTGCACTGACAGTGCTGCTGCCCACTGACATCTGGTAGAATTTAGGTCACCTTTATGAATGGTTATACCGCCATTAATCGATCGTCAGAGCCTCGTTTCTTAATCTACACCGCGTGCAGATGAGGTTGATAATTGAAGAGACTGATTGGGACGAGCCTCCCTCTTACACGCCCTTCATTTACTAATAGACTATATTTGAAGTTTTTTTGGCTTTTTCATCTCA
The DNA here is from genome assembly GCA_029227775.1 of Morpho helenor. Lineage (NCBI taxonomy): Eukaryota > Metazoa > Arthropoda > Insecta > Lepidoptera > Nymphalidae > Morpho > Morpho helenor. Next base: position 17,833,544 of record JARGCU010000028.1, on the reverse strand, counting down.
TTATACAACTTTAAAAACAATACTTTATTATTATTTTTGGCTTTATTTTTAACTTTATTATTATTTCCGGAACACGGAGAGCCGTGTTCCGGAAATAATAATAAATTCTCTAATTTAGATTAAATCTGTATGTAAATAGCTTTTTGACTTCTCTGTGTTCATATCAAGAATTCTCTGCAACTTTTTTAATGTGTAAGATCAAAGTAAGGTTAGTTTTTGGTCACTGGGTGGCCTTTTCTCTATTAAAAATCCGTATAACAATATTGATGAAATTTGGTACAATTGAAGTTTATACGTACTAAGTTAACATACCTATAGAAAAAAGAGATTTTCTTCAGAGATCAAAAACTACATAATTGAAGAAATACATAGTACATGATTAAGAGTATTTCTACACCCAAGTTGACGCAAATGAAGTTACAGGTAAAGCTTATCTGAAAAAAACTACGAACAATCAACTTTTGACCCGTAAAATTTGAAAGTTTTTACATTTGTTTCTACTTTCCATCTGTCTATACTAGAAATACTTTGTCTACTAGAACCATTCAAGGTTCATTTGCGCAATAGAACACGCAAAGAAACAATGTCAATGATATAAAAGAAATACAATAATAAAAAAAATTGCAAACCAAATTTTGCAATACAAGCAACGGCCCTAGTTTAGCTTAGGGCTAAATACGAATAAAGTAATGACATCGGCAAAAAAGATTTCTAAATATTGGACCAGACATACTTGTCGACGCGTTAAAAACTAATTTGAGTACGTTTTGAATTTTCGAAAATTTGCTAAAAACGCAGTTATCCTACTCTAAGTGGGATCGCCACAATATATTAAAAACATGTTGTCAAATGATCTGGTCTAGGTATGTTACAACCGGTCGCCTGCCTGACGTCAGCTTTTGCGTAGTTAGCCTTTTACGACACCTCGGTAAAAAAAGAGGATGGTCTATTTTAACCCCCAGATACGACTTTCTATAAACAACATGTTAAAAACATGTTGTCAAATGATCTGGCTAGGTATTTTACAACCGGTCGCCTGCTTGACGTCTGCCTGACGTCAGCTTTCCGTAGTCGCCTTTTACGACACCTCGGTAAAAAAAGAGGATGGTCTATTCTACCCACCAGATACTACTTTCTATAAACAATAATAATCTATAAAATATCATTCTCATACCCTTATCCCACTTTAAGCGGGGTCGGAACAACTTACTTTAGTAGGCTTTTATAACACCTCGGTAAGAAAGAGGGTGGTCTACTCTGCTCAGCCGGATACCACACGGCGGATCAACTTACTTTAGTCGGCTTTTACGACACCTCGGTAAGAAATAGGGGAATATTTAGCCGGATACCACACGGACTCTATAAATAATAATGAATTATATAAAATATTTCTAATAAATCGCTAGATCCAAGTACCGTATGATAATGCGAAAATCTTGGAAAATCCCTGAAAGAGACCTAACTCTCCTTAAAAAAAATTATAAGAAGAGGCTATGATAAGATATAGTAAAGTAAGTAAAGTAGCGGCCTGTTATTATCCCACTGCTGGGAATAGGCCTCTTCTCTCCGTTATTAGAGAGAAGGATTGGAGCTAAGACCTACCACGCTGCTCCAATGCGGATTGGTAGGTTATAGATATCTCCGGAAAACTCTAGAGATATGCAGGTTTCCTCACGATGTTTTCCTTCACCGAAAAGCGTGTGATCAATTAGACACATAAGTTTTAATAGGAAAACTCATTGGAGTCTGCCCGGGTTTGAACCCTCGACCTCCTCGAAAGAGTCGCACGATGATACCCCTGGGCTACCACAGCTTGATGATGATAATAAGGCCGTGATAAGATAAGAGAGCGATCAATTTTCGATCGGAAACTGAAATTGAAAATCAAGTGGCAAATGGCGTATCGATTAAAATCGATGATTTAACAACCTTCACCTACCACCAGACCGTGGCGACCCGTGTAATAAACAGCGGACACGTCAGTTTTAATAGGTATTATACAGCCTCTAAAGGTAACCTAGTTTTGAGAGCGTAATAGTGCTGTAGAAAACTATTGTAGTGATTGAGAAATGTTACTGTTACAATTAATTGATACGAAACGTAATATAAAGTTATGAGATTTTTGTAAAATAGAATTTCTTCTTCTTCAACCGATGGACGTCCATTGTTGGGCATAGGTTTCGTCACTGGGGGGGGGACTTTGTTTTATAATATACTAGTAATATCCCGCGGTTTCAGCAGCGTAATTTTTATTATTTTACACTTTATTACATTTTTATTACAGATCCCTATTTTTTAATGTAATATAGCCTATGTTGCTCAGCAAAGAATCAACTTTCCAATGGTGAAAGAATTTTTGAAATCGGTTCAATAGTTTTTGTATGAAAACATTACAAACATACATACAAATCTTCCTCTTTATAATATTAGTATAGACATAAATAGGTTAAGATAAGATTGAAGCGGTGGTAATGGAATGGTCAAGGTAACGGACTTGCGATCGAGAGGTCGTGGGTTTGAATCCCGGCCTTTATACTACCGACGTGAACCCACTCCTAACACAAGCATTAATTTGTAACTTTAAAAAAAATATGTAGGCTGTTAGCCGTGAAGGCTTTGACAGCGTCACCGAGAGAGTGGGCGAGCGCACAAGCATCGCCGGGGGACAAAAGATGGAAAAATAACTCCATTACTTTTGTACTACGGAATTCCGCAAAGTAACGTGTAGCGTTCCAATAGAATGCACAATTGAGCCTAGGATCTGATAGCGATGTCGATCTCAGGGGGGTGAAACTCTCTAAGAAGCACTCTTTAGGTCGCCGAGAGCGTCATCTCATTGCAAGCATTGGACAACAAAAATTAGTTTTATATCATTATTCACTAGATGTCGCAAATGATACACTGTAATATATATAAGTATCTGTCATAAATTTTCAAATTTTTCTGCCAAAAACGCATCACTGCTTATTTAAAGGTCTTTATTGGAAATTATGCCGTCCAAAAATTATTTTATGTGTTATTTTGGATGTGAAAACGTTGGTAAGTAACTACTATAATGTTTTTGAAACCATTTAGTACCTTTTCCTAACAATAGAAATTTTTAACCCTTTTAGTGCCGAGCGAAAAGGAAATGGCTACACGAGAATAACCAGCCTAATTTTTTTAATTTTATTTATGTACATTCTTATGCAATTAAAACCAAACGAGAAATAATATTTACACGATTCAAAAAGTAATATACTAAGAATAAAATAGGAACAAGTTTGCTCCTCCTTAACCCATTCTAAGTAGGGTTTTAAACAATTTGTTGCATGTTAGTTATTTTACGAGCACCCGCCTGCCTGACGTCAACTTACCTTAGTCGCCCTTAACGACACCTTGATAAGACATAAGGTTGGTCTATTCTATACCACACGGTGAATAATAAGACATACAGCATATCGGAGTAAAAATTCACGACAAATAATACAAACAATATTAAAAAATGAGTTTGCAACAAGATAAATAATACCTATTACCTAATACCTACATAACAAAAAAAAGAGATTACTCGAAGGTAACACACAGTTAAAGGTATTACACAGTAAGCGCCGTGTGGATTTTTGAAAATCTGTTTATATTTGTTTGTATTTTTTTTATTTCTGACTGTATGCAATTTTTATGAGAGCGCAGTGAGAAGCAACTTATCGGCTTTCGGCACAAAAGGGTTAAAGCAGCCATTTCGCTGAAATGTACTAAATAAAATTATTATAAGTGCCACAATACCTCTAACTTTGTTTTTTAGAAAAAAATATGTGGTTATTCGTAATAAATATTATATTTTAACACTTTCGGTTACATTATTTTGGTATACATTTGAAATATTTGGTCTGATTTAGACTATAGCTACAAAAATTCAAATGTGTGATTTCAGGTTTACAGCAAATGAAGATTATGATTATGAAAACTAATTACAGAGTGTAGTATGTATGCAAAGTTAGTTGTTTTCAACAAATAAACGTGTAAACTGATGAACATTTGTTATTTGTATACGCTTGATATTTTTTTAAATGTTTTAAAAGTATTTTTGAAGTGTTTCCTGAATTGACATACTATTTAAAAAGATGTAAAAAATAAAAATTATTAAATATTACATAGCTTTAATCTTTTATTCATTACCCTTATTTAGAATAATAGTTTGGTGCTACTCTTTGATTTGAACTGGAATTTGGAGATGCCAAGTCCGTTCAAATTGAAGTGGTATAGCGCCAAACTATTTTTTTGTAAATGCTATTTTTATATAAGGGTCACTATATGAATGCAGTACAGCGCCATCTAGTGGATTATTATGATAACGTTACAGCGACATCTCTGCCAGATCAGCAAAAACAGTCCCTTATCATTACTTCAAAAAAATGACAGAGTTGCACATCTATATCCTATATAGTGTATTATCTATGGTCGATCTCATAACATTTTGTATGGGGACTTCTTATATTCCTCCGAAAGCACTTCTATAGCGCGGAGCAAACTACGAGTGGCGCCATCTAGTTTTGAGTTCTGAATCACGTGTTCCTAGTACGTTGTGTTAAACTACTTCTTTGAACTATGGATTGATAGAGATAACATTTAGAGAAATTCCCTCGTTACGTCACCTAACAGCAGAACCGTAGTCGCGTGTTGACAATCGGCAGGCGAGCCGTATCGCGTTACAGAAATAAACCAGTTCGCGACCGAGCTATTCCGGTCACCATCCGTGGGCGCAAACGTACATTCTGTCAACATTATATATTAAGAACTAATAATGTATGTAAAAAAAATTAGTTATACTGCCATAATCTGGCCCCGACGCATGGTGTCCGGCTGAGTAGAATAGACCACCGTCATTTCTTAGCGAGGTGTCGTAAAAGCCGGCTTAGGTAAGTTGAACCGTCGTTTGGTATCCGGCTTAATAGATCACCATGTTTCTTACCGAACTGTCGTATACGATTAAAGTAAGTTAACTTGCGGCAGAAGGCCCATCGTAATATAAGTAGCCAATTCATGTGACAACATGTTTATAATATGTTGCCGTTATGCCGACCCCTTTTAGACAGGGATAATGGGCAGGAGGATGATAACCAGACAAAGGGATTATCACTCATGGGATTGAAACCAACGTTCTTTGAATGGTCCATAAAAAAAAAGTTAGTGAGTTGCGTGCTGTTACTGACAATAGGCCTCTTATCTCCGTTTTTAGAGAGAAGATTTGGAGCTAAGACCTACCACGCTGCCCCAATGCGGATTGGTAAGTTACACGTATCTCCAGAATTCTCTAGAGATATACAGATTTCCTTACGATGTTTTCCTTCACCGAAAAAAACCTACTTGCAATAAGCGCCCTATACTATTTCCTATATATGAAATCTAGTTGTTATATCGCAGCATGGAGTGGTGCCAAACTCGGTTGGCATTCGGCAGATGCGACGTTCGCTTAATTACTGAAGCTATTTTGTTTGTTACATTCGTAGGATTACTTCAATATTTAGATCGATTCGTTCCGCAAACGAGCAAAAACTCGGAAGGCAGAAGTAAATTTTGCAAGACTCTTTTTTAAATTACGTTTAGTTAACCACCACGATATTGTTGACGTTTTATTTGCCGCTAAACGAAGTTATTCAGTAAAGAGTTTGTTGAAGTCATGTCATTGACATGAAAAACGTATCTCGTAATTTATGTTATGATAGTGTAAAGTAGAGTAGAGTAAAGTAACGGTCTGTTACTATTCCAGTGCTGGGCATAGGCCTCCTCTCTCCGTTTTTGAAGAGAAGCATTGGAGCTAAGACCTACCACGCTGCTTCAATGCGGATTGGTAGGGTACACATAACCCTAGAATTCCCTAGAGATATGCAGGTTTCCTCACGGTGTTTTCCTTCACCAAAAAGCGTGTGACAGATTGTAATTATCAATTAGACACATAAGTTTTTGATATAAAAACTCATTCTTGTTTGCCCGGGTTTGAACCCATGATCGTCTCTAGAGATTCACACGGTCGCACCGCTGACCTATCACAGCTTTTAGTCAGTAAACTGACTAAATTTTGTAGTCATCATCATTGTCCTATCCTAATCCCAAGGCTTCTTTACTGCTGTTCGGACCTATTCTTATAGTATCGTACTGAAAAGCTGAAATAAAGTCTTTAAACCACATGTGTTCTCCTGCAAATTTTGTTCGTAATATCATTGTCGTCTACACGCACCATGTCTTCTGGACATGTTGTGAAATGATCGTGGACACGAGCCAAACGTGTGCCTTGGCACGTGTTGATCTTAGCGCAATTCATGCGATTCATTACTCAAAATGTTATTTAATCAAATATCATTACATATTATAAAGTCCCCGCCGCGTCCATCCGTCCGATTACGATAAATTTAAACACTTATAAACACCGTTGATTTTTTCCAATATACATAGTGATTCATGAATGATTTTGATACATAATTTAAGTTTTGTACGGATTGGTTCTAATATGTCGATAATTGTTTGAAAATGTCGGCAAAAATCAAACCTTGATGGTACTATCGACAGTTATGGCCTTTGAAATATAAAAAAACAATGTTGGGTATATTTCTTTCTTATATAATAGGGCTACAGATAAGTCCGAAGTCATTTTTTTATCATCTTCTGCTCATCAACTTAGAATATAAAACCTTAAATTATGTATTACCCTTGAAAGCGTAACAGACAGACTGACAGAGAAATTCACATTATTAAAAGTCTGGATGTGAAACACTCCGATTTTAATCTGTTATTGAAGCTCAGGTTGTAGAAATCTTTACCAACGCCGTGTGCTATCCGGCTGAATAGTATAGACCACCCTCATTTCTTACCGAGGTGTCGTAAATGGCCAATGTAAGTTGACCCGCCGTGTAATATACGCCTATTTTTTACCGAGCTGTCGAAAATACGACTAAGGTAAGTTGATATCTGGCAGGCTGCCGGTCGTAAAAAAGGACAGGAAAATGCTGTTTAGAAATGTCTACCACCATTAGTCAATTGCCAGAGCCTTTCTGGTCCTTGGTCGCACGATGATGTTCTTAAATTAGAGAATCGGTAAAAATATTCATTTAAAAAGTACCGAACTTAGCAAACAATCTTATAGATAAGGGTACTCCTTACGAAGTCCAAAATTACGATCTATGAATTGCCATATTCGCTTTTCGCTATATCGAATCCATTTTATCGGGACGGAGAAATTTTAATTCGGCCTTTTCGGGACAATTTATGCGACGGCGACGTCCGAGGCCGACACAAAATGAAACTCATTAATCCGATCGTGTTTCAATATAGTGGCGCCATCTATAAATTTTGGCGTGACCAATTACGCGCCGTCGCGGCGGACAAAAAGTTTATTTATTGCCCCGATATGCTCCCAATATCTTTTTGTTACGATTGGGGTTGTAAATTTTAATATATCGCTGTGTGGAGAATTTATAACGCGCTTTTATCGTTAAATGATGACGGGGTGGCTGTTATAGGAGTTATGTTTTAAATTGTCACTTCTACGGCAAAAGTCGCAATGGGATCCCAAATTATCAGTAGTGATCCTGCCTTGAGCGCCGCGGGTCGCGGGTTCGATTCCCGCCGAGGGCCAACATTTTCTATAAAAAAGAATTTGTTGGCCCTTCGAGCCTGGGTGTATATTTGTATTTAAGTATGTATTTAAAAATTATATATGTATATATTCACCAGTTGTCTGTCACACAAGTATTAAATTACTTACTTTGGGGACGGGCGACCGCGTGTGTAAGTGTCCCATATATTTATATTTATTTAGTGCCAAATTTGTTTGATATTCAGCTAATGCTGAAATAAGTTTCTTTCACAACTATTCAATATTACAAGAAGAACAAATTTAAATTAGTTCACACTACGAAATAAAAAATCATAAGAAAAGAAAGTAACTCGGGCCTTACTCTGAGGTCGGCACAACATGTTATAAACATGCCTTCACATGATTTCGATTTTGGCTTCATCATACCTTATCGGCTATCGGGGTACCTCGGTAAGAAAGAGCTGGTTTATTCTGCTCAGCCGGATACCACACGGCGAGTCTACTTACCTTAGTCGCCTTTTACGATACCTCGGTAAGAAATGAGGGGGGTCGATTCTACTCAGCCGGATACCATACGGCTGGTCAACTTGCCTTAGTCGTCTATTACAACACCTCGGCAAGAAATGAGGGTACTTTATTCTAATCAGCCAAATACCACACGACTTGAAGCATTGATGAATTTTGTTACAATTTAAAAAATTTCGGGTTAACATATAGTATATAAAAAACCCGTTTATTAATGGTATTTAAAATAACAGTTCACGCAAAAGAAAAAGCAGGTTCCACTAGTACTGAATAAATAAAATGTTTTATTATAGGGTACCAGGACGAAAAATGTTGGGAAAACTACCACAAGCTACGAGCATTGCTCAGAGATAGGCGGCCGATATCGGGCCATGAATCTCCTATGTTATTTGAACCATAAATCTCTCCAGAGATACGTCTATGTCGCTGCTGCAACGCTGCTAGGATTTTAGTTTTTTCCAATATAGTATAATACACTGGATTAATGGAATAACTGGAATAATTTGGTGGTATTGGTCCAATTATATAGCCAAGGTCAAGGTACATCATATTTCATCGTTTTTCTTTTGAAAACAGAAAAAAACTGTAATGTAAAAAGTAACGATTTCGCAGTTATATCTGTGAAAAGTTTAAAGCCCATTACAAATACTATACACATTAAAACACTCGTTGCAGAAGTAAAAAATGACTTACTTGATTGTTTGAAATGCTTTTTTTCTTTCTTTTTAATTAAAATTAGTACTTGTAAATGCTTTACTCGGTTGTTCTATTTCTTTCTTTTTTATCTGGATTCTAAGCTAATAGTTTCAACGCTGCACTAATTCCTAGTATAAAAACATAATTCCAATGGAATTAGGTCGGCCAACGTCGGCCAGATGTACAGTTGACCAAAATGCTTTACATTCCACTGCGACAAAAGCTACTTATGTTCAGTCCATAAGGTCTACAGTTGCACATCTTGACCGAGCCAGTTTGGTGAGCCACACTACTGGCACAATGCCAGGATATATCTTTAAAGAGTTGTATAATATGCAGCGACTTTATTAGATTGAAATTATTATACGACTAGTAATCGCCAGCGGTTCCGTAATATAGTATTTTGATAATTATAAAAATGGTTAAAGTGGGTTAACCTTAAAAGCTAGACATATGCTGTCGCGGACTTTTATTTAGAACTTTTAGAAGGGAACAATTTTGTGATATATGATTTTTTTATAGCTATTACCGATTACTCAGCGCACGCAAGGAAAGCTTTAAATTTTGCCATTTTCGTACTATTTTTTATTACTACTCCTTTCCTATTCATCTTAGCGTGACGTTATATAATCTACAGCCTTTCTCTATAAATGGAGTATCTTACACTGAAATAATTTTTCAAATCCAGTTCAGTAGTTCCTGAGATTAGCGCGTTCAAACAATAAAACAAAAAAACAAACTCTTCAGCTTTATATATTAGTATATACGTTTTTTTTTATTTAAATAGATTTTAGACTTAGGATTTTTGTTTATTGAAATTCTTCTTTTATTTCATTCAGTAAGCAAAACAAAGATATTTGCTAAAAAATCATCGGAAGATTGATATGCATCTACATGACGAATACGTCCGTCCTGTCAACAAATAATCGACGGTGAGAGAAAAAGTAACAGCCAGTTGCTATCTCACTGCTGCTATCTCACTAGGCCTTCTATCTCTCTTTGAAGAGAAGAATTGTACTCTAGTCCCGTCACGATAATATGTTATTGGGTTGGTAAACTACACATATCACCGGAATTTTCTAAAAATATATAATCTTTCTCGAGATTTTTTCCTTCACTGAAAAGCGTGCGATAAACTGCAAACTTCAATTTAGCTCATGATTGGTACTTGCGCGTTTTGAATTAATCCTCTCGATAGAGTCACATCGTCCTACCGTTTGGGTCTCATAACTGTGTATCTATCATCATAATGGTATCATAATTCCGCAATTAAAATACCATCGCACCCTCGAAATAACTCAGAACATCATTAGGACGTAAAAATCAACAGACAAGTGTTATTCGTCTATATGACAACCACTCCCGCACTGTGTATGAAACAAGTGTGTCACCTGTGTATTTCTGGTGAAGCCGTAACCCAGGAACCTCTCGTCGTGGGCCGGCACGGTGTCGGGCGCCACGTAAAACGGCTCGTACAGCAGCTCGAAGTTGGTCACGTCGTGGCTGACGTGGGTCTGCTGCGACTCGTTCCCACCGGAAGACTCCCATCTATAGGGCAATTGGATCATTGAGGACTCCTGATAACACTTCGTTACAAAAACGCTCCCGACACCCACAATAAAAACCATCTTTCATTCTCCTGCCCTTATCCTGCTCTAATTGTTGTTGACACAACATATTTTTCCCTGCCATTCTGACCCATCATTCGCCAACTCTATGAATGACTCTATATTATCAATACAACGGCAATTATAACAAGCATTATTACTGGGCACTGCCTGTTAAACAGACATCCTAATAATGAGAATAAAAGAAGACGCAGCGTGCCCAGAGTAGTGGAGAAAAAGAAACGAATCTCCACCTTATGGCTGAATGCCCTATGTATTCGCTGGTAAGATGGGAGATACTAGGTAAAGATGAAGCTGAAGTTGAGGAACTTGCAAATATCTCCTTCAGGGTATTATCAGGTTTGTAAAAGCAACCTGCTCGTTGTTATTAGACATAACTTACCTGGAAAAATTCGAAGCATATTGGTTATAGATGAACACCTTCCTGTGGAAGGGTATCGCCAGCTTGTTCCGCGACAACCGCAGCAGCTCGGACTTGTTCGCGGGAAAGTTGGCCACTCGCTTATCGAGCTCATAAGTAGGGACCACGTAAGCGCATAGCTGACATTTTGGCGCCGTAGCCAGGAAGTCATCTAACGCTTCAGCCATCCCCCTAGAAGGCACTATATCGACATCCACTAAAAACACATAGGGCGTATGGCAATTTCTCCGCGCCAAGTTGCGCATATGATTCTGCGGATAGGGATGCCGCACCCGCCACGCTTTAGTCTCAGCTCTCCGGTCCCCTAGTGACAACGGAGCTCTGTTGCAATTCTTCGCCCAATTGAGAAGGTTGCCTTGGATTCCGGGCAGTTCTGTTGGAGTGGCCGCATGCAAGGCCATTCGGGAGTAAATTTCCGGTTGGCAGCGCGCCAGCCAGATAACGAACGATCTCAAAAGCTTCAATTCGTCTCCAGCTACGAACACAGCTACGGAAATCGGGCCCGACCAATGCGCTGCTATCCTAAGCAACTCGTGCAGCCTCTCTATGGAGCTTTGCGTCGCTAGGCAGACGCGGTGATTAGCAGAGAGCTCGGCGTACATGTCTCCGACCGTCGCGTAGTCGAATATTCTGTAGGATCTAGAGCCATCCCAGCGGCCGAGACGCAAGTCGAGTCTGGCGATAGGGTCGTCGTCAAGGGGCATCACTGCTGTGTCGAGGCAGGGCTCGCACGTGGCCAGGTCGCCGGGGGGAGTGGTGCTGCGCGTGACACAGGTCTGGGGGCTGAGAAGCCATATGTTGGCTGCTGCGTTGTACACGACTATCGCTATTGCAGCGAGCGTGACCACGCTCCATTGGCAGCGCCATCGCCACTGAAACAATAAACAGTTGTACAATTTTATGGAAAAACTCCTTGGTAAACTAGCTGATTCTTTAAGCTGGAGATTTTTTAAGGTAAAATACAATTTGAATAAAGTTAATTTTGAGTCTAATTGAAACATTAAAGCGTATGCAGTTATTTTGTTTATAGTATTTATTTGTTTATCGTATAAAAATTGTCTCTGTTTTTAGACAGATTTTGTCCAGTTAAGTAAGACGTAAAGGAAGTAGAAATTTAAGTGACTTACCAATTTTTCCCGCCGAATTTTAGCCATTGAGTTTGCCACAACAAAAATCGCATAGCATGATCAACTTCGTCACATTATTTCCACGCTCATTTAATGTACACAGTCAATTTTACCAGAAACAAGCTTCTCACTGAACCTAGAAACAAAAAAGTGTAATTCAATAGCATATAATAAAATTAATAGCACGCTCAACGGCTATTAAGCTGTTTGTTAGAGATCCCTGGACGCACTTAGATGGTTTTACAGCTAATTCTTCTATTAAATCTAGCGCCAATGATTAAAATGCATGATGTTATACTACGACATCGTACGAGGTAGCAATATAAATGTAACTAATTATGCTTTATGAGTACAAAGTATCTTTATAGGTGACTCAAACAAACAACGTCTAGATATTATAATAAACTTTGAATTTAACTTTTTATATCTACAACCAGATTTCTTCTTCTTCTTCTTCTTTCTCAACCGGTGGACGTCCACTGCTGAACATAGGTCTCCTTAAGGGATCGCCACAATCCACGATTTTGTGCCGCTTGGATCCAGCGGCTCCCCGCGACCTTTTTGAGGTCGTCAGTCCACCAAGATTTGCTCTAATGCAATTTTGCTCTAATATAATTGCAACCAGATTTGCTCTAATTAAATAAGCACTAACTGCGACGTTAAATACCCTCAATTCATCATTCTCCAGCACTTATCCCACTCTTAGTGGAATCGGCATAATATGCTTTAAACATGTTGTTATATGATTTGGCTACCTATTTTGTGACTGGCAACCTGCCTGACTTAAACTCCCCTTACTCGTCTTTTACGACACCGCGGTAAGAAATGAGAGTGGTCTATTCTACTAAGCCAGATATCACACCGCATTAAAATACCCTCTAAATTGCTTTTTTCCAGTTCCCAAAGTTGAATATTAATATGTATAACCTTTAGCTGGCGGATTTTCATGTCGCTACAATACCTATATCACACGCTTAACGCTACCATTTTTCCGTTCATTGTTTTTAGGTCAACATTTGCACATCGTTACACTACCATTAATCGGTTACCAGCACCTTGTCGGTCGGGCAAAAAACCAAGTATAAGCTTACCTAACATCCTCAAAAATTATATCATAAACATGGCAACAAAGCGCAGTTCATATTAATTTGAAATAACATTTTATTTAGCTATATTTTATTTATATTCTACTTATCTATTGGAGTACTAAATAGCACACATTAACAACAAAACACTCTACCTGTTATCACGCACACACACAACGATTATCTAACATCACAAAAATAACACTTTTGAATGCTTTACACTGTTTGGAACGCATTGTCCACTACACACCTATTATATATGCAATATGGTATAATTAAGCTGTATTTGTTTTATTTAAATGCATGTATTTTGATAACAATGATAACACGACTGGGTAGTGGGTGTTGAGAAGTCAAACGGCGCATGTGCTAATTTCTGTCATGCGTTTAAACTTTGCAGACGAGTTAGTACTGACAAGTTAATAAATTCCGAATGAATCTAACCTGATTTAATAATAAGATTTATTCAGCCAAGCTATGCACAGTCTTATATATCTATTCTAGTTACATTTACTTCTTTTTTCCCCAAACTTAATTTCGACTAAATTATATTTCAACAGTTAAGGCCATTGATGTTTTTTATCCATACTAATGGTGTAAATGCCAAAGTCACTCTATTATAGTATCATCATCATTCTCTTACCCTTATCCCACTCTAAGTGGTGTCGGCACAATATGTTTTCTACTTTTATTCTCCTCTATCATTCGTCAACTCTGGTGCCACTCCTTTAACATGCATATTATTTTTCATACAATCCATCCATCTTTTTTTCGTCCTCCCCCTAGCAATACATCCATCCACATTCATATTTAAAACTCTTTTGGTCACATGATTTTCATCCCTCCTCATTGCATGACCGTACCAACTTAGTCTCTTACTTCTCATCTTTTCTATTATTATTTATAACAGTTCATTCCCTCGAGCAATTTTAATCAAATGTGGTACAATTAAGACTGTGCCGTGGTATCCGGTTGAGTAGAATAGATCATCCTCATTTCTTGCCTAAATCGTAAAACGTAAAAGGCGACTAAGGAAAGTTGACTCGCCGTGTGGTGTCCGGATGAGTAGAATAGACCACCCTCATTTCTTACCTAAATGTCGTAAAACCTAAATGGCGACTAAGGTAAGTTAACCCGCCATGTGGTATCCGGCTGAATAGAATAGAATACCGTCTTTCTTACCGAGGTGTCGTTAAAGATAACTAAGGTAAGTTGACGGTAAGGTAAGTGGGATAAAGGCAGAAGGATGATGAGTTATGTGGAAATTATTTTGTCGAGATTAAAATAAAATGTAAAAGAACAAGGAGTATGTAAAAGAGTATGTATTCAAATAGCTCTCAAATAGGTTCTTAATTAATTTAATTAAAGTAAACAAAATTTGTAATGTAAAAAAGCGTCATATTGAGTTGATACTTCAAATGAACTCGTGAAATGGTTCAACTGGTATTTAAAAAGCATTAAGTACAAGCTAAAAATCAACGCTGTTCGTCGTGAATTTTTAAGCTTGAATCTTATTGCTGCCGCCCCGGTCGAATAACTTCATATTTTTACATTGATTATAATTTAGTGCCGTAAGCAGTAAATGATTAAATAAAATCAAATATAAATTAAAATTAAAAACTACGACGCCACTTAACAGTAATTTAAAAATCCCTCAAGCATTTGTTTTCAATTATTCTTTTCGTCTGAGCCTACATTATAAAAGAGTAGATATCAATTTAATAATTATTTTAAAACCTATTTTGTGGACTGTATATGTCAAATACTAATAAAAAAAAATAAGGTTGTTTATAATTTTATTTTAAGTATAGTGCAGTACCATAGCTTACTAACTTAACTAGATTCCAGACAATAGATAATTTAAAAAAAAGGGTTTTGACATAATATTCATAAAAAAAATCTATCAATCAATTGTCAAATCCACGTTTTTAAATGCTCTGTGAGTGTATATTATTTACAAATATTTATGTTAAAATATATACAGAGTACAGACTCCTGGATAAAAATATGATAAATTGGATATTACTATTAAAAATAGTGACAATATTTACAAAAATACAATAATTTACAACTTGATAAAGCACACCGCTTATTTATTTGTGAAACCAGTGACTATATAATTTAGAGTGTAAGCATAGGAAAAAATGTTCGACGTACCTCAATGGGAGGATACTCCCAGTAATAACATTAGTTTTACAGCTGTTTCACTGGTAAGTATTACCTTTTGTCTCCAGTATAAAGCAGAGGCAAAGTTATGATATTCAATTCTAAATACAACCCCATAAGTGTATTGTTTTTTACGTTATTTAGTCACATATGTACATTAAAATATATCATTGTATCATAGGGATATGTATGTTTATTGTATAGATATATGATTATTATTATAATATATTGTTATTTTTACTCTCAATTTTTTTTTTTTTTGTTATGTTGTTAGGTTATTGGGACAATTGGTTTTCTGATATGTTTACCTTTCATTCATTTAGCACCTCCCAACTCTTAACTACTATATCTTTGTCTTAAATATTTAATAGCAAGTCAAAATGTTGAAATACATGTTGACCAATAATGACTACAGATTTACCAAATTATTTCAGAAAGTTAAAAATAAGGGTAAAAAAACTAACATAAATGAAAAACCAAAACAGCCTGGTTTAAAAATACCCAAGTTCAAAGCAAAATCGAAGTTGAACATTATTAAAGGCTTACCAAAGCCTAAACCAAATAAAATAAATAAAACAAAGAAATTCAAGCACAATAATAAAGCAAGTCAAAATATATGTGTACAAAATGATTCAAATAAAGAGAAAATATGCAAAGATTTACAAAATAATAATAAATGTTCAGATGATGACATAGACATTATAAATTATGATACTGACAAACAGGATGAACTGATTTTAGAAATAAAGAAACAGAGATTTGATATATTAAAAAATAATGACATTGAAGAAAGTCTATTCCAAGAAAGTCCTGAGGATGCTATTCATCATAGTATACATGCTGAAACATCAGCTAATGTCAAAGATTTGAACAAAAATTCTGTAAAGGGCAATGATGAAACAGTCCAATGTAAAAATAAAGATAATAAATTAACATTAACCAATAAAAGAGCCAAGGTGGAAACACACAATAATTATGACAATCAAGAATGTCCATTGCAAAAACAAAAACACCCTAGAAAGATTACAGATAAAGACATACTACCAGAGAAAACCATCAAATTGAAAAAAAATGTTAACGTCAAAGATCAAATTGCTGATCCTATAGATAGTAAAAATATAAGTAATGGTGAAACAAATGTCAACTCCAGTGGAAATAAACACAGCATCCGAGATGTTTGTAAAAAAAGTATACTGAGAATTAAATCTCAAATTAAAACTCAATTACAAAAGGACAGTAATAGAAGTAATATTAATGTCAATGGAAATAAATTAAGAGAAAGAATGTTGGAGAGGCTGAAAGGTATGTTAATATTAAATTCAATGCAAGCATCGGTCAATCTTGTCAGTGCACACAATCTTGTTAATTACCTATTACACTTTTACCAATAAAAGGCTCTTGATAAAGGGCCTGATATGGACTAGAAACTAGTCACGCACACTCAATAGAATAAGATGTTGTGTTGAGAGTGGTATTCATAATAATTGTATACAACATTAATTATGAATACCACTCACAATAGTCTAAATGCAAAATTGTTTAACTTTTATTCAATAAAGCACTGTTTATAACTGTTGCCAGTGATATTATATGAAACTACTCACTTCAATACTACATAATTATGAGCCTTATAAGATGAGTGTTGCCAGTGATGATATATCAATCTAAAAGTAGAGAGCCTAAGATAGCTCACTCGTACATTGGGCCATGGAAAGATCTAAGTGTGCTAAAGGTCAGATTGTCTCAATTACTAAATCAGAAATTAAGAGAATATTTGATTCAATGAGTTGCCAAGCATTAGTGGTGATAAATGTGGCATGTAGTATGAAAAACCCATAGATATTTAGGTCTTAGAGATAAGAGTAGCTATCCTAGGCAAAATAATAGTAGAACCCCCAAATAGTAGACTATCAAATATGTTGCAAATAGTAACCAGTTTGTGTCAAACAATGCATTGCCATTGTGAAAAAGAATAATAACAATCAAAGCATTATCGTCCATTTCATTTTTAATACCTTTAATTTTTAGCTGCCAAATTTAGGTACTTAAACGAAAAACTTTATACGTCGAGTGGTACTGATGCCCAGCAACTGTTCAAAGCGGACCCAACTGCATTCCAGACCTACCACGAAGGCTACCAGCAGCAAGTCAAGAAGTGGCCTGTGAAACCATTAGATATTATTGTTTCGAGGATCCAGAGAATGTGAGAATTTTTATACAAAGCTGTATAAAAATACATTTTTGTATATTTATTGTTTGTATTTGAATAGTGAATGTGTAAGTGCCACAACAATAATCATCCCACAACTAAAGCAATTCCACCATTTCCTCAAGTTGGGATATTCAAATTCAAAATATACTTTATTCAAATAAACTTGTCAACAAGTGCTTTTCAATTGTCAACTCTACTGCTGGTTCGGAAAGCTGTTCCTACCGAGAAGAGCCAGCAAGAAACAAGGCGGTTGCTCTTTTAAAAATATAATTCTTATGACTAGTTAGATTTAGTCATTACTGTCTTGTACAGGGTCTGAGCGAGCTATATCCACACATTATTATCTTCTAAGTAATCCTCAACAGTATAGTAGGCTTTCTGGATCAGCCTCTTTTTAACAGTATTTTTAAACTGATGTAATGGCAAAATTAAAATTGATTGCGAAATTTTATTATAGAATCTTATACCCAAACCCACAAACGATTTGAGTACTTTTGCAAGGTGCAAAGCAGGAGCCTCAAGCTTATGTCGATTCCTACTTTGCCTATTATATACATCACCTATCGTTTTATAATTCTATATTTTTATGTACGAAAATTAAATTGCTTAAAATATACTGTGAAGCAAATTTTAGATTACCTATTTCCTTAAACTTCTCTCGCAGGGATGGATATGGGATTCAGTGCTTTCACAAGTGTTTCCCAAAGAAGGCTATCTTAAGCTTTAATAAACCCTAACAGTTATAAACCTCAAGCAGTTATAGCTGAATGATAAGATTATGTGCCTCTGTTTGTGTCCAAAGGATTTTTGAAACTCTGGGGGATTTTTGAAATATGTATAACCTATTAATCCTTCTCATGTAGTATCCAGCTGAGTAGAATAGACCACCCTCATTTGTTACCGTGGTGTCGTAAAATACGACTAAGGTAAGTTAACGTCAGACAGGCGGTCGGTCGTAAACTACATAGCCAAATCTTGTTGCAACATGTTAATAACATGTTGTGCCGACCCCACTTAAAGTGGGATAAGAGCAGGAGGAGGAAAAACGAGAGGTGGCTCAGGAGTTCAATAGTGGCCATTGCTTTAATTAATCTTATACTTTCCTAGGCCTAAAACCCATAAGATAGCAGACATGGGCTGTGGAGAAGCGGAACTGTCAAGGCGAGTGGTGCAATCGGTGCGATCGTTTGACCTAGTGGCCACGGTCCCAGAAGTGGAAGCCTGTGACATGGCCCACACCCCCATGCTGAGCTCGTCCGTGGACGTCGCAGTGTACTGCCTAGCCCTGATGGGCACAGAGCTCACTCAGTATTTGGTTGAAGCGAACAGAGTTCTTAAGATTGGGTAAGTTTGTATGATGGTTATACATCTTCCTGCCCTTATCCCACTCTAAGTTGGGTCGGCACAACATGTTATAAACATGCTGTTACGTGATTTGGCTGCGTTTTACGACCGGCCGCCTGCCTGACGTCAACTTACCTGAGTCGTAATTTACGACCTATGTCGTAAATACGACTCAGGTAAGTTGACCTATGTCTTAAAATACGGTTGGTCTATTTTACTAAACCGGATACCACACGGTGGGTCAACTTACCTTAGTCGCCTTTTAGGATACCTCGGTAAGAAATGAGGTTGGTCTATTCTACTCAGCCGGATTAGTAAGTTTGTATTATGGTTATTCACGGTTATAAACTAAAAATGTTAAATTACACATTCTTTTAGCAAAAATACCGACAGAACTAGAGCCGATAGAGAATGTAGGGCCGTTCAATTAAGGAAACTATTTATAATGCATTTTCCTTAGCAATAAAAACTTTAAACCCATTTACCTCAAAATTTGATTTTTTAAGTTGTGCCACTATTGCAGCCTAATTTTCTGTAATTACTGCATGTCCATTACCAATGTTATTATTTGCATAAATTTCATCAAATAATGTTTAAACGACTATTTCTTTGTCCAGAGGTCATTTACTGATAGCAGAAGTGGAGAGTAGATTTCAAAATGTGGAGCATTTCACTAGAGACATACAAAAGCTCGGCTTCTCGCATAAGAAAACGGATAGTACTCATAAGGTGTTCTACTTCATAGAGTTCACCAAAACCCGTGAGGCGCCCGTCAAGAAAGGGAAATTGCCCGTACTTACACTGAAACCATGTATTTACAAGAAACGATAAAATAAAACTTGTGGCATTAATTGTGTTTTTATTCGCAATATATACATATATTTTTCGTCTTAGTCTTCTTAGTCAATATATCAGCTTCAATTGTACCAAATTTTATTCATATAGTTCCAGCAGTTTAGCCGTGAAAGCGTAACGGACAGACAGATAAGATTATATGGGACTAGGACTAGAAGTAGTATATATTTCATAAAACAGCCAACATTTTACTGTAAAAATAATGTATTGTATTATATAACACATTTTTCTTAATTCAAAATGAAATATTTTTATTGTCATCGATTTAATTACACCATAATTTGTACTTCATCTAATATTTATTTAATTCTACAAATTAAGAAGCCTACACCAACCCAAATATAAGTTTATGATAACATTAATTCATTTTCTAACCTATTTTAAAAAACGTTATAGATATTTCGAACTTGACACTTTCGAGGTTATATATAATTATATTGTAATACGACAAAATTATACAGAAACACTTCGAAATTATAACATAAAACATGGAATATTGAATGCAACTCAATTACACGGTAATAGAATAGGAATGTTTCTTAATAAAATAGAATTATACGGGAGCAACGAAATTATACGATAAAAACTCAATTATACGATAATATATATTTATACGGGTATAAATAAAATTATACGGAATCACATTACGGAAGTTATACGGGAATACATCTAAGTTACGCGGGAATACAGCAACATTATACAGGAATACAATAAAATTATACAGAAACAACTAAATTATATGGGTTCTAAGCGGTTCAGACAATGTATTAACCACGGTACAATGAATATACTCAAAAAACGAAATATCTATTTTTTTTTGGATTTATAAAAAAAAAATTAGGCTAGATTTAGCGTTTATTATGATAGATAGAAAACTATTTTATTAATTTTATCGTCACCATACAAAAGTTATTGTATGGACTTTCTCTCGGTGGAAGTGAACATAATAGCGATTTTAAGGAGCTTGTAAAACAAAAATATTTTTAATCTATAGAAACCATAGGTAACTGAGTTATCAAATATTTAATTCCTCCATAACGTCTTCAGCTTCGGCCCGCAAATTCTCCACTTTTTCTATAAGCATTACCTGAATTAAAATTAAATTGCAAACAAATTAATACATTTGTTCAATGTTAATCTAATCTACTTGAAAATTTAAGTCAAAAACTATAGCGAATTTTGTTAATTATGGATAATTACATTGTAATTTTATTAATACTTACATTGTAATTTAAAAATATCCAAGTCTACTTGAATGAAAAATAAGTTGAATTTATTACATCAATACCATGAGCATGTGCATCGCTGCAAAAATATTTTCAATTGCACTCATTCTTTTGACCATTTCTTTTTTAAATTTCTCTCTCTCTATAATTAAATATAACTATAGTTTCGAAAAAATTTAGAAAAGATAAGGTATTGCATTACACTACTTGCACATACAAAAAGTTGAATTTTAATTTTATTTATCAATTTGATGAGCAAATATTTTCGGTTCCGCTATTTCTTTTGACCATTTTCTTGTAAAATTTCATATAAATCTCTATAATTTATTGTTCAACATGTTTCTAATACAATTTCCTTCATAGAGTTGGTCATTAATATGAAAAAGCATTGTGACTGTCATATATATACATATGTTTAGAAAGAGTAAATAGGGTGACTTTGGGAATATTGCTTTTTATTATAGCATAAGTATAAAGGAGAAATATCGTTGATTATTATATAATATTACTCTATTTTTTTTAAATTTTAAACTAAAAAAAAACCAAATAAGGCCGATAAGATACCCTGGCGGCGCTGATGAGGTGGTCAGCTGATGATCTGGAGAGATGGGTCACGCTGCTCGTCAACTCCTCGACAGAAGCCTTCGCGATGTCTTCTACACGCTTGTACCCGGCGCGGACCAGCTGCAGAGCCCGGGCCTGACAGAACACTACTTTGCAACTCGCGTACAAAATCCAAAGTACGCGCTTTAAGTACAAAGAACCAGTCAATTAAAGACTTGTACCGGACCTGTGTACCTTAATACTTTGTAACTTTTGGACATTTTTTTTATTGCACAATAGGCGAGCGCTTGACTGCAATCATGTCTGATGGTAAGCGATGATGAAGTCTAAAATGGAGCGCGCTCGCCTAGAAGATGCCTATTCACTCTTGCTTTAAAGAGACCCATATCAAAAGAACTCGGAAATATTGATGCCGGGAGACAATTCCACTCCCTTGCTGTGCGCAATAAAAACGAGGACGCAAAGCGCCCCGTGGGAGGTCAATGATGTAAGGATGGAAATTCTCTCGGTGTCTAGCAGTGCGATAATAGAAAGCCGATGGAGGAACAAGGTTATGGAGAACCTCTGCACACTCCCCTAAATATATCCTGTAGAAGACCGAAAGACAAGCTAAACTGCGCCGATGTTGCCATACATAGCCAAAGTACGAGCTTTAAGTACGAATAACAAGTCAGTTTAATCTATGTTTTTGATTATTTGAGAAAAAAAGGAAGTAAGTAGCGGCCTATTACTATCTCACTGCTGAGAATAGGCCTATTCTCTCCGTTTTTGGAAGGTTTGGAGCTAAGACCTACCACGCTGCTCCAATGCGGATTGGTAGGTTATACATATCCCCAGAATTCTCTAGAGATATGCAGGTTTCCTCACGATGTTTTCCTTCACCGAAAAGCGTGTGATAAATTGCAATTATCAATTAGACACATAAGTTTTAACAGAAAAACTCATTGGTGTTTGCTCGGGTTTGAACCCGTGACCTCGAAAGAGTCGCATGGTGTTACCGCTGGGTTACCACAGCAGCCTATTTGAGAAAATAATGCTAATAATAAATAGTATCAGTCAACTCAAAACTATTTAATCATTACTAAAATGTGTATTTGTAATGTTTCAATACACGCATAGATTTATTAATGTAATCACATAATTGTGCCCAAAATATTATGTTGTGTGCCACGAGTTCTTCATCCCTGAGCACGAACTAAAAACATCGTTATAAGTGCGGGCATAGGCGTGCCATCAAATATTTATTTTATTTATGTACCATAAAAAAAGTTGGAGAAACATTATTGGTAAAAAAGTGTACAAAGGTCAACTTATCGCTAAGTCCTTAACCTAATATTGTGACGCGTGCCATGAGTTCGCCATTCCTGTCTTAGAGACCTCATTAAAAGCGAGGTTTTTGAGTCTAAATAATGCATTCTAGAAGGCACCATCTCACCTTCTTCACGGCCGGCAGTTCCATGAGCTGCTGCAGTTCCGGCGCGGCGCAGTGCCTCAGCCGGAGAGCCAGCTCCTCGAACAGCACCCTGAAGCTCCAGAAGTGCTCCAGCTCCTCGCAGAGCTTGTGCGCGCTGGAGGCGGCGGCGGCGGCGGAACACATCACCGACTGGACCGTGCCGCGGGGGATACAATATCTTACACCGCAGAGAAATATGGCACTTAAATAATCTCTTTAATACTGATGAGGATATTAAAACATTCATCTTAACTTTGTTAATGAAGCAATTGAAACAAAAGTAATGAGAATATTATTTTGCTATAATCCGCGATAAAAGAAAATATGTGTAATGCTAAATGTAGAGTGTACTATTCGTTCTCATACCTGATACGTGCAAAATTTGTAAGAACTCATACACTACCCGACACCGATGACACAACAATACACAAGCACTGCACACATTCACCACCAGAATCTCAACAATTGTTTCGCCCCGTAACCGAAGCATCGTCACGAGATAGACTCCACGACAAAATCGTAAAGCTTAACGATATCAGGTATGAGAACGAATAGTACACTCTACATTTAGCATTACACATATTTCCTTTTATCGCGGATTATAGCAAAATAATATTTTCATTAGTTTTGTATTATGGACCTCCGCAAAGTAACGCCTAATTCTATAAATTATAGCAATTGAAACAATTATTTTTTGTGTAAATTGTCTACAGACAGAATACACGTACGACCGTACAAGCACACGAACACCCGTCACGTTCATAAGTACGTACGCACCCACGCATTCACGCCCGCATGTACGTACGTTGGCATGCACCCATGTCCATGCGGCCACCTGCACAGGCACCCATTAATGCAAATATGCACGCTCGCAGTCATTTTCACCCTTACGCACCCAATCTCGCCCGAACGTAAGCACACATTGTTTTTTTTTAAATAAAAAAAATATTTTTTTTCAAAAAGCCTAATACATGGATTTCTAAGTTTATTAATGATTTTCAAAAAAAATTATTCAATTAAAATTATTATTAAGTTCAGCTAACAAATAGAGATCCTGACTTTCAAGCTAGGTTGTCAACCACAGGTACGCTTTAAGTAACCATATTTGTTTACTCGGTAAAACCGCTCTAATGACACAGATTCTATAACTGCTCAAATTTGATAACCTTTACATATTCGAAAATGTCCTTTCGCCGTATTATAGCTACTCCACCGTATGGCCTCCCTTTTAAAATTCCTTTAGATAGATCTATAACGCGCTAACTAACCATTTAACACGCAACTTTATTTGTGGTGTTTAAAATCATGGATATCACCCAACTAATAACTAGACTAAACGTTGTTAGACCTAGCTGGACACAAAATACTAAAAGCTACAAACAAATAGTTTTACAAAATATAAGTAATGTTAGCTGCATCCAAGCGGCACAAAATCGTGGATTGTGGTGATTCCTTAAGGAGACCTATGTTCAGCAGTGGACGTCCACCGGTTGAGAAAGAAGAAGAAGAAGAAGTAATGTTAGGAATCCAGATTTCTAAGTTGTGACAGCCTATATTCGACAACGGCTGCGGTCATTCACTCTCTTTTGATGTGCGACATTCGAAGAAGGTAGACGTGTTTGGGAGACCTCTATTGTATTTCTTGTTATTACAATCTAACCTCAAGTAATTGCTATTCGTGATAAGAGCGACCACTGAGTTTGTTGCCAGTTCTTCTCAAATGGATTGGTGGTGGTAGAATCATTTTGACGTTGGATTTTGTAGTGAAAAGTGTTGGTGCACAGTAAGGTGCCCGGCGTGATTCAATAAACGCATTAGTTCTGAATTTAGACTTAATTTCTAACAGTAGTGTTTCTAGGTAAATCTGTGATGTATTTCTTCAAGTACTAACTTCTCTGCGACGGCGGGGAACGGCATTTGCCTCCACAGATCACGCAGCATCATCGCGAGATAGAATCGACTGAGAACACTTTCTGGAACATTCTGAAAGATTGCAGAAAAACTCACTTATAAAGACACAGCTCGATGTGATAGCGCATCGACATCTCACTTACCGTGATGGCTTTTCCAGTCATCATCCGAATAGCGCTCATCTCTGTGATGCCCAAGACCTTAGCGGTCTGAACGCCCTCGTCATCTAAATTACAATACTGGAACAATTGTTTTATTTAGCAATGTCGGTCAAAATGTACAAAAATATTAATCAAGCCAGATAAAAGAAGTTTATAAAATTTGAATAAAACTAAAATGCTGAGATAATTTATAGAATTAGGCGTTACTTTGCAGAGATCCATAATACAAACGTAATAATTAAATTATTTTGCTATAATCCGCGATGAAGTAAAATAGAAAATATATATAATGCTAAATGTAGAGTGGACAATCGGTTATCATACCTGATACATGCAGAGTACGTAAAAGCACATGCACAAACCTCCACCACCGCCACCACAATACACAAGCACTGTATACGTTCACTATCACAAACTCAACAATCGTTTCGCCCCGCAACCGAAGCATCATCAGGAGATAGACTCCACGACCGCTTTGCGATTTTGGTCGTATTTTCGGTATTTTACTTCATCGCGGATTATAGCAAAATAATTTTATTATTACGTTTGTAAAATGCTGAGAATTATGAAATTGCAGACTTATTGGGACGAAATGAAAAGTTTCGAGTTTAGAATTGTAAAGGGTGCAATAATAATACTAAAAATATCTACTTTATAATCTTACTAGCGGTCTGCCCCTGCTTCGCACGGGTATAAAATATATATCCCATGTCAGTCAGTGTAAAAAAAATGATTAAAATCGATCGAGTAGTTTTGATTTATTCATTACTGCCCGTGGCCCGCACGCGTTAAATTTGGAGAAAAACAATTTCCTTTCCCTATACCAAGAAGATTTCCTGCTATCTTTGGAATATCTAAATTCATATAGTACATTTTTACTTATTTACTTTTACATTTTCCCTATGTATTTTATTTTTACAATTAATTACAGAATGTCTTTAAACAAACTCTTGAAAGAGGGACATAGCTGCTAAAGTCGAAGTGTTAAGGGCGAAGCGCGGCGTCCTCACGGAATTTTAAATCTGTAATATCTCCGAAAATGTTTACTTAAATTACATGCTGTAAACGGCCATATTGATCTATATTAAATCAACTATTTATTTAAGGTACTTAATTGGATAAGGATTAATGCTGTATTGTATAAAAATTGCTTCAAAAATAAGGCATTATTTTTCGTAAAAAGTAAATGACAAAAAATGCTATAGTTGGTTATCCATAAGAGATAGGCATATACCATCGCGGACTTTTCTGTAGATCTTTTCAAGATGTACAAATACTTAGTACATTATTTTGATAAATCTCGTAGGGTTTAGCCTGCGTTTGCAATGTAAGCGGAAAAAATGTAATTATTTACAGAAACCTCAAAAATTACAGTATTTCTCTACTCCGTATTGAATGTTATTATACGTACAAACCTTCCTCTAGAATCACTCTATCTATTAAAAAAAACCGCATCAAAATCTGTTGCGTAGTTTTAAAGTTTTATGCGTACATACGGATATAGGGACTTTGTTTTATAATATGTAGTGAAGAAATATTACATGCAACAAAGAAGAGGCCTAAAGGCTAAAGTTATGATGCAGTGGAATCGACAGTGCTTGATTGGAAATTTTATCAGTTAGTTTAAGTACCTTAGTTTAGAAAAGGATGTTAAAGATAATCAACGCAAAACTAATAACAAGATATGATGATAGCCGCAGTAGATATTCTTAATAATGGATCTGCTGTTAGCTCTTTTGGGTTTCAAAGGGCTACTAGCACCGAACCTAGATCTTGGCTCACTCACGGAGCCTGTGAGATAGACTCCTCGACAAAATCCTCAAGCTTTGTCGTGGAGTCGACAATACTATAGCATTGATGTTTTCCTTTACACTTATTCCATAAAATAAGAAGCAATTTTCTCAAGGTTTATTTACCCATTTATTCTTTAAATAATTTATAGAATTAGGCGTTACTTTGCGGAGATCCATAATACTAAAGTAATAATAAAATTCTTTGCTATAATCAATGAAGAAATGGATTATAGCAAAATAATTTTACTATTACTTTTGTCATTTATCCTTTCTCAACAACTTGTCACATTGACGGTGACAATATTTTTTTATATTATTGACCTAACTATTTAAAGGTCTAATTTATAGAATTAGGCGTTACTTTGCGGAGATCCATAATACATAAGTAATAATAAACTGTTTTTGCTATAATCCGCGATGAATCCGTCATTATGATTAAAGCAAAATAAGTTTATTATTACTTTTGTATTTGAAGGTCATATTTGAATGTTGTAACAATTCACTCTGCTTTTAGCGTTACATATCTTCTTCCTGCCCTTATCCCACTCTAAGTGGGGTCGGCACAACAAGTTGTAAACATATTTTCACAAGATTTGACTAGGTACGTATTTTACGACCGGCCGCCTGCTTGACATCAACTTAACTTAGTCATATTTTACGATAGGAATGGTCTAGTAGAATGGGCTATTCTACTCAGCCGGATACCACATGGCGATGCATTCGCATTACATATATTTTTTTATAATTGCGAATTATGACAATATATTCTGATCTGTTAACATTTAATATTAATCAGCATCGCAGTGAGTTTACCAAAGTGTAGTAGTGTCTGTAGTCGGGCCTGATGCCGCTGTCGGTGGGCGCTACGAGGTACAGCAGGTGCAGGCTGCCCATCAGCACGAGGCTCCGGGAGGCCAGCTCCAGGTCTTGGACCAATCGCTTGGCGGCACCGATGTCCATACATCCTGACAAATTATAATCACCATAACTAAGACACCATAACGAGAAGATAAATCCACTTTAATGCGAGATCAGACGTTTAAGACATATACTTGAGATTTTAAGCCAGTGAAACCAATTTTTTTTTACAACAATTGCACTAAAAATGGAAAACAAATATTGTTTAAAAAGATAAAGGTGGAATAAACATGTTGAACGAAAATTATTGGTATTGTGAAAAAAAAAGTAATGTGCTCGATATGTACAAGAAAACCCAAGATAGAAAGGCGAAGCGCCCCATGCTCTTTTGTCTTTTAGAACTATAATTTTATAATAGTAAGGAATGTACCGACCTTTTATAGCTGCTTTGCCAAGTTTGCTGACAGCGAGATGAACATTCCCGTCTTCGACCCCAAGGACCCTACCACCAACTACTTCCAGAGCATTGGTCTTCAGCAGCGAACGAATCGCATCTTCGAAAACTTCATCCAAATCTAAAGAGCTGAGAAAAGCGTTTGCAATTGTTTGTTCATAATACTTAAAATACAAAGTTAATTCGCTTAACGCCATATATCCGAAACTAAACTGGATAGTCTGGTCATATACAACGGTCATAAGATCTGCCATTTTGTATGGATGCCAATGTTGGGCAACGACAGAAGGGTGGCTACAAATCACACGAGAATGTTAAAAGGTCGATGTGTGTTGACAAGATTTAATAGAATACGAAATGAGTATACTATTGAAAATCTCAAAGGTGCATCCGTTATAGAAAAGATGAATAAGTTGGTATGGTCATATAATGTGGTGGGATGAAAATCATGTGAACAAGAGTTTTAATACGCACGTGTCTGCAGGTGCGATCGCTAGCAGCGATGCGGTCAGCAGCGCCCGCAAGCGATGCGTATCTTCCGCGAGCCGTAACGCAACCGCACTAAGTAGCAACGAGCCTATTGCGGGGCGAAGGCCGCTGCGGACGGGCGGCATCCCGCCGGCCAGCACCGACCGCAGCCTGGGCCACTCGACCGCAGCGCAGATTATTATACTCTCACCTTAAGATTGAAACCAAACGAACATAGAACAAGATGTAGAAGGAGTAAGAACTAATGCAAGGATGAGAATCAAGAACTAAAATTCTTGCACGAGTTCAGCCGAACGTATGATTTAAGAAGACTGCTCCAGACAGCGAGCACGTTTGGACACGCAAAAACACTCCGATCATCTGTTGGCGCGCTATACTGTCGTTTACAAGCGAGCGAGCATTATTGGAATATTCCATAGAACAATAATTTATAGAATTAGTTATAGTGAACGTATATAGTGCTTGTATATTGTGGTGGCAGTGGTGGAGGTTTGTGCATGTGTTTTTACGAATCCTGCATGTATCTGGTATGATAACGTCTTGATGTCAGGATTGTACACTCTACATTTAGCATTATATATATTTTCTATTTTACTTCATCACGGATTATAGCAAAATAATTTTATTATTACTTTTGTATTCCATAGAACCTTTTGCGAACGCAGAAAGAGCACCGAGAGAATGTTCAATGTCTGTTTACACTGACCAAATTTCATAGTTTGGATCGAATGAGCACGTCTGATATAAATCGGCCTTTATACAAATTCCAATTCTAAAAATTCTTTATTCAATTGGACTGTGTCAAATACTTTTACAGGCTATGATAGCGAAAGGGCTCGACTGTGACGCTCTTTCCAGGAATCCATCGTGAGGAAGCCAACATAATTCTCTAGAGATACTAGAGTATTCTGGAGATATGTATTTGGGAACTCCCGCTCTTCGTTCCCGACTTTATCCCAACAGTTCCCAACACGATAACGCCGTATAAAGGGCTCTTGAATAAGGTCCCCTTATGGGCTTCAAAATAGTTGAGCTCACCCGATAGAATAAGACGTGAGTAAAGTCAGGTCTAAATATTAACTACGACAACGTCTGTCACCTAATATGTTTCACAAGTAACCCACCAGCCTCGCAGACGCCGGCGCGGCCAGCTCGGCCCACCATCTGCTTGTAGGCTGCCAGCGATATGAAGTCACGGCCCACTAGTGGGGCTCGCACGATCACGCGCCGCGCAGGCAAGTTGACCCCAGCCGCCAGCGTGGACGTGCAGCACACTACGGACACCACCCCCGCCCTGGCAGGTTCCCAAATTTAACCAGGGAATCCAAACTAACATAATAAATGCCTTCTCTTCTTTATTCAAATTGGCTTTTACAAGCACTTTCGAATCGTCAAATTACAATGAGGTGCTCTTACCGAGAAGAACCAGCAAAAAACTCGGCGTTCACTATTTTCAAAATTAAGTGTTACTATATTGTATTTTTAATTAATAAAAAATTTACAATAGTGCGTAGTTGGTCGCAATTTAAAACACAAACACTGTCTGCCTGTCGCGACTACATGTCTAATCTACTAGAGCAGGATTTCAAATAGTCAACACGAGCTTCAATCTTTGACGTATTAAAAGGAATGCAACACGACATACGTGACATCTACACTAACTGTTACGGTTTTAAGATTCTCACGACTGCAAGCTCTACGATAAGACTGAAGACAATTCAGTCAGTTCGTGAGCACAGTGGATGCAACTGTGCCGAAATGTCGAACCTTTTACAAAGGTAACTCGACTTCATCGTAATGTGACCCGTATGTTTGTAAATTAACCAGTATGACTCGCGAAAGTTTAAAATCTACCATTTGAAAACTTATGGAACAACCCACATTTTATGTTATATTTATATTGCCTAAGTTACCTTAGGCGCATAACTCAAAATAAGCAGACGAGGCCCCGTGATGTTCGGGACCCTAGAAAGCGTTCACTTTATTGTTCCTCTGACTAGACCAAAGGTGTTAAAGATTCCCAAAACGTGTGGTATAGTACCTAAAGGCTTGCTCGAGTAAGCCGCGTTCGTCAGCCGCCAGCCCCGCGTGGTGGAAGCCCACGCCCAGCCCCACGCAGCGCACCAGCTCTGGGCTGGCGCCCTCCGCCCGCAGCGCCCGCTGGAGCCCAACCCTCTCTTCCGCGCGGTGCTGGCTCATCTCTCTGATAGAGCGTGACAGACAAACTCTTACACATGAAACATGATCCCCAGCGCGACAGCCCGCTTGTCTGTTCACGATAAACTCTTAAATCTAATTTCATACGTGTAGGATTAAGTAAAAGTATAATTAAAGACGAATGAATGCAGTATGTAAGACGATTATATTTTAAAAGCGAGATATGAGGATGTATTCAAGATGGCGTTCTCTTTTACCGGCGCAATAACGAAGCAAGACGCAAAATCAAGTAAGTTCATTAAGACGTTTGAAGAATTTTAATTTGCAAAACACCACACCCACATACGTTATTGGAACAGGTAAAGTGATTCTCGAGCAAGTTTCTAATCTTTAATTTGCCAACAGATTGCTGGATCGTTTAGTGGTTGGTGGTCCAGGGGTGTTGTGTCCGTGGCTTATCTTATCCGGAAGTAATCTAATCCAGAAAAGCTTCGGTAGTTTCGTTGTCCTGATCGTCGCCAAACCTAAAGGATGCAATATATCGCTTCTCAATTTTGTTTCGTATTTGAAAGTTCTTACGGCATCTGTTCCGCATCTAGGATAAAGAATTTTAGATCGAAACTTACCGTCGTTGCAGTTTGCAAAGTAGCGTGGCAACGTTTTCGCAATTCCGCTTGGTAGGGCAAAAGACGAGGCAGGAGCCGTGGGGAACCACTTCCGCCACCAGCCCACCCAGGTAATCGGGGTCCAGGTTGGCGCCCGCAGCCGAATACTGCTGGGATACAAAACGACTGACGCCCAAGCTTGCCAAATTGGAATTAGTAACGGCCCACCACTTTGGCATTTGTGAAGCTCATAGAGCTGTCAAATAGGTTCACCGTTTACTTAGGAAAATAAGTGATACATATGATCGAACAGGTTTACCGTTTACTTAGGAACATAAGTGATACATATGATCGAACAGGTTTACCCTTTACTTAGGAAGATAAGTGATAGATATGAGCAGAAAAAATAGTTAACAGTTTTTCTGGACATTTCGCAAGCGTTTGATTGCCCGTGGCATAAAGGTCTTCTCGACAAGATCATGCATGTGTACCAATTAATTGCTACCTCATCATTAAATCTGACCTCCAACGTAGGCATTACTACGTCAGGATGCTTGTCCTAACGTAGTAATGCCTAGAACTTGACTCTTTGAGGTATTAAAGCGGGTGTCCCTCAAGGTGGTGTGATGGGTCTTGTTTTATACTTAATATATACCTTTGACTTAAGCACTTAAGCCACTTAAAAGAATGTTCTCGTAGGGCCTTTTGCTGACGAAACTGCTCTTATAGCATCATATAAAATAAATTTGTGGCAACAACGGCAACTACTGGGTTCGGAAAAATAACATACAGCTCAGCACACGACCTAAATATAAAGGCATCTAATAATTCCTCGAGTTTCAGCAGGAGACTGGTTTCAGATGGACTCTACTATGGGCTACACCAATTATTTTCTACACTTTCTACCTTCATTATATAGTAGTAACAATAAAGCACTCACGTCAAACGCCAGCCGCCTGTCCGGCACGATCTCCATTCCTCCAGGACTCCACACAATCCTGTGGAGCTCGTCACCAAGTTTCACGTGCTCCGTGAGCTCCACAGGCCTGAACTGCTTCTGGTACACGTCGGCTTGGAGGAAGCTCGCGATGTCCGGGAGGTTGCCGATGGTGGCACTCATACCAACTATTTGTATGCCCTCTACAATGAAATACTCTTTCAAGGAAATGGTCTTCAGACATTACTTATACTTTTTTGAATAAAATAAACTTAAACTTAAAAGCTGACATAATCTAGCAGCTTTTGTGTTGCTTCTTGCAAAAATAAAAATCTAGCGGTATATGATTGTATAACAATTTGAACTGCCATTATAGCAGTTTAAAATAAATTTTAAAAGGAAGTTGATACAGACTACTACTATACTATTGAGCTTTGCATAAATGATAAAAATGCGTAAATTTTGAAAGTTAATGAGTTAGCTACTTAGGTAGGAATGAGAAAATGTAGGTAACTAAAAATCAAATTTCCAAAAGAGCAACTACCATTTCTATCTGGTTCTTCTCGGATTTAGAATTTTCTTTAAATGAAATGTAATAAAAAAACGTATTAATAAAAAAATGGCACGTAATTTGAATTGGAATAAACTCACGATTGGCGAATATAACGGTGGTCAGCAACATCTCAAGTGTACTGCCCCGACCGGACTCCCCTATTAGATGGAGCTCGTCGACCTAACCAACATACAACTACAATAAACTTTCTAATACGTTTCTATCAAGAACTTTCTCCTTTAGACAAGAGTTCTCCCTTAAGACAATGTTCCCCGACGCTAGTACAACTTCTTTGCTCTACACTCCACATTTTGCAGCTTCGACGATGCTTCCGCGCTCAACATTCCCTCCTATCGACACTATGAAAGGGATTAGAGCTAACAGTATATTGTCAATTTCAAGAAAAATAATAAACTGATTTAGCTTAAGATGATAACCTGTGATAAATAGCCCAGCGGTGAGACCGTACAACTCTTTCGAGGGAGTCACGAGTTCGAACACCTGTCAGGCACCAATGAGTTTTTTATTAAAACTTATGTGTCTAATTGATAATTTCTATTTTTCGTGAACCTGTATATCTCTAGAGAATGCTGGGGATGTGTACTACTCCGCATTGGAGCAGTGTACGTCTTAGTTCCAATCCTTCTCTTCGTAAATGAAGTGAGGCCTGTGCCCAGCAGGGGGGTAATAACAGACTGTTACATTTAGATGATAAGACCCTCCTTACCACAATGAGTCCTATTTCGTTCAACCTATTCAGCTCAATGAGGCTCCGAATCAAGGCCAATCCCTTCTCAATAGTAGCAATGTAGATGCTGTTCTTCTTGCGTCTTTTCTTCGGTGGTATGTGGCCCTTGCCTGCAGCATAGTCTTCGACCAGAAATTCAAGTTGCAACGCAAAAGGAGCTAGAGCCCACATCTAATAAGCATCAAGATAGAACTTTTTTATATAATTTTTTATGAAATATTTTAACACGTTAACAACACTAATCTAAATCAACCCAGTAGTGTAAGATAATTACTAAAAATGTACTATCATATTGCAATAACTGAACTTTCAGTCAGTTTCAAGTTTAGAATTTTTTGTTGTTTTTAATTTAGTTAATACTAGTAATATCCTGAGGTTTCACCCGCATACATATGGCAGTGGATAATTCTACTGAGTCAGACTGTTTTTTTTTTTTTTTTTTTTATATTGAATACAGTAACACGGCGATCTGTGTATACACAATAAGCCATTATGATGGTGATGTATGACTTTGTGACTAGTTGCGCAGAAGGAATATGGTTAGTTCCTTTCATATGCTGACATCGAATCTTCTTGTTAGCATAGGAACACTATGCCTTTTTAATCGGAAGTGTATAACGCTTCCAGTGCCTTCCAACTTTGATGCAAGTCTATTGACATGACTTGCGATCCTTTCTTGGTATCCCTTACTGTATCTAGCAATTTCCTGCTTAACTGTGTTAAGATTTAAATCTCGATGAATATATTTGTTACTAACATAGTACGGTATGTCTAGCATCGCTCTCAATGTCTTGCTCTGAAATCTCTCAAGAATCTCAATGTTGCTGTGGCTAGCCGTACCCCATAGTTGGATACCGTAAGTCCAAATTGGCTTGAGAATCGTCTTATAGATAGCTAATTTGCTTTCATGTGACAGATTTGACTTCCGACCTACCAACCAGTACATTGACCTGAATTTGGTATCCAGTTGTTTGCGTTTGGTCCATATATGTTTTCTCCAGGTAAGCCTTCGATCTAGATGCATTCCTAAATATTTGGCATCTTCAGCTTGGGGGATTTCTTTATTATAGAGCTTTATTGCAGGACAGGTTTGCCGTCGAAGGGTAAATGTCACATGAACAGATTTGCTCTGATTAGCTTTAATACGCCATTTATCAAGCCAATATTCCAATTCATTGACATGAGATTGTAGTTTGGCTGATGCTAGAGTGGGATCCTTATCGACTGAGAGTAACGCTGTATCATCTGCATATGTTGCTGTCAAAGTATCAGCGTGAGTTGGCAGATCGGAAGTGAATATCAAGTATAATATGGGACCCAAAATACTCCCTTGTGGTACTCCTGATTGGATTATGTGCAGAGGAGACGTTTCATTTTTGACTTTTACCTCATAACATCTGCCATGAAGATAAGACTGTAATATTGAAAAGAAGGCGTGAGGAAGTAGTTTTTTAATTTTATAGAGGAGTCCTTCGTGCCATACTCTATCGAATGCTTGACTAATGTCGAGGAAAACCGCAGAGCAGAACTGCTTGTATTCTAGCGTACGACTTATAGTGTCCGTGATCCTGTGTATTTGTTCGATAGTTCCGTGTTGTTGTCGGAAACCAAACTGGTGCAGGGGAATTATTTTCGGTAAATATAAGTCCAATCGGTTCAATATCATGCTTTCTAGCAGTTTACCTAACACTGATAGTAGGCTTATCGGTCTATAGGAATTAACTTCATGAAGAAGTTTACCCGGTTTAGGTATCATTATGATCTGAGCAACTTTCCACTGCGCAGGATAGACATTAAGTCTTAAGCAGGCATTATATATGGCTGCAAGGTAAACCACACCCTTTCTAGGCAACTGTTTCAAAAGTTTTGCATCAATTAAATCATATCCTGGTGTTTTGTTCTCCTGTAGATTTAAGATTTCTTTCCACAATTCTTTAAAGTTGATTCTTTTTAATGGCAAGCACATTTGAAAAGGTGAATTGAGATATTCACTTACTTCTTTGTCCTGGTCAGGGTATTTGCTAGGTAACGGTTGAAAAACACTTTGTAAATGTTCCGCGAATATTTGCGCTTTCTCGAGATCTGTTCTTGCCCATTTTCCAACATTTCCTTTAAGAGCTGGTACATGTGATTTAGGTCTTTTCAATCGTTTAGTTATCTTCCACAGCGAGTAATTTGTGTCTTTATTAGGGCTAAGGTTAGCTAGCTGCTTTTGGAAGTGCTCATTATTTGATTGGCTGATCATGCATTTAAGTTCCTCTGAAGCTTTGTTAAAAGCTTTTTTATCACATGGATATTGAGTTGAGTGCCATTTTTTTCGCAACTGCCTTCTTTCATTGACTTTATCTTTTATCCGTTTGGAGATGTTAGATTTATACGAGGTTTTTGTTGATAGTAAAGGTGTTGATTCTTTAGCCGCTAGATGAATAATCTTGATGAGGGACTCGATTGCTTTTTCGACTGCGCCTTCATTGTTGAGGGGAACGTTGAAATCTATAAGTTCTGTTAGCGTGGATCTGTAGTTATCCCAGTCTGTTTTGATATTATACAGTCTTTGCGGAAATTCAATAAAGATAGCCTTGCAGTGAAAGTTCAGTATTACTGGCGTGTGATCCGATGATAGATCAGTACATTCTTCTACGTTTATTTGGCCCAACGATATATTTTTTGTTATGTAAAAGTCCAGCAAGTCTGGGATTTTATTTGGGTCTGAAGGCCAATATGTAGGAACACCATGTGAAGCACAATGAAGGTTAAGATCATTCGTAGCCACGTAGAGTTGACGCCCCCTCGGTAAGGTTAATCTAGAGCCCCAATAGACATGCTTTGCGTTCCAATCCCCACCACAAATGTACCTATTTCCTAGTGTTTTAAAGTAAGCCTTATAATCATCAGTTGTGATGACATGTTTTGGAGGGCAGTAGATAGCAGATATTGTTGTTGTTATTTTGTGATCTTGGATTTTAATCGAAGTTGCTTGTATTTTTTCTGTTTTATATTCTTCTAGAGGGTAGTGTTTTATGTTTTCTTTTATTATGACTGCGGTTCCTCCATGTGAGTTACCAGAGGGGTGTTCCGTTGTATAGACGATGTAGTTTTTAATGTTGAAATGGGTTTTTGCTGTGAACCTTGTTTCTGAGATTAAGGCCACGTCAACTTTTTCAGATTCTAAAAAAAGTTGAAACTCTTGCTTGCGTTCTGTTAGTCCGTTAGCATTCCAGGTAACTATCCTCAGATTTAGGGGCGTTTAATAAGGCTTGTAACCAATTGGATCATTCGATCCATCATGTTGTCTAACATAATATTCATTATGTTTTGAAATTTTTCGAACATTACGTCCAGTACTTCGACAAAATTTGTCGTATCCTTGATGTCGTTTCTTGAGCTTGTTGTAAATTTTTGCTTCGTTACTTGTGCATAGGTGTTAATTGACTTCGGTTGTTTGTGGGTGTTATAGTTCTTATTTTGGTAACCTTCTGGTGTTATTTTAATCGGATTGTCTACATGTTGGCTTTGAAGGATATTTGTAGCGCTATCTTTTATATCTGTAAACTTTGTTGTCTTCTTTTTAGTAAGTAGATCTTTGTATTGCTGATATTTGGTGCAGCCTTTGTAATTTGCGGGATGTCTTTCTTGGCAGTTCGCGCACGTTGCCTCGGTATCGGGTCTCTTTAAGCAACTGATAGTAGGGTGATCTTCACCGCATTTAACACATCTATGTGGCCTGTGACATTGGTTTTTAGCATGTCCAAATCTCTGACATCTTTTGCATTGTAAAATATCTAACTTTTTATAAGGTGCTTCAAAAGAGATTTTCACATAATTTAATCGATTAATTTTAAAGATTTCTTTGTTATTGTTCTTGGGTTCAAGATCCACATAAAATAAAGGTAGCGGTTGTCTTGTAGTTTTATGTTTAACGTTTATTATTTGTCTAATTTCGTGCCCCCGTTCAAATAGCTCTTTTTTTATATCTTCGGTATTTTCTGTTGAGTCAGACTGTAGATTTTTATTAACATAAAAGTTTTATTTCATTACAGATTCTTTCTCTAGTTATATTGGCATAACTATAGTTGTTGGATATATGGTATCGCAGACTTTTTTGTAGATATTTATGTGTTCTATAATACTGTAGAACATTTTTTGTTCTATCATTAATATTTTTTGCAGCGCATACGATGAGACTTTTATGACTAATTTTTTACACCTTATTACAATTTTATTATAGAACCCTATTTTTTTTTAAATGTTGCCTATGTTGCTCAGTAAAGATGCAGCTTTCTAATGGTGAAAGAATTTTTTAATCAGTCCAATAGTAGTAGTAGTAGCAAGTATATCTAATAAAATAATAATAAATAATGTCAAATCCAATACCAGGATTAATAAATAGACTTACTACTATAGTTATATTATAACTATTATAGTTAGCCTTAAACTTAATATTAGCACAAAATTCTCACTTTCTCCTGAACGATGGCCACAAATGGTAAAATAAAGAGGGCATTATGCTTTCTATTGAGTACCTCTCGCAGCATCAACACCTCAGCCACTAAAGTCTTGCCACCACTTGTAGGCAGAGCATAGATTAAATTACGTCTTTGTTTAATTGCATCTAAATTCAGACACTCTTCTTGCCAGTCTACAGAAATAGGAAAATATTGAAAAAAATGCTTCAGTATTGGCTTATATTGTACTAAATCAAAAAGTAGTAAGTAATAATTGTATTTGAATGTCAACTTACCATAAAACTTTTCAATGTTCCTATATGTCTTAAATAAACCTTTAACTATTTTAGGCAATCCATAGAAACTATTAACATTTGTATATTCTTGACATAATTTAGAGTTAATTAAGTCATTAAAGTCCTTCTGTTCAGCTACAATACAACTTTCTCTTATATCTAATAAAAACGAATCTCTTGTCTCAAATAAAGTACTTTTATTATCATTCTTCAATTTACATATCGATTGATTTATAATATTAAAGCTATCCTCTATTTCATCTCTTAAAAGTTTTTCACATCTAGAAGTCAGTAAACTCCGGTCAACATTATTTTTTACTATCTCTTGATCAAAATTAGATTGACAAAGATTATCAATATCGTCTAACTCATTCACGTAATTTAGATTTTGCTTCAGTCCACTATAATTATGCTTACTACTTACAAAGGAGTCCCAGTTATCGAGATTATTAACAAAACCCGATTCTAAGACGTCTGGTGAACCAGGTATGTCACTGCATATCGAACTATTACTCCTTGAATCACACAAATATTCCACTTGATTGCACGGCAAAGGTGATTCGATTTTCTCAATCACTTTATGGCATTCAGTTCGATTTATTGGCGTACTGTTCACAAGAAGCGTTTTCGTTACTTTATCTAACTTTTTTTTTGATGCTCTTGTAACATTTCTAATACCAAGATATTTACGAAAACTTCTTTTTGGTGTTGATATAATATCGTTGACAGGTTTATTGCAGGAATTCATGATTATATTTAATATTTACTAAAAGTAAGAATTTTAATTCATATTTCATTACATTGTATAACAATAAACAGATAAACGCGGTAACTTGATAAAATTTCAAACATGACGTTTACTTTTTTAATTTATTATACGATTTGGCTAACCTGAAATCTAGCGTTTTGGAGCCTTTGGGTAAATATTACAAAAATTATATAATGTCATGTATTTGATATAGAAGCTATATCAAATACATGACAATATCTAGTTGTAATAAGTGAGGCAAATAAATATTGTGTTAAAGGAAAATGTTGATATAAAAAAAACCTGACATCGTATATATAATCTTTTAATATTTACTTGTTTTTGACTTCCTGTGTCCCAATATATCAGCGCGCATTAGTTTAAATATGGTAATGACTTCTTCAATATTAATTACATGGTGTAAAATATCATAATGTTAAACATAAAATGTTTAAGGTAACTAACGTACTAACATTAATATGGATTAATACTTTACCGTCTAAATAGCTTTACATATACCGAATTATAGAAGATAGAATCTGTATAGTGAGTTACCCTTAAAGGATAGGTATATCAATTAAAAAATGCATGAAGGTCTGTTGTGGTTTTTGAGTTTCCAGCGAACAAACAGACAAATGCGAAAGCGGACTTTCCTTTAAAAAGAAATTTCAATTTCTAGACGGTATTAAATTCGATTATGTTAAATAAAGAATCAAGTAATTTTAGGCTACTTATTGACATACCTTAAAGCTGTATCATAAGGTCAAAAACATAATTTTTTTTTGTTTGTGTAAGAACAATGTTTACGTAGTAGTGTAAATCTATACTAATATATAAAGCTGAAGAGTTTGTTTGATTGCTTGAACGCGTTAATCTCAGGAACTACTGGACCGATTTGAAAAATTCTTACAGTGTAAGATAGTCCATTTATCGAGGAAGGCTATAGGCTATAACATCACGCTTATATGAATAGGAGAAAAGCAGCAATAAAAAATAGTACGAAAAGGGCAAAGTTGAAAGCTTTCCCTGCGTGCGCTGAGACGGTGATAGTTAATCAAAAATCATGTATTACAAAATTGTTCCCCTATAAAATAAAAGTTTGCGACAGCATATGTCTAGCTTCTAAGGTTAACTCACTTTAACAATTTTATTGTTATCAAAAGACTATACTACAGTTTAAATCTTTCCACGCAGGCGGAGCCGTTGGCGATTGCTAGTATAATATATAAAAATTAAGACATTTTTATTCTTAATCGGGTTTTCAATTATTATTACATTCGCTTAATGTAAATTTAGGTGACGGAGTCTGCCACGCCCTTTGCGTTCCGCTGGTAGGTTGGGCGCCCGAGTGCAGGGTTTCAGCGGGCTCCATAGAAACCGGAGCTGGCTGCGTTCGGCTCAAAAATGACCGCGGCTAAATATATCCCGCGGGGCGCGGGGCAGCCGCGGCGGCGCTGCCGAGCCGCGGGCCGCTCAGAGCCGCCCCGGTCGCCGCGGACTCCACATTCCAACGTCGCTGTGCTGCCGGTCGAAGAACCAGTGCCGACTGACTGAGTGACCGCCTTCAACCCGTGCGACGTAAGTGCCGTGCCGTGTAGTGCAGTGTTCCCATTGTACAGTGTGTAGGAGCCCTAAGTGCGTTCGGAAATGGATATGTTCGGTAAAGTTTTGGAGAAAAGTTTTGGACAAAGGTTGTTGTGGCCTAAAAATAAGCGCAGCGTGAACTGTGCCAAGTCGTGTCTGCGTAACCGCGCAGAAATAGAAATGCCATCTATAGCGCGCGGGATTACGTTACCGCGCTCTCGTAACGTTACATCAGTACATATTACAAAGTTTGAACATGTATTTTGTGACACGCACACTACACACTGTACACTGGTTTGATGTTTACAATGATATACAAATATCAATCATTTAACAAATATTTGCAATCTGTTTTTTAATATAAAAAAATATATATATTAATAAATTTAATTGCCATAAACAAATTCCCTTGTTCATTTTTATGGCAACAAATTTTATCAGAGGAACCAAGAACAAATCTTAATAATTGAAATATTATATTTTTAAAT
This sequence comes from Morpho helenor, assembly GCA_029227775.1. Classification (NCBI taxonomy): domain Eukaryota; kingdom Metazoa; phylum Arthropoda; class Insecta; order Lepidoptera; family Nymphalidae; genus Morpho; species Morpho helenor. The sequence goes on along the minus strand of JARGCU010000028.1, from coordinate 17,792,442 downwards.
ATTGGGAATAATGTCACGTTACCCATTGAGGTATCTAAACAAATATTATAGAACATAGTTTTTGAATTAAGAAAAATGAAATTCTCAATACTTATATATAAAACCTAGAAATAAAATTTTAAAAATTGAGGCAAATTAAATTTAAACCATATTTATGACTTAATTGACAAATTTAATCATGTATACATGTAATAATGTAATTTAGTAATTAGAATGTATTGAATAACAAATTTTAACTTAAAGACATGCATATTTAAGACATTCATAACTCATTCAGAACTTATATTTTTATGTTGTAAAATAGAAATACTGTAAACTGTATCCTAAAAGCAGAACCTAGCTGAAAGCTAACCGAAATCCAATTTTGCAACGTTTGAACCGTTGCCAACAGTACTGCGAAGCTAAACCCGTGGGAGTGCTTAATGGTTGGAAAGATAAACCACCCGAAAATAGATGAACTTCATAAACAATCAGATTGTTCAACATGAACATGTTTGACATGCTAGCCCGCGGCTATTTATAACGCTTGGCGCGTTATACGAAAATTAATGGCTTTATCGACATCAATATGTGATACAGCGAGCTTGTGAATGCGAGGAGCGATTTAAAGACTTTATCATAACAACATTACAACAATCGTATTATTGAGTCGGATAAAAGATTATCACTAATTATCTTCCTGCCTTTATCCCACTCTAAGTGAGGGGGTAATGATAAAAACTTTGGTATTTTACAACCGGCCGCCTTCCTTACTTCAACTTCCTATAGTCGCCTTTTACACCTCGTAAAGAAATGAGGGTGGTCTATTCTACTTAGCCGGATACCACATGGCTAAAGAATATCACTATTACTAGAAATTTTTATTTACATTTTTGATAATTTAATTTTTATCTAAATGGCTTGAACTTAACTCATTATTTTGGCTTATTTAAAGTACTAATTATAAGTCCTTACATATGACTGATATATATATTTATATTATTTTGAGTTTTAATGATTTATATGAATATATTAATGTTGCTTTAAAACTATGGATATTTCACCCTATTCGATGAATAAAGTCACATATACAAGATAGGGCGATGTGTTTTAAGTTCCCTCAATTCTTTTCATATTGTTAACAAATGCATTTTAATATTGACCTTCTTAAGCGATGCTGTTGTATCAACCAATGTCCAAACAATATCGAATTCAATTAAAATTCAAATTAGAAACTGCTAAACTCTACTGCTAGTTCGGAAAATTACTTTAACAAGAGCTAGCAAGAAACTCGGAGGTCGAATATAATTTTTGTAACAAACATTTTGTAATTCTAATCTCGCGCAGAATACCATAAAATGTACGCATTTTTCTAACCCATGTAATCCTTAATGAATTTTCTGTATCAGCCTCCTTTAAGTAGTTATTTTAAAATACTGTTATGGCAATACTAATTTCTCAACAGTGGAACTTTTAATTGTATGGTATATATGTATATCAAAGCGATCAAACCAATAACGAAATTGTTGCAACACATAAAACAGCGACCGAAAGTTTTAGTCGGTTTCAAATTTGTCTACTGTACATACAATTGTTTTCCAGTTAAATATATTTTCGAAATTTTGACCTTCTTTACTATCTTTTTGATTTTAGTTTATGGATTTCGATAATAATTTGAAGACCAAGGTTACAGTAGAATTCAGAACGCGTATTGATAACAAACCTGGAAATCTCAGTGTATCTTTTTCTTATCTGTAAAAAAAATCTTGATGCTTTTATCCCTCTACTGACCTATACTGCATATCATAAGACTGAAATGCACCAATTAACAATTATTTTCATAGTTTACTTTAAAAAATATAGAGATTATTGTTTCCTTTACCTTTTGTATATTTCTTTAATTATTTAAATATAAGAAAGAAATAGTGTTAACTGTTCAAATGATAAAAGGAAATAAAACTTTAATAATACCAGACACTTGTGATATTAGAAACATAAAAAAGATGTGTTGTGAAAAAGATGTATTAAAAGGAAATTAATTTATTTAATTATAATAGAAAATTATAGCCAATATATATGATCAGATTATATAGATCTATTGATATTATAAATGCAAAAGCCCGGATTTCTGTGCGTCTGTTTCAATTATGCGCGTGATATATATGAAATTTAGAGCAATTCAAGCTTTTACACAGAAGACATAAGATAAAAAAACCATTTATCGCTCGGGACAAAAAAAAAATATTGACTGTATTTAAAAAATAAAGTGAACGTAAACAAAGTCGCGGGTATTTTTAAATTTTCATTAATTTACGCTTTCCAATATTTAAACGATGTCGTATACATAAGAACAAATAAAAACATATTTAATTGCGCTTATTATATTATGTCTATGGATAAATGTATAGTTACGGCAAAAACAATTCTAAAACATGAAATGGCAATACTTGATAAAAGACGTTAAAAAATAGCAATGCTTCTGTTAGTTTTAAATTATAAATATCATATTTTTAACCCATCCAAGGTCGGAGTAAAAATAGAGAAATCATTGAAAAGCACCGAGTGATCTCAATTTTTAACAGAAAAACATTTTTTTTTTAATGAGATGATTGCACGGCTGTCGCATCTACTGGAACTTTTCAGTTTAAATGACAAATAATTAATGCACAAGTCCGATATCGTTACAAAGGTTACGTTCTCTCAAATAGCTATTCCTCCGATATACAGAGTTTTCTGTAGACCTCTGTTTTTGCACTATATATAACTATTTGGTTTAAAAACATCATAAAAAATACTAATTACCACATAATAGGTGTTACTTTGGTTAGACCAAATTAATGAAAATCTATGTAATGCTGAAAGTAAAACATACCTTCTACTCTTTTTATAAAGCTTATGCATGCAACATTCTTAAAATGCATGAACTCGATATACAAGCTTCATCATTATTGGTCCAGATTACCTTTGAAAGCGTAAGGGACAGACAAAAGTCTGTTACGCTATCTATTTTTTACAGACAAAAGTCTGTCCCTTACAGACAAAACAAAACAAAAACAGACAAGTGTCCCTTACTGTCCCTGTCAAATTTGAATTTGAATTTGAAAAAGTCCGTTAAATAAGAAAGTTCTGAATTTGGACATACTTGAACGCAAAATTTCGTACAAAGTAAGGGTACTAACGACATTTACCTATTAATTTGCCAGAGCCCATAAATAACGCATATATTTTCCTTACAGAGTAATTAATCACCAAGATGTCTGACGAAGAGGAATATTCGTAAGTGTTTTATATAATAAATCTTATACCGTAAACTATATCTACAAGTCTGAAAATCATTAAGAAACTTCAAAACATTTATTTTAAAATCATAAATTAACTCAGCAATACGTTATTTGACTGTTATTTCTTGATACAATTATTTTGTTGCATGTTTTGCATTGAGGCCAATTATTCCTGGATTTAGAAACTTTTACACTCGAACGCCATTTTGATTATTGATATGTTTTACAGTGGCTCCGAAGAGGAGGAAGTTGAAGAAGAAGTCGTGGAGACGTAAGTATTTAGCTTCAATACAATCTTTAGTCATTTTAGAAGTTTACTCCTTAAATTTAGCTTTAGATACCTGTTTGATTGACACAAGCTTTAAGGTTAGTCGCAATATGAGCAACAATCTTTTGATTCAATTTTGTAATAGATTTAGATATTATATTGATCTCCAATTTTACTACCATCCATGATAAGTAGTTGCACGTCCTCACCAAATCCTCTCTCTTTGTTTCAGGAAGTAAGTGGCGTGACCTTTTGATGACCCAACACTTGCATTCATTTAGGCTAAGATTAGAGTCCTATATGACAACGCTCTAGCGGCGCTGCTTTCATTGCTTTTCGAGTATTGAGTATCTGTAGGTGCTCCGCTTTGATTACAAGCTTCATTAATACCAAGTTAAGAGATATTTCTTAACGCAAAACTGTATTGAATGCGCTGAATAGATCAATATGAACTGTAAGTTTTTTAACTGTAACTGATCTTTGCAGTCGTGCAAATTGATGGACTTTTGTAAAATTAATAGACTTAGTATAATCATCTTAATATGATAAGACAGATAGATAAGATTCTAATTTTGTTTATTTCTTGCCCTTCTCTGCTGCTGTTGCCGTTGGTTATGAAGACCCGTCCCCAGACAAGAGTAAGTATAAAGCAATTATCTTAAATAATTCAAATGATATCGCTTCGCTTTTAGTGACTGAATGTGTCCGAAATTATGTATGCAAATGCTGTGATTGGAAACAAAATTAATCCTTTGCACTGGGTGAATGAAACTGCGATCGGAGACATGTCAAGAATATTTGAAAGAGATAAAAGATACACAAGTAACGATTTTATTTTTGGATGCGCGAAATAATCCTCTCACCGCTTTTTTATCTATCTATTACTTTTATGATACAGAGTAGTATATTGTAAAGTGTAGTAGAGGCTGATTGTTATTTTCTGTTTCTAGGAGTAGACCGTCGATCGCGTAAGTTGCACCGCTCTCTGTGGTGTCACTAACTAAGTAACGCTCATATTAACTCAGCAAGTTCCGGGCGCATGTTTTTATTGTGATATCCTAACTCCAGATTTATCGTCCGACTACAACGTACGGTCGTATAAGCGATCAGCCGGTCCACGGTCGGGCGCTATTTCCGTCATTCAGTAGGCGTTCTATTTGTGACCGGGCCGGCGCAGCGCCCGCGCCGCCCTAAAAAAAATTCGGTCAACTGGAAAGTCGACGAGTTCTTTTTCCCTCAATAATCGCATGACGAGACCATAACGAAAGCATGGTTGCAGTGTATTTATGTATGTCTACCATCGCCCTCGATAAGTAATACCATTACTTTCATGACGTCCACACACAGATCCAGATACACTGAACAATACATGCTTTATTGACAAACGTTGTGATAATATAATTGTTACTTGTAATTGCAAACATGTAGACAACAGTGATAACAGAATTAAGTGTTAACTATGTTCATAATTCATAACAAGAAAAAGCTGATCGAATCATTAACGAGATAAGAACTACACCCAATATATACAACGAAGATTACAGACATTGGCAGGATGTCAAAATAATAATTTCATCGTAACAAACGCTATATGTATTGTAAGCCGTTGCAATAACGGTTTTAACATTAACCTAATCGTTGTGATCTATCCGAAATGCTAATTTATTTAATTTATGGTTTCCAGGGGCGAAGGAGATCCAGAATTCATCAAGGTACGAACCATTGAACTTCTTTATTCAGTCCCTAAATAAAAAAGTAAATGTAATTAGAATCCAACCTAAAAAAAAGTTTGTATACTGAACTACAAAATTCATCAATCAACACAAATTTTAAGATACATTTTTTTTCAACAGCGTCAAGATCAAAAGCGCTCGGACTTGGATGAACAGTTGAAGGAATATATTAACGAATGGCGCAAACAGCGAGCCAAGGAAGAGGATGAGCTCAAACGCCTCAAGGAGAAGCAAGCCAAGCGCAAGGTGAGATAAGAGTAAACCCAAGTTATATATTGCGCCCTCCCTTCAATTGGTGAACGTCGTCCATTAGATAGGTCGAGCCACAGGATGTTCTGCCATCTGAATCCAGTGGAAAACAGTTACTATTTTCGATGATCTGTTCACTTAGTGGAAACTACCAAATATGTTTTTCACCAGTTCTGTACCCTACACTGCGGAGTTACCACAGCACACCTTAGGGGACCCAGCCATCCATAACTTTTTCTAACTATGTACTTATTAAAATAAATTTCATATCTGTTTTAATATTTCGTAACTATTTTAAGTGTAATAATGTCTATGTAACAGGTTTCTCGCGCTGAAGAAGAGAAGCGCCTCGCCCAGAAAAAGAAGGAAGAGGAGGAGAGAAGGGTCCGTGAAATTGAGGAAAAGAAACAACGTGACATCGAGGAGAAGAGGCAGCGGCTCGAGGAAGCCGAGAAAAAACGCCAGGCTATGCTTCAAGCCATGAAAGAATCCAGCAAAACTGGACCTAACTTCACCATTCAAAAGAAGAGCGATAACGTGAGTTGCGACATAATATAAGTATGATAACTTAGATGGCAAAACTGTAGAAGTTTGTCAAAATACAATCGTTTAATATTAACCATGAGAAAAACGACCTAATTTTGCTATTTTGTTATCAGTTCGGCCTCAGCAGTGCTCAGCTTGAGCGCAACAAGACCAAGGAACAGTTGGAGGAAGAAAAGAAAATCTCTCTCTCAATCCGTATCAAAGCCCTCAATATCGAAGGTCTTTCCGTCGACAAACTCAGACAAAAGGCCGTCGAACTGTGGGAGTGTATTGTCAAACTGGAAACAGAGAAATACGATCTGGAAGAGAGACAAAAGAGACAGGACTATGACGTAAGTATTAAATTAAAACTTTGTAAAAAAAGTTCAATAAAATCGGAACAGATAATCGAAATTTAATTCTTTTGAACAGTTAAAAGAACTTAAAGAAAGACAAAAGCAGCAGCTGAGACACAAGGCTCTCAAAAAAGGTCTAGACCCTGAGGCACTAACGGGCAAGCACCCTGTAAGTACATTCAGTCAAAATAAAGTAATTTTAAACTTCAACCATATTACGATTGAATGCAAATTTATATTTATTATTTCAGCCTAAAATCCAAGTCGCATCCAAGTATGAACGACGCGTCGACACCCGTTCATATGACGACAAAAAGAAGTTGTTCGAAGGTGTAAGTAAAAATAACATCGATATATTTGAAAATAGAAACCCAAAATATTTAATATACTTCATTCCTTAAGTAGGAAAGAAAAATTAAATATATAATTATACGATGAGCATGTCCTGCATAGGAAAAATTATGGATTTGATGAGATTATGGAAAAAAAGTAATTTCAATTTAATATCTATTTCTTTTCGATTTAAAATAATACCTTTAAACAGGGTTACGATGTTATAGCAGCGGAGATTAACGAAAAAGGATGGAAAGAGAAGATGCAGGAGTTCATGAACCGCACCAAAAGTAAGATGCGGGAATGAAGTCACACCGTTTGTCCCACATTGCTTCCACCGAATGGCATGTCCTCATGTCCCCGGCATGGTTTGCATCCGTGTCATGGGCCATCGATCACACCTTGAGTGGTTCAGAACATTACCAAATGAGAAATCCTACATTAAAGTGGGGCAAAAGAAGATTATTCTTCATTTGGCAATGTTGTTACATACCTAGGATGCACCTCGTTTACCTTTTGGTTTTTTCGAAACCTCTGATTGACCCTTGTATTAACCGTTCTTAGGACCTAGAAAAACTCAACAAGGACTTCCTTGAGAAGGTGTGGCAAGAGAGGGCCGACCAGTTCGGCGGCAGGCAAAAGGGTAAGCATGAAGAAAATATGATCGTTTGAGCGATTCTAAAGGGACCTATTATTGATATGTTATATTAATATAATAATTCTTAGTTTAGCAATAGACGGTGCATATTTTCCAAGATTGATTCAGAGCATTTTTCCCAATAATGTTTTTAGCATCATGTGGCCATGTTTTAAGAATCGATACAATCATAGTTACATTTCGTTGTCCACATTCTCCTATATACAAAAATAATTGTCTTGTATTTTAAGAACATTCATTGTTTGTTTTCTTTTTGTACATAACTCAAGTATTCAGTACGATAAGAACAAGTCTTATTTAGATCTGTTAAGTATATAAAAATTAATATTCATTTAAGATATGAAAAATTATTATTGATTAATGTAGATTACATAAGATTGATGATTATGAGATAGCTAGTATAAAAGAAAATAATTTAAAACTTAATTAAATCTCCTCAAGTCCAACTTCAGCTTATTCGAAAGATAGTTTGGTGTCTGACAATATATGCTATATTTCATTTTTATACTACCGTTAACACAGTCTCAGTATATCATACAAATTATCGCTTTAAATACCAGTATAGTTAATATAATTCTTATTCTATAGAACTTAACACAAAATCAATTAAACACTAAACACGATTGAATATTAAAAGACTTGAAATTAATGGATCTGTATATGTAGCGAGACTGCCCAAATGGTTCGGCGAAAGACCCGGCAAAAAGAAGGGCGAGCCCGAATCCCCCGAAGGCGAGGAAGACGTAAAGCGTGAAGAGGAAGACGAGCCTGTTTATGAACCTGAACCCGAGGAGGAGGAGGAAGTTGAGGAGATCGAAGAGGAGGAGGAGGAAGAAGAGGAAGAGGAAGAAGAGGAGGAGGAGGAATAAGTTAGTAACAATATGTATAAACGTTCTAATTTACTGTAATATCTATAAAACATAGATGTTAACATAAAATTAACAACAAGTAAACAACAAGCTTCCTACCTTTGTTAACATATGGCGCCGAGACGTGGACACTGACGGCGGGACTAGTCCACAAGTTTAAAGTCGCTCAGCGTGCTATTATCTTCAATGATGTTCAATTAAATCTATACTAATATATAAAGCTGAAAGTTTGTTGGTTTGTTCGATTTTTTAACGCGCAAATCTCAGGAGCTACTACACCGATTTAAAAATTCTTTCATTGTAAAAAAGTCCATTCATCGAGGACGGCTATAGATTATATAACATAACACTAAGATGAATACGAAAGTAGCAGCAATCATAAATATTGCGAAAACGCTAAAATTTAAAGCTTTTCTTGAGTGCGCTAAGTAAACATTGAAAGTTATACAAAAATCACTTACAATTAACTTACGAAATCTACTTTTAGGTTCAAAATTTCAATTCGGGGAAAAATTTGTGACACAATGATTTCCATGTGGACGAAGCTGCTGGCACAGCTAGTATGTAATAAAAAACAAAGTTTCCCGCCGCATCTGTCATCAAAAGATAAAGTTGAGACAGGGTTCTGTGCAAATTAGTTGTTAGGTTATTCGGAGAATATAAAATATGACATCTCATACTATTTTTGGGTTTACTTACTAAAATTAACAACAAGATAATTTGTCTAAGGCGCCAATATCGACCTTCAAAAACATTGGCATTACACCAGCACATAGTTGCCAAAACTACTGTTGCTGTTTCCTGCTTGTTTTCAATGATTGCAACTTTGTATTGTATAATATTATGTATTTGGCAACAGCTCCAACTGTTGTGTTGTAGTTAATGGGATATTTGTCGGTATTTTTCCAATGACATAATTCTCTATAGTTATATGTATAATTCTCTATTTAATGAACGGCAATGACTTCTCTCTTAAGCTTAACTCCTGGACGAAATGCACCTCCCTCTTTGCTTAGCTGCAAGCACCCGGTCTGCTGATTATGAGCCTCATAAGAAAGCTCAGAGTCACTCAGTGGGCGATGGAGTGAGCTTTGCTCGGTGTATCTCTACACGATCAAACCAGGAATGAGTAGAAGAACCTGACATTGCTCATCGTGTCGCGAGCTGATGTGACAATAGGCGGGCACTTAGTACGTAAAACCGATGGGCGTTCGGTTCCTAAGGTGCTAGATTGGCGACCTCGCACCGGTAAGCGCAGCGTCGGTAGACCTCTTACGAGGTGCACTGACGACCTCAAAAAGATCGCGGGTAGCCGTTGGTTCTAAGCAGCACAATATAGTGATGTGTGGATAGGAGACTTAGGAGACCTATGTCCAGCAGTGGACGGTTAAAAAAGAAAAAGAAGGTCCAGGCAGTTCTTATGAAACAGTTTGTACAATTTCTAGATATTCTAAAAAAGATGCCGAAATGTAATAACATTTCGGCTAGAAGTGGAAGAAAATAATGGTTGAAGCGTTTGTGATAACTTGTTACGATAATAAACAAGTCAGTTAAGTCCGAAACTGAAAAGTAATCTAGTGCCAATGAACATAAATTCTTAATTATTTCATATCAGATAAATACCTTTGTAAATGGTTTTATCTGTTCATCTATCGACTAACTTCATCACGACACGTAGTCAAAACGAGATTGCATTCGGATAGTACTATGAAGTCTAAAGTCGAGATTCTTGGTGGGTCTTCTCGGTAGGAACAATTTGAAGAACCAGCAGTAGATTTGACAATTGAAATGCACTTGTTTACGAGTTTACTTGAATAATTTTGATTTTTTTAATTAAAAAAGTTAGGTCTAACAAGGCGGCTTGACTTTATCCGAAATGCTTAACAAATTATCGTCATATTTCTGAAAAATATATACTAGAAGCTTCCTTGTGATGTCACCATCACTCTGTCTATTAGTGAAGATCGCTTTAAAAATCAATTTATTGTCTTTTATCTGTATCAAATGCCATGCAGACATGGCGGGAGATCTTTTCCATTGATCGTTCAAGGGATCATTCAAAAAATCCTTGACCATTTATAATATGCAAGGATACTTTTGTTTTCAGATATCCAGAGCCGTTCTCGCGCAGGGTTAGATCGCCGGCTCAGAACAGACGCCCCGGGCTGAACTGTTTTGTAACCAATCCATTAACTTATCGCTATTATAAATTATTTTTATTATTTATACTGTCGATTCATTCGTTACATTACATGGACGTTGTGCATTCGTGTCGCGTCACCAACATCTGTGACCTTACAATAAACTAATTTATTTCATAAGGCCTCTGTGTTTTTTATTTTTATTTCACCTTTATATCGTATGAAAGAGATTGAATCTGAAGGATGTATAGAAACAGAAAGAGCTGTGTTTGAAACATCTCTTCGTATTAAATATATGAGATTTATCACCTAAATAAGTGACAAATGTTTTCTTCTGCAACCGATGGACATATTCTGCAGGTTAAATAAGGTCTTTCGGATTTCGGATTTCTACTCATAACTACACTAGTTTGCGACCATGGTCCAGTAAAAATACGAGCCCAAGAACCAATAAATATAGGGTCCCATAGTATTGGAATAGAGGTCACACATCGAAAATGCAATGTAAGGTCTAATTACTCTCTATAAAAACAAGTTTCAAATTTGCAAATGTTTTTTGTTAGAATCTACTGAATTTTCATTTGAAATAACCCAATTAACTTAGTATTCAAAATAATTATAAATTAAATAAAAACTCAAAATATCTAAGAAATATTTATTATATTACGATATAAATTTGTTTAGTCATATTTGAATTATATTCGTTTTCTATAAGGACACAATTCAAAATTTTTACCTTAATTATAGACTAAAATTTCTTTGAAGGATATTTCGAAAAAACCTTGAAAATAGTTCATAAAAGTCTGAACTTTGAATCGATATAGTAACTTTATTCAGAATTTATACAACAAAATATCGTACTATTTTGTTCTTTTGAATCTATGGAATCAAATATCAACACAATTTAACATAAAATTGTTGATCATTAAAGAAAATGTGGAATAAAATTCGATAAATTATAATCAATAATTATTATTAAAATTAATCTAACGTACTAAGGTAAATAGACATAAACTTATCTAGTCATCAATCAGGCGGCTGCGGTAGGATCTGTTTGTTTCTGAGGCGACGATTTTTGCATCATGTTAATCTTATCGCCCAGGCTAAGGGCCATACCCTGGAAGAAATCATATTTTCAAAAATAACCGTTACCATCCGTCCGCTAAATAAAAGCTTTTAGTCTCCTTAGTAGAGGATCTTAGACCCGGATTGGGATTAGTAGATCATATCAAGAGGTTTTTAATCAAAGAACTATATAAATTTAAAATTATCCCAAAGTTTTTCTAACTACACTTATACTAAACTTATGCAATTATACTGCGTCCATCATATTATCAGTCTTTTGACAGCTCACGCTCATTAAGTTTTGTATTGCTTACGTACAAATATCATACAAATAATATTTGTACTTTATGGATGGGTACCGCCCACTTAGTGATGTCACACATAATGGGTTACTACGATTATGCCACAGATTAAAAATAATCGGTAGAAATCGATGTTACGAGTATTAAAAGACATTTAATAACATTATATAAAGTTTTACTTTCTTCTTAGTTAATACATGAATACAAATAAAACAATCAGGATATTTTAATTTATTTTATTAGCACGAGTCGTCGGAATGATAATCAACACTAGACTCCTCCGATGAGGAGTCTTCAGTAGCAGTTATTATTAGCTCTTGTGTAGATAATATATTATCAAACGCAATATCACGTTCTCAATCAGAGAATATTACTCTTTTAGTTCTTTCCACCACACTTGCCCAGTTCTCGGCCGTTACGTGGGTGCAAGCATTTTTTAGCAATTGCAACATTTTATTCGCTGTGAATGGGGGGCTTGTATTGCATCTCGCAGCATGCCCTTTTACTTGTGCCCATATAAGTTCTATTGCGTTGTACTGGCAGTGGTATGGAGGAATCCGAAGAACAGTATGGCCATATTCTGCTGCCATTTCATTGATTACATAGCGTTTTGCTCTCTTTTTGGTTTTTAATATTTTTATTAATTCAACTTTTAACATTGAGTCGTCCACATTTTCTCCATTGTCCCGAAGCCAATTAATTATTTCATGCTTTTTATTAGCCTGTGTTGGCATTTTGTCAATTTGACGGGAGTGGTAGGGCGCATTATCAATAAAAATTATTGATGGTTCTTCCAATGAAATGAGCATTTTTTTGAACCACTCTTCATACACATTTGCATTCATCTCTTCGTGGTAGTCATTTGATTTCTTCGATTTAAATGCCAACAGTGCGTCTTGTACAAATCCTTTTGCTGTACCTGCATGGCAAATGATTAGGCGCTCACCTTTTCCCATTGGTACTGAGGAAGTGGAATCAGCAGTATCATCAGTCCAGAAACGAGATAGTGTGTGGTTAGCGTTGAGCCATGTTTCATCCGTGAAAACAATATTTGCCCAATCTTGTATTTTCTTGGCCTCTCTTAAAAAATCACAACGTGCTATAGCTATATCTGTGCGTTCCATTAATAATTTTCTTTTATTTAACTTTTTATATGAAAAGCCAATTGTGTTCAAAACTTTGACCAAAGAAGATTTTTCACCATGAAATAGACCACTTCTTTTCAAAGAAACAATAAGTTTTCTCAAAGTTGGAATTTCTTTTCTCAAGTAGTAATCTAGTTTACGTAGGTTATCATTAATCGAATTACTTAGGTACGTAATTCGATTAATGATAGTAGGTACTATAATCGGAATGGTATCGCATACGAGAATCTTTAGGACATCACTATCGTCAATCTGTCAAAAGATGGTTAATATAATGGACAGTTTATAATTAACATTTAATTACTCATGCATTCTACGGGGTAATAATACATTGCAAGAAACCTGTATATATCATACTTTAAAAATCAGCAGTTTAACATATAAGAAGTTCATACCCTCACAGTTACAAAAACTTTTATAACTTTCCTTTAATTAAGATGGACAAAATCGGTCAAATTTTGAGTAATAACATATCTCTCTACATTCACAATTCTGGGAATATGTGAGCTCCAACTCTTCAACGGAAAGAGATATATGCCCAGCAGTGGGACAATAAGAGGCCGTTACTTTTACGTACCTGCGTCTTGGCGCGGATGCGCACGTGTCCAACGACGGGCGCGTTGGGGCGGTGCAGCGGGGTCTCGATGCTGAGGTTGGCGAGCGCGTCCTCGCCGAAGATGGACCGTGCGTACAAATTGGCTGCCATGAAGCCGCACTGGCCGGACAGCGCCTGACAACCACACAATGTATAGATTAACCACCATAACATGGCTCCTCCAGAATCTAAAACTTTTGAAAATATTTGTGAAAGTATTTACAAAGCGCACGAAGATTCGCAACATGTGTGCTGAGACGGCTGTCAAACAATTTCCCCAATCCATGAATTTGTAGCTTGGCTAGGTATCAGGGCTATAATTGACAATAATTGCTCATTATTATGGTATGGCACTGCTCTGATATACTTTAAAAAGGACACGTGCGTCAAGTGCGTAAAAAAAAAAGAAAGGGCAGGAACCCGTGTATTTTCACATATTTAGTCCGCCCATTTGCCATTGCAAATTAACAAATGACAGCAAATTTGAGCGTTGGAATCTATTTCTATTTTAGCAATTTTTTTAATGCCTGAAAACAGGAATAAAATGACTCATACTCAAAACCACCCAAAACTCCCTATATGCCGAATTACATGAAGATCGTTGCAGCCGTTTCCGAAATTCGGAAAATATACATTAAACTCATTTAAATAATAAAGGTAACTTTTTATATATACTTAGATACATATATATACCCAAGTTCGAACCAAGAACCAACAAATTGTCTATTCACTAAACCTTACCTTGTCAGGTGTGAGACACTTCATGTTAGTGGACGCAAGCAGATGCTGTAGATAATCCTTTAGGTCGGTAATGTTCGTATTGACTGACACCTGGTTGGCATAAAGATTAAAATATAGGATATTTGTTAATGGCTGCTGAGGAGCTACTTAGGTAATAAAGATTACTTGTGCTCGGAGTCTTAACTCTTTCATATTTATCTTTCTCTACCAACATTAAATTTTTCAAGGTTGCCACTCCTATCACTATCTCACTCAGTCTTATTTTGTTCATGAAATAATTTAATAATAACTCGAGTAGCTTTTAAAGCGTTACTGGAAGATTAGGATGAGCACAGAAGCATATACAGATGAAATAAATGATGGTAGTGAGTCTCCGAAGAGACTTGCAGCATCTGCCGAAACCTTATCTTCTAACCTCTCCTCCTAACCTGTCGCTCTGATCTTAGAAGTATGTACAACGCCCATTGCCACCCAGCGTCGCTACTTATCCTACTTTTGAAGAAATTTCTTAAGGAAAAATTCGGAAAGTCTAGGGCCCCCGTGTTCTCCTTCTCCCTTGTTCTCCTGTTCCCTTGTTCCCACTCACCTTGTTCTCCCACTCGAACTCGGCCCACATGTGGCGGAAGTCCGCGTCGCTGCAGGCCGCGGGCTGGATGTAGTCCACGATGTCGATGTGGATGTCGTTGAGCACCACCACGCCGCGGTCCATGGACGCGCCGCTCACCTCGTACACTGGACACAACATTTACGCCCTTTTTACATGAGGCAACCCTCCATGGGAACTGCTATCCGCGAGAAGTTGTGGACTCTTACATCTTCCAAACTATTACCTAAACTAAACTATTATATGCGTTAGCTTTTCTGTCTTCATCAGAACTGTATCAGAGCTTAAGACTGTAATGTCGCAGAACCCGAATTGTGTATTAGAGTTTGGTCCCATATTAATGCAAAATTGAAATTGTGTATCAGAGATTAGCCAGTACTGTTGCCAAATTAGAATTATGCATGCATCAGAGTTTGATCCCGTCATCATCCTCATCCTCCTGACCTTATCCTACTCTAAGTGGGGTCGGCACAACATATTATAAACATGCTGTCAAATGATTTGGCTGCGTTTTTACGACCGGCCGCCTGCCTGACGTCAACTTACCTCTGTCGTATTTTACACCTCGGTAAGAAAGAGGGTGGTCTATTCTACTAAACCGGATACCACACGGTGGGTCAACTTACCTTAGTCGCCTTTTACGACACCTCGGTAAGAAATGAGGTTAGTCTATTCTACTCAGCCGGATACCACACGGCGGGTCGACTTACCTTAGTCGCCTTTTACGACACCTCGGTAAGGAAAGAGGGTGGTACTATTCTATTCAGCCGGATACCACACGGCGCCAGAGTTTGATCCCGTATTACTACAAAATTGGAATTATCAGAGTTAAAGCTGGAGCTTTTGGGGAATTCGAATAGAAAAATGGAATCTTATAATTCTATGAGTTAGCCCATTATATTGTAACAAATTCCATTAAATTAAAGGGGCCTAGTACTGCAATGGTTGAATAAGGACAGAAATTTTTTCGCCGCATCCGAAAAATAAAGCCACATGTTCTATGCTTCTACATAGGACATGTAACTTGGATGGGGCGATTAGTTTGTGGTGGTGTGTTGTGCTTACCGATGTTGCCGAATATGATCCCGTTCTCTGTGGAGGCCACCTTGACGTGTGCGCGGATGGTGGCGAAGTCCCTTGGCGCCAGCACCACGCCCGCCGGCCGCTCCACCAGCCGCAGCTCGCCCAGCGTGGCCAGCTCCACCGTGCAGTTCTGCAGGGTGTCGTCTGCAACCGTGGAGTTGGTATACATAGGTCAGGGGAGCCATGGGCAGGGCTTCGATTGCGAGTGTCCAACAAATAATAATAGAGAGATGAGAAGAAACCAATACTTATGTTTGTCTAATCACACATAAAAAAGAGAGACAGATAGTAGCCTCTGCTATCCCTGTTTTCTGGACGTCTTTTTTGAACGTTTGGAACGGGTCATTCAACTTATTCTACAAATTTACAACTTTCAATGTATCTTGGTTGGTTAACGATATCGATAACGATAGGGGAGACAGAGAGAGAGGAGAGATAGTAGAGAGGTGAGGAGAGAGATATGAGGGTGGGTTTGACACTCACCGGTCTGGTTGACGACCAGCACGTCCAGCACGATGTCGTACTGGTTGACGGACACGATGGCCTCCGCGTACACGGGGTCCGAGAAGCCCGTCAGCTGCGTCACCTTGGACAGCTTGCCGCGCTCCTCCGGCCCGCCGCTGCGGCCTGAAAACGGACGAACACTATTCATTTAAATACAAGTTACACGTTACATTGATCAAGCACGTCGATCAAGCTCTTAGTTGTACCCGTAAACTAGTTCGCACCACCTTAAATGCTTAGTATCCTCAATAATGTAATATGTGTTTTTCTCTATTCCCGAACGAATAACGAGATTTTTTCGTAGGTTACCCTAGTGTATAAACTTGGGCAAATTTCTTCGATATTAGTCTAGCGGATTAGCCATGAAAGGGTAAAGGGCAATATAGGCAAAGAGACATTCGCATTTCTAACCATCATTCTCCTGCCATTATCCCACTCTCAGTGGGATCAGCAGAATATGTTATAAAAATGTTGTGACATTATTTGGCTTCGTATTTTACGAGCAGCCGCCCGACGTATAACATACCTTAGTCGCTTTTTATGATTCCCCGGTAAGAAAGAGGCTGAGTAGAATACACCACGTATTCTACTCAGCCGAATACCATACAAGGAACATTCGCATCTCTAATATGGTTATAATAAAAAAGCGGATTTATAATTGGCAATCGAATACACAGAGAGGTTCTCCTTACAGACATGCTAATTATTATTATTTTCATTGTATTATTATTTTTCTTATAGCAAATAGTAACTAAGTCACATGTCTTCGGTGTTTGTCACTGTATGCCGAGATACAGTTTTAACTAGTTCGGCAACAGATGGCCATATATTAATTTAAGCCCTATTTGACATATGTAAGAAAATAAATAAATAAAAATAAATACCATCTTCTTATATGAAAAAAAAGTTCCCGTTACCTTGCAAAGCCTTGTTGAGGGATAGTTCAAAGATGTCGTGATGCTGCGTGGCCGCCGCGCCCGCCAGCGCCGCGAACGTGATCCCGCGCTCCACCTCCACGCGCCGCTCGCCGCGGGCCGCGCGCGCCTCGCGCTCCTGCTGCTGCTGCGAGCGGTACAAATATATATCATCTTTAATATTTAAATGATTTAATCTTGTGTGTGTATAAGTAACGGCCTGTTACTATCCCACTGCTGGGCATAGGCCTCTTCTCTCCGTTTTTGGAGAGAATGATTGGAGCTAAGACCTACCACGCTGCTCCAATGCGGATTGGTAGGTTACACATATCCCCCTAATTCTCTAGAGATATGCAGGTTTCCTCACGATGTTTTCCTTCGCCGAAAAGCGTGTGATAAATTGCAATTATCAATTAGACACATAAGTTTTACTAGAAAACTCATTGGTGCCTGCCCGGGGTTTGTACCCTAGACCTCCTCGAAAGAGGCGCACGGTGTTACCGCTGGGCTACCACAGCTTAGCTTAGCTTGTGTGTGTATATATACTCTGAATTTAAGAAACGGTGTTTATTAGCGTATATATCCGGCTCGAAGGACCAAATTATGTTTGTTAGCGTATATATTTATTTGCGTAAAAATTACAATAGTTATGCAAAGTTGCTTGGAAGTGAACGTTGTTTCTTTTTGGTGATGGTATGGATGAATGTAGCCGTTGAGTGACGTTCTGGCGCGTGATTGGTTGAGTGGAGGATTGATTGATTGGTGACTTGGTGACCCGTGACGCAGACGCTCAAACATATTCCCCGCCTTGGAAGAGTTAAAATCTTCCAATATCAAAGTCCTCTTCATGTAAAGAACAAATCTCGGAGAATGCTCGTCGAATTACACCCATTGCAGTTTTGATGTTAGCAACTCGTGCAATGCCATCTTTACCAGGAAAGGTAGTAATAATTCTGCCTATAGTCCATTCTAGGGGTGGCGAAGTGTTTTCCTTGATTAAACAATTGTTCGCCTTTGGTAGCCTTCTATTTGCTTCTCAGCTGCAGTTTAGAGACACATTCCTTTAACTAACGTGTCCAAAGTACTGGCGTGTTTGTTCTACTTTTAATAGCGCGTTAATCTATATAGTGGAACGTAAGTTAAGTCAGCGCACACAGGTGCAGTGAGGGGTCGCCTAATGAGGAAATGTGCTGGGCTAAGAAGAAAAGCGCGTAACCAACCATTCGTTGGAAGTTATATTTACATTTTCACCCCTGTTTCCAGCCAACAGACCACCAAAAATGCTCGCGTATGAAGATATAAATGAAACTGTATATAATGAATTCCACGTGTTTTATATAAAGAAAAAAAAAAGAGATATTTTGTGCTTTGCCTACCTTCGTGGTTTAATACGATCACTGGCTCTGCGTAGTGCATCTGTTCGTAAACTAAAATCTTAGTTCCTTTGGTAAGTTACCCATAAATGACGACACGGTCTGACCGTGCAAGCGTGTACATGTACTGTACTCGAGCACTATTTTATGCGCGAGCTGTCGACCACCAATGGGGTCACTAAGTTTCTAAGCGCATACAAACGAAGTTGCGGGGCAGTATGCAATAAACGCTTATATTCGCGCTGAAATAATGACACGGTAAAATGACGATTACTTCCTAACAGAGACGGATAGTTTATCATAGGTAAACTGCGATAAATAATTAATGCGACCACCAACTCAACCCAATAAATAGTATTTTATTATTATCACAAAATAAATTTAAATAAGAATACCGATGCGTTTTAATTTAATGGAAAAATTGTAATTATTTTGTAAGAAATTGTATTATATTTGTAAATAGATATTTCGTTTTGTAAATAAATCTTTCGCTTTGTAAATAAAGTTTATATAAGTGCGATTACATTTGAATAGAATCTCGCAGCTTGACAGCACTGACGGTGCCGCGTCGCAGCTTGTATCGATGACGCCTAAGTTTTAATGAATTGATTCCAAATTGTGATGTCAGTAGGAATTGTTTCATCCGACTCGACAATGAAAAACACAATTTGAAAAACATTCTTTTAATGAGTCCAAGAGCATCAAATTGCGAATAATTTAAATTGCGAATAATAATTGCGAAGCCCTTGATAGAATAATGCGTTTAGTAGGCTGGTCACCATGGGATTTATAGCGCGTATGAAAATGTAAATTATCCGATTGATTAAACCAGCCTAATTTTAAGGTTTTATTATTAACGTTTTCTTCTAAGGATAGTTTCTTTGAAATACTATCGTCCATAGGGTTGTAAACGTCAAATTAAAATTCATTTGCGTAGATGGAACAATCTGATCGCAAAATAATAGTAGTTTCACGAAAAAATGCGTAATAAATCGTATCGTAAATCGTTATCCCCACAAAGACTTCTACGTAAAAATCCTCGACTATTGTTCTAGCCGTATCACGACTGTCACACTCATGTTCTAGCTGTTTAAAACATCTACAACTTAATAATGGCGCAGATGCCGTCGCGTATGTTACAAAATAAAAGTCGCAAATATGTAATTGATTGCAAGGATTGTCGCGCCATAATGTTAATTGTAAGTCGCGGTCATCGGGTGGCTTTGATATACTTCTAAACATTTTTTCAAGATCTGCGCAGGCGACTAACCTGTATTCTTTAAAACGTGACAATATCGCATGGAGATCGTCTTGCAAGGACGCACCGACTACTTGTAAAATGCTTAGCGACATCCCGACGGATGTGGTTGCACTTGCGTCGATTACAAGTAAAAATTTAGACGAATTGTGTTCGCAAAAACAGCCATAATGTGACAATAAATAAAGAGGATTATTATATACTTGTACTTGACTTACATAAGCCAAGTCGATATATTCGCGAATAAAATCTGCGTATAATTTTTTGTAAGTGCGATTACGATTAAATCGGTTTCCTAATGCAAAAAACCAACCCGTGATTTGCGCGTATGAATCACCTAACGTGTCAGGCAATTGTCTAAATGGGATGGGCACTGAAAATCTTCCGTCACTGCGCTTTATTATATTGACGAAATAATCCTCACATGCTTGCTCATCCTGACTGCGCGTATAACCTGACATGCGACTGGTAGGTGATTCCTCAAGCTCCCAGGACATACGTAACTGTTTACATAAAACATTCGTGTCTGAGGACTGAGTGAAATTACAATGCGTGTAATTTACGTGTTTTGTATTAAACTCTATAGGCCCAGAAATAATCCAGCCTAATTTGGTGTTCTGTAGGAAAGGGCCGTTATCTAAGCGCATCTTGCCCTCCTGTAGCAGATCCCAGAACAAATCCGCACCTAGAAGAATGTCGACAGGCCGACTATCGAAAAAGCTGGGATCCGCTAATTGTATTTCGCGCGGAATTTTAAATTGGCTGCGTAACATACTCACACTAGGCAGCGATGACGTAATTTGCGGCAAAATAATACAATTTATCTGCGCGCTAAATGTATCATTCATAGATTTTAAATTAATATTGCATCTTTGCGTACTCTTAGTAACCGAATTTCCTACACCTTTTATTCGCTGAGTGGACTGTATAAAATTTGCGTTTAATTTCTTACATAAATATTGCGTTATAAAACAACGTTCGCTACCACTATCCAATATTGCGCGCGCTTGATGATAAACACCTAAGTTATCGGCTACCTTTACAATCGCAGTTGACAACAAAACCGGTTTGATGCTAGTTAATTGTCGACTTGAACTGCACACAGGTGAACTATTTACGTGAAGCGAGTAACACGGTTGACATGAATCATCGCGGTAAGATGCGGAGGGCTCGGGAGGAAAGGAGGAGGGTGCGCTTGCACTGGCGGCCGGCGCCCTCTCGCCACTCAGTGCGTGCAGTGACGTTGTGCGATTATTTACCTCCGTAACATCCCTATGTACTAACGAGTTATGTTTCTTACTGCATTGTCTACAAGGACCGAATCTACATTCGCTTACTATATGCCCGAAACGTAAACAGTTCTCACATAACTGCTTGTCATCAATAAATTTCAATTTATCGGGAAGTGTTAGATCAATAAATTGTTGACATGAATATAGGGAATGTGAATGCGCGTTACACATTAAGCAAGATTGTTGTCGCGTATTATTAAACGATGTTTTTTGTGCCGGTCGGTTGGTAGCTACATTGCACTTGACTTTATGATAATTATGTGCGTTAGAACTTCGCTTATTATTATCAACCCTCGTGTGCGCGCTCGCCTGGTTATGTGAAGCAATTAATGTTTCTAAAATATCTGCCCTGCTGCGTAAGAATTTTAATAGATCGTCTACTTTGAGAGACGACTTAGAATCGTCTTCGTACCTAGATAAAAGTGTACTTTTGTGCTGCTCCCACTCGCGTTCTGTTGTGGGATCCAACTTAGACACGATTAAATAGATAATTAAAGTGTCCCACGATTCTGTGGGTTCACCGAGTAGTTTTAATGCGCGTAAGTTTTTCAAAATATTGTCTATAAGTTTTCTTAGCAAAGTGGGTGATTCTTTATTTATTGTTTGAATAGAAAATAGCGATTTAACGTGATTGTGCACGAGTAAACGATTATTATTATATCTGTTCATTAGAATTTCCCAAGCTATAGTGTAGTTATCAGCTGAAAATTCTAATGAATCAATGACTAATTGCGCACTGCCCTGCAACGAGGATTTCAAATAATGAAATTTTTGTATATTAGGAATGTCTTTAGATTTGTGAACTAATGATAAAAAGGTGTCACGAAATTCGAGCCAGTGCTCATAAGAACCATCAAATGTAGGTAAAGATATAGTCGGCAGTTTGACACATTGTATATTTGATGAATTTGAACTATTGCTTTCTTCACTATCACCCAGTTTACACTGGGCTTGAGCCAAAACACTGTAATAATCACATTCAAAATTATCTCTAATTTCTAACTGCTGTTCTGACTCTGAATCGGAAATTAACGTATCGATTTTATTTTGAATTTCGTTAAACTCTGCGTAAAGAGCCGTTACCCCTTGCAAACGTAGTTTTAATTCGGCCCGTTGTTGCGGCGATAGTTCTTGCATTAGTAAAGAATTAACGTACTTTTTGAAATTCGTGAGTCTACCTTTTACTGAACCGCGACTTTTAATCAAATTTCTTATCGCGTCTTCTGGTTTAAAAGACATTTTGGTGGTTTGTAAGAAAGGAAAGAGTACTTACAAATGCGAATCCAAACACAATTCCAAATAACCGGCCACACACGAACACACTGGGTTCGCCCTTTTAAACTGTTCCTTAGCGCTTTTATGATTTCCAGGTTTGCTGATTCGTTTATGTAGATCCAGGATCGAAGGTCCAAATTATGTTTATTAGCGTATATATTTATTTGCGTAAAAATTACAATAGTTATGCAAAGTTGCTTGGAAGTGAACGTTGTTTCTTTTTGGTGATGGTATGGATGAATGTAGCCGTTGAGTGACGTTCTGGCGCGTGATTGGTTGAGTGGAGGATTGATTGATTGGTGACTTGGTGACCCGTGACGCAGACGCTCAAACAAACGGCTCCAACTCTTTCATGAAACTTAGTATGTAGAAGGTTTTAGTGGCGATAAATGGATCTAGCTAGGTTTCATTAAAAAAATGTCGTTTTATCCGTGTTTTCGGGTATTTAAAAACGGCTAAAATAGAAATAGAATGTAAACCTAAATTTTGTAGTCATTTATAAAGTTGTAATAGCTCAATGGGGAACGGGCAGTTTCCAAATCGGGGTCAATCAAAAAGTACCGATCAGCAATATAGGACTATAAAATCCATACATTTTTCAAAATTCACTCAGTTCTTGTGATATAGTAGACTTGCTGCCAGCTACGGACCCGGTTCCTGCCAACTGGCTTCAGCAGTAGACTGGTGATCAAATACTCTGGCTCATACCCGCTACAAGGATTACGCGAAAGGTATCCAATACCAGCAGTGAACAAGTAATTAATTAAACTAATATTTTTATATTAATTTATTTAATAAAGATAAATAAAAGTGAATGAGTTCAGTTTGTGTTTATTTAATACACCAAACTGAACGATCTAACAGTACGTATTCACGCACGCACTAACACTCGCTCGCACGCACGCACGCAGTTAAGCCTGTACGCACGCTCGCTCGCAACGCATCATTGATGACTGTGGAGTGCTGCACTTTCCTGTCTCGCTCACTCACCTCGGCCTCAGGCAGCAGGGAGGGAGCAGCGCGGTCGGGCAGCGCCAGCAGAGCAGCCAGCGCACGCCGCGAGCCGCCGAGCAGCGCGTCCCTTATGAGAGCGGGCCGAGCGGCGGCGGCTCGCAAGCACGTCGCGCCATGCTCCATATCATCTGCAGTCAGCCCGCTGTTGGCCGTCGTACCTGCATAGAACAACCTTGCACTACACACCCATCACAATTGGCTTAATATCTTGTGAGCTATCGCAACATTAAATCTTCTTTTTCAGCCCATGGTTAATTAAACACAGATCTCTTTATGGGATCTCCACATCACATAATCTTGTGCCGTATGGATCCAGCGGTTCCCCGTTTTGAAGTATTCAGTCCATCTGGTTCTTCTAAGGATCTGAGAGATTAGGAGAGACGAAGTCCAAAACAAACCAAGCTACATTGTCTTGGCCGAGTCAGCTAATGCAAGTATATTCGTACTAAAATAATAAATGCGAAATTTTCATCACGTTCTCATCAACGTCTGTTAAGACATTTCACATCAAGGCATTTTCATCATCCAAATAATTTTCAATTTTGCAATATGCACTACGTATAAGCATATCTCTTACGCTTAATTTAAACTTTTCTGTAGACTGGGCCACAGTCGCAGTAATTTTATCTCGGTCTCGGTATTCCCTTCTGTCGAAGGGAATACCGAGACCATCGAATGAGTTGCTAACTCTGCTGAGTCGCTACGCTTTGTGACCTCTCGTATATCTATGATATACATCAAATTGCGATAAGTCTGAAAGTTTGCGTCTATTACAGAAATGAGAAATGCGAGACTAAGTTGGTATGGTCATGTAATGAGGGGGCATGAAAATCATGTGACCAAAAAAGTTTTAAATATGAATGTGGATGGATGTATGACTAGGGGGAGGCAGAAAAAAAGATGGATGGATTGTGTGAAAAATGATATTCATATTAAAGGAGTGCTGTTGCCAATGACTTTCGCTTAGTATTTTTTATACCAACACCGTCATGAAACGAGTATGGCGCCCTTTTGACTGAAATAGTGGCAACACTGTGTCCCGGTGTTTCCTTTTTTTTTTTTTTTCGGACACTAACTAAGGCTGTTAGCCGTGAAGGCTTTGACAGCGTCACCGGGAGAGTGGGCGAGCGCAGAAGCATCGCCGGGTGTGAAGTGCTAGGAGAGCGGGTCTCGAAAGAGGCCCGCAGCATCCTGGGAGCGTCGCCTTAAGGGTGCCTCCCGTGAGGCCGAACCTCGGCTTAAAGCGACGCGCTGTGGAGGACTATTATCGGACTGTACCCCGGTGTTTCCGGTGGAGTCTTCCTTTATATTGCTAAAACGTTTGAGTTGCATGCAGTCTTTGTTCGTCTTTCAAGAGAAGAGCATCTCAGAACGGGAATTGTGGCATTTATTTTATATCGCGTTATTGTATAGTATGTGAGAATGGAAGAAGACGTATTTTGCCGACCCCACTTAAAGTGGGGTAAGGATAAGAGAATGATGATGATAATGTGATACTAACCCGGATTCTGCTTGTGGTAGGAGAGCAGCGAGGCGGAGAGGTGGAGGGCCCGGTTGGCTTGCATGTGATCATCCACACGCAGAGCAAGTTTGGCCAGCGCAGAGCACGCGCATGCAATTGTAAAGCTTTCTCCTTCGCGCAAGGCGCTACTGAGTCCGCCTGTGCTGCTCTCAACTATGTTTGACCTAGTGAAGAGTTTACAACAAATGTAAAGGTTCAATTTAGGATACAACTAGTAAGGATAAATTTCACCAATTTAAAGCCACATTCTGTTACTAACCCACTGCTCGGCATAGAGACAAACCCAACCCCTCTTTCCTTTTTTGTTTTTGGTGAGAAGGGTTGGAGCTTGACCTACTAATTCAGGATGGTAGGTTAAATTTCATCAAATAAACTTCTCAATGACGGAGAGAGGAGGCCTATGCCCAAAGTAGTAACAGGCCGCTACTTTTTATATAAACTAAGCACTATTACTACGATTTTAGTTAAATTAAATAAATACCACATCGTAGTTTACCTATAAATTGTTTGTTTAACTCTAATAAGGCAACTTAGTATCAAATAGATTTTCATTAATTGTGGAATTTTCGCAAATTATTATTAACATTACTATCGTATTACGCAACTTTGCAAATTAACGCTTTATTCTATAGATAATGTAAATCATCAAAATCAATAAGTTTCACAGTAATATGTCCACTAACTTGGGCAAATTGAAGGCGGACTGCGTGGCATAGGCTCCGTCGCTGGTCACCAGCTTACGGACAGTAGATTCTTTCTCCTTTACGCCTTCTTTAACTTCCTCCTTTACACTCTCCTGCAGGTAATAAGGGATCAAAATATCAATTAAAATTCAAATTCAAAATATTCTTTATTCGACTGGACTGTTATCAGTACTTTTGGATCGCAATTTTTTTTTAAAGAAGCTACCATTGATTAGCAAGTTTGCTCTACCGAGAAGACCCAGAAACTCGGCCGATAATCTTTTCAACGAAATAATTACAATTTCATTTATGGTACCAATTTTGAACATAAAATTAATTATCGTGAGTTAATTATAAGAGATTTAAATTTTGCCGTTTTCGTAATATTTTTTATTGCTGCTCCTCTCTTATTCATCCTTACGTGATGTTATAGTCTATAGCCTTCCTCGATAAATGGACTTTCTTACACTCGAAGAAATTTTCAAATGAATTCCTGAATTTAGTGCATTCAAACAAACAATCAAATCAACTCTTTAGCATTTTTATTAGATAGAAGTGGATATAAGCACAAAACACTACCGACAATGGCTCATTATTATAATATTGCGCTGCATTGATATAGTCTATGAAAAGGACACGTGCTTTGTATTGCGCGATGTCGCCAATCATGATTAGTTGACCAACAAATCGGGTAACAAGTTACATTATAGACATTATGAGTACTGATTGCACAAAACTGACTCAATAAAGTAGTAATTTGGAGAGGCGCGCCATGTTCAATATATGCCATGTTCATGCCACTCACAATAGTTTGAATAACAAAAATGAATCGCGAAAATTTTAAATTTGAAAATTTTATTTTTAATATTTTAGTAAATCTTCAGATCGTATAATTTAGAATACATAAACTTACTGATTTAGCGTCGTCGGTGGGCCGGTCGAGCGCGGGCAGCACGGCCGCCATCACCTCGAGTGCGGCGCGCGCGCTGTCCGCCGTCTCCGCGAACTCGGCCAGCAGCCAGAGCGCGGGCCGAGCTATCTTGCCCACACGTATACTGCTGATGCATTCCAACAGTTTCTACAACAAACGAAAACACTAATTAGCACGTAAAGTCCAAAATAAATACAAGATACAAACGGTCAAAGACCAATAAGATTGATGTAGCTACTACCACTGCTTGTGAATATCACTCTTCTCTCTCTCTTTGGTCGTTTCTTCATTAATGAAGATCGTGGTCCTGGCTAGACTCTACTCTCAAGTGGATTAATTTTTTCCATCGACTTCTATTAGTGACCACCATTGCTACATCATAAAAGTGTATCAACGTGCTAGACTGGCGCAATTGGTCTCTTGGTCTTTTTCCTTCGGTGTTGCCTATCACTATGAGCTTCTCGAGGGCATCGTCACCATGCCGCATGATATGTCCGAAGTATTCCAGAAGGCGTTTATAGCATGTGGAGAGGCGCGTCTTTATTTTGAGCTGCGAAAGAATAGATGCATTTGGCAGTCCACGAGATCCGCATCATCCGCCTCCGGCACCACATTTCGAAAGCATCTATTCTTTGCCTTTCTCTCGCTTTTATGGTCCATGTTTCCACTCCATACATGATAAATAGTAAACCTCCCCTGGGTTGTAGTCATACAGGGTGTAAATTATGACAGTAGTTGCCTTTTACTCTCCCACTGCTGGGAATAGGCCTCTTCTCTCCGTTTTTAGAGAGAAGGATTGGAGCTAAGAGACCCGTGACCTCCTCGAAAGAGTCGCACGGTGTTACCGCTGGGTTATCACAGCTTCTGTGTAAATTATAATACACAGCTATCCGAAACACTATTTATTTACTTTACCAACAATTATTACATAATACATTCGGGGTTCAAGATGGTTAATAGAATATGGTTAAAGTGAATAAAATAATCGATTTTTAAAAATCTGTTAGTATTTACTGACATTTTGTCGATGCAGCGCCATCAAATTAGATTGGCGGTACTAACATATTTGCGGCGGTACTAACATATTTTTTTATATAACTAGAATAATCATTTGAACCATGGAAGCACCTTTGCCAATTAGTTTTATCATTATTTGATTATAAGTGCCTGTAATGTCAACTTGCATCTGATGCGGCATATCGTTGCAAACACCAGTATATTGCAAAAATTTAACATCGACGCAAATGGTCCTTCGAGCCGGATAGTGATCCTCACCGCATATATCCTGGGCCGCAGGTCGGGGAAGGCGTGGAGCGCGTGCCGCAGGTACACCAGCACGTCGTGCGCGGCCGGCTCGCTGCCGTCGCCCAGCAGCTCCAGCAGCGCCGGGGACACCACGCCCGCCACCTCCGGGAACTGACGGAAAAATAAATAAAAAATATATAATATATATGGGACACTTACACACACGGTCATTCCCAAAGTAACTTAATACTTGTGTTATGGGTGACAGAAAACTGGTAAATATATACTTATATAATTTTAAATACATACTTAAATACATATACACACCCAGGCTCGAATAACCAACAAATTTTTGATAGAAAATGTTGGCCCTCGGTGGGAATAGAATCCGCGACCCGCGGAGCTGAAGGCAGGGTCACTACCAACTGCGCCAACGAGCCAGTCAAAAAAGAAAGGTTACATTCAACGTACATTAGGAATATACTGTTGAAACCAAGCAGCACAAGATATGACATGAAAAATCTCTAAAAGACACTTAATTCTAATAGTGAACTTTCTAAGGTTGAATAATAAGAACGGTACAATATCCTACGTTACATATGAAACTCCTAAATGCTCCTCACTGACTTACTCGAGATCATTTAGCTTTCAAGGTGTTAAGCTGTGAACATTACAAAACCTTTTCATGATAACTATAGCAGTTATCTTAAAACCTCAGGGTGCAAAAACAGCAACGCCAGATTTTTACACCCTTATTCAAACCTCCGCCATTGCCGGTCCCAAGCCCGGATGCAAAAGGAGGAGAGTTGGTCAGGGAAAGACCTAACCCGGCCGTAAAACAGTCAATGCCGAGCATCGGGCGGCAGTTAATTAACCCGACAACTTCGAAGTCACCTAAGGCTCGAAGCGGCTACAGGAGCCGTGAGGAGTTAAATGACCTCTTAAAGACTGAGAGTGGAAGGACGCGGGAACCCACCACTTAAATATTTTTCCCCAGAAAACCCCCCTCACAATGGAAAGATCACAAATGAATAGCGACTTTGTTCGCACCAAAGTGATCCGTAGTGGGGGTCACGACCCTCAGCATTGAGGAAGACGACTCGAGGAGGAGGGATGCAAAACTTATATGGAGCTCTAAACCTTATATCGAAGGTTCATAATCAAAAAAATATAGCCATACGCAGAGCGAGTGTCGACATAATAATAAGGAAGCGAAGATTAGAGACACGTAATTGTCTTTGTCTTATCACACATAAAAAAGAGAGACATAGGCAGGCCTCTACACGTCGCCCTAAACCGTGGTCCGGCCTCACAGGAGGCACCCTTTGGACAACGTTCCCGACGCTAGTAGAGATTCTGCGCTCCAATTTCCGCATTTCGCACCCTCAACGAAGGTTCTGCGCTCGCATACCGTCAATTTTTAAAAAGGAGCCTCATTTGCTTTTTTCATTAATCTAGTTACTATGTTATTTATATTACTAGATTCTAGTATAATAAAGTGCTGGAATGGCGGTACCCCAAAACGAAAAGCTCAGTGTCGGAAGACCACCTACTAGATGGACTGACGACCTCAAAAAGGTCGCGGAGAGCCGCTGGATACAAGCAGCACAAAATCGTGTTTTCTGGAGATCCCATGAAGAGACCTATGTCCAGCAGTGGACGTCCATCGGTTGATGGAGGTATAATAAAGGCTCTCTATGAAGGGACAGTAATACCTTGAGCGCAGCGCGGTGCAGAGCTCGCACCAGCAGTTGGCGGTACTTCTGCGCATCGTCGTGGTCAGCAAGCTGAGCGCGGGCAGCCTCCTTGCGCAGCGCGCCCACCAGCTCTTCAGCGTGTCTCGCCGTCACCAGCTCTAACGCTGCCCGACAACACAACAACACGCTCATTAGTCCAGTTTACGGGTACAGACACGAAAGAACCCCAAGCGAACAATAAGGCGATAAAGGATAGCCAACCCCACACCTGGACTAGATACTGCTGACCGGCGAAATGTATGCGATGAAAAGAAAAATTCTTATGAGCGCAGTGTTTCTTATGACAGCGTACTGTCACAACTCTAATCATGGGCATTTATTGCTGACTTATCGTTTCCCAATCGGGGTCAATTAAAAAGTACCGATCAGCAATATAATCCATACATTTTTAAATTTTTTTTTTTATAAAACCTAGCTAGATCGATTTTTCTCCCCCAAAACATCCTATATGCTGAATTTCAGGAAAATCGTTAGAGCCGTTTAAGCGTTGGAGCCGAACAAGATTAACTCATTTAAATATTAAAGATATCAGGTTCAGGTGAGACAATATTTTTTTTTTGTAAGACCATCAACGACAAATACATCATACACATTAAATAAACTCATTATTGATATAGACAGTTTTTAGCTAAATGTATCGTCAATTACAGATGGTGACGACATGAGCATTACAGTTGACAAAGTATAAACATAAAAAAAACATAAACGAAAGACCAAATCATATAAAGCTAAGAAAATTCAATACAAGGACATTCAACGTTATAAATATAACCATCCTTATAATAAATATTAGGCACTGAACTGCTAGATGGCATATGTTATATCCTAGATCCATAAAGTTCGCATGCTCTTTACGCACCTGGAAATGGGCAGCGTTTACTGCTTCTTCCAGATGCATCGTCTCGGTATGGTATTTGAACACTTGAAGTAAATAAGGCACTAGGTACCTAAAAATTAAAATTCGAACTAAGTATGCAATTTGCTTCTAAAAGGCTTTTAGAACCAAATTGCATACTTAGTTCAAATTTTAATTTTTAGGTACTTAGTGCCTTATTTACTTCAAGTGTTCATTTGGTAAACCTGTACCATACTTACCGAGGAAGAGCTGAAGACCGAGCTTAGTTGCGTGATATTGGAGAGGCCTATGTCCAACAGTGGACAAGGATAGGTTGATGATGATGACTCACCGAGGTGCAGCGTGTGCCTCCTCACGTCCAGGTCGGAGGCGGCCAGCACGCGCAGCACGTCCATGGCCAGGTCGGGCAGCGCGCGCGCGCCCGCCTCCCCGCTGAGAGCTCGCAGCGCGCTCAGCTTGCCCACCACGATCAACTTCACGTTGTTGTCGCTCTCCTTCACGATCAGGTCGATGTAACACGCCGCTGCAGCCTGTTTTTAATAAATATTACATAAATTACTCGGTGGACGGACTAGATTAGATCCGCCTTGGACACAAATTTACACGTTGCTCTTCATTCGGCCAAGGCGAGGAACAATTGGCGAGCAACTGTCCACAAGATCATCACTCGAAACTAGGGATCACGACCCTCAGTAATGAGGAGAACGATGCGAGGAGGAGGACATAAATTACAGATCTGCTATCGTGTGGTATCCGGCTGAGTGAAGTGTCGTAGAACGCGACTAAGGTAAGTTGACCTGCCATGTGGTATCCGGCTGAATAGAATAGACTACCCTCATTTCGTACCGAGGTGTCGTGAAAGGCGACTAAAGTAAGTTGACGTCTGATAGGCGGCCAGTCGTACAATACTCAGCCAAATCATCTTAAAACATGTTGATACCATTTCGTGCCGACCTCACCTAGAGTGGGATGAGTCAGGAGAATGATGATGATATAAATTAGAGATCTGCTCATGCCGAACGGTTGCTCACAATATTTTCGAACTTAATGCGTTCGCAGCAAAATCCAGGGACCTTAGGTGATCTAGGCATCAGCCTAAATTAACACCGGATATTTAGGCTCGTGAGGACCACTCGGGGAAAGGATCGTCTTAGACTCACTAAATAAATGTTCGTGTTGAATCGAGGCCCGATTAAACAGTCAAGCAAGAGACACTATGTTTTTTCTTTTTTGAAGTCTCAGCAAAGCAAAGAGCTTTAAGACGTAGGCAGTTTTATTATACACATTTGAATCGGACAGTTAGGTTAGAATAATTAGCAGTTTAGCTAGCTCAGATATAATGGTAAAATAGTAATAAGGTTGGGAAGAGACCTTGATGGCGGCGGGCGCGCACGACAGCGTGACGAGCGTGCCCGCGGCCTCGTAGCGCACGGCGGCGCTGGGCGCGTTCAGCAGCCCGTACACGGTGCGGATGAACCGCGAGCGCTCCGACGGATTCGCGTGGCACACCTGCAACGGCATCACGTCACGAGACGATACAATTTTTTTATACTTCAAATTCAAAAATAAAGAATATTTCGAATTTTATAGCGAT
Source organism: Morpho helenor (assembly GCA_029227775.1). NCBI lineage: Eukaryota > Metazoa > Arthropoda > Insecta > Lepidoptera > Nymphalidae > Morpho > Morpho helenor. Next base: position 17,760,297 of record JARGCU010000028.1, on the reverse strand, counting down.
AGCTTCGTCGAGATCGTCAAAATATAGTACGAGGTGAAGGATCTCTGAGTTCACTAATTCCACTCTCCTACCAACTGGGAATTACTATAAGTAAGTAGCGGCCTTAAGGCAACGCTTTGGGATGCTGCGAGTCTCAAATGAGTCTTGCTCCCCCAGTTTTAACTCTCGACGATGCTTCTACGTTCACACATCCTCTCGGTGACGCTGTCAAAGCCTTCAAGGCTAATAACATTAGTTACTGTCCAAAAAAACTCAGTCAGGCCACTCGGAACCTAAATTCCTAAATCCTGAACAAGCAAATATTGAATTTTTTTACTATATTTAATTTTTACTCTACTCATTACTATTTTATTTAGTCGCCTTTTGCAAGCAAATACTGACCTTGTAGATGAGCTCTACGATGACCAGCTGCAAGATGTCCCCGAAGGCGTGCACGTGGTCGAGGCGGTCGGCCAGGTAGGCCAGCGCGCGCTCCTGGTCGGCGTGCAGCAGCATCAGGAACGCGTTCCTCTTGCACGACATGTCCTGCTCGCCCTCCAGGAACCCGCCCACCAGCTCGGGCGCGTCCGGGATCAGGAACTCGAAGTTGCTGATCGATGTACGTATACACAAGTTTAAATAAGCATACACGTATAAAAAAGCTTATTTAACTATTAAAGATTATGTAAATGAAAAGAAAACTTGGATTTGTGTTGGAACCAGTTACGAACTGTTAACGAACGAATTATTATGTTTGAAAAGAGTCACCGCCAAATGTTTTGATGGTTTTTCTCGGTAAGAGCACCTTTTTCAACCTGCGGTCGCTTTATTAATTTAAAAGATCTTTGAAGTTTGAAAAGTGTTTGCTAAAGCTTACTTGAATAAATATTATTTGTTTTAATTAAGCTCACGGCTGTAGGTACGGTCCTTGAGATTCACCTGTTGACAATTCCTTACCGGTAAATAGTAAATATGGCGAGCACTGCGTTCCTCCTAACGTAGGAGTGCCTATGTTCGAGACAAGCTCGAATAGCTGGCATTAGAGGCTCCAGAAGCTCAGGCTCCTTCAGCTTGCACAGAAAACGCAAGGTCGAGCCACGTAGGAACTCATTGGGATGCTGCAAGTCCTAAAAATCCAAATATATATTCTTAGGATCCAAAGTAGAAAAGATCGAGTGCAGCGGCATCAATTGATCCAAGGAACGCAGGATCGTGAGAATTTAAGCGCTTTTATACCACCATTATCTACCTTCACGAGCAACGATAGATTCTTTTATAGACGTAGTCTACCTTCTCGTAAACCAACGACGGATGGACGATCCTTTTTTAGACAGGTTTCTCAAGGTCTTTTTTGGTATAAAAAACAATTATACACAAGGATTTTTGCTTTTAAGAAATTCTAGTCATCCTATCTTGTATCACTTAGAATTTATTAGAAGCTAAAGGACTTTTAAAAGGTTCAATCATGTGGACTTTAGTGTTGAAAAAATAAAGGGTCAATTATGTGCCATATTGTCTGTTACCTGTTTTCGAAAGAAAAATGTGAATTTATTTCAGTCAGGAATTTCATTTATGATTTTTGCGATCTCACGTAGAAAAGGTTTACCAAATAATACATCAACAAAGATGTACATACAGCTATAACATATGGAACGGGTCAACAAGTATTGAGAGGTTAAGTTACTTAACAATAATTCAGAATTATTATGCCAGGACGATTCTACCACCAGTCCGGAAAACTGTCAACCACCGAGAAAAACTGGTAAGTGTTAGCTATTATTGGTAATGTTGTAGGGGGAAGTAATCAAATATCATCTATTTAGTTTTTTATACCGGATATACTGACAACGCGATAATAACGTGACCATGAAAAGAGGGGCTTGTTTATGACTGCTATAAATGGCTGAGCTTGACGTAGTGACGCCAGTCTCGTTGTACAACTCGACTCAGACTGTTATTAATCGCTAAAAATCATAAGTGCAATCGATGACATCGCTAATACAAGAGAGTCAATGGTTGCTCTTATCACAAATATTAACTATTTGAGGTTAGATTCTAATAAACTAATAAATACTTAATAATCTAACATATATAAGGCCGAAATTCAATTATTATTGCTTGAACCAATTAGTAGTGAACTCACAATAGACAGAGATAGAAGCAAGAGACTGTCTCTTGCATCTACAATATTAGTGTGAATACTGTAGCCAACTTACCTTTCTGTAAGCATCACAGACAAGAATCATCTCTTGCATCAATTTACCATCAGCAGTAGTCTTGGGTACAATCTCCCAGAAAATGAGCAGCAACTTCTTGATTGTATGATCTTGTAGCGGTAAGACAAATCTGATTATGATCATCAACAGACCAGGTATTTTCTCTCCAGATAATATTATACCGATAACCTTCTTTAGAGCTTCAACCTTTTTCTTTGTATCTCCTTTTTCTGTTTAAAAAAAATTATGTCAACATTGGTCCAATAAAAGCAAACTGTTCAACCCAGCCACAAAAACCCAGCCGCAAAAACCCAAGACACAGTTCTCGCAGTGTGGGATCCACAGAAGTAAAATAAGGGAAAGTGCTACGTAAAAAAAAATATTATTGTTATAAGTCTTGTTAGCCAGGCTTGTTTATGGTCTCGAACTCTGTATTTGACAAAATATAATATGTCAAATACGAAAATTAATTCAGTACACCATTTAAGTGAAAGTGTAAGATCTTTATAGTCTTATTGCATAGCTATGTATTTATTGGCTACCTTCATCTATAAAAAAAGGAAAGACACTTTCTCTTTAAACCTAAATATTCTTAGTTTAAATAGGTTTTACTAGAACTTTTGAATACTAAAATTAAAATATAAAATCAAATTTCAAACTCTGAATAAGAACATGTGCACTTGTGTTCTATTCTTTTGTCGTACAATAAATAATTTAATTTGTTTCAATAACTTAAAAGTTGAAAAAACTCTATATAGAATATGGTGTTATATCACAAAATTAATCTTTCTATTATTTTAAATTGCTGACCTTATCATTCATGTCATCTTATCATCCATCCAGTCATGCAATCTACTAAACACACAAGGCTTTAGCTGTATTGAATACAAAATACAACAATTGAAAAGAAAAAGATTGGTTTTTATTACCACATTTTTAGCATAAAGTGATATGCTGTGTGATATCCGGCTGAGTAGTATAGGCCACCCTCTTTCTTCCGGTCTTAAATATGTAGTCAAATCATGTGACAACATGTTGTGCCGACCCCACTTAGAGTGGGATAAGAGTAGAAGGATGATGATGTAGAACCATAGTGATATAAATATAATTATTAAATTATACCTAAATCAAGCTTCAGCTGCATCTCATTGTAAGGTTCAGAGTCTGTTGGGAAATTGATAAGTGTGTAACAAGGTTGCTCGACACTCCCCATTGTCCTGAAACAAAATTATTATTTCATAATTTAATTCATGAATCATATTTCATTTATGTTATATGACTTCACTTTTGATAGTACAGACATATAATTCACTGACTATCTTATGAATTACAAAATTTTACCACAACTTCATTCGCATGGACTTTTTAGTCTGATAAGTCAATAATAGATAGCGTTTTGCAATCTCATTTTATTTCTGTAGAATTAGCAGGATTTTTTATAGCATATATGTTAATCCGGTGTATGGGTGGAATAGTCCGGAATAGGAGCTGACCACCCGCCCTGCACCTACAGGCGTCCCCGAAATTAGATAATCCGGTGTATAAGGAGTATAATTGTGCCAAATTTCATCGATATAGGTTCAACTGATTTGCAGTGAAAGAGTAAAACATACATCCATACTAATAAACTTTTGTATTTATAATATTTATATAGTGTATTTATGTCTAGTCTTGTGAATTATTCAGTCTAGTAAAAAATTGAGTTATTTTTGACTTTATCATGCTTTTACACTTTATTTTACAATAAACAATCAAACAAGTTTAGAGTACAAATTATTGTGTATTTAAAATGCATTGAAGATCAACAATTCTTAACAAAATAATGTGTACTCTAAGTTAACATCTAAAATTAAGAGAAACAAGACACAGTTTTAGGAGAAGGTATGGTTTTTTTTAAAATTATAATCTCCTTTGAACAAATTTAAATAAATATAAAAATGATTAAAAAAACAACATAATGTGCAATGGCAGGCTTATTCTGGAATCTGAATCTCTTCTTCATGGAAGTCAAGGAAAAAATTAAGATTGGTTGTCTTAATTTTTTTTTTAAAGTTAATATTAAGTATAATTATTTAAATGTATTTTATAATTACAAAAAAAAAAGTTATGTGAAATAATAAATTTAAAAAAAAATAATTAAATATCTGGGATATTTAAATAATATACTAAACAATAACTAGAACCATCCTGGTTACTCAATATTGGAATAACAGTTAATAGAGAATTAATTATATATTATTATACAATAGAATAAGTTGATCAAAATTTCTAAGAATTTATGACATTCAATCAATAAAAACCTATTACCATTATCATTATCAATAAATTCTTGTTATTACATAATTTGTATTAATTTTTCAGCACATATAACCTACAGGACTAACAACAATTGGGACATTGAGACATAATAAAAGTATAAGTATGAATAAGCTATTATAAAACTATTCTTTCTATATTATTTCTAAATATGTAAAGTATTCGAATTGCAATTCGCAGTAATGCAAATAACTTTTTAAATAACTATAGTTGACTTAAAAATTAGACTATCACTCAGAGAAACAAAACAATCTTAGCTACTTAGTAAACATATTAAATTAGAAGGACTGAGTCCTCTTAAATATTTTTGTCTGAAACTGAAAAATCATAACACAGTTCTGCAGAATGTGATAACGGAATTCAATGATAATATTACATTTATTACTTCTTATAGCAATTATTTATTACAACAAATCACAGAAGTCGCCGGACACCAAAAATTATAAATTCACCTGAAATGTGAGCTTTCTGGAAGTGTGAATTTGTGCTAAATAAACTCAACCTTTCCACAGTAAGCAAATAATAACTAGCTTTAATCAAAAAATAAAAAATATAGTTAAATTCAACGAAATTATTTAGTAATACGTGTCCATAACCACATAAAACATGACAAATCACACATGTCACTGTCAGCCTATGCTGTCAGCTGTCAAACTAATCTGACACGTTAGACACTGACTTTGGTTCAATTTTTTTTTAATTTGTCTTTTACTAACTCTAATTTATTAAACACGCACTTATATAGTTACATTAACACAAACCCGCGCACACACACTCTCTCTCATACACATTCACACACACACTCACGCACGCACACACACACACACACACACACACACACACACACACTCACTCACTCACTCACTCACTCACACACACACACACTTTATTTCTATATACATAAATTATAAGTGGTAATTATTGGTGGTTGAGTGGGGCACTCAGTAATACGGGCTCTCGCCTAGCCTAGGGCCCTTGCAAATGCTATGTACCTGTATTTTAAAAAGAAATAAAGTATTTTGATTTTGATTTTTGACTAACATGGCCTTTGATTAATGATTATAGTAAAATTTTCAGATATAGAATAGTACAGTTGACAAGATTGAATCATTACACTGGATTGCCCTCTACTTATAGACAGCAGTGGTATTTTAAGTTATTTAATCAAGAATCAAGTTACTTGGCATTCTATTTGTTTTTAGTCTATGGTAGGTATAAACAGGCAGAGAGAAAATATATTACTATATATTAGGGATGTGACTTTGAGTAGAAAAAATCGATGAATAAATAATCGATTTTTATCCATTTAAAAAACGATTTTTTTTTACTATTTCAAAAGTTTTCTTTTTTAATATTGATAAATAATTACAATATAGGCTAATTAAAGTGGACAACTACCAAGAAATATGTAGTATCAGATGCGCTGTTTTGTTTTGGTTTTGGTTTTGGAAATTGGATTATAATATTGTGTAGTTTGGCTAAATTGTTTCATCCAACAATGCATATCTAATCTTAAAAAACAAGAAAAAGAGTAAAAAAGAAAAAGGTATACCTATAGCAACCGATTTCTAAAAAATCGATTTTTGATGAGAAAATAACCGATTATTAAAAATCGATTATGTAGAAAAAATAATCGATTATTTTTTTACATCGCTACTATATAACAACAACAAAAGTAAATAAGTCATATGTTTCCAGATCAATACTCGATATCAATCCGTTTACACCGATCGTGAATTGTTGTACATCTAACGTAAAAAACTTTAAGTATTTGAAATGGATGTGGTAATAACTTTGTTTTATATCCTCTTTTCGATTTGTGTGGTGTATCCACCTACTGAATTCGTTTCTGCTGGGTTCACAATACCGCAGCTTTTGGAGGGCTACTTGGGTTCTGAAAGTATGAACTTTATCGGCTACCATATGAAACGGATAACTATAACTGCCTTGGCCCATTCCTTATTACCTTTGGGTTATGCCTTGACACTTTGGTGTGGGGGAGAGCGTGGACCGTGGATGCCATCTTTTACGTTTGCCACAGCTATTATTCCACTTTTCATGATATACAAGATAGCATGTTGGTGGGAACATAACAAGACCAAACATCCAGTAGTGAGAGCCTTGTTGCCCTATGTATCTCCTGAATGCCCTGAGTGGCGAATACTTGCTTCGAATTTCAATATTGAGTTCAGAGGGTATGTATATTTATTTATAAAAAGTACTAGAGCTATATATGTTTACAGTAAAGATATATAGAACAAAATGTTTAAATTTATCCAAAGATCAGTTTAGTTAAATGATATAATTTTATTTTTAAAGAATATAGCTTTGGCATAGCTATCTATATTTAGTCTGTGTATATAGGAACCAAAAACTTGTAAGATTTGTAAGAGTGTCTGTACAAAAAACAGACCACAAAGTACAGTTCTTGTTTATCATTCTCCTGCCCTTATCCCACTCTAAGTGGGGTCTGCACATGTTATAAATGTCATATGATTTGGCTTTGTACTTTACGACCCGCTGCCTGCCTGACGTCAACTTATCTTAGTCGTATTTTACGACACCTTGGCAAGAAAGAGGGTGGTCTGTTCTGCTCAACCGGATACCACATGGTGGGTCAACTTACCTTAGTCACTTTTACAACACCTCGGTAAGGAAGAGGGTGGTCTATTGTATGCAAATGCATACCACATTTTGGGTCAACATACCTTAGTCGCCTCTTATGATACCTCAGTAAGAAATAACGGTGATCTATTCTACACAGCCGGATACCACACTGCTAAAAGTACAGTTCTTGTTGGTTCTTTCAATTTTACTTTTAACCTAAAATTGTGTTTTTGTAAGCATTAAATTATCATAAATAACCTATCAGTACCATTGTGAATTGATTATTTTCAGTGTTGATAAAGTGACTGTACAACTAAGTGCGACAAGCAAGTTTATAGCAACACAGACTTGGCTTATCAAAGTGACGCAATACAGTGTGAATCTGGTGAAGCAGAGTGACTGTGCGCTGGTTGCTACTGCAGTAAGTTATCACATGAGTTAGCTGTCAAGTCGCAAATGTAAATTATGCATTATGATTTTTTTTGTGGAGCCTATCCTCCTGATGATGTTTCGGTTTGGGGCATGAAGTGATCGTAGAGGTTGTGGTAGTGAGCGTGTGTAGTGCTTGTATGGAGTGTTGGTGTTGGCGGCATCTTGTTATATGTGCAGCGGCATGTCCTGCATGTATGTGGTATGAGAACAAATAGTACAATCTATATTTAGCATTACCTATATATTCTTTTATCGCGGATTATAGCAAAATATCTCATTAGTTTTGTATAACAAAATTAGTTAAATCTATTTGATTTGTATTGGCTGATTCTTTTTGACATAAAAGCATTGACAATATTAGTACTGTAATAATTTGCAGACAGACAGCCATAACTTATCACCATCAGGAGAGGATGAAGTGCAATATGTCAACATCGAAGCCATACCATCCAGGGATGATATAAAGAAGTTCACGTTCAGAATATCCACTACATCATTGAGGGAGCTGCAGCCTCGTCTGGAGCGACCCGTTCGAGTGCCCGATCATATATCACTGCTGCCCACTTTTATTGAGAGATTTGTGAATGTCTTCAAACAGCATGTTGAGGAGAATCCTATTTATTTTGTTGATCAGGTAAATTTAGCTTTTCCAACTAACATCATCATCTTCCTGCCCTTATCCCACACTAAGTGGGGTCGGCACACCATGTTACAAACATGCTGTCACATGATTTGGCTGCATTTTTACGACCGGCCGCCTGCCTGACGTCAACTTACCCTAGTCGTATTTTACGACACCTCGGTAAGAAAGAGGGTGGTCTATTTTACTTAACCGGATACCACACGGCGGGTCGACTTACCTTAGGCGCCTTTTACGACACCTCGGTAAGAAATGAGGTTGGTACTATTCTATTCAGCCAATACCACACGTCGGGTCGACTTACCTAAGTCGCCTTTTACGACACCTCGGTAAGAAATGAGGGTGGTACTATTATATTCAGCCGGATACGACACTTTTTCAACTAACAGACAAAAAAAATTCAATATATGTGTGATTATAAAAAAATCTTTGTTATATGTTCTATTAGACGTTACTTTGCAGAGATCCATAATACAAAAGTAATTATAAAATTATTTTGCTATAATTCGCAATTATAGCAAAATTATAATTGCTATAGTATATAAGTATCGCGGATTATAGCAAAATAATTTTATCATCGCTCACAATATTTGTATTATTTAGGAATTGGAAGCGTGTATTGGCTGTTTGCAAAATATGGCTGATGTGAAATTGAATAGGCGTTGCCCGCCTGCCCCACCAGTTCTGGACGGGAATATACCGCCGTGCCAGCAGTGCAATTGCAGGTAAACAATACATGTAGTTATGTACAAGAGTGAGGGGATTCTTAAATAGTGATGGATTGATTGATGAAAGGTTAAAGTTAATTTAACTGTCAAATACGAAGTTGTTATAGCTCAGTAGGGAACAGGTGGACTTAAGAAGTCAAAATACTCTGGATCAAGCCCCAGTTATCACCAAATCTTTGCATTTTGTAATTTGCTAATTCATATAGAACAGTTACAGTTAGCCGTGTGGTATCAGGCACAGTAGAATAGTACCACCCTCATTTATTACCGAGGTGTCGTAAAAGGCGACTATACTGCGTCCATCATATTATCAGTCTTTTGACAGCTCACGCTCATTAAGTTTTGTATTGCTTACGTACAAATATCATACAAATAATATTTGTACTTTATGGATGGGTACCGCCCACTTAGTGATGTCACACATAATGGTTACTACGATTATGCCACAGATTAAAAATAATCGGTAGAAATCGATGTTACGAGTATTAAAAGACATTTAATAACATTATATAAAGTTTTACTTTCTTCTTAGTTAATACATGAATACAAATAAAACAATCAGGATATTTTAATTTATTTTATTAGCACGAGTCGTCGGAATGATAATCAACACTAGACTCCTCCGATGAGGAGTCTTCAGTAGCAGTTATTATTAGCTCTTGTGTAGATAATATATTATCAAACGCAATATCACGTTCCCAATCAGAGAATATTACTCTTTTAGTTCTTTCAGTAGTGATTTTAGTCACAGTTGATAGACTGATCCCCAACGCGGCTGCAACACGGTTTCGGACTTGCGTGATAGGTATAAGAGGTCCGCCATTTTGATTTTCTTGCTCAAAATACTCATGAAGTTTTAACACTAACTGTCTCGATTGTGCTTTCAACACACGTCCTTTTGGCATTTTCACGATCAATTAATATAAGTTTCACAAAAGTTTTTCCGAGGAATAAAGCTACTTAACTCAAGATGTAACAGATGCGAGAGAACACTCAGCGAACGTAAATGCGTGTGACTATCACGGGCGTTTCGTTGAGAGTGACAGATCACGTCAAAATGGCGGCCGAGCGGAAGGTCTGTTGATGTTGACAGTTGATGTATAATATATTTTTTATGATTATAATAAATACACACGGATTAACATTTATTTTCAAAAAACTAAGGCAATATTAAATCAAAATGTTGATTTCTATATCTGTTATTAGTTTACGTAGGTTATCATTAATCGAATTACTTAGGTACGTAATTCGATTAATGATAGTAGGTACTATAATCGGAATGGTATCGCATACGAGAATCTTTAGGACATCACTAAATATGTAAATCGTCAATCTGTCAAAAGATGGTTAATATAATGGACAGTGTATAAGGTAAGTCGACCCGCCGTGTGGTATCCGGCTGAGTAGAATAGACCAACCTCAGTTCTTACCGAGGTGTCGTAAAAGGCGACTAAGGTAAGTTGAAACACCGTGTGGTATCCGGTTTAGTAGAATAGACCACCCTCTTTCTTACTGAGGTGTCCGTAAAATACGACTAAGGTATGTTGACGTCATGCAGGCGGCCGGTCTTAAAAACGCAGCCAAATCAAGTGACAGCATGTTTATAACATGTTGTGCCGACCCCACTTAGAGTGGGATAAGGGCAGGAGGATGTTGATATAGAACAGTTACAATTGCTGTAAATAATTAAAATACTATTTATATAATAATTATAATCAATATAGAGTAGAATAATTTATTATAATGTGTAAATTATTCTTTCATTTATTTTTCCATAATGTAATCACACTTGGATTACATTATGGAATGTTGTTGGTAAATGAAAACAATTTTATTCAATCACACATTTTGTTAACGATCATAAACATGGAAGACAGTAGAATTAAATGACAGTGTACAATAATTTTACACAATCACAATTTTATAATGATTATTGATATTTTTTATATCTAAACAGATTAGTGTAGAAACAGTTACAATCACACATTTTTTTACCTGATTAATAGAAAATACAATAATAATTGTATGCAATCACACATTTTTTTTAATATTATCATTCTCCAGTACTTATCCTACTTACTGCAACTACATATTTCTTAACTGATCATAGATCAAAATTAATGATAATATTGAAAAATAATTGTATGCAATCACAATTTTTTTTAAATGTAATGGTCTATTCTACTCAGCAGTACCACATGGCGTAGTTTCGACACTAATCTGTTTAGATAAAAAACATTGACAGCATGTTTATAACATGTTGTCCCGACCCCACTTAGAGTGGGAATAGGGTATGAGGATGACGTGTGTGTGTGCAGGGTAATGTGGTGCTGCGCGTGCATGGCCCGCTGGTGGGCGGCACGTGCACGCGGCGCGCCCGGCACGTGGCTGGCGGCACGCGGCTCGTGCCCCGTGTGCCGCGCCGTGTTCTGCCTGCAGGACGTGTGCCCGGCGCGCCGCCGCCCCTGACTGCGCGCGCGCGCGCTGGCCGTCTGCGTGCAGATACAGATCGCTTGACTGACCAATGATAGATAGTGCAGTGTTTCTCCAACCAGTTTTCCTAACAACCAGTATTTCTTTACTACAAAGTGTACCAGCACGCTGGCCCCTTGCGTGCGGGTAAAGATTGCGTGCCTGACCAGTGACATTTAGTGCAGTGTTTTTTACTACAAGCTGAACCCACACGCTGGCCCTCTACGTGAGGGTACAGCTTGCTAGACAGACCGCAAATTAGTGCAGTGTGCATGCGACCATCCCTGTGTCGCTTGTTCCAAGTATATTCTGTATATGCTACAAGCTGTACCCGTACGCTGGCACTCTGCGTACAGGTAAAGATTGCGATTCTGACCAGTGACATTAAGTGCAATGTTTCTTCCATCTACCTTCCTAACTAACTTCCTACCAACCAGAGTTCATACTACAAGATGTACCCACACGCTGGCCCTATGCGTGCGGGTATAGATCGCATGACTGACCACTGATAGCTAGTGCAGTGATTCTATCAGGCAGTTTTCCTAACAACCAGTGTTTCTTTACTACAAGGTGTGCCCAATACGCTGATCCTCAGTGTGCGGGTACAGATCGCGTGACTGACCAATGACATTTAGTGCAGTGCGGCTTTCTCTAACAACCAGTGTTTCATTACTACAAGCTCAAACGCTAAGTCCTCTGCGTGCGGATACAGCTGACTAGACAGACAGCAAAATAGTGCAATGTACATGCGACTGTCCCCAAGTGTCTTGTTCCAAGTATATTTTAAATATACTACAAGCTGTACCCGCACGGTAGATTTTTGTGTTAGGGGTTCAGATTGCGTGACTGACTGCAAGCTTTTTTGATACAGGAAATAAATCCCTTATGGGTACCGCGGCCTGACAGCGACAGGCGACATGTCCGCCTCGCACCTACCTACCTAAAACGACCTGTGTGCTCCACCACGCTGCTGGTGGCGGGGGCAGGGTACCGTTGTACACATTGCCCCCATCCTCACCAGCAGCAACTCTTAACCCCAGAGTCCGCCACATTCAGCTGAGTAGAATAGACCACTCTCATTTCTTACCGAGGTGTCGATAAAGGCGACTAAGGTAAGTTGAGGTCAGGCAGGCGACCGGTCGTATAATACTTACCAAATCAAATAACAACTTGTTTTAAACATGTGCCGACCCCACTTAAAGTGGGACTACTACTACTATGTACTGGAGAATGATCACATTTAAAAAAATGTGTGATTGCATACATTTCTATATGTGTGTGATTGTGTACAATTATGGTGCTTGTAACTGTTTCTATACTAATCTGTTTAGATATAAAACATATCAATAATCAGATAATAAAGTTATGATTGTGTGAAAATTATTCTACACTGTCATTTAATTCTATTGTCTTCCATGTTTATGATCGTTAACAAAATGTGTGATTGAGTAAAATTATTTTCGTTTATTTCTCCATACAGTAATCCAAGCGGGATTACACTATGGGAAAATAAATGAAAGAATAATTTTAATTTACACATTATAATAAATTATTCTACTCTATATTAATTATAATTACATAAATAGTATTTTAATTAATTACGGCAATTGTAACTATTTATACGTATTATCAAAAAAAACCCAAAGAAATTATCCGTTTAACAACTCAGTTAATTGCCTCTTCAGGTGACAAGAGGGCTGGTTCCTTTTTCGCACAAATAATCAGCTTAGCGATTCAGCGCGGAAACGCTGCCAGCATTCTTGGGACCTTTCCACGTGGGCATGATTTGTGTAGCCTGTAAGTAATTTAAGATATATATAACTTGTACATTTTTGTTGTAATAGAAATTTGTGATTAAATACAATTATAATGCAATTAATAGTTCTACACTGACATCCATGTCTATGATTAGAAACATAATGTTGTCTACAGTTATCATAGATTTATTATACTAGATCTAGACTACTAGGGGAGTGATTGACAGACCTGTGAGTGAGAGTTTCACGTTAAATAGTGAGAGGGAAGATAATATTCGTATCCTCAGTTGGTCTTTGAGCCTGGGTGTATATTTGTATTTAAAAAAATATATAAGTTTATATTCACCAGTTGTCTGTCACCCATAACACAAGTATCAAGTTACTTACTTTGGGGACGGACGACCGTGTGTGTAAGTGTCCCATATATTTATTTATTTATTTATATATCTAATCACATATAAAAAACAGACAGATAATATCATTTGCTTTATCTTTATTGTCGATGGTCTCATTTAGGCTGACTCCCCTAGTCTAGAATAACTCTATGGCTCAATTAATTTTTCCATAGTGTGATTCATGTCTATGATCAATATTTAAATGTGTGATTACGTACAATTAAGATTCATTTATCTGATTTTTGTCTATGATTATAATCAAAATATGTTATTGTTGTGTAAATTAATTGTAAAGTTATAGAATAATTGCAGGCTTCACATAAGCCAGCATCTTGCCAATGATGCTGTTTATCATAGATTTAATAATTCACAATGATTAAAAATGTAACTTAGAATCATAGAGGCTGTAATCTAGTTTTTTAACTTTTCAGGAGTACAAAAAACTTTTTTATTATAATAAAATTATCTTTTTGATGATTAGGTCTCTCATTAGTATACAATATTACCATAGAGTTACTTGTACCATAGAGTTTAATTTAAAATATATTTTTTTTTAATATAATCATGTTTTTGATATTTATTATAAAATCGTATACATTATATCAGGATTATTAAATTTATTTAATTTTTAAATAATTATACAGCAGCCTAAATGTTTTTCAGATTAAGATATGATATTTGATGTTTAATTGATGTGTAGAGCATAGTTATATTTAAATTGCGTGTTTAAATCAAGACTAGGGTCATTGGTCTTGATCGTACTGTAAAATACAGTCCAGTTATTGTATTGGTGAAACTGTGTAGTGCATTTCATGCTGTGGAATTTGTATTGTTTTCACTGGTTTACTATATTTTGTAACATAGATAGATAGGTTTAAGCCATCAGAGCGAAAGGACGTGGGTTCGAATCCCACCATCTATCTCCGTGGGAACGAACGATCATGTATGTAAGTGTCCCATATACTCGTATTTCTTTTATTAAGACTGGCCCGTTGGAGCAGTGGGTAGTGACCCTATCTTCAGCTCCGCGGGTCGCGGGTTCGATTCCCGCCGAGGGCCAACATTTTCTATAAATGAATTTGTTGGTCTTTGAGCCTGGATGTATATTTGTATTTAAGTATGTATTTAAAAATATATAAGTATATATTCACCAGTTGTCTGTCTACCATAACACAAGTATCAAGTTACCTACTTTGGGGACGGACGACCGTGTGTGTAAGTGTCCCATATATTTATTTATATACAATGTCCTTTCAAAGAAATACATGGTACAGTTTATTGTTTTATTTACTTATGACTAGGGATTTAAAAAAATAATCGATTTTTATTATAATAATAATCTATAATAAATATCGATTTAATCAATCTATTATTTTATTAAAATAATCTATTTTTTTACATTATAAATCGTTATTTTTAAATCGATTATTGGCCTTTATTCTATTTTCTTTATTAAAAAAGGTAACTTCAAATAGAAAAAACGATTGATATTAATCGATTATTTTTATATGAATTAATCGAATTTTTCAACTGTTTCAACAATTTAAAGACCCCCTTTAGAAATGGTTTAAAAATATATTATATACACTATTGTTGTTAAATATTTGTTGTTTTAGAATATTGTGGTAGATTTTCTTTTTGTATAACTTTTACTCAACTTCTGTGTATTAGCTAATAGTCTTAGACTATTTATATCGTGGATTATAGAAGCTTTAAGGTCCTCTATCAATATTGTTTTAATGTATACTTGTAATAAATGTTAATACTATAATTATAAACTTTTAATTATCCTTATCAAATGATTATCTATGGGTAACATATCACAAGTATAAGGTTACTTTAGGAACGGACGGCCGTGTGTGTAAGTGTCCCATATATTATTTATCTTTTCTTTGAACTCTTA
The DNA here is from genome assembly GCA_029227775.1 of Morpho helenor. NCBI lineage: Eukaryota > Metazoa > Arthropoda > Insecta > Lepidoptera > Nymphalidae > Morpho > Morpho helenor. The sequence continues at coordinate 17,744,852 of JARGCU010000028.1, read as the reverse complement.
AAATTGCCAGATATTCCTTTTGTCCACTCTTTTTGTGACTTAAGGTTACATCCCACTTCTGAATATTAAAAAACGATATTTTTCCCCTTATACTTATGTTATACTTATTCAATAAATAAAAAGGAATTTTCCTAAAGTCCACATTTACGCTTTCTCAACAACTCAATGACACATAATGACAGCGACAATTTTTCTTATATTTTCGACCAAACTATATGAAGGAGGTTGTATTTAAAACGCGTTGTAACAATATAAAGCTGAAGAGTTTGTTTTTTTTTTTGCTTTAAAACATTAAGCTGAATAGTAACAGGGAACTAATGTTAAATCAAGATTATTATCTTAACATGTACTAATCGATCAATACCGACACGCAATCGTCTGATAACGATCACTAATTGCGGGCTCGCAAAACACCATCGATGAGCTTTCATAGAAAGCCAAACATTAATTTTCGATCGACCGCATGTGACACCATTTTTCCACAATTCCTAAAATTCTAAAGAACTAATCAGCTATAATCAGAAGTGGGATCCATTCATAATGTAAGTAGAGTACAATTAATTGTAACAGTCGCCAACAAGTTATTCAAAGCCTTTTGCTTTTTTTTTTTCAAAAAGATAACGGATGGAAATATATGTTCCACATTATTCTTTAATTTCAAATTTAAGCTTTCGATAGTTTTTCGTCGTGTGGTTTCCGGTTGAATAGAATAGACCACCCTCATTTCTTACTGAGGTTACGTTAAGGGTGACTAAGGTAAGTGGACCTGCCTTGTGGCATTCGGCTCAATAGAAAGAGCACCCTCATTTCCTACGAGGTTACGGTAAAGGTGACTAAGGCAAGTTGACTTGCCGTGTGGCATTCGGCTGAATTGAATAGAGCACCTTCATTTCTTACCGAGCTGTCGGAAAAGGCGATCAATGTAAGTTGACGACCGGCAGGCAGCCGAACGTGAAATACCTAGCCAAATCCGACCGCCGATCCCACTTAGAGTGGGATAAGGGGAGGAAAATGAAAAGCGTTTTTTAGTTTTGATTTTTACAATCTTTGAGGTTGTAGCATAATATCTCGAATAAATATACACTGTCAAATTTTGGCTTACATAATTGAGTTTTTATATTGGGATAGGCTGCTTTATATTTTATTTCATAAAATATAATATTTTAAGGGATGAGAAAACTGTGCCGAAGATAAAACAGTCATCTTGCGGTCGCGCCGTCCGTGATTTTTGCAAAGACACGACATTGCATGGATTCAAATATTTGGTATCAAAGAACTATTACGATAGGTAAGTGTATGGTCATCAAACTGCACTTTCTACGACTAGGTTAGTAATTAGGCGTTAATTTCATAATTGATTATGCTGCTATAATCTGTCTATGTGATGCTAAAAAATATAGAGTATTATTCTAATATCTTAGAAATTGCGAATATCAATAAAATTAGGCATATAAGTTTTAATATAAAAAGACCACCAGTGTCTTTTTCTATGACGAGAATATAAGACCTATTGTTTAAAAGTATGTCGGGCATATGTTATAGCTGTAACTAACGTAACTTTGTAAGTGTTCGTTCCTACCTTGTCTATTATATACAAAACCTATCGTTCTATAATTCTTGTTAAGTTATGTAGGAGTATAGGTATGTGTCGAGACGGCGGGGCGGGTCTGGGAAGTCGAGACCTCGGATCAAATCCGCCGCAGGCGAGCCGGGTGCAGGCGACTTGCTCAAAACCATCGCGTGCCGCCCTAACGTGACCGTCTGATGAGGACGATCTAGGCGTTCAGAAAGGGGTTTATCGGACGCCCACTCTTTTAAAGTCCCTGAAGCGATCCATTCATCTGGTGCTCCCAATGCATCGTCCAGCGTATGGAGAGGCCACTTTTAGAGGCTTCAACCCAGAGTTGGCCCACTCTGGGGTTCACAGTTGCTGCTGGCGGGGATGGGGGCAATGTGTACAACGGTACCCTGTCCCCGCCACCAGCAGCGTGGTGGAGCACTGTCAGGTTTTTAGTCGGTGCGAGTCTGACATACCCGCCACTCGTCCCCGTCGGGCGGTGACGACCCAAAATGGGTTTACCTGACATAAAAAAGTATGTGCCTGTAGGGTGGGCTGGCTGATCTGCTGCTGCGCCAGCGCGTGCTGCGCCGGCGTGCTGTGCTCGGTGCTGTGGGCGCGCTTCCTGCAGGTGCCGGCGCTGCTCACGGTGCACGACCTGCGCGGGCAGCTCGCCATCGTCCGCCTGCCGCTGGTGGCGGTGTGCCCCTCCGCCGACTCTGTCGCCTACTACTTTCAAAATAACTTGTGAGTTCTCTATCTATTCTATTAAAATGCTGTAAAATGTAAATCCAAAATACATCAGTGCTTGAAGACCAAAGTCTTCGAACAGTACGTGTTGCCAGTGATGACATACGAATCTGAAACTGTACGCTGACTGTGGGCCTCATAAGAAGGCTTAGAGTCGCTCCGTGGGCAAAGAAGCGAGCTATGCTCGAAGTATCTCTACGTGATCAAATCAGAAATGAGGAGATCCGTAGAAGAACCAGTAACCGATATAGCTCAGCGTGTCGCGAAACTAAAGTGGCAATGGGTGGGGCACGTAGTACGTAAAATCCATGGGCGTTGGGGTCCTAAGGTACTGAAATGGCGACTCCTCACCGGAAAACGCACTACAACACAAACACAACCCCCACGAGATGGACTGACGACCTCAAAAGGGGTCGCGGGGAGTCACTAGGTCCAAGCGGCACAAGATCATTGTGAGTGGAGATCCCACTACTGACTATGACAGAACTATGTCCAGCAGTGGATGTCCATCGGTTGACAAAGAAGAAGATTAAAAGGCTGTGAAGTGGTGGGAAAGTGCGACTCTTTCGAGGAGGGTCGCGGGTTCATTAATAGAATTTGTTTATTAATCTGGCTGTAAACTTCAATAGCTCAAATATTTTTTAGATCAATAGATAAAAACATAAGGAGTCGTTTACCAATAATTCTAACTCACGTCCTGCAAAAGAAGAAAACACCCAGAGACCAGCTGATGCTGCTGGAGGACTTTCTGGTAAATAACGACTTAACTCTAACAAAAGCTTTGATGAAAGTAACGCCGCCATGTCATGAGATAGTCAGGAACTGTCGCTGGCACTTTACCATGATGCCCTGCGATGAATTATTTACTAAGGAGATGACAGAATGGGGCGCGTGCTGCATTTCGAGACCTTATAAGTGAGTATTTTTTACCGAGACATACAGTATACATATCTTAAACTTTTTATTTTGAATACATATTACTAGCTTTTACCCGCAATTTCGTTTGCGTGGACTGTTGTCGCGTGATAGGTTGACCATAGATGGCGCTTTTCAATGTCATCTTGTTCCTGTAGAACTAAAAGGATTTCTATAGCTTATATGTTATTCCGGTGTATAAGGAATAATTTTACCAAATTTCATCGATATTGGTGCAGCGGATTCGCCGTGAAAGAGTAAGAAACATACATCCATACTTACAGACTTTCGCATTTATAATATTAGTAGGATAGGATAAGATAGGAGGATTTCAAATGCCGTGTGGTATCCGGTAGAATAGACCACCCTCATTTCTTACCGAGATGTAACAGCCGACTAAAGTAAGTCGACCCGCCGTGTGATATTTGGCTGAGAAGAATGGACCACACTCATTTCTTACAGAAGTGTTACAGAGATAATGTAGAACAGGAATATGTAAATAATTTTTCAAAGGGGTCCAATAGTTCCAATAGAGATTAGCGCGTTCAAAGAATCCTACCTAAAGTAGAAAATTTCCTACCTTTAAATGCTAAATATTACGTACATACCTTTTTTCTATTTTACTTATTAATTGTAATTTTTTTGTCATCGTAATTTATAATTTTTACTCCTGTACATATATAAGTTGAACCAAGTTAAGGTGGGCACTGGTTCCCAAAATACAGTTTAAAGTAGCTTGGGAGCCAGGGACACAATAATTGTACATGTGCATTGTTGTAAAATAAATAAATAAATATACTACACCTATACTCGTACGACCAAGAAATTAATTATAGAAAATTTTGCCCTTCGGGAATCAAACCCGGGGACAGCGACTGCGCCAACGAGCCAGTTGATATATGATAAGGGTTACAGTGGTTAAGTTAATTTCAGCTTGGAGATATCAAAAGCAATGGCTTCGCGGATGGACATCACGCGGAGGCTCAGCATAGCAGTACAGTGTTCAGAACAATTAACATTCAATGGCTGCGAGGTAGACTGTCTTTATAACACCTTTGAGAGAACGTAATCATCTTCAGCAAAGTTTGTTATAAATCCATTTTCTTGTATACATACTCGTATATGAATACGCCGTGTAGTATCCGGCTGAATAGAATAATACCACCCTCATTTCTTACCGAGGTGTCGTGAAAGGCGACTAAGGTAAGTTGACCCACCGTGTGGTATCTGATTGAGTAGAATAGACCACCCTCTTTCTTACCGAGTTGTTGTAAAATACGACTAAGGTAAGTTGATGTCAGGCGGCCGGTCGTAAAAACGTAGCTAAATCATTGTGACAATATGCTTATAACATGTTATGTCAATCTCACTTAGAGTGGAATAAGGGCAGGAAGATGTTGATGATACTCGTATATGAATATTTCCATTGCTATTTCCGATGTATTTTTGTAATTATTTCCTTCCTACGCGATAAATCTGTTACAAATAGAAGAATGGAATCGAAGCAGGCGTTTGCGGGAATTCATTGTACAATAAATTATAGAAAGAATAAGTCTTTTAATTCAAACATTTGGTGCAGATTGAGTTATTAGAAAGGTTATTAGTGTAGGGAAATATCGTAGAGGAGACCTGCATATTTGTGGACAATTTCTGAGATATGTGTAACCTAACAATGTGCAATGATGTAGCGTGGTAAGTCTCAACTCGAACGATTCTCTTCAAAAAAATGAGAGAGCTTATACCCATATAATATATAGTATACTCATATACTAATAGTATAGGATTTACGATTTTTTTAACGAATTACCAATTTTTTAATATATTTTGCGTTGACCACACTGTCGAAGGTAGGGTAACATAGATGTAACGTGGGTAACAACATGTAGGTAGGTAGGAGAGGAACCTCCTCGGTGAACCGCATGGTAGCAGAATATATTATTTGATAACGTACTACAATATTGGTACAGAAATATGTTGTGGGAAATTCCTTGATGTTTTTTTTTATTTGCAGTTCTTCACAAAATTCGACGGCGAAGAATGGGTGGAGCCGATGCCACTGACTCCTGGTTACATTTATCTCGCTCATATAACGTTCACGTCGTTTGTAGACAGCGACCCTGAAAAATTAATGGACGGGACGTGTGTAGCCGCCGAAGGTTACTCCAGAACTGGCTGCTTGGTAAATTCTACATTTAGCATTACACATATTAGGGCTATCCAAGACAAGATAAAACTCGTAGCTTTAATAAACTTTTAGTCCTATTTATTTGATCTACTATTTTATTTCTCGCATAAACTTTCCCATCCGTTCTAGTTCGTACGTCCTTCCTTTCTCCCTTCTAGGGATGTCAAACAATAAACCATTTTATTATTGATTATATTATTTACTCTTTTTTCTTGTCTTTTAGGAAAAGATAAGCGTTGTTGGCTGAAACAAATGTAGCTTTTACACATTTAACCGAATCACGAAGAGTGAACTGCTATTATTTATTCGTAGTTGTCCACTTTAATTAACCTTTATTCTAATTAATTATTCATATATAAAGAGGCAATTTTTTAAATTGTCAGAAAAAATCGATTATTTTGATAAGAGATTATCGATTTATTTTAAAGTGAAAAAAACGATTATTCTACTCCCAAGTCATACCCCTAGTTCTACTTTCCTCCCTTTCCTTGTCCCGCTCTGCTATTATAGCATCTCGCTCACACACTGATCTTGCATTCCGTTTCATGCATCCACCTTACATTACATTCCCACACATCTATTTTTTATTTTTTATTATGTATTTTTTACTTTTGTACTTTTTCACTGTTAATATAATGTGTACCATAAAGCTTTTACTTCTTTTATAATTTGTATTAATTACATAATCATGTTCACAGTTAAAATGCAAAGAGCGACACTGTGGGTGTTCGGAACCGCTTCGCAATGAGAAGTCCAAAGATAAAAACATACTCCCTCCGTGTTTTGTGACACAACTTGGCTGCTTGCGTGATTTTAAAATGGGTAAATTGCGTGGATCTTATAATATAAATGCGAAAGTCATTTTATCATGTGCAACACTATTGTTAAATTGTAGTACAAATAAACTAACCAGAACTAACATTTAGGACAAAATATATTGTTTTCCCTTTAACTTAATTGTGCGGAATTTTAACGTTTAGATTTACCGAAATCGGGACCAGAAGTAGTTATATTGGGGGCTTTGGAAAACGCAGTATTAGTAAACCTTTCTCTAATTGGTCAGAAGACTACAAAAGGGTATTGTGATCTGTGGTCTTGTCTTGAAAGATTGAGGAGAGGCGAGGAGACGAGGCGGCGGAAGTTCGAGTATAGGAGCCCGACCAATATATAACCCCAAAGGCGTCCGCCTAATAAAGCGGACTCCCGACCGAAAGGTCAAAATAATTACCCGGGCGATTATGATCGCCCGAGAGGACAAGCCCGGGTAAAGAGGTCTGACCTCGAGGCCCGTAGCCCTCCCGTTAAGGGAGAAGACCACTTCGATCGATTGAAAGATTTAGAAGATTTAGATTTTTGTATTGCCAGAATTTAGAAGTTCCCCAATCAAGTGGCCATCACTTGAAGAAACCTATGTCGTATAGAAAAGTGTATTGCGTTTTATTACACCTTAAATATAGAATATTTTTGGAAATTAATCAGTACTTAAAGTATTAAATTTTCTATCAGGATAATTCTAAGACCTTTAATTGTGTTGCCAGAAAATAATACCTGCAATTGTTTGCCATCTTGCAAAAAAGTGTTCACATACATGGCTCTGGAATCTAGCCCTATGAATGCGTTTGAGTATGCTAAGGACGACATATAGTAAGTAATAATATTAATTAAGTTCATTAAAGGATATGATAAACTTGAACGCCGTTGACAACTGGACATCATAGGAAACTCAGATGTAACGTAACGTTGGGCTCCGATAACACGTTGGGGTATTTATCAAAACACAAGTTTAGGTGGGTGATAAAATAATTTGTTTCGGTTGCTCGAAATAAAAGAAATAGTTTGGGCAGACCTTTGTAAACTATATATTAAATAAATAAATAAATATATGGGACACTTACACACACGGTCGTCCATCCCCAAAGTAAGTAACTTAATATTTGTGTTATGAGTGACAGAAAACTGGTGAATATATACTTATATATTTTTTAAATACATACTTAAATACAAATATACACCGAGGCTCAAAGACCAACAAATTCATTAATAGAAAATGTTAGCCACTGCTCCAACGGGCCAGTAATTATTGACTAAAATAAAACCTATACACTACAAACATAAAACAGTGACTATAACTAATTTTAAACAACAATACCGAAACGTTATACAAAATGAGATTAAAGACTTGTATCAACGCCTCCCTCCGCGCAGGCGGAATCTGACTCGAATTCAAAGATGTATCCATGAAACGGGAACGATTAAACAACTCTACTAATCTAAATAACTTGCGGACTTCCCCGAAATATGTTGAGTTGCTACACTATATATTTTGTTTCTAAGAAATTTCTTTTTAAAAGTTTTATTTTTCAGCGCTGGTCTTAATCCAAGAGTTAGTTCAGTACTCCGCATAGCGGTTAGAGTTGACGAATCTCGTTTATACGTTGTTAATCCAACTGAAACTTGGATTACTTTGCTGTGTAAGTTTAAAGAACACATTTTTATATTATTTAAGCGCTAAAATATAAAGGATAACTTTTTTATTATACAGTGCAAACTCTATATAACGACCCTCAAGAGACTTTGCATATTTTGACGTTATAGAGAGCTGTCGTTAAACGGAGAGAAGAAAAATTTGTAGAGACACGATAGAGCGACTAAATCCAAAGTGTCTATTAACATGACTTATCTTCTCTCCCGCCTCTATTGCGTGTATCAGTAAAACTTTTTCGTCAATACACAAAGATTTTCTCTTACTTTCCATGTTTACAGTTAGAAAGTTTGTGAGCAACAAAGAATATGACAACGTAGAGATAATCCATGACCCCTACTAACAACAGTCAACAAGTGCAAGCAATCAGTCGAGTGTAGTCGAGGGCTAGGATAATAAAGCGACAAAAGAACGTACACAGCGGCGCAGTTTTTACTAATTTTGGCATCTTAAAAAGTACTTTATATTATTCAATTGCTGTCGTTATTGAGAGTGGGTGCAATGCTATATAGAGTGTATCATTGTATGGGAAGCAAGCTAAACCAACCAAAGCCAAGTGATATCAACGCTTTAGGGAGTTTGTCGTTAAATCGATTGACATTACATGGAGTTTACACTGTATTTGAATTTGTAAATTTTTGGAATCTAAAATTCTTATTTATTATTTAAAATATTTTTGAACTTTACTTTACTTTGATTACAAGTAATTTCTTCAAGTAAATTTTGGTAGTATTTATAGTTATATTTGTTATTAATTTATTATTTTATACAATTACTTTGGTCTTTTACAGCGTCGCTGGGTGGAGTTTTCAATATGTTTCTTGGAGTGGGCCTGTTTAGCGCACTGGAAATATTATTTCTTATTTTTGTTAGATTGCCAATAGCAATACGTGGATCCTCTCATATAGTTGTTTCGCCGGATATGTAATTTAATGTAGAATGAAATTAATAAATATAATGGGTGTTTTATTTGTGTTTACATATATTTTTTTATACTGATAAGACTGCAATATCTTCTCCCGCCTTGTGGTATCCGGCCGAGTAGAAAAGACCACCCACCATTGTTACTGACGTGTCGTAAAAGGCAAATAAAGTAAGATGATGTCAGGCAGTCGGCCGGTCGAAAAATACTTAGCCAAATCATATAACAACATGTATATAACATATTGTGCCTACCCCATTTAGAGTGGGATAAGGGCAGGAGAATGATGAAAACTCCAATATCTTCTATCTTAGCTTTTCCCGTAAATGAATAACATGAATGTACCTGATATTTAGTTACTAGTCTTTTGGTAATAGTCTATGGTTGATATTTGTCTGTGACGATGCCATGTGTTATTGACATATTTTAGTTTTTTGGTTGTATTTATTGGTATTTACAATTCTGTATTGAAAACTTTGTGTATAACAAAACTTTAAGTGTAAAAACTATGTCGTCTTGGAAAAAAGCCGCTAAGTCTAACCAAAAGACTCACAAGGAGCGACATCAGCCGGCGGCCCGTAGGCACCTTGGTCTTCTTGAAAAGAAGAAAGACTATAAGAAACGAGCCGAAGACTACCATGAAAAGGGAGCCACACTCAAGTTATTGCGAAAGAGGACGCTTGATAAGAATCCTGATGAGTTCTACTTTCACATGGTCAACTCGAGGGTCAAGGATGGGGTAAGTGATGTTCTATGAAAGTGAAATTATTAATGCGTGTATTTAATGAAGTTATTTATTAGAAAACAAACTTATTGGGTAAAAAAATGCCCTATGTCATATGCCATGTGCCCTGCACTGCATCATCAATCACAGTTGAATAATATACTTTTAATAAGATGGCAATGCTTTTAATATGATGGTCACCTGTCTAACTCTATGATGCAGTTAAAACCTCTGTGTGTAACTAGAGGTTTATATGGTCAATTTAGACAAAAAAACAAGAAATAAATGACTATAATATTCATTCTTTATTCTTATGACATAACTTTTATAAAAGTTTTATTCTTATAATATAACTTTCATGTTATTGTTCTAATGTTGTAAAATTATTGTTATGTTTTTGCTTTATTAACTATTTTTATTATAGTATCTCATACCCATACTCATAACATATCACTTTTTGGGTTGTCTTTACTATAGCATGCATATATTCTTATAATGTATGTATTCATAACAGTATGACAATAAAAATGACAAAAAATGATTCATAACAACCAAAATGTATTCATGACAGTTTCAATTATGCAATCAAGTAATAATGTGTTAGCAAATTTAACATTTGTATAATAAGATAATATTATTGGATTAAGTTTAGTGTATTAGGAAGTATAAATATTGGCATTAGTCTCTATATTGTAATCTCAGCTTAAGAGGACATTTTGGCAGCATTCTTTTCTGACGAAAAATAATTGTTATTAAAGTAATTAAGAGTAATAAAGTGTTTAAGAATTGTTTTGATATATTTTGGAAATATTTTCTAAGTATTTTAATAAATGTGGATTAGAATTACAATAAAGTGCTCGGTTTTCAGGTACATCATGAAATAAAGAAAGCAGCTGAACACACTCCAGACCAAATAAAGCTGATGCAAACACAAGATCTAAAGTACATTAATATGAAGCGTACAATAGAAACTCGTAGAATACAGAGGCTTCAGGTAAACTGGTATTATTTCTTGCACTATGAATAAGCCTCAAGCTAATCTAGCCTAAAGAATGTTTAAGATCACTGTCACATCATCTATAAGAATATGATAATATTATTTTGATAGATTATACAATTGTGAAAATCTATCTATCGGTTAAAACACTAGGCATTATTGATGAAATGAGTTACGATTGAATATATTATAGTACAAAATAGATAGGCTGTGTTAGCCCAGTGGTAACACTGTGTGACTCTTTTGAGTATGTTGCGGTTTTAAACTTGGGCAGACACCAATGAGTTTTCTGTTAAAACTTATGTGTCTAATTGATAATTGCAATTTATCACATACTTTTCGGTGAAGAAAAACATTGTGAAGAAACCTGCATATCTCTAGTTTAATTCTGGACAAATGTGTAACCTACCAATCCACATTGGAACAGAGTGGTAGATCTTAGCACCAATCCTTCTCTCCAAAAACAGAGAGAAGAGACCTATTCCATGCTACTTCACAGTGGATGGTACACTCTTATTCTCCGTACTATTCAACCTAATTCCCTATATTATTGGCCATGACAAGCTTATTGATATAAGATAAAGAAATTCCTAAAATTCTACCAGGAACAGTGAAAAAGTAACAGTAAACATCAAACAATTGTCAGTATTATAACATTTAAGTTGATGCGAACATATTTGCATGTACAGATTTTTTGCAATATATTAATTGTTTGGCCTGTTCGATGGAGCTAGTACAATAATAATACACTATTTTCTAGTCTCAACTTCACATGACTGAGGTGGCAGAGTCAACACCAAACACGCACATATTTTTTGTGGACAAGGGGGAGGAGAAAAACTTTGACTTAGCTAAAAGGTTGGACACCCATCCGTCTCTAATCAATAGGAAGACCAACCGACCGCATCTCTCTGAAATCAACAAGATATCACTACCGGAAGTTAAAAAGGTAACATAAGTTAACTTCATAACTCACTACTATCGGAACTGAATAAAGAAGCTATAGTAGCCCAGCGCTAACACCGTGCAACTCACGGAGGAGGTCACAGGTTCAAACCCAGGCAGGCACCAATGAGTTTTGCTGTAAAAACTTATGTGTCTAATTATAATTGCAATTTATCAAATGCTTTTCGTTGAAGGAAAACAATGTGAGGAAAATTTAAATTATATGGTTGCAATAATTATCAACATATTTAAAACAATTTACAATTAAACCTTAATATACACTGAAAATTTCCTTAGATATCACTGTGTATTGGAGGAAACTGCATAAAAATCAGTTCACTATTATTTGAGATTATTGTAAAATGACATATGTAGGGAGTCAAAGTTATAAATTCCTCCCGAGATTTAAAAAAAAAAAGAAATAAAAATTCTTTAAATAATTTAAATACTTTTACACAGTATACTATATACTATCTAACTATCATCAGGTGTTGCCTGGTAGGAGCCAAGTTAGGGACTGTCTCTTTGCGATGGTTGCAGCAACCATTAGGTGCGCAATGCAGGTGGTCGCTTATTCCTGAAAACTGATTCAGCTGTTCTCACGTTTTATTACTGCTAATCGGAATCGCATTTATTTAAGACTACCCTGCAAGGCGTGGGATCGACATCCATAACTAGGGGGACTTTGTTTTGCAATATGACTATATAGTTTTTCTCTACAGGTTATAAACTCAACAAAAAAAATGAAAGCGAAGACATACAAGGAATTATCCACAAGGATAGACAGGGAAAAACAACTGACCGTTGTTCAGCAAAAGATGGAAATGAAACGGCACCTACAGAATACCAAAGTAATGAAACCCAAGCTGATCAAGCAAGCAACGAAATCTGCTGCACCCGTCTACAAATTCCAATTTATACGGAAAAAATGAAACAAATCAATTCATGTTTATTTTTTATTTCAAAATAAATAGTTTTTGCAATTGATATCTTATTATACATTAATTTGATTAATATTTTTTAAGTATTTTGTCTTAATATTCATTTCTTTTAAATCAAAATACAAATCAATCGTCATTAAGTTGTGAAACTATAATGCCAGTGGGTTGTGTAGTTTCAACTTTACTGACTTAACTGATTGACAAAAGATGCAGTCTGTACTCGACATTCCCTAATCTTTATTTTTTATTAAGTATTTTGCTAAAATAAGTTGTTGCAAATCATATTTTAGAATACAATAAAAAAAGCATCCAAATTTTGAATTTTTTAGTATAGTTAAAAAAACAAGTGTACATATAGTTCAGCTTTAAAAGACTAGATTCCAGGCCGTAATTTTCATTATTGCTAATGGTACATCACTATTCACTGAAGCACAGAAAATTGTTTTTTCCAAGATCAGCAATGTGTCTGCATATCTCAAACACACTGCGCTGATTAAATTTTTTTTTATTTGAGTCGCCCAGTTATTCTTCCTTGCATCTTGTATTTCGATAAAAAAAATTACGTAATTAAATTAATTGTTAGTATTAATTAATACATATACACTGTCCATTATATTAACCATCTTTTGACAGATTGACGATAGTGATGTCCTAAAGATTCTCGTATGCGATACCATTCCGATTATAGTACCTACTATCATTAATCGAATTACGTACCTAAGTAATTCGATTAATGATAACCTACGTAAACTAGATTACTACTTGAGAAAAGAAATTCCAACTTTGAGAAAACTTATTGTTTCTTTGAAAAGAAGTGGTCTATTTCATGGTGAAAAATCTTCTTTGGTCAAAGTTTTGAACACAATTGGCTTTTCATATAAAAAGTTAAATAAAAGAAAATTATTAATGGAACGCACAGATATAGCTATAGCACGTTGTGATTTTTTAAGAGAGGCAAAGAAAATACAAGATTGGGCAAATATTGTTTTCACGGATGAAACATGGCTCAACGCTAACCACACACTATCTCGTTTCTGGACTGATGATACTGCTGATTCCACTTCCTCAGTACCAATGGGAAAAGGTGAGCGCCTAATCATTTGCCATGCAGGTACAGCAAAAGGATTTGTACAAGACGCACTGTTGGCATTTAAATCGAAGAAATCAAATGACTACCACGAAGAGATGAATGCAAATGTGTATGAAGAGTGGTTCAAAAAAATGCTCATTTCATTGGAAGAACCATCAATAATTTTTATTGATAATGCGCCCTACCACTCCCGTCAAATTGACAAAATGCCAACACAGGCTAATAAAAAGCATGAAATAATTAATTGGCTTCGAGACAATGGAGAAAATGTGGACGACTCAATGTTAAAAGTTGAATTAATAAAAATATTAAAAACCAAAAAGAGAGCAAAACGCTATGTAATCAATGAAATGGCAGCAGAATATGGCCATACTGTTCTTCGGATTCCTCCATACCACTGCCAGTACAACGCAATAGAACTTATATGGGCACAAGTAAAAGGGCATGCTGCGAGATGCAATACAAGCCCCCCATTCACAGCGAATAAAATGTTGCAATTGCTAAAAAATGCTTGCACCCACGTAACGGCCGAGAACTGGGCAAGTGTGGTGGAAAGAACTAAAAGAGTAATATTCTCTGATTGGGAACGTGATATTGCGTTTGATAATATATTATCTACACAAGAGCTAATAATAACTGCTACTGAAGACACCTCATCGGAGGAGTCTAGTGTTGATTATCATTCCGACGACTCGTGCTAATAAAATAAATTAAAATATCCTGATTGTTTTATTTGTATTCATGTATTAACTAAGAAGAAAGTAAAACTTTATATAATGTTATTAAATGTCTTTTAATACTCGTAACATCGATTTCTACCGATTATTTTTAATCTGTGGCATAATCGTAGAAACCATTATGTGTGACATCACTAAGTGGGCGGTACCCATCCATAAAGTACAAATATTATTTGTATGATATTTGTACGTAAGCAATACAAAACTTAATGAGCGTGAGCTGTCAAAAGACTGATAATATGATGGACGCAGTATAGTTATTTATTTCTCACATTAAATCAGTTTCTTGAGCATTTACTTATTATTAATGGAATTGTTACATCAAAAATAAATGCACATCTTTTAGACGCTATTTATAATTATCACAACGTTCGTAATCACTAGGATTCTTAATTTAAAATTTTGAATTTTATTTTCCACTAAGAATTATTTACTTTTAGGAATACAACAGTTGAGTAAGTACATACAGACGTAGTATATGTGGATTCAAAAAGATCTTTTTAAGTACGTATTTAGTAGTAAATTTCAATTTTTGGGAACAATACTAAAAATCTATGGTAATTATTAAGTGTCAAATGATAATATTATTTATTGTTGGTAGTAGACGATTTACGCTATCGATTTATTTATTATATAATCTACTTCATTTCACATAACAAAAATATTATTGTTATTTGAGATAAAGTTACCGGGAAAAGTATAAAAAAAACCTTTAAATTAACATAGATTAATTTTTTAGTTATATTTTCATTTCTGCACCATTATTCAATTTCATATTGTTTCAAAACGCAAAAAATGTGAGTTAATAAAAGTTAAAAACTTTAGTATAACAAACTGGCAACACTGTTACTTACTCTATATCTATTTTCTCTATTTTTATAAACTATATTAAGTTCACAGCAGCACTGTAGCTTATATATAACTTATGTCTATGGTAACTTATGGGTAACATTGAGTCTCGTCTTTGGTTTTCTTATATCTAGGATCACAACATATCTACCACAGCACACACTTGTGTTGTGGGTTCATTGCCGAGCCGAGTGGGCACTGCCAGGCCTCTGAGAACTCTTTAGAGTTGCTCAAAGTGCCAATAACTCTGATCTTGTTCGGGCTGTGGACTCCTTCGACCATCTTCGACTTGAGTTCTCCAGTTGTCGAATTTCCGCACCAAATCTGTAACGCGATATAATTTAATATTTATAATCAATTTTAGCTTTGTCATTACAGAAGTTTAAAACTGAGGCTGATATATATAGATTAAAAGAATGCGTGGATTTAGCTAATCTTCGAGCCTGTACGAGATAATGACTGAATGTACCTAGTTACATTTTGAAAAGAGCAACCGCCGAGGTTCTTCTCAGTAGGAACAGCTATCCGAACCAGCAGTGGATTTGACGTGCTTAAACCCCGGGCAGGCACCAATGAGTTTCGATTCAAATCTTATGTGTCTAATTGATAATTGCAATTTATCACACCCTTTTTGCTGAAGGAAAACATCGTGAGGAAACCTGTATATCTCTAGAGAATTCTAGGGATATGTGTAACCTACCAATTCACATTGGAGCAGCGCGGTAGGTCTCAGCTAAAATTCCAATAGATACCTGATAATAGGCCGTTACCAGCTAGCAGAATATTCCTTGCATCGATGTCCTAAATGCTTGTAGTGTTGTGATTCCACGAATTAATTTGGCACTGGCAATATTGCGGCAACAGTGTCAGTTATTAGCAATGTAGATGGTTTGATATATCTGGCTGTCGAGATTAGTGAGGATTTGATATGTCCAAAGCATCGGGGCGTCCTCGCAGTACGTTACTCTTTTATAATGTGGATTGGTAAGTGTGGTTGGTTGCATATATACCAGGAATTCTCTAAATATATACTGATGTCCTTATGTTTTTCGCTGCAAACCCAGTGTATATAAAGGTACCTGCGCAAAGCCCAAGAAGAACAGCTGTTCGGGGGAGTAGTCGGGCAGACCGGGCAGCACAGCGCGCCGCGCGCCCGCGTGCCGCCGCGCGTACAGCCCGTAGGCGCTGAGCGCCGCGCGCAGCCCGCCGTTGTCCGCTATGTTCTCACCCTGCGTGTTGAACCCGTGCACCTGCACAACGGAATCTACTTAGTATAACTGCCATCTAGGGATTCAAATTCAAAATATTCTTTATTCAAATAAACTTGTAAACAAGTGCTTTTGAATCGTCAACTCTACTGCTGGTTCGGAAAGCTGTTCCTACCGAGAAGAGCCAGCAAGAAACTCGGCGGTTGCTCTTTTTAAAAAAATACAATTCTTAATGTTAGTTACATTTAATCCAAAAGTAATAATAAAATTATTTTGCTATAATCCGCGATTGAAGTAAAATAGAAAATATGTATAATGCTAAATGTATGTGGACAATCCGTTTTCATACCTAATACATGCAGAATTTGTAAAATAAAATCGCTTTGTGATTTTGTTGTGGAGTCTATCTCTTGATGATGCTTCGGTTGCGGAGCGAAATGATTGTATAGTTTGTGATAGTGAATGTATATAGTGCTTGTGTATTGTGGTGGCGGTGGTGGAGGTTTGTGCATGTGTTTTTTTACGAATCCTGCATGTATCAGGTATGATAACCGATTGTCCACTCTACATTTAGCATTATATATATTTTCTATTTTACTTCATCGCGGATTATAGCAAAATAATTTTATTATTACTTTTGTATTATGGATCTCCGCAAAGTAACGCCTAATTCTATAAATTATTTACATTTAATCGTGTCTATCTTGTACAGGGTCGAACAATATCTATATCCACGTATTTTTATCGTCTTAATAATCCTCAACAGTATAGTAGGCTTTCTGTATCAGCCTCTCGTTAAAAGAGTTTTTAAACTGCTATAATGGCAGAGTTAAAATTGATTGTGGTAATTGATATCTTATGGATCCTTATACTTAGTAAGGGAAGGGAACTACAAAGATACCAGAAGCTGAACGCAATGTCTTGTAGAAACATAGGTAGATAGAATTTTTTTAAAACACTATTAAAGAGAGGCTGATACGAAAAGTCTACTATACTGTTGAGGATTATTTGGACGATAAGAATGCGTGGATTGCTACTGTCCTACCCTGTACAAGATAGTAATGACTTAATGTAACTAGTTAAGTATTATGTTCAAAAGAGCAACCAAAGCAAGAAAAAAGCAAAGTTAATCAAATAGATTAAAGAAAAATTTGAATTTATTGAAAGAAGAATAGATAGAAATTTTGAACATAAAAGTAGTTATCGTGAGCTAATTATAAAAGATTTTTGAACCTTTTACAATTTACTTATCGCAAGCAAGAAAAGTTTTAAATTTTGGCGTTTTAGAAATATTTTTTATTGCTGCTATTCATCTCTCTCTTATTCATCATGATGTTATATAGCCTATTCCTCGGTAAATGGACTATCTTCTACTCAAAAAAAATTTCTAATCGGTTCAGTAGTTCCTGAGATTAGCGCTTTCAAACAAACAAACTGCAGCTTAATATATTACTATATATTTGCTAACTCTACAGTTTCTGTACTGTGCGTGTTTTCTTAACAAAATGTTAAGAACTAGATGGCGTAACAGAAAACTTGTAACTGAAATTATGTTTGAAAGTTTAACAGCCCTTTTAAATATTTCACTATTCAATGTTTCCAATTATTAAAGATACAAAACCAAGGATTGTATTTTTTCTCGGCGGAACCAAGATTATTAAATAGTTTTCTTAATTTTTAACGAAAAGTTTAAAGTACCAATAAATTGGAGGGATGCCAGCAATAGGTCGTGTTACCCCTATTTGCTAACTCTACAGATTCTGTACTGTGCGTGTTTTCTAAGGTACTTTCTGGTATTTGTACTCACGGTGTAGTTTGGCAGCTGAGGCAGGCGGTACCGGCTGTACTGGTCCACGATGCACTTCACGCGGCTCTGGTAGTGCTGGAGAGTCTCTGCGGACCACCACTGCGCCAGGTTGCCCTGCTCGTCGTAGCGACGGCCTGGGGACGTGAAGAACCAGTCAGAATTGTTTATATTTATACTTAAAATCCATACTTACCTTGTACTTGAGCAAGCCTTGCAAACAAAAAAGAAACTACAAATAATAGGGTAGGTGGGGCCCGAACCTAGGTATTTTCATTTCTTGAGGAGACCCGCTTCCCGTATAAACGCGTAGTTTATACATTTATACATTATTTAGTTAGTTTATACATAGACTTGATAGTTAACGGCAAAAAATAATGTTTTATATGTTCAATGTAAATGTTAGTATTTTTTTATATTACAAAACCTCCTGCATTCAAATAACCTCTTTCAAGCACTTTTGAATCGTCAAATATCAATATGATTAATGAAGCTACTACTGGTTCAGAATGTTGCTCATACAAAGAAGAACCATAAAGAAATTAAGCGGTCAATCTTTTAAACATTTGTCATTTTACACTATTAAACCGGTCTTGTATGATTTTCAAATTTTTGAAAATTGATTTTCAAATGAAAGGATTTTCAAATCCAGGCTTTTTTATCATCGCAATAATCTTTATTTTTGTAATATGCTTTACGTATAAGCATATCTCTTATACTTAATTTAAATCTTTCTGTAGACCGTTTACAGTTGGCCGGTAATTAGTGCATGTATACACTGTCCATTATATTAACCATCTTTTGACAGATTGACGATAGTGATGTCCTAAAGATTCTCGTATGCGATACCATTCCGATTATAGTACCTACTATCATTAATCGAATTACGTACCTAAGTAATTCGATTAATGATAACCTACGTAAACTAGATTACTACTTGAGAAAAGAAATTCCAACTTTGAGAAAACTTATTGTTTCTTTGAAAAGAAGTGGTCTATTTCATGGTGAAAAATCTTCTTTGGTCAAAGTTTTGAACACAATTGGCTTTTCATATAAAAAGTTAAATAAAAGAAAATTATTAATGGAACGCACAGATATAGCTATAGCACGTTGTGATTTTTTAAGAGAGGCAAAGAAAATACAAGATTGGGCAAATATTGTTTTCACGGATGAAACATGGCTCAACGCTAACCACACACTATCTCGTTTCTGGACTGATGATACTGCTGATTCCACTTCCTCAGTACCAATGGGAAAAGGTGAGCGCCTAATCATTTGCCATGCAGGTACAGCAAAAGGATTTGTACAAGACGCACTGTTGGCATTTAAATCGAAGAAATCAAATGACTACCACGAAGAGATGAATGCAAATGTGTATGAAGAGTGGTTCAAAAAAATGCTCATTTCATTGGAAGAACCATCAATAATTTTTATTGATAATGCGCCCTACCACTCCCGTCAAATTGACAAAATGCCAACACAGGCTAATAAAAAGCATGAAATAATTAATTGGCTTCGGGACAATGGAGAAAATGTGGACGACTCAATGTTAAAAGTTGAATTAATAAAAATATTAAAAACCAAAAAGAGAGCAAAACGCTATGTAATCAATGAAATGGCAGCAGAATATGGCCATACTGTTCTTCGGATTCCTCCATACCACTGCCAGTACAACGCAATAGAACTTATATGGGCACAAGTAAAAGGGCATGCTGCGAGATGCAATACAAGCCCCCCATTCACAGCGAATAAAATGTTGCAATTGCTAAAAAATGCTTGCACCCACGTAACGGCCGAGAACTGGGCAAGTGTGGTGGAAAGAACTAAAAGAGTAATATTCTCTGATTGGGAACGTGATATTGCGTTTGATAATATATTATCTACACAAGAGCTAATAATAACTGCTACTGAAGACTCCTCATCGGAGGAGTCTAGTGTTGATTATCATTCCGACGACTCGTGCTAATAAAATAAATTAAAATATCCTGATTGTTTTATTTGTATTCATGTATTAACTAAGAAGAAAGTAAAACTTTATATAATGTTATTAAATGTCTTTTAATACTCGTAACATCGATTTCTACCGATTATTTTTAATCTGTGGCATAATCGTAGAAACCATTATGTGTGACATCACTAAGTGGGCGGTACCCATCCATAAAGTACAAATATTATTTGTATGATATTTGTACGTAAGCAATACAAAACTTAATGAGCGTGAGCTGTCAAAAGACTGATAATATGATGGACGCAGTATAGTTAAACTTTATTCATAAATTCACATAGGTAATTAATATATTAATAAATTTTTCATTATTAAACCGCAGTCTTGTATGAAGCTTAAAGAATTTTCAAATCCAGACTTTTTACCACCCAAATTAACGTCATATATAATTATAATCGAGTTTTCTCTACCTTGATCATCAAATCCATGGGTAACTTCATGACCCATGATGGCTCCGATAGAACCATAGTTGATGGCCCTGAAAAGGATTTTAGAAAATTTTAAAACATGGAAGTTAACTTTTAAAAAATATATTCATTTAGTTTTGAACCAAAGCCGAGTAACTATTTTGTATCGTTACAACACATTTGTTAATTGGCTAGGTTAAGTTGATTTGGTTTTTTAGTATATACAAGAGACGCCGTATGGTATCCGGCTGAATATAATAGACCACCCTCATTTCTTACCGAGGTGTCGTAAAAGGCGAATAAGGTAAGTTGACACGCTTTGTGAAATCCGGCTCATTAGTATTTTAAGGAGCCAGATATGTTGAATTAAGTATTTTCCTTGTCTTTAGATTAAATGGGTCATTTAAGGGGCCTGTTACTCCTTAACACAGATCATTTTATAACCTAGCAAGGAATACAGCGCATCACCCACTTAATTTAATTTACTTGTACAATCATATTTATAAAACCGAAGTGTTTTGTAACTCAATTATATTTCTCTGAATAAACTTTATTATTTTCACGTTGAAATCACCAAAAATTATGAAGCTATCGAACTAAACACTTACTCAATTCCATTTCCATAAAACGGCGGCTGTAAAATTCCAGCCGGGAAGGCTGAAACAAAGGAATTATTTTAATAAACTGATTTTAGAAGTATTTAGTTAAGAAAATGGAATTTCCTTCCTTCCTACGGGTTCAAACCCCAGCTACTAATGAGTTTTTCTTTTAAACATGCGTGCCTGATTAAAATTTGAGATATGTCACACGCTTTTGCGTGAAGAAACCTGCATATCTCAGGAGAATTCTGCTTATGTGTAATCTACCAATCCGCAAGGGCAGCCTTCAGTTTCAACCCTTCTCTCAAAAAGGAGAGAGTCTTATGCCCAGCAGTATAGTTAAAAAAGTAAAAATAAGTAAATAAAATTTAGTTTCGATAAATACTCACTGACTGAATTGAGAGTCGCCGAATAAAAGGCATTCACCGTGGTGGCGGTGGCCACCCATCTGTTATCAAACATATGAATAGGTACTGAGAATCTCGTTATATTCCATGGTAATGTCATATATGTATGTCTATAACTTTTTATATATTGCTATTGATGAAAGCTACATGTAATACCAAAATGTAGGACACATAAATCCCGTTTTCCCTACGGGAATTGAAAAAAAACACATATACATAATTTAGGATATTTAAAGCTTTAGTTTATGTGACTGAAGCGGCAGTTAAGCCCAGCATTTAAATAATTTAATCTCATCAATCAGAATCATCCGCTGTGTCATTCTAAAGATTGTCTGACAGTCTCATTTAAATCGGTCCAACCGTTTTGGAGTCTATAGAGGACATACAGACAAATTCATGCACGCTCGCATAGACGCACAGAGCGTTCACTTCATTGTTTCTATTTAAAGAATTAGACACAAATTTAAAGAAACATCAAACTAAATCACAACATCATTGTAGAATAAAGAATCTGTAATAGAATGCACCATTTATTACTTTTTGCTAATATCAACTAATAGAAAAATTAATTTTAACTTGTAACTGTATTGCGAGATAGATAGAAAACCCTAGAGACCCTTTACCTATTCCTATCAGGTTTTTCTCTTAGTTTTTCAAATGATTTCTTGACATTAGCCCACGTTAGTTTCAGGAATGATTCGAACAGTTCGCCTTCTACCACTTCAGCCTGTAAGAAAATAATTGGTTTAGGGAAAAAAGGTAAAAGTGTACACCAGGAACTAAGTTAATTCTAGGCATCATTACAACGAACGAGTGCATCGCAACGATGTGTCGTGATATTGTCGCATAATCTCCAAGACTCGACGATTAATCCGTCAAAGACGGAATTTGGAAACAAAAGGCAAAAAGGAGGCGAATCTGGAGTCGAACTGGAGTCTTCTAGTATCTGGACCTTCCGATTTTTATCCAATTTGACCTCAACGATGCTCACCTACCCACCCTCCCAGTGACACTGTAAAAGCCCTAACAGTTAGTTCCAAAAAAGAAGAGAAAATTCTCATCCACCCTACTATCTAGTTATTCATGGCGTAATTAATCTTCCTATTCTAATTATATTCTATCTGTGATAGCATAGCGGTGAGACAGTGTGACTCCTTCAAGAGATTTAGGGGTTCAAACCTTGGGCATGCACCAATGATATTTTATGTTAAAACTTATGCCTAATTTCTAATTGAAATTTTTCACACGCTTTTCAGTGAAGGAAAAAATTGCGAGGAAACCTGCATGCAACCAGAGAATTCTTGGGATATACCTACCAATCCGCATTGAGCAACTTGGTAGAGCTTTAGTTCCAACTCTTCTCTTAAAAAAAGGTCTCCTCTCTCCATTAAATCTCCAGTTATGTCCAGGACATTACTTAACTTTTTTTTTATTGTATTGATATTGTAGCAGTTTTTTTGTTGCCTGGGTATACGGATAAAAAGAAATAACTATGTCCCGCATATGCTCTAGATGACACTTTTCTGACCACCACAGCATTCGCAATTTTGGTTCGCAATTTTGGTGAACAAGGATGTGTTTTAAAGAGGGAATTCTGTATCCGACTCACGTGGCTGTAGTGCTTGTCCAGGGTCTCCGTGGTGAGCAGCCAGGAGGGGAAGCCCACGAAGGTGCGGATGGCGCGCAGCTTGCTGAGCGTGGTGGCGCGCGTACCCGCGTCCATCCAGCTCAGGTCCTTGGTGGCGGCCGCGAACGCCTCGCGCACGTCCTCGATCATCTCTATAGCCTGCACGCCAGGGAATGTGATTAAGGATTATAAGATTCTATAAATCCATGCTAATTTTATGTTTTATTGATAATTATGTGCGCGTCGACTTTATTAATAAGGGTAAGGGTAGTAGGGTAAGGTACGCGACTTCGTTCGCGTGAACTGTTGTTTTGTGATAGGTCGATAATAGACGGCGCTTTTGAATGTCATCCTGTTCCTGTAGAATTAATTATTTCTATAATCTATATGTTATTCCGGTGTATAAGGAATAATTGTGTCGATATTGGTTCAGAGGATTCGCCGTGAAAGAGAAACAAACATACATCAATTCTCACAAACTTTCGCATTAATAATATTAGTAAGAGAATAAGATTTCTTTTCCTGCTTTCAAGTTTTTTTAATTCTAGATAGGACCCTGGTATATAAACATAAAAAATTAGATTCCATCAATATTGCTCTACTAGATTGCTGGATTAGCTGTGAACTAGCGATTTCCAAAACTTCATTCGTTTTCATATATGTATGTTACCCGGCTTTGAAACTTTAATTGGTCTAAAATTTGGTGAACGAAAATATTATAGTAATCGAGTGGAGACTCAGAGCCGATAGCAAAGGGCGTGGCAGACAACCGCAACGCTGGGTTAATGACATCAGACGACACGAAGGTCTGGATGAAACGTGCACAAGACCACCGGGAGTGGAAGAGGCCTATGTCCAGGAATGGATCGCAGAGAAGTCAGAATGCTTTGTGATCTGAAATTTTTACGTACACTAAATGATGAACGGTTAAACGAAGCACAATCGCATTGACTGAGATATAAACGTGAGAAAAGATGATAGAAACCTTCTGCCTGGAGTTGTAGTCGAAGTGCCGCTTGACGTAGAGGTAGCTGAGGGCGACGCCGAAGTTGGCGTTGACGTTGGCGGTGCAGCTCTTCCAGCGCGGCGTGCGCTGCTGCAGGCCGAACACCGCTTTCGCGAACTCGAAGCCCAGCTCGCGGAAGGCGCCCAGCGTCATCGGCGCGGTCGTCGAGAACACGCTCCACCACAGGAACTTCTCTGATCATCACAATAACAGGTATAGTGATACAGTAGTAAGATCATCATCATTATCCCCCTGCCATTATCCCACTCTAAGTGGGGTTCGGCACAACATATTCATGATTTGGTTACGAATTTTACAACTGGCCGCCTGTGTGACTACAATTTACCATAGTCGCCTTTTACGACACCTCGGTAACAAAGGAGGACGGTCTTTTCTACTCACCCGAATACCATATGGCAGTTATACAGTACTAAGATATCTTTAAAATGATACTAAATAGATTACATGTGTGAGTGACATGCATTTTAATATGTACACACTATTGGGTATGTCTTTGCTGTTTAACTAAAACATATACGAGCACCTCTGCATCTCCCCAGTAGTTTATTTTAGGAAAAAGCGAACCTAACATTATTTCGTAGTGTTAGACAGGTGCCAGGGGTGCTAGTTTTTTTTATTTATAGTAATTTATGTTTAAGTCATGAAAGCATGCTCTATAAAAAATGCGCAGCAGTTTGGCAGTAAATAAATTAGTAAGCAAAAAATTGTTAAATTGTAAGAAAGATAAAATAAAATAATTAGGAGCTACTGTGGAAACTACCGCATCTAGGAAGTATGCATCTCTCATCGAGATGTACATATTTGTGCCGTTTGCAGTTTATACTCTAGGGTTATGTAGTCAAAAGGTCAAAAATTCTTAGCCCTTCTAACACTCAGTTAGACAATACTACTTCATTGAAGTACAACTACTTGATTCAAGATAGACATTCCTTGCATACGAGTATTTCCGTTGTAAATAAATTGACCAAAATTGAACCTTGCGCCCGTTTAAGTAACTGATCATACCGATAAGGACCGGTTCGGTGTCTGCCAGCAGCGTGGCCAGCTTCTGCAGGTAGGGCAGGTCCATGACGGTCACCCGGTCGTGGAGAAGGTCGAGCGTCACGTTGGTGTCCGCGAACACCAGGTCGATATACTTCTGCCAGTTGTGCTGAAACCAAATCGTTGATCTAACGACTTTCGTTTCATGAGAGCCAATCGCGCAAATATGAAACTTGTTGTGACAAGTAATAATGTCTGGTAATATTAAAGCCATAGAGTTTAAATTAGCGAGATTTCTGCACGGATCCACCACTCCACAGCCTTACAACAGTTATACACATTTTAAGCAAATATAACAGAAATATTTTGAAAATAGCCCCTACTGAGTTTTCTGTCTTTTTTTTATAGGAGCAATTTTCCGAATCAACAATAGAGTTGACGATACAAAAGCACTTGTTCTCGACTGTATTTAAATGCAAAATATTTTGAATGTAAATAGTTAGAATATTTTTTCCGCAATAATAGAATGTCGGTAGAGTCGAAGGTAGCAAAACTCTCTTGAATCCACTTTGTGGAATCTTAACCTTAAAAATAATTTGGAAGAGTCGTTATTAGCGGAACTAACCTGAGTCCACTGCGCGGGCCCCTTGCTGGCTCCCTGGATCAGTTGGGAGAGGCTCACTTCGTGGAATAGGTGAGTCCCGCTGCGGCGGACCTCTATCGGAGTCATTATCTGGAATACACGGTTAGCATGTAGCTTTTACTAACGATTTAGCTTAGTAATTCATTCTAATGAACTATCATTTCATTTATCATCTTTCATTACTTTTTTATCTGTCTATATACTAATATAGAAAGATAAAAAAGTGATGAAAGATTTGTCTGGCTATAGTTCGTTATAGAAGAATCTAGCATTTAAATAATATAGGTATAATGTATATATTGGTTAAAAATTAAATAAGTGTATTAGGCGTGTAAGATTCAATATGAATATTTTGAATTTGTATTTGAATATGAAATAATATGAAATCTTTCTCTTACCATAGCTAAGCTGGTGCTGAATTTGATGATGTCATCAGCGAATTTTTCGCCATCAATGTCTTTGTCAACGATTTCAATGACGGACTTGATGTACTTGTGGAACTGGGCGAGCTCGTGGGCGAACTGGTCTGACTGGCGAAGGTAGCGGTCGCTGAAGCCTGGTGACGCTTGCTCCACCTGATTGTTAAGTTAAAAAGTAAAGTAATGTCCTGTTAATATCCCAGTTTCTCCTTTTTCAAGAAGGGTTGGAGCTTTGAGTTATCAGGCTCCGCAGATACCGATTGGTAGGTTACAAAACATATTAGACCTACCGATTATCCTCAACCGATATACGTCCACTGTTGGACATAGGTCTTTTCAGGGTATCTCCACACCTTAAGATCTTATGCCGTGTGGATCCAGCGGATCCCGGCGACCTTTTTTTGGTCGTGAGTCCACCTCGGGGCCTACCGACGCTGCGTTTTGCTGATACGGGGTCGCTATTCTAACACCTTAAGACTACAACGCCCATCAGTTCTACGCACTATGTGCCTCCACATCTTCACTTCAGCTTCGCGGCACGCTGAGCTATGTCGTTAACTTTGATTCTACTACGGATTTCCTCATTCCTGATTTGATTGCACAGAGAAACTCCATGCATAGCTCGCTCCATCGCCCGCTGTATGACTCTCAGCATTCTTATGAGGCTTTTAGTCAGCGACTACGTTTCAGGATCCGTAACTCATCTCTGGCAGCACGCACTGTTCGAACACATATATAATCTCTAATATTTAAATGAGCTAATCTTATATATATATTCTAAATTTCGGAAACGGCTCAAGCAATTTTCATGAAATTCAGTATATAGATGATTTCGGAGATGATAAATCGATTTAGCTAGATTTTATTCTAAAAACGGTTCATGTTTTCATGCATTTAAAAACTGCTAAAATATGAATTGAATACAAAGGCTAAATTTACGTGGTAGTAAATTGTTAAGTTGTAATAGCTGAGTGGGGAACGAGTGGACTATAGAAATAAAATACTCCAGACCAGATATCATCTGATTTTCTTTCTTTTTTTTATTGCATTTTTCACGTTCACCCACATGGTTCTAGAACATTTTATAGTACAGTACCTACTGTACTATAATATGTTCTAGCCCTATGCAAAGCCGGCTTCAATTGGCAAGTAAAGTGTTTTAAGGATCATTTTGTAGCACAAAGGATGTCTAATGCAATTGTACGAGTATTCGTGACTTCCTATATGCGATTATCATTTAAATGGGAACTCAAGTCAAGGTGCCGATGTGCTGTGTCACGACGCTGTCCACCTCCGCATGAATTAGCAGATCGACGCCAAAATGAATTAATTTCTAGAATTTAGGTGCCGTAAGTTGAACGACATGGGCAACGCCTTGTTTACGAGCTTGCATTTATTAATTTTCGCGTATCACTTCGCCAAAATCGTATGCTAATTTATGAAAGGCGTGTTGGATGCAGGTTTAAAAAACAAAATAAGCGACCTCAAACTTGACTTCGAAAATAAAATTCTAATTTGCATCCATCAAACCCAATATTTACTAATAAACTGCCCACGCGCAGAGAATGTGAAAGTCGTGTAGGTGAAATTACCGTAGATCAATTTAAATATTGTCCTAAATATCCTATTATAAAACTTAATTTGATTTACTTGCCCGTCCCGCTTCGCCGGGCTTAACTTAATATATATTTATTAAAGTAAAATATACCATACATTTACAATTCTGCTGCCTAATCTAAGTGGCGTCGGCACAATATATTAAAAACTTCTTATCACATGATTTGGCTAGGTATTTTACGACCGGCCGCCTGCCTGACGTCAACTTACATTAGTCGCCTTTTACGAAACCTCGGTAAATGGTCTATCCTACTCAGCCGGATACAACACGGCGGCTTAGTAATATACATAATTATAAAAAAATATTGGCGATGTATATAATAGACAAAGTAGCTATAATTTTAAATACTTATGTATATATTTATTTATACATATATTTATACCCAGACTCGAAGAACGAACAAATAGTTTTTAGAAATGTTAGCTTCCTACGACTGAGTCCATGTTCCCCGTAGCTGAAGGCAGAGTCACTGCCCATGGGGCGGAGGGGGGCGGTGGTGTGATTCCGAGAACTTTTGTTCTAGATCCAATCTGCTCCTGGCGAGTCCAGGTGGTAGCGACTTGCCTAAGCCCATCGTCTGCCGCCCTGTCAAGGGACCTTCGGACATTCTGAACGGGGTATATCGGTGCATCTGGTGCTCCCGATGCACCGGTTAGCTGATGGGGACTTCTCCTTTGAGGGATCCCTACCCGGAGGAGGTGTTCTCTGGGATGGGGGCAATGTGTATAACGATACCCTGTCCTTGCCATTGGCAGCGTGGTGGAGCACACAGGTCGTTTTAGTTGGTGCGAGTACGACATAACCGCCGCCTGTCGCCATCCGTTGCTGGTACCCGTAAGGGGTTGTTCCTGTATTCAAAAAGAGTCACTGCCCATGGCTCAAGTGATTATAGTAGACTTTAGTTAAGAATTTATGAGTTGTGTAATTTATGCGTACCACGATTCTATTCCTGCTGGTGTTCCGGACATCCTCGGCTACCTGGACGCTGAGTAGCACGTTAAGGCCCAGCATCCGGCGCGCCCTGCCGG
This sequence comes from Morpho helenor, assembly GCA_029227775.1. NCBI lineage: Eukaryota > Metazoa > Arthropoda > Insecta > Lepidoptera > Nymphalidae > Morpho > Morpho helenor. The sequence continues at coordinate 17,715,984 of JARGCU010000028.1, read as the reverse complement.
CCACCTCCTCCCAGGTGAAGTTGGCGCTGGCAGTAGACGGAGGCCGCGCTGGTAGCCCGAGGGATTGCAGAAGGTTCTCGATCGGTTTGATCCCATTTTTTTCTAATTTCTCTGTCAAATATATAATACTAATAAATATATAGGAAAATTGCACACTGTTACCCGTCCCTTCAGGAAAAAAATGCACTATGTTTTTGTAATAACTGCAGTAAAATCCGTTCAGTAGATTTTGAGAAAATCCATAAAGTTTGGGCAAAATTGTTCACCTCTAAAAGTTCTAAATAAAAGTCCGCGACAGCATATGTCTAGCTTTTAAGGTTGACCCACTTTAACCATTTTTATGGTTATCAAAATACGGTTTTAATCTTTCCACGTGGGCGGAACCGCTGGCAATTGCTAGTGTTACATAATCTAGGTAGGTACTTAAATACAAAAGATTAAAATCGAAGTTACGTGTTTTTTCCATACCACTCTTACCTGTATCAATGCAGTTCCTGTACAGCGCCTTGGCCTTTAGCACGCTGGTTGGCAGCTCGGCGTTGCTCTGGTCTTCCAAAAGCTCCCTCAGATCCGAGTACAGCCGCTCCCGAAGTATCGCCAGTTGGTCCCAGGACGTGGCCCATTCAGGTATAGGGTTCTTCTCGATCCATCCACCGCACGCGAACTCGTAAAAGTCATCGCAAGGATCCACGCTTTTATTCAGAGCGGCCAGTACTCTTGAAGCTGTTTAAACAAGTATTTAACAGTATTTAAACATGGGTAAGGGGGAAAACGGCAATAACATCTAGTCGGCCCCAACAGTCAACCTCACCTGCACGTGGTGCCTGCTAGATAACGGACGAGGCTCTGGCGACCGAACAATGGCGGTATAACCATACACCTGAGAGGGCAACTGATCAGAAGAGGCTTCAGGAGCCTTGCGGTCTAAATAAACTTTAAAAAAGCTGACGCAAAACGCAAGGGGAAATCACTGCAACTATTTTCCCAAGACAGTTAAAGGATTCATGATTGCCATGCGAACCGATTACAGCAAGCCGCAAAAAATGACGAAAAATTGTGAAGCGCATAACAACAGCCGCTACCAAAACCGCAACTTGAAGGCGATCACGACCGCTCTGTCAAGAGCGCCACGATTGAGAAGAAGAAGAAACATGGGTAATTGCTTTCTTAAAGGGCGTGGAAGGTTACCCATGCTACCGATCAATTTCAGAATGCTTTTTGTGGTTTCTTGCATGACTTAAAGGACAGTGGATGTCCATTAGTTCTGGAGAGTGAGATACAGTATTAAAACACAGAAAGAAGTTAGAGTGACAGAGAGTGGAGAGAGAGGAAGATGGTAAGGAGAAAGAGGAAACAATAGGAAGGGAGAGTTGAGGGATATTTAGTGCGGGTCTTAAGTAAAGTTGCAGTATGTTACTATCCGCAAACACAAAGGTTTGAGAGGAAAAATGAAGGTTATATTCATTATCTCGCTCCAATGCATAATAAATGTTATAAACGGCACAGGAACTGTGTTCATCACTATGTTTTCATCACAATAAACCAAATAAAAAGTTGTAAATATAGAAATATAAATTAGGCATTTTTTTGAGAAGAAAGAAAACTAAGTTTTTAAACATTTTAAGGATTGTTTGAACCTGTTACGTTAAGGTACCCAAAGAAATAATGCAAAATCGATACAGGTAATTATCCCATAGTAAGTAAGTAAGTAAGTAAGTAGCGGCCTGTTACTGTCCCACTGCAGGGCATAGGCCTCTTCTCTCCGTTATTGGAGAGAAGGATTGGAGCTAAGACCTACCACGCTGCTCCAATGCGGATTGGTAGGTTACACATATCTCCAGAATTCTCTAGAGATATGCAGGTTTCCTCACGATGTTTTCCTTCACCGAAAAGCGTTTAATAAATTGCAATTATCAATTAGACACATAAGTTTTAATAGAAAAACTCATTGGTGTCTGCCCGGGTTTGAACCCATGATCGTCTCTAGAGATTCACACGGTCGCACCGCTAGATTATCCCATACTAGTGATGAAAAACATCTGTGTTATAAAATTGTGCTTGAAAAAAAATATATTTTTTTCTCTTTTTCACAATAATTTCATTGATCGCGTATTTTCTATATATGCTATAGTGCTAAGTTATTTTAATATTATTTAAGTGTCATTAAAAATTCCCGCTATTTTACTACGTTCAACACGTGGTTTTGAATTTATAATTAGAAAAATGAAAACACGCGCTCTATATATTATTATAGCGATCATTTAATTGCATTATTTTGAATCATAATTAGTTTAGTGGCGTCGTTTGAAAAATATATAATAAATATAATTAAACAATGCACGGGGCATTGTGTTAATTATATTTATTATGGTGGTACACGAAGTTAATTTGTCGGTTGCATCAGATTCCAGAAATGCCACGTGGCAAAGCGAACTGCGTAGACGTGCGTGCTAAGTAAACAAAATATTGTTTTGTCTATGGTTATTGCGACACTATCAAGTACGATAAAAGTTTTTCTGTTATAGATTACATACTTTTTTAACTGGCCATATTTATTTGTTAGTTGTATGACACTGCACAAATGCCTCGAGCCAATTCGAACGGCTTTGAATTTAAAAAAAAAAAAAAATTGTCTGTAGTTACTACGCTTCATATTGTCAAAATGCTGTCAAGTAAGGCCTAAAAGACTTGAATCCGCGTCGTTAAAAAAACTGTTTAATTTTCTTAGTGAACATTTGGCAAAGTAATTTGTGCCAACATGGATCTACTAAAAGCCAATAATGGAAAATTAAATTGAACATTTTTATCTACTTTAGATCTAATCTTAATACAAGATGCAACAAATAGATTAACTTAAATTTGCTGTCATTTGTCAAGTTATAATAGTGCAATGGTAAACAAGCGGATTAAATATAGGAGAATATTCGGGTTCAATACCGTAGTCGCCTTTTACGACGCCTCGGTAAGAAATGAGGGTGGGTGGGTGGTCTACTCTACTCAGCCGGATACCACACGGCTATCTTCGGACAGGGCGAGTTACTAGTAAATAATCGTTAAATTCAAACCCACATTTTTCGTTTTGACCTAATTTCAATCCATAACAAATGTGACCCTGTAATAAATGCATAAAAAATATGCTATTTGTTATTCGCTCTACATTTCTCGGACTCATCTCATGGTGGCGTCGTAAATATTTGCATTGCATACGGAATTATGTAATATCATGAATAATTAATATGTAATAAGACATACGGGCAATGATTGAAATTCTTTTCGTTTTGAAAATATTTATTTAATCTAAATAAAAAAACCTACACTGAATAATATACTATTTTTATATTTTCATACTCCGATACAAAAATGGAATTTTTTAATTCTAAATATTAGTCCGGTATACAAGTATAATTGTATCAAATTTCACCAATATTGGTCTAGCGAAATTCAGACAGCATTAATAATATTAAGATCGTCGTGATTTCTGAAGCTAGAATATTAGATGCCTGACGTATTCTTGGGTCAATATTTAATGTTTTATATTTGAGAAACGTGCAAATTTTCAAATAATAGATGTGTTAATATTAAAATCACTAGTAACTAAGAATACACTAAGTTTGTTTGCTAGTGATAACATTTAATGTATAATTATCTAAGCTTTTTAATTCAAATTTCTAATATGCTTTAAATTAGAAAATTACTACGGGTACCAAAAATCCAGATTAAATTTCAGTGTCGCCATCTTTAGTGATTAATATTGGAACTCGCTCATTCATTCATTTTAATTATTACTAAACTCATTCTAAATTTGAATTAATTTTATGAACGCGTTCAGATTATAGTTATTTCTTCATAAACAATCTCGATGAACGTTTTAATTTTTACAAGGGTCTTTATTTACATGTGAAGTAATAATAAATATAATATATAAAAATACATTAAAGATAATTGTTTTTTGTATTATCCTTGTTGATTCCACGTGTTGATCCAATTAGGTAAGCTCTGCTGCGACATTTCTTATTACGTATGTGTTATATGCGCCTCAATTTGTCCGTCCGTTTGTTTTTGACCTCTGTGACTCAATAATTATAACTATCTGTATGTATAACTATATGATATCTACTGACAGGAAAATGTGCGGTTTTTACTTAAAGATATTGGAATTCTTGAGGAAGCTTTATAGTTTTTCATAGTATTCTCCGTAATGGATAAATAAATTTTTACGGGACTTTCACTGGAAGATAAAGGAGGTATTAGAGCAACATACAAGCTATTTTTAACGGATTTACGCTGAAAAAATATGTGACACTGATTTTCACAGCTAGTTTAATTATAAATTTAATAATTATAGCGTAATTGTCAATGACTCGACTAAAATACTAAATTAAGTGAATAACTTTATATTATTTTTATTAAAGAAAATTTGAAGGTACATATAACCCGACCGATTTAAATACATGGTTTGCATGATTAATTAATATGTTTTATTATGTATTCAATGTAATTTATTATTAAATTATTTAACACTTTTATCATTGGCGTTTTAGCTGTCAACTACATGTATGTCTAGAGAATTCTAGGGATATGTGTAACCTACCAGTCCGCATTGGAGCAGCGTGGTAGGTCTTAGCTCCAATCCTTCTCTCCAAAACGGAGAGAGGACGCCTATGCTCAGCAGTGGGATAATAACAGGACGTTACTTTACGAATGTTTCATATAAATAATAACGATGATTATAAATAATTTATGCACGCTGTGTGGTATCCGGCTGAATAGAACAGTACCACCCTCATTTCTTAACGAGGTGTCGTAAAAGGCGACTAAGGTAAGTCGACCCGCAGTGTGGTTTCCGGCTGAGTAGAATAGACCACCCTCTTTCTTACCGAGGTGTAAAATACGACTAAGGGAAGTTGACGTTAGGCAGGCCGGTCGTAAAATACTTAGCCATGCGACATGTTTGTAACATGTTGTGCCGACCCCACTTAGAGTGGGAGAAGGCCAGGAGGATGATAATTTTAAATAATTTATGTAAACAAAGGAAATAATAAAATTATTTTGCGATGAAGTAAAATCGAAAATATATATAATGCTAAATGGAGAGTGGACAATCCCTTTGTGTTGTGGTGGCGGTGGTGGAGGTTTGTGCATGTGTTTTAACGAATCCTACTGTAATCCTAATCCTAATATATCAGGTATGAAAACGGATTGTCCACTATACATTTAGCATAATATATATTTTTTATTTTACTTCATCGCATATTATAGCAAAATAATTTTATTATTACCTTTGTATTAAGGATCTCAATCAAAGTAACGCCTAATTCTATAAATTAATTTATGTATATAAAAAAATAGGAAATCGTACGGTACGGAAAAATAGGATTCTTTTAAAAATTCCACGTGATCACGACTCGAACGGTCATTAGGCCTTAATTAAATTATGATATAATTTTGTACGACTGTATTGTGAAAATGTTAAGTATTTTAAATATTCGCGGGTAAAGCTTAATTAATAAGCTGTGGTAGCCCAGCGGTAACACCGTGCGACTCTTTCGAAAAGGTCACGGGTTCAAACCCGGGCAGACACCAATGAGTTTTTCTGTTAAAACTTATGTGCCTAATTGATAATTGCAATTTATCACACGCTTTTCTGTGAAGGAAAACATCGTGAGGAAACCTGCATATCTCTAGAGAATTCTGGAGATATGTGTAACCTACCAATCCGCATTGGAGCAGCGTGGTAGGTCTTAGCTCTAATCCTTCTCTCCAAAAACGGAGAGAATAGACCTATTCTCAGCAGTGGGATAGTAACAGGCCGCTACTTACTTACTTATTTTATTATTTATTTATTATTTATTATTATTATTTAATTAGAACGGACATGGTCCACTTACACTAATTAAACACAATACATCACACAAAAAAAAAAAGAATACATAATTTTAACTGTAACACAAAAAAAAGAAAATTAAATTGAATAAAATAAAACAATTAAAGAATAAAATAAAATAATAAAGTAAAATATGTAAAAAAGTAAAATATCTATCCTTCCATCCATCATATCTCTGCCGTCACAGTTGCTCGCTGAACTGCATGCATTGCTTTGCAATAATAGCCCATTTATCCGCAAATATGTCGCAGTGTGGGTACTCCGTTAACATTTTATTAAGCGCAGACAACGAACGCGGTATAGGAGAGCTGGCGCGAGATACGGTGCGACATGCGGGGACAGCGAACAATCTGTGACGACGTAGACGACAGTAGTTATCTGGTGTAAATATATTGCATAATTTGTTATGCAGCACAGGGCAGTCTACCCTACCGTTTAAAACCTTGCAAACAGTCAAAAGTTGGTCACAAGATCTTCGTGTTTTAAAGCTTAATTCCGCAATCCATTATACACTTGTTTATAAGAGTAAAAAAATTTAAAGTAACGGCCTGTTACTACCCCATTCCTTATCTCATCATCATTCTCCTGCCCTTTACCACTCTAAGTGGGGTCGGCACAAAAATATTGTCATATGATTTGGCTAAGTATTTTACGACTGCCGCCTGCTTGGCGACAACTTACCTTAGTCGCCTTTTACGATACCTCGGTAAGAAAATGAGGGTGGTCTATTCTAATTAACCGGATACCACACGGTGGGACAACTTACCTTAGTCGCCTTTTACGACATTTCGGTAAGAAATGAGGGTGGTCTATTCTATTCAGCCGGATACCACACGGTGGATCAACTTACCTTTATCGCCTTTAACGACAGTGGGATAGTAACAGGCCGCTACTTACTTACTTGAGTTTAATTTAGTCCTTAAAGTAGCGTGTACCACGAGTCTACATTATTGTATATAAAAAAATAAGCAATATAAAATTCACTCATTCAATTTTTGTGTCAATTATTGTCTGGTGAAGGAACTTATGAAATAAAAAAGTTTTGTAAATTTAGCGGAACATAATAAAGTTAAAAAATCTATTATATCCGTCTATAATCTACATATCGATCTTACCCCTAATGAGGGTTGCCACCCGTACGATATTATACCCGTACGATATAGTATCGTACTATATTTCAGTCAATTGTACTATATATTATAGACAAACAATACATATAGGACGAAAAATACTATATTTTATCGCTTATTCTACTGTCGCGCTTTTTTAATAAACTGTGAAGGGAACGCATCCGCAGCGCTGCATAGGGACTTTTTTAACGAAACTCATTCATATACGTACGGGGCTTAGTTAGTTGGTTATACTTACCAACTCCTTTGCCATTGTCACATGTCAACGTCGGATTAAAATTACAACAAAAACATGGAGAGTGATGATGCTTCTTGCACGCCTCCCAAGAAGAAAGAAAAAAAAGAAAAGACTTCAAAAAAGCTCATGGAGAAATAAATAATGATTGAAAATTGATGTTTACTATTTTTTTCTTGAATTTCTCAAAAGTACTATATATTTTTCTCAATTTAAAAAAAATACTATTTTTCTTCAAAAATAAGGTGGCAACCCTACCCCTAATGCATATTAACTACCTATTTGCCGCGAGTAGAACCGCGAAGCATTGTAGTACTTAATGAAACATCTCTAGGCATATGCAAATTACGGCGAGATGTTTTCCTTACCCATTAAATGAATCATTAATAATAAAGATCGATAAGCACTAAGTTTTTATAGAACTACTCATTGCGCCCCAGAATTTGAATCTACCTACGCATCATAAGTAACATACTTTAACCGTTGCCCCGTTATAGCTTTAAGGTAAATAAGTGATTTATTTACAGTTTTTTTGATAATATATTTTAGATGAATTTGGATTGACATTCATAAAAATCTGCCTCTTTAATATGCGATAAATATTCAAAAATAACAGTATAGTAGAAAGAGATACACATTCCTATATATAGTGATTTATATCTAATAGTTCTCTTATAAGATATTTATAACAAAAAAATTGTAGAAATGTGTGTCCCCATTGTTTATTTTAAATGTACTGCAACGTGCTCCCGATTCTATAAACGTAAACCGAAAACTCGCTATTCAAATAACATTGTCTATTGTCGGCTTATCATTAATAGCTATAAATATATGTTAAGAATCATCGTTTAAGATTATGATAAGTTATTAAAAAACAGATTATTTTAACTGAACATTAGAAAAAAATAAACAATTGTCTTTGACTAAATGACAATACTTATTATTAAAATTATTAAAAGGAATATTGTGAAAGAAGCGTTATTCGAATTATAAATAATATTTCAAAATTAATAATATACTGATTAACAAATTTAATTTTAATAAAATAATTGGATCATTTTAAATAATAGACGTACGTAATAATTTGATCAACAATTAACTGCTATATGAAACAGAAAAAAATAAAACATTTTTAAAATTAATCTGATATCACCTATATTTACTCTAATAATCTAATTACTCTAATAAATATTACTCTAATTTAATTATTATTATCGTTGGTATTGAAATTTTATATCTGTTAATAAATTAAAAAAGAAATGTACCTATTAATTTTTTTTTAACTAATCAATAATTTTAGAAATTAGGACAGTGTTTTTATCGATATAATAAAATATTTATCTTGAGTATATTATTGAACATACAAATAGTAAAATAAATATGTATAAAAAATAGTATATAAATTTAAAGAAAATCCTTAATAAATTTTAATAGCCAAAACGCGATATAGAGAATTTGCCATAGACTCACCAGTGCTAGAGCACAGTTGGCTTACGCACGTCTCTCTTTCCCATTCAGGTATTGGGGTACAACACACACATGTTAAAAAAAGGCTGAGAGCCAATAAATGTTTGATGTTCTCCATTTGAAGGACTGTTCTTATCGGATAGTCAGTTCTAACTGAATATTTTGTACCCACCGGTGCCAACGCAGACTTCGGTGAGGCAGGGCCGTGGGCTACGGTGTTCGCTGAGCACCAGGACCGTTGTGTACACGCCGAGAGCGACTAGCGACAACCCTAGCGCGCCGATTAGGACCGACGAGCAGCGGATTGTGCGCTCTCTGAAAAAAAAAAACATTCCAATTTCAAATTTAAGATCCAAAAGATCGCAGTACATAAATTCTTTTATGTTTAATATTTAAATGAGTTAATCTTGTAACTTGCTCAGTAATTTTTAAAATTGAAAAGTAAAATTAATAAATAATAGGGCAGGTGGGGCTCGATTCTAGGTATTTTCATCTCTCTAGATCGCCCGTTCCTCATATGAACCAACATGACTTTACGTTTGACAGCGAAAAATTTTGATTGTATTCAACGTAAATTTCAAAAAAATTTTAGAGCCTGAAAACAGTATCCCTGTTTTAACGACATTTTTTTTAAATAAAACTTATCTAGAACGATTTTTCTCCCCCAAAACCTCCTACATGCTGAATTTCAGGAAAATCGTTGGAGCCGTATTGAAAATATATATACTTACAAGATTAACTCATTTAAAATATTAATGATATAATATTGTAGACAGCAACATTTTTAATCAGTGTTTTAATTTATTGTTGCTAGCAACACTTCATAATTCCCTCTCATCCAGGAGTATTAAAGTGGTCAGGTCAAGAACAGTCTCTTTTATGATCGGTTCTTATATGTGAAAGCTTTGTTAGTTGATTTGTTCTCGTCAGCCATTTTGTTATTGTTTGTTTGGATCCAAATATATTAATTTTGTTCTCTTTTTATAAACCCTACTTTGGTTTGGATGAAATTCAGCATGTCAGGGTTTTGGGGGGGAAAATCGATCTAGATGGGTTTTATAATAAAAAAAAATTTTATTTCTGTTTTGGGCGCTGAAGAAAGTGCTATAATTTTATGAGAAAGCAAAGTTTAATTGCGCTGTCAATTTCAAAGCCACGATGTCTTATTTGGATAACGACCGGTTTCAAATCCAAAATGCCAGGATCGATTCCAGATAACATTTTTTATTGCAATTTTTGGCTTGGTCACTCAGATACTGTATGTATGTATGGGACAGTAGTACCCCATCCCCAAAGTAAGTAACGTAATACTTGTGTTATGGGTGACAGACAACTGGTGAATATATAAATATATATTTTAAATACATACTTAAATACAAATATACACCTAGACTCGAACCAAGGAATTGTTTATAGAGAATACAATATATACTATGTTTAAATTTAGACAATATCTATGTAACTTAATAGTTAAGTTACTTTAGTAGCTTTCGTCTTTTTTGTTAAGTTTTGACTGGCTCACGATGTTTTCCTTCACCGAAAAGAGTGTAACAAATTGCAATTATCAATTAGACACATAAGTTTTAATAGAAAAACTCATAGAAGCCTGCCCGGGATTTCAATCCATGATCGTCTGTAGATAGTCGCACGGTCTCAGCGCTGGGCTATCACAGCTCAAGCGCTACGTTACGCTTTATTGCAATGCAACAAAACGGTTTTTTGAATTAAGTCACTTTAATACTAAGCGTGCGATATGGCTCCATTATTTCTTCTGGACATTGAAATTTTTAAAAGATAATTAAGTATGACGAGTAGATACAGTATTTGTGTTAATTATTTCCGATAACAACGCACTTCCACACCACATAAGGTGTGAATGCGTCACAAAAATAAATGCCATACAAATATTCTTTGAAGTTATGCTGATGCAATATTCCCATGATCACATGGGAATATTTTCAAAGTAGAAGTTCCTTACTTTATGTCTCTATAATAATACCGCGTAATACCATAAGTATATTCATATATTTTTCCTTCCTTACTTTTATGGTGTCATTTTCCTTGAGATTTCGTTAGTAAATTTATACATTATAATAAGACAAAGTCTCCTTAAGCTGTTTGTGTGTGTATGATTGATTTTCACTAAATCTATTGAACGGATTTTCGTATGGTTTTTACTAAACGATAGCAGAATTTTTGATTAGCCGTGTGATATCCCACTGAGTAGAAAAGAACACCCTCATTTCTAACCGAGGTGTCGTAAAAGGCGACTAAGGTATGTCGGCCCGCCTTGTGGTATTCGGCTGAGTAGAATAGACCACATTCATTTCTTCCCGAGGAGTCGTAAAAGGCGACTAAGGTAAGTCGACCCGCCGTGTGGTATCCGGTTGAGTAGAATACACCACCCTCTTTCTTACCGAGGTGTCGCAAAAGACGACTAAGGTGAGTAACCCACCATGTGGTATCCTGTTTAGTAGAATAGACCACCCTCATTCCTTACCAAGGAGTCGTAAAAGGCGACTAAGGTAAGTCGACCCACCGTGTAGTATCCGGTTGAGTAGAACAGTCCACCCTCTTTCTTACCGAGGTGTCGCAAAAGGCGACTAAGGTAAGTTGACCCACCATGTGGTATCCTGTTTAGTAGAATAGAGCACCCTCCTCCTTACCTAGGTGTCGTAAAAGGCGACTAAGGTAAGTTGACCAACCGTGTGGTATTCACTTTCTTAGAAGTTGTTGTCAGGCAGGCGGCCGGTCGTAATATACCTAACCAAATCATGTGACAACATGTTTATAACATGTTGTGCGGACCCTACTTAGAGTGGGATAAGGGCAGGAAGATGATGATAATCACAATTAAAATACGATTAAATCAATATCTGATGTCACGCGGGAAATAATTTGATTAGAAACTGGCGCAAAACCTACGAGTATAATAATATACTAGCTGAACCGACAAACATTTTGTTATATAAATTATTGGTGCTTCTCTCCTATTCATCTTTGTGTGATGTTATATAATCTATAGCCTTCTTCTATAAATAGACTATCTTACACTAAAATAATTTTTCAAATCGGTCCAGTATTTCCTGAGATAAGCGCGTCCAATTCTTTCAGTGTCAGGTAGTCCATTTATCGAGGAAGGCTATAGATTATATAACATCACGCTAAGATGAATAGGAGAGGAGCAGCAATAAAAAATAGTACTTAAACGGCAAAATTTAAAGCTTTCCTTGCGTGCGCTGAGTAAACGGTAATAGTCCAAAAATCATGTATAAAAGTTCCAAATAAAAGTCCGCGACAGCGTATGTCTAGCCGGTCAGCTACAAATTATTATATAATAAACATTGCATATTATACTAATATAAACACTGCATATTATATCATAAACACTGCAGTGAACTAGCAGACTTGTTTAGATTTCTCTCTTTGAATATACTTCGATAACTACGAAAACGGTGGACTTGAGTAAAATTTTTCGTTGTCTTTATTTACTTATTTATTTAGAATTATTGTACCCGGACTTCACTGTTAAGGTACCTTAGGTGCGATTTATAATATGAAACCACGTGACTCGCTCCGTGATAAATTTAAAGAAATAGGTATTCTCACCGTAGCTTCGCAATACATTTATAATAATATAGTGTTTGTGAGACAAAATATACATCTTTTTAATAAAAAAGTGATATTAGTAATAGGCAAACCAGGAACCGAAATAAATTAATAATACCCAGGATACGGCTTCAGAAAGTTCGTAGATCGTTTGTGGGATCGGTATACATTTTTATAATAAAATTCCACAATCTATTTTGGACTTGCCTTTACACAAGTTCAAAATAGCAATTAAAAAGACACTGATTCATAAAGCTTATTATACTGTTGAGGACTATATTGATGATAAGAAAGCTTGGTTTTAAATTGCGACCAGCTACGCACTAGATTGTATTGTAAATTTTTTAATTTGTTCTTAATTAAGCCATTATTGTAAAACTCAATTTTGAAAAGAGTGACCGCCGAGTTTCTTGCTGGTTCTTCTCGGTAAGAGCACCTTTCCGAACCATTGGTAGCTTCATTGTAATTTGACGATTCGAAAGTGCTTGTAAAGGCCAATTTGAATAAAGAATTATTTGAATTTGAATTTGAATTTGAATTTAGGAGACTTAAATGTTAAGATACCGTCAACTATTTTTTTTTTCCTATTCCAAAAGAAAAACGGAAAGTTGTATATATCATTATTTGACATCATAAAGTGTTGACTTAACTTAAGCTTTAAGTGTTGTATAAACTTTAATTGTGCTATATTTAATTAACTAAAAATTGATCGATTTGTTCGTAAAATAAAACTGAGTAAATTCAAATTCAAAATATTCTTTATTCAAATAAACTTGTAAACAAGTGCTTTTGAATCGTCAACTCTACCGCTGGCTCGGAAAACTGTTCCTACCGAGAAGAGCCAGCAAGAAACTCGGCGGAGTAGAGGGCAGGCCTGTATGTGAGAGTGTCGCAACAAATAATAATTGACGGGAAGATGAATTTCATATGCTTTATATTTGTCTTAGACATTTAATAAGTTTAATTTTCATGTTCTTTATTATAGACTAGCGGCCTGCCCCTGCTTCGCACGGGTATAAAATATAAAGCCCATGTCACTCAGTAAAAATTTTTTTAAAATCGATCCAGTAGTTTTGATTTATTCATTACTGCCCGTGGCCCGCACGCGTTAAATTTGGCGAAAAACAATTTCCCTCTCCCTATACTAAGAAGATTTCCTGCTATCTTTGGAATATCTAAATTCATATACTACATATTTACTTTTGACATTCTTGCCTATGTATTTTATTTTTACAATTAATTACAGAATGTCTTTATATATAACATTCACAGCTTTCTTGTCATTAGACAATACAAACATGTTCTCTCTAGAGGTTACTCTTGAAAGAGCGACATTTCGTTGCGCGTCCGATCGTTGCTAAATTCGAAGTGCTATAGGGCGAAGCGCGGCCTCCTCACGGCATTTTAAAACTGTAATATCTCCAAAAATGTTCACTTAAATTACATGCTATAAAAGGCAAAATTGATCTATATTAAATTACAAGATCTCAAAAATTACACTATTTCTCTATTCGGTATTGAATGTTATTATACATATAAACCTTCCTCCTGAATCACTCTATCTATAAAAAAATCGCATCAAAATCTGTTGCGTAGTTTTAGATTTAAGCATACATAGGGACATATGGACAAACAAAGAATGTGACTTTGTTTTATACTATGTAGTGATGGACACACTTTAGTCTGACTCCGCTACACTAGTATAATAAGTCTATGTTCATCATACACTGTGACAACGAATTTCAAGCACGAATAAATCTAGTTTGGATATTTGGTCCAAGTCTAAACTATGAGAGGGCAATGCGACTCAGTCAAGCCACGCTTCCGCAGAACGCGGCTCGCGGAACTATGGAACCTACAATTTATTGTTTTATGCCTGTTATTGTAAGAGCAACCGCACATTATCAAGCTGTGGAAATGGTACACGAAAAATTATCTTAAATTAGGCTCTGAAGGTATTTAAATCTTTAACATTTAAGTGAGTTAATCTTGTATGTATGAATATATTTTCGGAATCTCGGAAAAAGCTTTAATGATTTTCCTGAAATTCAGCATGCAGTAGGTTTTGGGGGGGATGTCTTAAAGGGTAAGAGAATGATGAGGGCGATATCGGATATGTTGCGTCCCTTATTGTCTTTGGTATTAAGATAAGATAAGAAATTCTTTATTACACACAACATTACATACAAATAAAACAAATAATTAAAAATAAAATGTGTAAAGCGGCCTTATCACTGCTATATATTATAATCTATATGCTATATGTTATAATCTATGCTATTGAATCATCTCTTTTTTGGTTTTCTAGGTTCAAATTTCAGTAGGGGCGAGCCTCAGCTACCTACCGGGTCACAGGTGGCGGATAGTGACAAGTCCTGTAGTATGCAGGACAGCTGCGAATAAAGGTAACCCGAAATAAGCAGTCCCGGACCGAGGCGGTAGGATTAACAGGGAGTGTTGGGGTATTCAGTGGCATGGGTACCCTCAAGAAATGACACGAAAGTCCCGATGACAATCCTATGACATGGTGAGCAAACACCGCCATCAAATAAGTGTTGCCCTGGCAGTGGGAAGCAGCCTGCCAGTATCTAGTTGGGCGGAGTTCAGGTAGAACGGAACGGCTAACTGGAAGTTAATTGTGGACGGCGTTAATGGAAACATTGAAACCTTTGCAATACTGCGATCACCAACCCGCCGTGGCTGGCGTGGTGATTATGGCTAAAACCCTTCCCACTCAAACATGACTGACAAAATAAAAGATCGACCCCGAGTTCCCAGCGCTTCGTCACTCCCTGATTCAGGCAGTGAGCAGAGGAAACGGAGCAGGGGTGCGACAAGTAATCCCTGGGAGTTGACCAACTGCCAAAAACTTAAACTATTGACCTACAACATCCAGTCGTTGTCATCTGATGATAGACTCTTAGAACTAGAGATAGAACTTGGAAAGATAAAATGGGACATCTTGGGACTGTGTGAAGTCCGAAGGAATGGAGAGGAATTATTGACACTAAATTCAGGCCACATGTTCTACTACCGTGAGGGCCCAAGACCTGGCGTTGGAGGAATAGGCTTCATAGTAAATAAAGCTATAAAGGACTACGTCATTGAAGTTAATAGCATATCCGATCGCTTGGCATATGTAATACTGAAACTGAGCAATATGCACAAAATTAAGGTCATTCAAGCTTATGCACCAACATCCGATCACGATGATGACGCCGTAGAAGAGTTCTACGAAGATCTGAGAAGTTTAAATGATAAGATCAAGACCAGCTACACAATAACAATGGGTGACTTCAATGCTCGTCTAGGCAAAAAAGCTGGAATGGAAGAAAGTAGCATCGGCAATTATGGACTAGGAATAAGGAATAAACGAGGACAAATGCTCCTCAACTTTATACAGGCAAATTCTATGTATGCTATGAATACCTTCTTCAAAAAACCAAAACAACGCAAATGGACCTGGAAGCATCCCGATGGTGTGCACAAGAATGAATACGACTACATAATATCCGATAATAGACCAATAGTTGAGGATGTAACCGTGCTTAATAGGTTTACTACGGGCAGTGACCATCGCTTAGTTAGAGCGAATATAAACATTCGGCTTAGAGCAGTGCGTAGAAACCTTGTTGTAAAGAGGACTCTAGACAACGAAATGAAGCTAAAAGTACTCAAAGCTAATGTAAACCTGTACCGTGATGCTGTTGAGCTAAAACTTAACACAAAACACCTTACCAACCTGGACATAGATACAGTCAATGAACTAGTGACGACAGCGCTGACTCTTAGCCTCCAAGAGATTACACCATTCACCCTACCCACCAAAGAGAGTAAATTAAAACCAGAGACTCTTCAGCTGATGGATAAACGAAAACAGCTATGCAGTGACGGAAAAAAAGACGGTGAAGAGTACAGAAAGCTGCAAAAACAAATACGCCTTCAGATTCGCCAGAATCTTACGGATTTTAACACGCAACTTATCCAATCGGCTATTGAAAGGAATAGCGGCCGTAGAGTCATTAAATTCCAGTTAAAATCGAGTAGGAAGCAAATCTTTAAATTGACAGATACCAATGGACAGATGGTAACTAACAGAAATCATTTATTGGAAATAACCCGGGAGTACTTTGAGAATCTTTATAAGAGCAGAATAACATCAGACCAGGCTTTGAAGTCCCAAACAAAAAGAAACCGTAAGCCAGTACAAAATGTAGGATCTGAGGAAATACCTGATGTTATTCCTGAAGAAATTGTAAACGCCATCCAACAGCTAAAAAACAGGCGCGCCCCTGGAGAAGATGGTATACTACCGGAAATGCTCAAATTAAATGGAAGCGCGCTTTGGGATGCGTTAGCAATACTCTTCACTAAGTGTATTATAGAAAGCAAAGTACCGACCGCATGGAACAATGCCGTAATTACCCTCATACACAAGAAAGGGGACATCAAAAAGCTCGATAATTACCGACCCATTAGTCTATTATCCCATTTATACAAACTGTTTTCGAGAATAATAGTAAACAGACTCGAAAACAAGCTGGATTTCTTCCAACCAAGGGAACAAGCGGGCTTTCGTGCAGGGTTCAGTACAAACGACCATCTTCAGACGCTTAAAACCGTGATCGAAAAATGTAACGAGTACAGGAAGCCACTTGCCCTTGCCTTTATTGACTACGAAAAAGCGTTTGACTCCATAGAATGGTGGGTTGTGGAAGAAGCTCTAGTTAGATGCCGGATCGACGAGAGATATATCCAAATCTTAAGCCATCTCCATCAAAATGCTACAGCATGTGTCTCTCTGCACAAGAAAACCAGAAAATTTCATTTACAAAGAGGTGTGAGACAGGGAGATACTATATCACCAAAGCTGTTCACACTAGCCTTAGAATCTATATTTCAAAAGATGGAATGGTCCGAAAAGGGATTGGTGATAGATGGCGAGAGGCTCTCCAACTTAAGATTTGCTGACGATCTAGTGCTGGTGTCCGACAGCATCGAAGATCTTGTGTCCATGTTAGAAGACCTAAGAACGCAATCTAAAAAGGCAGGCCTAATGATGAACACGGATAAGACCAGAATTATGACCAATATCTCAGATGTCACAAATTACCAGCTTCCAGTAGAGACAGTGACGGAATACATTTATTTAGGTCATAAAATTACATTAGGCTTCGAAAACCAAACGGCGGAAGTAGAGCGAAGAGTCGCACAAGCTTGGGCAGCATTCGGAGCAAACCGACAGATTCTCTGTGGTAAAATTCCTCTCCACTTAAGAATAAAGGTGTTTGAGCAATGTGTCATGCCCGTGCTCACCTATGGAACGGAAACCATGACGTTTACGCAAAAATCAGCTGAAAAGTTTAGAGTTGCGCAGAGGGGAATGGAAAGAGCAATGCTTCGTATCACTCTGCGTGACCGGAAACGGAACACTTGGATTAGAAATAAGACCAAAGTAAGAGACGTCATGGCTGTGATTGCAAAAAAAAGGTGGACATGGGCGGGACACATTGGAAGAATGGAATCAACACGGTGGGCGAAAAGAGTACTCGAGTGGAGACCCAGAGCCGATAGCAGAGGGCGTGGCAGACCACCGCAGCGCTGGGTTGATGACATCAGGCGACACGGAGGCCGTGACTGGATGAAACGGGCACAAAACCGCCGGGAGTGGAAAGAGAGGGAAGAGGCCTACGTCCAGGAGTGGACTAATAAAAGGCCACCATGATGATGATGATGATGATTGAATCATCTCTTTTTTGGTTTTCTAGGTTCAAATTTCAAGTTGTATTCTAAGAGTTTAGAACTTATATGACTTGCCTTTTTTATTTCTCGGCAATAATCAGTTGCGATTTGTATGCGCTTGCCTTTACTATTATTGCACTTGCGCTTTCTGGAGATTTACGCGCATGCGTGATGCGAAGCCAAAAGATAAGAATGTAGATTATCTTTAATTATAATTTAAATATTTAAAGTTACAATAGAATTATTTTGCTGTAATCCGCGTTTGTTAAGAGAATCTATTTAATGCTAAGTGTACGAAGAAAGATACAATATAATTATTATTATTACAATATAATTATTTTGCTATAATCCGCGTTTGTTAAGAGAATATATGTAATGCTAAGTGTATGAAGCAGGCAACATTTTTGCATTCAGAATGCATTACAATTTTGTCGTGGATTCTATCATCCTGATGATGCTTCAGTTTCGGGGCGATACGATCGTAGAGATTGTGGTAGTGATTGCGTGTAGTGCTTGTGTGGAGAGTTGGTGTTGGCGGCGTTTTGTGATACGTGTGTTGATTTGTCCTGCATGTATAGAATAGTACCATCCTCATTTCTTACCTCATTTCTTTGACGTAAAAGGCGACTAAGGTGAGTCGACCCGCCGTGTGGTATCCGGCTGAGTAGAATAGACCACCCTCATTTCTTACCGAGGTGTCGTAAAAGGCAACTAAGGTAAGTTGATCCACCGTGTGGTATCCGGTTTAGTAGAATAGACCACCCTCTTTCTTAGCGAGGTGTCGTAAAATACGACTGAGGTAAGTTGACTACAGGCAAGCAGCCGGTCGTAAAAACGCAGCCAAATCATGTTACAACATGCTTATAACATGTTGTGCCGTCCCCACTTAGAGTGGAATAAGGGCAGGAGGATATAAAATAATTACTTATTAGGTGTGTTGTATTCTAACCGGCTTTAAGAATTGGTATATAGATAGTATCTGCGGTAAAACCCACACTGTTTGGAAGTAACAGTTACAATGATTTTGGTGTGCGATTGCTAAACCCGTCATCGGTTTGTGAATGTGTCTGACAAAAATAAAACATTATTAAACTTTGAGGAATTATATGCACAAAATTTTCCTTAAACTTAAGTGATTTTGTTTGTTGAATTATCCTCCTGTCATCGTGAACTACACATACATAATGTTTAGTGTGTTCGTGAGTGAATGTGAAAGACGGTTGCAATGCTGCCAACCCTACGACACTAAAAAACAGTAGATCACCAATGAAAAAACAGTACAAAACTGTAGGTAAAATAAAAAAGGCAGATTTAATACTGTACTTATATAAAATTTACTTTTATTATTTACTAGGAATATAATAACTGTATAGAAAATATCATCATCATCATCATCATCAATCATCAATACATATAATAAAATCGTAGAGGTGTTAAAATCTGTACATTTGATATAAATTAAAGCCTCACTTAACATATAGGGTATTTTTTATTTCAATCGGTCAACAAATAAAAAAGATATGTCAATTTTAAGTTGAAAGGCCGTATACTATGATACTGATACTTGCATATTTTCAGTTTTTCGCCATTCCTGAATGGATCTTACATACTGTGTTAATTAAATTACAATGTCTACGAGTAGCACAAATATTTTTATGAGACCTAGGCCGGTCTGAAGCCGACTTTTTTGAAGAATTTCACATTTTTATTCCAGCTTTTTAGTCATTGTGCATTTGTTTCCGCTAATCTCAGAATCCGCTGATCCGATTAAGACGCTTTTTTCACTAATATGATGTTTTTCACTAGTATATATGAAAACCTCATTCAACATATAGGGTAATTTTTTATTTCAATGGCAAATACTGGTACTTACATTTTTTCCATTTAACGCCGTTCCTGAAGCGATCTAACTTACTGAATTATATATACTAAGAGAAGCACAAAAATCTTTTTATGAGAAATAATCTGAAGGCGGGTCTGAAGCTGATTTTTTTAGGAAATGCCCATTTTTATTCGAGTTTTTTAAGCATAACAATAGTGTAACATACACTTATCGTTAGCATTATAATGCACGGGCTAAACTGAACGGTGAGTCACACCTACAGGTAAGATTTAAATGTAAGGATTTCGTCTAACCAAGTTATAATATGGTTAATAATCATTGTTAATGAAGGGTGCATGTTGTTTGAAACTTTTTATTCCTTGAAGGCATTTATTTGAAACTAGCAATTGCCGCCTGCGTGGAAAGATTAAAACCGTAATATAGAATTATGATTACCATAAAATGGTTAAAGTGGGTTAACCTTAAAAATTAGATATACATATGCTGTCACAGACTTTTATATTTTTATTTAGAACTGTTAGAGGGGAACAATTTTGTTTTTTGAATAAATTTCACCATTTACTGCGCACACATGGAAAGTTTTAAATTTTGCCGTTTTTTTGCTGCTCCTCTCCTATTCATTTAAGCGTGATATTATATAGGCTATAGTTTTCCTTGATAAATGGACCATCTTACACTCAAAGAATTCGGCCAATTCGGTCCAGTAGTTTCTGTTATTAGCGCGTTCAAACAAACAAAGTCTTCAGCTTTATATGTTAGTATAGATTTTAAATGAAAATGTAACAATATATATTAGGACAAAATATATGATATATTTTTAGCAATTTTTTTGTTTTAAGTGGGGTGAAATATCAAATGGAATCCTACGTGCTTAAACCTAGGTGCTAAAAAAATAAACGTAAACGGACCATTTGTATGGAGCTTTGCATTTTAATTATTTAAAACAAATGATTTATTATTTCTGTAAGGAAAATAAAGGCCTGTTACTCAAAGAATTTTTCAAATCGGTCGAGTAGTTCCTGAGCTTAGCGCATTCAAACAAACAAAGAAACTCTTCAGCTTTATATATTAGTATAGATTCTTTCTATTGAATGAAGTCCGTAAATTAGCTGTTAAATTTATTTTAAGCAGATAGACAGCTGCAGGGACATTGTTGTTTTATAATATGGAGTGGTTCTAAATTGTTAATCTATCGTTATCCTTACTAATATTACAAAATGTGAAAGTATGTCTATCAGTATGCCTGTCTGTCTGTCTATCTGTCACGTAACATACATGTTACGTTTTAACGGTCAATCCCCTGAACCAGTATCTATGAAATTTGGCACATTATTCCTTATGCACTGTAGTAACATATAGGCTATAGAAATTATTTGTATTCAACAGGAATTAAATAGGATGACATTCAAAACGCCATCTGTAATAAAACTATGGAGTTTTTTTTAATTCACGATGTGTCAAAATCAAGTCAAATCTGAATTTACAGAAGTGTTTAGATTCCAAGTTTTTCGGTTTACGTCAAAACGGAATAAGTCTTTAGATAGTAGTCTATGGCACAAGTAAAAAAATACTAATAATTGACATGTATTTTTTACTTTTAACACCATTTTTAATATCTGAAAAGTTATTACAGTTAATAACGAGACTTTAATATATTTTCAGATACTTATTTTAAAACATTACCTATGGTCACAAAAACATAATTTAAAAATTCTAATAATATATTTTTTTTCGTATTTATACTAAAAACTTGGAATCCAGCGCTGAACCTATATAGGTAATTTAAAAAAAACAGGTTGACAATTCATATGTTGCATATAAACATAGATAATACACTATATAGGATATAAATGTTATTATTAAAGTTTTCTTGCACGTTATTAGTTTATAATACTTATAGTGATATTTAATACCAGAAAAAAATTAAGAATTTTTTTATGTACATATATGGAGTTTATTGTAACAGATAAGCCCAATCTAGGAAATCTCCTTTTAATATTTGTTGCATGTACGGGTTATTTACTAAAATAATAAAATTATGCTCTTGATAAAACTATAAATCTCTCTGACTATTTTGATTATTCTATAGAGATACTTGCAGTTGGAGAGTGACAGAAGCTACTGATAATTCCAAGACTACAGTCCCCGCGAACGAAGTTGCGGGTAAAAGCTAGTATATAATATAAAAATAAATGTATACTATATAACACACAAAAATTTAAATAAAATTATCTCCCAATTTCATTCTAAAGATGAAATTCGTTTAAAAATCAAATATATTTTTTGTTGAATTATTTATTTATGAAATTATGTGCCTGACCAGATTCGGCAACATACCACCGACGTATATTTTTTACAACGAAAATGTTTCAATAGGGCATCCTAGGGAATGTAACAATAATATTCGTTCTCCTATTGCCACATAGATGGCGTTGTGCCACTCATACACACATTTGGTTTTAAAATAACATATATAGAGAAGCGAATTTTTTATTTTAATATAAGATATAGATAGGGAATATGAAATGTCTGATATCTGATTGTTATCAATATAGAGCTAGGATACGTTACGAACCGACCGTAATCCTAAATCCGTAATTCTTACACTGGCTCGTTGGCGCAGTTGGTAGTGACCCAAGTTGGCCTTCAGCCCCGCGGGTCGTGGATTCGATTCCCACTGAGGACCAAAATTTTCTAATAAAAAATTGTTGGTTCTCTGATCCTGGTTGTATATATGTATTTAAGTATGTAATTAAAATTATATAAGTATATATCTACCAGTTGTCTTTCACCCATAACTAAAGTATTAAGTTATTTACTTTGGGGACAGACGACCGTGTGTGTAAGTGTCCCATAAATTTATATTTATATAAAGAGATTCACAGACAATGGCAGCAGGTGTCATCTCACACCCCCTTGAGGGGTAGGCGGGGTACGGACCTCGAGGCGATCCTCTTTGCTCGGGCAGGTCCTCGCAGGCTGTGTGGCCTGGACTGTGGCCGAAGGCCCAGGTCACCTAGGTGACCTAAGGGATGTCCGGTACGGTGGGGGGTCTGGGATTGGTAGTTCCCAGACCTTGGTGTCAATTTCGGGTGGCGTCAAATTGGGTGGTAAGGTCATAATCAGTAGTATGAGTGTCAAATCCAGTGGTGTCACAGATAATATCAAACAATTATATAAGTTCCACTCATCAAACATAGATGGCGCTGTGCACAGAAATAATTTTTAAATGTTGCTTTTAAAAAATTACTAAACTAATTTTTTTTCGATAGGTTATGCTTAATTTTATTTAATCACTCACCAACGCTACGGTTACCCGGGAAAAATGGTGTGATAAAGCGGCCTTATTATATCCATTTTTGTTGCAAGAACGAGTATATTTCTGTCTTTTAATACGCGTAAATTATACAGCAATCTATCTATCCAATTTTTTTGATGTATATATAACCTACAAATCTTTACAAGAAAAGTGTAGTGGATCTAATCTAAAGGTTAAACTAAGCAGAAGTTTAAATTTTAATTTTTTTAGCAATTTTAAATAAAAAATTAAAAGAAAAATGATGTTTAAGGACCGTGTAGGTTTACTTTACAGATAAATTTTGACAGGGTCGAGATTTATATAGATTATGTGTGAAAAATTTTATAACACGATTTAGATTTCCACACGCGCGAAGCCGCGGTCACATGAAGTGTCAGATAAAAGCAGAATCATGTAATTGTTTATAGAAAAAAACCGGACACGATTATTTGTTTGATTATGTCATAAATATGTGGGTATTTATTGCTGATAAATGATACTATTATAAAAGTTAACGAAAAAATGACGTCAACGAACTAAAACCCAATTCATAACAAAAAAGAAGACGAGATAAAACAATTATTGCGTGATACAAACAAAAAATAATGATACAATATTTAAGATATTGTATCATTATTTTGTGCAAAAAAGCATATCTAATATATAATATATAAGCTGTGGTAGCCCAGCGGTAGCATATGTAATTGATAATTGCAATTTATCACACGCTTTTCGGTGAAGGAAAAAATCGTGAGGAAACCTGCATATCTCTAGAGAATTCTAGGGATATGTGTAACCTACCAATCCGCATTGGAGCAGCGCGGTAGGTCCCAGCCCCAATCCTTCTCTCTAAAAACGGACAGAAGAGGCCTATGCCCAGCAATGGGATAGTAACAGGCCGTTACTTACTTTTACTTTATATCTAATATATATGTTATCTCGAAAACCCGATTCTAAGCTTCGTAGGTATACGTCTGTCAAACAGAACACCTTTGAACTCTCCAGTAATATATTTTTATATCCAAATTTGCCATTACAGCAGTACTTAACTATTGAAAAAATACTGATACAGAAAGCCTTTTATACTACTAAGTATTCTAGTGTTATTCTAGAAGTAGTATTAGTAGTATTCTAGTATATTCGTCTATATGTACTTTTTTATAATATAAAACAAAAAAAAAATCTGAAAAGCTGTCTGTCTGTATGTGATGGATTTTCTCAATATCATAGTGTATTATGGTTTTACTTTAATTGCGTTGAAAAGGCTGTTGTAAAAAGACGTGCCTGCTGGGATCTTTACTCGCGTGCGCCGCTAAACCAGCAGCGATACACCAAAGTAATATAGCAGAGAATTGTATATCTATAAAAATACTTTTAAAAAAGTCCGCGATACCATGTCTTTATCTCTTATGGTTAACTCACAATACATGAAGAGAAGGGCAACTGCCGAGTTTCTTGCTTACTCTTCTCGGTAGGAACAGTTTTTGGAACCAGCAGTAGGTTTGGTAAGTTATGCACACTCCCAGAATTGTCCAGAGGTGTGCGGGCTTCTTCAAGACGTTTCCTTTACAAAAAAACGTGTGACAAATCGCTAATATTAATTACGCACAATAATTAAATAATAAACAAATAATTATCTCCTAAAATTAATTAAAAATGTACCAAATTATATAGAATCATCGTTCTAAAGATTGTCTGAAAAACTCATTAAAATCGGTCCCGCCGTTTTGAAGTTTATAAAGGACAAACAGACAAACATTTATTTTTATATATATAGATACCCTAACAAGCTGTCAATTTTCTAACTCACAGCCATTTCATACTAGATGAATGTGCATGCATTATTTATTGCACATATATCAGATGTTTATCATTTCAAGTTCATCATCTCATCTTCCTGCCCTTATCCCACTCTAAGTGGGGTCGGCACAACATGTTGTCATATGACACAAACATGCTGTCATATGATTTGGCTGTGTTTTTACGACCGGCCGCCTGCCTGACGTCAACTTACCTCTGTCGTACTTTACGACACCTCGGTAAGAAAAAGGGTGGTCTATTCTAATAAACCGGATACCACACGGTGGGTCAACTTACCTTAGTCGCCTTTTACGACACCTCGGTAAGAAATGAGGTTGGTCTATTCTACTCATCTAGATACCACACGGCGGGTCGACTTACCTTAGTCGCCTTTCACGACACCTCGGTAAGAAATGAGGGTGGTACTATTCTATTCAGCCGGATACCACACGGCGAATGTTTATCATTTCAAGTTAACGGTGAGTATTCTTTTTAAGTGGTTAGACAGGTCCATCTATATTCTACTCAGGCGAGGAAGCGTGCCGCGCATAATTGCGCCTTACTCATAAGTTATACCGAACTTTTTTACTAGAGGAAATCCTTTAAGGATATTACGACAAATTGTCAAAAATTCACTGCATTTCCCTGCAATTTTAGAAGAGGGATAAAAAGTAGGGTTCTGTTACTATCCCACTGCTGGGCATAGGCCTTCCGCTTCCGTTTTGTAGAGAAGGGTTGAATCTTAGAGCTACCACGCTGTTTCAATGTTTATTAGTAGGTTACACATGTTCTTAGATTTCTCCAGATTCCTCAAGATGTTTTACTTCAACATAAAACGTGTTTTCAAATATCAATTATGTTAGCTATTCCTAAATATTTGTCTATAACTATACCCAAAATAATAGAGGAGACCATGGAAAAGCCGAGAGGCGGCCATGCTTGCGCGAGCTGTCAAAAGGAATATACGTAAAAGCCAGAAAATGATAGATATTGTATTAAATTAAATTGTATGTATTATAAAGTTAAATAAAATGAATAATACAAAGCTGGCCGTATTTTACTATTACTACTTATTGTCAAGAGAGAAGACGGACTTCTAACAATTAGGAACATAAGTTTATAAACCAACAGAAATACACTATAGTAATGTACTTATGAAATGTAGTCCGCGATAGCATGTCTGGTATGTTGTTTCCGGCTAAGTAGAATATACCACCCTAATTTCTTACCGAGGTGTCGTAAAATACGACCAAGGTAAGTTGACGTCAGGTAGGTGGCTGGTCGCAAAATACGTAAACAAATCATGTGAAGTTTATAACATGTTGTACCGACCCCACTTAGATTGAGATAAGGGCAAGGGAATGATGATAGCATGTCTCTATCTCTTATGGTTAATTTACAAAAACTGCTTTTATGTTCGAAATGTCAATTCGAGAAAAAAAAATTGTCACGCATTGATTTCCACTCGGGCGGAGTCGCTGACACAGCTAGTATTGTATATATTCTGTTCGTATATAAATGATTATCTTTTACGCTTGTCGAGAATCGTAGTAAATTATATTATTGTTTGCTAAAATTGTTTATATCTATTCAGGCATCTTGGTAAAGTAATAAAGTGTTATCTCTAAAGTTTAGGCTTCGTTATGTACGCTAAACGTGTAGCGTTAATGTATGTATGAAATAGGAAGTTATTGTAATAAAGTCATCTATACTAATACATAAAACTGAAGAATTTTTGTTTGTTTGTTTGTTTGAACGCAATAATCTCAGGAACTACAGAACCGATTTGAAAAATTCGAGTGTAAGATAGACCATTTATCGAGGAAGGCTATAACTTCATGCTAAGATGAATGAGAGAGGAGCTGCAATAATAAATAGAATGAAAACAGCAAAATTTAAAGATTTCCTTTCGTGCGCTAAGTAAACGGTGCAAGTTATTTAAAATCTCTTATAATTAACTACTTTTATGTTCAAATTTCAATTCGGGAAAATTTTGTTATACACTGATTTCCACGCGGGCGGAGCCGCTAGCATAGCTAGTTACTTATAAATTTTTACAACCTGCTTCAAATAATTAGGTCAATAATAAAAAAACAACATAGTCGCCGTCAACGTGACATTGTTTGCTAGGTTCTTTTGATTATTCCTGTCTTTCGAATGCGCGGTTCAATCAACTGACCTTTTATTTACTTGTACCCTACTCTTGTACTTGTACCGCTTTCCAGGAGGTTGTCACAGAGCCAGTCTGTGTCGAGACTCGAGCGACTATTAGATGCTGATATCTAGGTCATGAGCTAACGTGCTGGGCTTAGTAGTGATAGCGCGTCATGGCCAAAAAGTTTTACGTCCGTTTCAAGATAATTTAAAAAACCGGTATTGGAAATTCAAGTTTGCGTTAGTAACGGCCTCTAACAATCCCACTGCTGGGCATAGACCTGTTTCCTTCGATTCTAGAGAAAGGTCGAAGCACCACGCTGCTCTAATGCGTATTGGTAGTTTACACACGTCTATCAAACACCATCCTACCTTTTGTAAATGGCATTAAAACATTTCCGCGTGTTTGATAAAGATTGCATAACCGTGTTCGTCGCAAAGAGATAGAGTTGTTTAGATAAATTCGCAATGCACTTTCTATAGTCTATTGAGCCTTTGTCTATGGCGACAAAATGTTAATCGTCTATACGTCAAACTATGTTAATCGCTGTTGTAATATCATACGTATAATTTATACTAGCAATCGGCAGCGGCTCCGCCTGCGTGGACAGATTAAAACCGTAATATAGTATTTTGATAACTATAAGAAATGGTTAAAGTAGGTTAACCTTAAAAGCTAGACATACTGTCGCGGACTTTAATTTAGAACAATTTTGTAATACATGATTTTTTAATAACTATCACCATTTACTCAGCGCATGCAAGGAAAGTATTAAATTTTGACGTTCTCCTGCGTTAGTAAATATTTCGTGTCCGCAAAGAACTAATTGCAATCTACACAATAGTATACTACAGTTTAAAGAAAATGGCACTGTCCGTTGAACTTTTGTGCGTCGCGTGGGAGATGTGACAGATATATAGAGGTTGTTGCGCTCGAAGGCGATGCAAAAACGTGAGCGATGTAACGGGACATTGCGAACATTCTTTGACAATCGGCCTAAAGCTTCCTGTGCACGTCCGTTTGTATGCCGTGAGAAACTGCGATTATTTCGCCGTGCGATACACGGTTGGCAGTTTTCTACGGAGTACTTTGGATGTAAGTTAGCAGACACGGCGACACAACGGCACGGCGTATAAACTACGGTTTATTCGCACACACGGTTGTTAGTTCAAATTCAAATTGAAAATTTTCTTTTTACAAGTTAACTTGTAAAAAAGTGCTTTTAAGTCGTCAATTTTTCTGCTGTTTAGAAAAGCTGTTCCTACCAAGAAGCCAGCAAGAAACTCAGCGGTTGCTCTTTTTGTTTTAAACTAGTTACATTAAGTCATTACTATCTTGTACAGAGTCGGACTGTAGCTATATCTACACATAAACTGCTGTAATGGCACAGCTAAAATTAATTGCAGAATTTTATTTTAGAATCTTATACCCCTTAAACGACTTACGTACTCTTGCAAGGCGCAAAGCAGGAGCCGCAAGCTTATGTCGGTTCCTACTTTGTCTATTATATACATTACCTATCGTTTTATAATTCTTTATATTTTTTTTTATGTTAGTATTATATAGAGTTCTATAAAACTACTGAAGGGATTTTCATTGATAGAAAGAGGTCGAAATGAATGTTTCTAGCCTTACCTTTTGATCGTTTATACTTTTTAATTTAAATGAATATCTTAAGGCTCTTAAAACTAACGCTCGCCAAAAGATTAGAAAAAACCAAAACAGATGGAGCTACGGCCACACGTCGCCAGGTTTGCTGATAGTTATAAATTAATATAATATACTAGGTGCTAGCGCGCAGTTTTAGCCGCGTGGATATAAGTGTGTCGCAAAGTTTTTCCCACGTAAATGCCGACCCCGAGGTAATTCTAGGAAAAATTGTAGCCTATATTATTCCACAACCTCCTCCATCTCCCCATCAACGTTCCATCAAAAGTCGGTTAAGCCGTTCCGGAGAATTTACTATTAACATAAATCTTCCTCAAAATCTTTCAGTAGGAACCGTAAAAAAATCCCTTCAGCAGATTTTGAGAAAATCGATCACATAGAGACAAACAACTTTTGGGGACTTTGTTTTATAATATGTATATATATCTAGTAGATATTTTATAAACATTCATAATATTAGTACATATCCATAATATTATAATATTATTATACATTGGCATATCCTTAATATTATACATTGGCTGATACAGAAAGCCTACTATACTGTTGAGGATTATTTAGACGATAAAAATGCGTGGATATAAATATTGTTCGACCCTGTACAAGATAGAAACATTAAATGTAACTAGCATTAAGAATTGTATTTTTTTAAAAGAGCAACCGCCGAGTTTCTTGCTGGCTCTTCTCGGTAGGAACAGCTTTCCGAACCAGCAGTAGAGTTGACGATTCAAAAGCACTTCTTTACAAGTTTATTTGAATAAAGAATATTTCGAATTTGAATTTGAATATCATACTAAATCTATACAGCACTGACAACCGTGTCTATAAACGGCGAAACAACCGTATTTTTAATGGCGAAAAATCGTACGTTGACAAGCAGCCTAAAGCTATAAAAACCTTGTTAAATGTCAATCGACTTCCGAAGTGAAAACTTGATTCAAATTTTGAATCATGCTTTTATGATAACAAATAATGTTATGGTGAGATCGTGCGATCCTTAGTAAAGAGGTGCGGGTTCAAATCTCAGACAGGCACTTATGGTTTTTCTCTCTATATTTGTATATTATAAATGCAAATGTCTATCTGTTACGCTTTCATGGCCAATCCACTGGATCAATTTTGGTAATTTTGGAAATTCGGTACAATTGATTCCTTTGAGCCGGGGAAGTAAAAAATAGAGAATAAATATTTCCCTTGTTTTTCAGTAATATGAAAAATACGCAGTTCATAATTGAGGGTATTTAATCGTTTAAGTTGAGGCGTAACAATTTACATTATATCCCCACGCCATTTTTTATAATTTCCTAAATGGGCTACGGAGGTTGTTATACGTTACATGCGAGTAC
This sequence comes from Morpho helenor, assembly GCA_029227775.1. Classification (NCBI taxonomy): domain Eukaryota; kingdom Metazoa; phylum Arthropoda; class Insecta; order Lepidoptera; family Nymphalidae; genus Morpho; species Morpho helenor. Next base: position 17,685,807 of record JARGCU010000028.1, on the reverse strand, counting down.
AGTATAACCAAACCCTGGCACAATACCAGGACTATGTCAGGTCGGTGAATGATAATTATGTATGACCAAAATCATGATGGTACTAAAACTGTGACAGGCCATTTGACAGTGACAGGATGACGTTTGACTGATGACATTGAGTTAGGTTCCCCGCATACTATTAAACGTTCAAACGCAAGAGTAATATAAATATAAACCCATATCGTTTTATACAGATACAAGTAATACCTACTTATGGTTATTTACTGCTGGCTTTCAGTGCACCGTGAATAGTATGGGAAATAAGTTACCATGGTTAATTAAAAAAAATCTCCAATCTCACAATGTAGTGAAATTTTTAAGGTCCATCTTGTCAAAAAAATGTTTTTATTATTTTAACTAAGGATCATAAGAGCTAAACTATATAAATAAGGAAGTAAAACATAAAAAAAATTACAATATGAGATCGATGCCGTTATCGCACTCTAAGTGCGCAATTCCGTCACAACATGTTTTAAACATGTTGTCATATGATTTGGCAAATATTTTACGACCGACCTGCCTGACGTCAAGTTACCTTAGTCGTATGTTACGACACCTCGGTAAGAAAGAATCTATTCTACTCAGCAGAGCAACACACGGCAGGTCGACTTACTTTAGTCGCCTTTTACGACACCTCGGTAAGAAATGAGGATGGTCTACTCTACTCAGCCGGATACCACACGGTGGGTCAACTTACCTTAGTCGCCTTTTACGACATCTAGATAAGAAATAAGGGTGGTCTATTCTGCTCAGCCGGATACCACACGGCTAATCGATATAACGAATACAGAAGAAAAATTATGAATATATTAATATTTTTTATTAGCCACAACAAACAAAACGTTTATTATTTAAAATTTTATACAAAATCGTCAATTACTAGTACATGGTCAATTACTAGTGCCTTAAAGGTGCAAAGAAATGGAAAGTACGCTAAACACTGTCCACTCTGTATATAAAAAAGAAAAAAGTATAAAAAAGCCACTTTCGATTATTCAAAGCCAACCGCTAGCGGTCAGGTTCATTAACAGAATAAAAACTGCTACAAATTACAAAGCAGGGCAAACGTGCGCGATTAACGCGACGCACGTCCTCTACATTTCACCGCAGGCACAAGGCAGAGGCGCGAGCGGGAATATTCTTATCTTTGTTTAGCCATATTTTTTAAAATAAATAATAAATAAATAGGACACTTATTCACACAGCCGTCCGTCCCCAAAGTAACTTAATACTTATGTTATGGGTGACAGACAACTAGTGAACATATAAATACATTAGTATCTGGGAAACCGAGCCTTGCATGGTAATTTTTAAAATGATGAAAAAATAATTAAAAAATAACCGAAAACAAAAATGAATAGAGCAGGTGGGGCTTGATCCTAAGTATTTTCATCTCTCTAGACCGCCCGTTCCCCAAATGAACTACAATGACTTTACGTTTGACAGCGAAAAATTGTGATTGTATTCAACGTAAATTTAAAAAAAAAATTAGTGCCGAAAAACAGGGATAAAACGACATTTTTTTTTAAATAAAACTTACGTAGATCGATTTTTCTCCCTCAAAACCCCCTGAGACCCCCATTAACTCAACGCACGTCCTCTACATTTCACCGTAGCGGAACAAGGCAAAGGTGCGAGAGGGAATTAATCCTATCTTTGTTTGCCATATTTTTTTAAATAAATAATAAATATATAGGACACTTATTCGCACGTCCGTTCGTCCCTAAAGTAACTTAATACTTATGTTATGGCTGAAAGATAACTGGTAGATATATAAATACATAATTTTAAATACATACTTAAATAAAGCCACTTTCGATTATTCAGTGCCAACCGCTAGTGGTCAGGTTCATTAACAGAATAAAAACTGGACTGTATAAAAATATTACAAAGCAGGGCGAGTATGAGCGATTAACGCAGCGCACGTCCTCTACATTTCACTGCAGCGGCCCAAGGTAAAGGCGCGGGCGGAAATCTTCATATCTTTGTTTAGCCATATAAAAATATCATCATCTTCCTGCCCTTATCCCACTCTAAGTGAGGTCGGCACAACATGTTATAAACATGCTGTCACATGATTTGGCTGCGTTTTTACGACCGGCCGCCTGCCGGACGTCAACTTACCTCAGTCGTATTTTACGACACCTCGGTAAGAAAGAGGGTGGTCTATTCTACTAAACCGGATACCACACGGTGGGTCAACTTACCTTAGTCGCCTTTTACGACAGCTCGGTCAGAAATGAGGGTGGTCTATTCTACTCAGCCGGATATCACACGGCGGGTCGACTTACCTTAGTCGCCTTTTACGACACCTTGGTAAGAAGAGAGGGTGGTACTATTCTATTCAGCCGGATACCACACGGCGTTTAGCCATATAAAAATATATTCAATAATAATAAATAATATTAATAAAACACCGGGGTATCGTAAAAGGCGACTAAGGTAAGTTGACGTCAGGTAGGCGGCTGGTCGTTACATATGTAGACAAATTATGTGACACCATGTATATAATATGTTGTACCTACCGCACATAGTAAAGGATAAGAGCAGGAGAATGACGATGGATTTCCACAAAATAACGTCTAATTATATAAATCTCTTTTAGTTATTTACAGAAGCTGTAGAAGTGTGGCTTAAAGCAAGCAATCTTTTGCGACATTTAGCCTCGTGTTGGGTGCACTCGGCTTCGAGTACGAGTAAGCCATTAGAGAAAACAAGGTAAAATAATCGCTCGCGCTTCTCAATTGGGCCCTAAAAGTACCTTGTCTGGACTGAGGCGTACTCGTTAGTACATAACGCTATAATCGTTCCAAACAAGGACCCGCTTTCCCTGTTAATTGCCGTTGTTCTGACCACTTTCGCAGCGGTTACGTATCGATGAACTGGCTCCATTCATATCAGATAACTTTTGACCTTTTGTTACTGTGAATGTCTGCGAGTGAATGAAGCTTTTAAATAAATAAATTAATATATGGGAATTCTTTTTGTTACTTTTCCATCTAGGTACTCTAATTGGCCTTATTTCGTTTCGAAAATGGTACGGTTATATAGTCTATGGTATTTACTTTTCAGCCGGATACCACACGGCGGTTTTTAAATAAATACTATTGAATTCAATCAAATCGCACAAAATGAAATAATTTAATTTACTCCTACCGAGAAAACATTTTTTTACAAGCTTACAACAATTACAAGCTTTCTGTAACAATTAAACAATTAATAATAATAAATGTTTTATTTCAAAGTTTAATATCTAACACTTACAATACAATTAATTGAATTAATAGTCATGATTGTTTACATTGTATTTGCATTTATATTAATATTTTCATCGTTTAAACGTTAAGAAATTAAATGATTATTTAAGTTATGTTTATTTACGATGCATTCACCATCGTAGGAATAACTGTTGACCCAGGAAGCGAATGCAATCATCATCTGCATTGTAGGTTCCTCATAACTCTTTAAAAAATTTATTCTTTTCACAAAAATATGCTTATTTATATAATGATATAAAGGAAAAGGAAATTCGTTTTTGAATTTTTTTAGTTACTTTTTCAGCTGATCAGTACTCTAATTCGCATCATTTTGTTTTTTGTTAAAGTAAATCTTATACAGATTTTAAGGCAAAAATAATCTATGGTCAGAATCTATCATGACTCTAAATTCAAAAAATCTTAGTAACGTCAGAATGACGAGGAATGATATTCTCCAATTTCGTAGTACACTCCAATAATACGCGTAATATGCTTAAAGAGGGGTAAAACTCTTTTATCACGTATTAATACACAGTACCTGGGTAACCGGTATTTTTTTTACAAAATAAAAAAAGGAACTTCAAAAAAAAAAGGAAAAAATAGTTCGGTAGACGGGGCTCGATCCTAGGTATTTTCTTTTCTCTAGCCAGCACGTTCCTCGAATAAGCTACGCAGACTTGACAATCGTTGGAACCGTTTCCGAGATACCGAATATATATATACACAAGATTAACTCATTTGTATATTAAAGATATAGATAACGAAATAATAAACCATAAAGCAAAAAAAAATTATATAACTCAACTAAAATTATTGCCAATTGTCAATGACACCATAAACAATATTTTTTCCACAACATACCTGTCACAGATTAAATTATCAGAGAGGTAGAGGTTATATACTAGCGTACACGACCATCAATCAAGGCGGATGAGCGGAGGTTAGTAATAAATTATCCGTATGCTTAAAATATGACTGTCTGTATGACTCATTGTGGCTTTCTTTGTATGGGGATGAGCCTTCGCCGTGAAGGTATTCCCGAGCTTTTAGACAAAGACATTATCTTTTACATCTCATATCTTATTATATAGTTAGTGGCTATAAAACGTCTAATGTCTTATGTTTATGGAAAAACATTTCCAACTTGTTTTTACGCGCCATCTTTTATTCATGAGATTTCTAGGTTTTTGATGTTGTCTGTGGCGCATTGTTGGGTTAAATTCAAGCCAAATCTGAATTTAAATATTTGCGAAAAATATGCGTATAATCCTAATATATTTTAATATTTAAATTTCAAAATATTCTTTATTTATGTAAGCTTGTAAACAAATAGGTGCTTTTGAATCTTCAAATCTTTTGCTGATTCAAAAAATTCTTCTACCGAGAAGAGCAAGAAAGAAACTCAGCTGTTCCTCTTTTCAAAATAATATTGTTTTTCTTCTACTCTAAAGTAAAAATAAAGACTTTTACATTACAATAGAATATAAGCAACAACAAGTATCATATAAGCCCGGTGTATAAATTCAAATTTCTACTATATTGCTACAATGAATTAGCTTTTAAAGCGTAACAGACAGACGTCTATTACATTTATGTATATAAAAATGAACCACCGAAATGTTTGTACGCGCATAACTTTGAAATGACTGCACCAAATTGGATAAATCTTTCATTTATGTTGTCGTTATTGTCAAAAAACAATCACGTAACCGGGATTACCGCGGGGCGTAGCTAGTTTATAATATTAGTATCGATTTAACAGTGTAACGCTCTATTTCACTTGGTTTTTAGTCTTTCATGTCAAACTAACGCAAAAAAATGGTTGGTTTTTTTTCTCTTGTCATCAGCGTCTTTTGTCAATAATAAACGATCATTTTATTGTATACAATTTTATTAGATGCATACTATTATTTTATAAAATAAAGCTGAATAAAGCTTACTTATAATTATGAAAATCTATCAATCAAAACGGCTTTATTAAACTTTAACTTAGACATACAATAAGTTATGTGTAAAAGTCTATTGACTTATTATAGTTTCTGATGGGTGAAGACAACGCTCTCATGTCTTTTTATAAGACAAGGCTTTACTTACAAATTGTAATTTAAAAAAAACTTAATTTGTGATGACCTTATTATCTAAGGAATATTAATTATTTCATCATCATCATCCTGCCCTTATCCCACTCTAAGTGGGGTCGGCACAACATGTTATAAACATGTTGTCACATGATTTGGTTGCGTTTTTACGATCGGCCGCCTGCCTGACGTCAACTTGCCTCAGTCGTATTTTACGACACCTCGGTAAGAAATGAGGTTGGTCTATTCTACTCAGCCCGATACCACACGGCGAGTCAACTTATCTTAGTCGCCTTTTAGGACACCTCGATAAGAAATGAGGTCGGTCTATTCTACTCAGCCGGATACCAAACAGCGGGTCATATTTATTTCAAATTCAAATTTGAAATATTCTTTATTCAAATAAACTTGTAAACAAGTACTTTTGAATCGTCAACTCTACTGCTGGTTCGGAAAGCTGTTCCTACCGAGAAGAGCCAGCAAGAAACTCGGCGGTTGCTCTTTTAAAAATATAATTCTTAATACTATTTACATCAAGTCGTTACTGTCTTGTACAGGTTCAAAGAGAGATATATCCACACATTCTTATCTTCAAGAGTATAGTAGGCTTTGTGTATCAGCCTCTTTAACAGTGTTTTTAAATTGCTCTAATGGCAATGCTGAAATTGATTGCGTAATTTATTTATATTATATTTATATTTAAAATAAAACCAGACGCGTTACAAAGAAGACGACCGTTAAATGTTTCAATACACTAATACTATATTATACCGGTAATACCGTATTGCCTCTTATGAGTCCCAACAATGGCTTAGGATGTCGAATTTCGACAATGAGTTAACGGTGTTCCGCTTATTATATAGCCGGTCACGTATGGCTTACATACTATTGAACAGAAACCTTCTTTTTGCAAGATGTCGTTCTTGTTTTCAATGTATCTGTGCTATCGATCAATGAATAACAGCGATTTAGTATCTTTAATGTTTAAATGAGTTAATCTTGTATATTTTTTTCTGAATCTCGGAAACGGCTTTAACGATTTTAATGAAATTCAGCATGTAGGGGGTTTAGGGGGGGAATTAGGTATAGCTAGGTTTCATTTGAAAGAAATGACTTTTTATCCCTGTTTTCGGGGATTGAGAAAATGGTTTAATGTAGAATTGAATGTAAATGATATTTTTGGCTGTCAATGTTGTGATAGCCTAATGGATAATGGGCGGACCAAAAAATTCCTAATTCGGGTTCGAGTCCCGCTTGTTACCGACGCTTTCTTACTTTTTATATTTTTTTAAGTTTTTTACATATTTTTTTATATCTTTTCAAAAATCGCCGAGCAAGGCTCGTTCACCCAGGTACTTATGGATAATACGATCTACATTTATCATTAAGAAAATCTATGTAATGCTAAATGTAGAATGTAATATTCGTTATTACGTTCGTTAAAATTCGCCAAAATCGCAAAGCTTTGCGATTTAGAGTCAATCCTTCATTGAAGACGCGATTGTTGAGATTGTGGTAATGTATGCGTGCAGTGCATAAAAAAATAATCCGTCTATAATTTCTATAGTTAATTTCTATAGTTAATTTCAATAGTTCACTATCTAGTGAGCATTACGTTATTTTATAATCACGTATTATACCAAAGTAATAACATAACATTTGAATCAATTTTGTATTCAATTATATCAATTGGCAGCTGAACACTGACAAAAGGCCGATTGCGTGCGGCAGATATTCTAGTTATGTCGAATTATGTCAAATTGCATGCAACCACTCACATCGAATAGATCGCCGCAATTATTTAATCCTAAATGATCTATTTCAAATACAAAGTACGGCAATACAAAAGCAACTATATGCAGCTTAGATATATTGGAGATGTATTAATTGGCTATGTTAGCTTGTGATAGAAGTGTTGAAAATACCTACAAAAAAAAAGTAGAAAGCGCATTTGACCGGACCGACTTATTAGTACTTATTTCGAGTCACTGAATCCTAATCAAATCTCAAAATTTTGAAAAAAACGTCACAAAGACATAAATATTAGATATTTGTCTTTTTTAAGTTTTTTCATGCTATGTTAGCTTGTGATAGAAGTGTTGAAAATAAATACAAAAAAAAAAGTAGAAAGCGCATTTTACCGGACCGACTTATGTCTACTTGTTTCGAGCCACTGAATCCTAATTAAATCTCAAAATTTTGAAAAAAACGTCACAAAGACATAAATATTAGATATTTGTCTTTTTTTAAGATTTTTCAAAATTTTGAGATTTATCACATAATTTGATGAATATCTTAAACTTTTTAGCTCAATCCTATCCTACTAATTCTACTAATATTCTAAAAGCGATAGTTTGTAAGATATATATGTATGTACATCTTACAAACGATGTAATGGATGTATGTTTGTTACACTATCACGACGATTCCGCTGAACCAATATAGATGAAATTTGGCACAATTATTCCTTATATACCGGGTTATTATAGGCTATAGAAATCCTGTTAATTCTACAGGAATAAGATGACATTGAAAAGCGCCATCTATTGTCAACCTATCACACGACAATAGTCCACCCAAACGAAGCTGCGGGTAAAAGCTAGTATTAAAATAACTCGCACTAAAATATTATGAGGGGAAATTAAAAATAAACTGAAACATTGCAACGTGTGATCGAATTAGCTAGTAACAATAAAAATTTACATTATTACTAACAAATTCACGATTTAAGTAACTAATTCGTACAAAGGTTAATTTTATAGTTAAGTTTACAAATAAATTTAAATTGTTCAATCACAAATAATTAACCTCTTTAACAATTATGTTGTAATGTCAATAATAACAAAACATCGATAAACAAATCGGTTTAATCTGTTTTGTCATTTCGGTGGTATAAAATATCGAAACTCTTTTGTTGTTTTTTAGTTATACACTGTCCATTATATTAACCATCTTTTGACAGATTGACGATAGTGATGTCCTAAAGATTCTCGTATGCGATACCATTCCGATTATAGTACCTACTATCATTAATCGAATTACGTACCTAAGTAATTCGATTAATGATAACCTACGTAAACTAGATTACTACTTGAGAAAAGAAATTCCAACTTTGAGAAAACTTATTGTTTCTTTGAAAAGAAGTGGTCTATTTCATGGTGAAAAATCTTCTTTGGTCAAAGTTTTGAACACAATTGGCTTTTCATATAAAAAGTTAAATAAAAGAAAATTATTAATGGAACGCACAGATATAGCTATAGCACGTTGTGATTTTTTAAGAGAGGCAAAGAAAATACAAGATTGGGCAAATATTGTTTTCACGGATGAAACATGGCTCAACGCTAACCACACACTATCTCGTTTCTGGACTGATGATACTGCTGATTCCACTTCCTCAGTACCAATGGGAAAAGGTGAGCGCCTAATCATTTGCCATGCAGGTACAGCAAAAGGATTTGTACAAGACGCACTGTTGGCATTTAAATCGAAGAAATCAAATGACTACCACGAAGAGATGAATGCAAATGTGTATGAAGAGTGGTTCAAAAAAATGCTCATTTCATTGGAAGAACCATCAATAATTTTTATTGATAATGCGCCCTACCACTCCCGTCAAATTGACAAAATGCCAACACAGGCTAATAAAAAGCATGAAATAATTAATTGGCTTCGGGACAATGGAGAAAATGTGGACGACTCAATGTTAAAAGTTGAATTAATAAAAATATTAAAAACCAAAAAGAGAGCAAAACGCTATGTAATCAATGAAATGGCAGCAGAATATGGCCATACTGTTCTTCGGATTCCTCCATACCACTGCCAGTACAACGCAATAGAACTTATATGGGCACAAGTAAAAGGGCATGCTGCGAGATGCAATACAAGCCCCCCATTCACAGCGAATAAAATGTTGCAATTGCTAAAAAATGCTTGCACCCACGTAACGGCCGAGAACTGGGCAAGTGTGGTGGAAAGAACTAAAAGAGTAATATTCTCTGATTGGGAACGTGATATTGCGTTTGATAATATATTATCTACACAAGAGCTAATAATAACTGCTACTGAAGACTCCTCATCGGAGGAGTCTAGTGTTGATTATCATTCCGACGACTCGTGCTAATAAAATAAATTAAAATATCCTGATTGTTTTATTTGTATTCATGTATTAACTAAGAAGAAAGTAAAACTTTATATAATGTTATTAAATGTCTTTTAATACTCGTAACATCGATTTCTACCGATTATTTTTAATCTGTGGCATAATCGTAGTAACCCATTATGTGTGACATCACTAAGTGGGCGGTACCCATCCATAAAGTACAAATATTATTTGTATGATATTTGTACGTAAGCAATACAAAACTTAATGAGCGTGAGCTGTCAAAAGACTGATAATATGATGGACGCAGTATAAATCTTTTAAACTCGTCTCAATTAAAATATTAGAAATCGAAGTTAATATTAAGTATTAATCACATTTTAACTTCATCCTATTTTCCTCGAAGATACCATTAATATATAGGCAACAGTTTGTTAACTTCTGAAGGCTAATCCGCTGAAACAATTTTCATGAAGTCTTGGTACAACTGCTTATATACGTGGTTTCTTTGAAACGCCATTTTACGTCGTGCTGCATTGCATGGAGATTGATTACCGGAGGACCTTGGCTCGCCGAGGACGTTATAAAACGCCTCGAGGATCCCGTGTACTCTTCTCGGCTTCTAGAAGGCGTTTGGCTGATTAGAAGAACCAGCTTCTTTCATCCTCACGCACAATGCCACCAAAATGCGATTAAGTGCGAGAAACAGCCTACCGAAAGAAGAAATAATCCGCGACTTCTCTCGCACCAACTCGAGTTTTTTAAACGATTTTATTCAACTCGCCGCTTATACGCCGTGTGGTATCCGGCTGAATAGAATAGTACCACCCTTTTTTCTTACCGAGGTTTCGTAAAAGGCGACTAAGATAAGTCGACCCGCCGTGTGGTATCCGGCTGAGTAGAATAGACACCGTCTTTTCTTATCGAGGTGTCGTAAAATGCGACTAAGATAAGTTGACGTCAGGCAGGCGGTTCGTAAAATACGTAGACAAATCATGTGACAACATGTTGATGACATGTTGTGCCGACCCCACTTAGAGTGGGATAAGGGCAGGAAGATGATGAAGATGATTCAACCTGCCGCTTATGTATGTGAAGGTGAAATCTTTAAATTAAAATTTGACCCGCTTCCTGGGGTCGGATTGAGCTGGATTGACCTGAAATTTTACACACTGCATGTTTATGGTAAGCAGGACCTGATGCTGCTCCATGATGGCAGGCGGGGGAACTCTTCAACGGTTAGGGTATGAAAGGGGTCATGAAATTTTGTTAAAGGCTTTTTTAACTTGACTTGTTTATCCTTTATGTTAGCCCGTAATATACGGTTTGATTGTGTCAAATTTAAGTCAATATGGATCAATCGTATTAGCTGTGAAAGCGTCATGAACAGACAGACTGGCGTTCTCATTTACATACATATTATATAATATATAGTATGGAAACTATTTGGGCAATTGAATTATTTCTAGTCAACTTATATGTGGAACAAAATTTACTTATGTGCTTATGTATTTATCATTATTACTCGCTATTTTGACATTTATCTCTGACTATTCTAATGACATATTCTTATATATTTTTTGACTTCTGAAATTCTAATATGTTGACAATTTTATAATGATCATAACGTACTGTATTTTTGAGCATGCTGTGTCCACTTATAAATAGGGTTAGCATTAGACATTTAAAATATATATTAATAATTAAGTTAATAAAAAATGTATACTCTGTTGGCGGACCTCATAAAATAAAAAATTAATAAATGTTTTTTCCGTCACTCAAAGGAAACACGTAAACACAAGATATCTTATGTGAGTTGCCGTTCATGGCATGTGCCATTAGCCGAGTGCCCGATCTCATGCACCAATTACATAGTTACGTTTGCCCCCATGGTCTAATTACGCAAGACGCGATCTATGGTTGACATGCACGCAGTGTTATGCGATTGGTTTATAGGAAAATATGTCTTTTTTACACGCTTAATATTAGTTTCAACAGCATGTACGTCAAAACTCCTTTAAACTTAATGTTGTAAATTTTGAGACTTAATTTAAACTTCGTACACATAATCCATACTAGACCAGTCTACAGAAAGGTTAAAATTATGTGTAAGGGTTACTTATACGTAAAGCATATTGCAAAATTGAAGATTATTTGGATGATAAAAATGCCTTGATTTGAAAATCCTTTCTGCTTCACACGAGAATGCGGTTTAATAATGTAAGATTGAAAGCGTTTAAAAGATTGACCGCCGAGTTTCTTTCTGGTTTTTCTTAATATAGACGTAAAAATTCTTAATATACACGAATAGAAAGAAAGAGCTATGATAGCCTTACGACGATGACTCTTTCGTGGGAGTCACGGAATCAAAACCCGGGCACCAATGATTTTTTCTGTTAAAACTTATGTGTCTAATTGATAATTGCAATTTATCACACGCTTTCGGTCTAAGGAAAACATCGTAAAGAAGCCTGCATATCTCGAGAGAATTCTGGGGATAACCGTTAACCTAACATAATCTATCAATCCGCATTGGAGCTGCGTGGTAAGTCTTAGCTCCAATCCTTATCTCCACTTCTTTCTCTTCCAAAAACGGAAAGAGGAAGCTAATGCCCAACAGTTATATAGTAATATACTTTACTTTTACAAGATAATACTTAATATTTTTCGTTCATTATTTTTATTAAACCAAATTTAAGATTTTTTATATAAATAGGATTATCTGCAAAGACATTTCTTTTAAGGTCACATGCCATGAATAAAGAAAAGAGATGCGATCAATAAATTGCTATATCCTACAATGATTTGGTATGCACGAGAGGTGGTAAGTTTTGCATATAATTGAACGACAGCGGGACCATTCAATTCGTTGAAATCTTTCTTTGTGATGATTGCGGAAGATATCTTATTGTTGTTTATTGAATGTGAATATCATACAAATGTTCATTTGCATAAAAAATATCGATGGTGAAATCTTTTAAATTATTAAAAAATGTAAAATCTTGATCACTATCGTATTTAGAGGTGTATGGTGTCATATAGGTATGTTTTTTTTTTCACAAATAAAACATTTTTCACTAAAGGCACTAGTAATTGACCATGCACTAGTAGTTGACCGTTTTGTATGAAATTTTATATAATAAGCGTTTTGTATGTTGTAACTAATAAAAAATATTAATTAATAATATTAAATTTTAAATAATAAACAATGGGCTACAGTTTTGAGGTTTCGGCAGTTGTTAATAGATGGCAACAGGTAATTACAAATTTAAATAATAAATATATGGGACACTTACACACACGGTCGTCCGTCCCCAAAGTAAGTAACTTATACTGCGTCCATCATATTATCAGTCTTTTGACAGCTCACGCTCATTAAGTTTTGTATTGCTTACGTACAAATATCATACAAATAATATTTGTACTTTATGGATGGGTACCGCCCACTTAGTGATGTCACACATAATGGGTTACTACGATTATGCCACAGATTAAAAATAATCGATAGAAATCGATGTTACGAGTATTAAAAGACATTTAATAACATTATATAAAGTTTTACTTTCTTCTTAGTTAATACATGAATACAAATAAAACAATCAGGATATTTTAATTTATTTTATTAGCACGAGTCGTCGGAATGATAATCAACACTAGACTCCTCCGATGAGGAGTCTTCAGTAGCAGTTATTATTAGCTCTTGTGTAGATAATATATTATCAAACGCAATATCACGTTCCCAATCAGAGAATATTACTCTTTTAGTTCTTTCCACCACACTTGCCCAGTTCTCGGCCGTTACGTGGGTGCAAGCATTTTTTAGCAATTGCAACATTTTATTCGCTGTGAATGGGGGGCTTGTATTGCATCTCGCAGCATGCCCTTTTACTTGTGCCCATATAAGTTCTATTGCGTTGTACTGGCAGTGGTATGGAGGAATCCGAAGAACAGTATGGCCATATTCTGCTGCCATTTCATTGATTACATAGCGTTTTGCTCTCTTTTTGGTTTTTAATATTTTTATTAATTCAATTTTTAACATTGAGTCGTCCACATTTTCTCCATTGTCCTGAAGCCAATTAATTATTTCATGCTTTTTATTAGCCTGTGTTGGCATTTTGTCAATTTGACGGGAGTGGTAGGGCGCATTATCAATAAAAATTATTGATGGTTCTTCCAATGAAATGAGCATTTTTTTGAACCACTCTTCATACACATTTGCATTCATCTCTTCGTGGTAGTCATTTGATTTCTTCGATTTAAATGCCAACAGTGCGTCTTGTACAAATCCTTTTGCTGTACCTGCATGGCAAATGATTAGGCGCTCACCTTTTCCCATTGGTACTGAGGAAGTGGAATCAGCAGTATCATCAGTCCAGAAACGAGATAGTGTGTGGTTAGCGTTGAGCCATGTTTCATCCGTGAAAACAATATTTGCCCAATCTTGTATTTTCTTTGCCTCTCTTAAAAAATCACAACGTGCTATACCTATATCTGTGCGTTCCATTAATAATTTTCTTTTATTTAACTTTTTATATGAAAAGCCAATTGTGTTCAAAACTTTGACCAAAGAAGATTTTTCACCATGAAATAGACCACTTCTTTTCAAAGAAACAATAAGTTTTCTCAAAGTTGGAATTTCTTTTCTCAAGTAGTAATCTAGTTTACGTAGGTTATCATTAATCGAATTACTTAGGTACGTAATTCGATTAATGATAGTAGGTACTATAATCGGAATGGTATCGCATACGAGAATCTTTAGGACATCACTATCGTCAATCTGTCAAAAGATGGTTAATATAATGGACAGTGTATAATACTTGTGTTATGGGTGACAGACAACTGGTGAATATATACTTATATATTTTTTAAATACACACTTAAATACAAATATACACCCAGGCTCAAAGACCAACAGATTCATTTACAGAAAATGTTGGCCCTCGGCGGAAACGAACCCGCGACCCGCGGAGCTGAAGGCAGGGTCACTACCCACTGCTCCAACGGGCCAGTCTAATTTATTTATTTATTTTTTATCAACATATATTATTACATATATAACAATTTTTTTTTATTATTATTATTACCAAGGTCCGTTGTCTGTTTGTTATTATTGGTTTTGTTTTAAGTTAATTTTTAATTTAATTCACTATACTAATATTTACCTCTTTTTTAATTTTAGAATGGTTAGCTGGAAGTGATTCCGATTCCGGAATAAGCCCGCCATTGCACATCATGTTGTTTTTTTTTTTATTTTAATTAATGCTATAAAGAGATTACAAACAAACTCAATAGTATGAAAGCTTTCTGTATTTTTCTAGTTTTTTTAAAAAGCTGTTGATTGATTGACTGATTGATTGAATACACTATATTATTACTCGACGTGCCTTATCATTTCGTTCACACATTGTATATTTTACAATGTTTCTTATGCCGTTTATTATTAATTTAAAAACGTATTTTAAGCTGCTTAACGTGTCTAAAAAAGAAATAATATTGACTACAATATACTTATCTGCGGACGATGTTAAGGTTAACTGTAAATAATAGTGTAGTTATCGTCTAACGGTTGGAATACGTGATTCTTAACAAAGGTTTACGGGTTCAAGGCCCGGATAGGAATCTTTGAACGTTTTAAAAATACTTATATGCTTTATTTTCATTTCAGTTAGCGCGCTTTCAATGAAGTAAAATATCGTGATAAGACTTCCATTAAATAACCTCAAATCAAAATAATCTTTATTCGAATATGTCGTACGCTTAGTATTAAACTGACCGAAATCAAAATTAAGCTCAACTGAGTTAGATTTTTTTTTATTTACAGAAAAAATGTACAAGTTATATAAATTACTTACACGCTAGGACTATACAAATCATGCCCACGTGGAATGGTACCAAGAATGCTGGCAGCGTTTCCGCGCTGAATCGTTAAACTGATTCTTTGTGCGAAAAAGGAGCCAGCCCTCTTGTCACCTGAAGAGGCAATTAACCGTGGTAGATACATTGTGATCCTTATTTCAATGCCATCTATGACATCACGCTACGAACTACGCAAAAAAGTTCGTATTTTCTTCGTCTTCCAACTCCAAGTTTTGGGTCTCGTTAACACTCACGAGTTTTCTAGACGCCACACTATTCTTTATTGCAATTTTCCACAAAACGTTTTTTTAATTAAGTCACTTTAATATTAAGCGTGCGATATGATTATCAATAAGATTAATGAAGCTGCCACTGTTATGTTATTCTTACCTAGAAACTGAGCGGTCATTATTTAAAACATTATTAATCCGCATTGGAGCAGCGTGGTAGGTCTTAGCTCCAATCCTCTCCAAAAACGGAGAGAAGAGGCCTATCCCCAGCAGTGGGAGAATAACAGGCTGTTACTTTAATATTAAGCGTGCGATATGGTCTACTATCAAGTAGGGGCCGTGAATTTACATAAGTAGCGGCCTGTTACTATCCCACTGCTGAGAATAGGCCTCTTCTCTCCGTCTTTGGAGAGAAGGATTGGAGCTAAGACCTACCTCGCTGTTCCAACGCGGATTGGTAGGTTACACATATCTCCAGAATTATCTAGTGATATGCAGGTTTCCTCACGATGTTCTCCTTCACCGAAAAGCGTGTGATAAATTGCAATTATCAATTAGATACATAAATTTTTACAGAAAAACTCATTGGTCTGCCCGGATTTGAAACCGTGACCTCCTCGATAGAGTCGCACAGTGGAATTGACATGGTAATACTTAAATGCAAATAGGCTTTCCTGTGATGTATCGATAGCGTGGTTTAGAACCAGGCCAGCGATCACTTTGTGCTAGTGTAATTAGTAATTAGTGCGCGACATACACAAGCACACTTTGTGTCGACGGAAGTCACGTGTCGATAGGGAAATGTATGAATGAAGATAACCTAATGAATGACATACTATTTGTTTGCTTTTACATGCATGTCATACTTAACAATGCAACCATCTAGTCACATATCCATCCATATCCATATTTAAGACTGATCATCATCCTCCTGCCCTTATCCCACTCTATGTGGGGTCGGCACAACATGTTACAAACATGTTGTGTGATTTGGCTACGTATTTTACGACCCACTAGACCACCCTCTTTCTTACCGAGGTGTCGTAAAATACCATTTAGGTTGTTGTCAAGCAGACGGCCAGTCGTAAAATATGTACCCAAATCATGTGACAACAAATTTTATAACATGTTGTCCCGACGCCACTTATACTGCGTCCATCATATTATCAGTCTTTTGACAGCTCACGCTCATTAAGTTTTGTATTGCTTACGTACAAATATCATACAAATAATATTTGTACTTTATGGATGGGTACCGCCCACTTAGTGATGTCACACATAATGGGTTACTACGATTATGCCACAGATTAAAAATAATCGGTAGAAATCGATGTTACGAGTATTAAAAGACATTTAATAACATTATATACAGTTTTACTTTCTTCTTAGTTAATACATGAATACAAATAAAACAATCAGGATATTTTAATTTATTTTATTAGCACGAGTCGTCGGAATGATAATCAACACTAGACTCCTCCGATGAGGAGTCTTCAGTAGCAGTTATTATTAGCTCTTGTGTAGATAATATATTATCAAACGCAATATCACGTTCCCAATCAGAGAATATTACTCTTTTAGTTCTTTCCACCACACTTGCCCAGTTCTCGGCCGTTACGTGGGTGCAAGCATTTTTTAGCAATTGCAACATTTTATTCGCTGTGAATGGGGGGCTTGTATTGCATCTCGCAGCATGCCCTTTTACTTGTGCCCATATAAGTTCTATTGCGTTGTACTGGCAGTGGTATGGAGGAATCCGAAGAACAGTATGGCCATATTCTGCTGCCATTTCATTGATTACATAGCGTTTTGCTCTCTTTTTCGTTTTTAATATTTTTATTAATTCAACTTTTAACATTGAGTCGTCCACATTTTCTCCATTGTCCCGAAGCCAATTAATTATTTCATGCTTTTTATTAGCCTGTGTTGGCATTTTGTCAATTTGACGGGAGTGGTAGGGCGCATTATCAATAAAAATTATTGATGGTTCTTCCAATGAAATGAGCATTTTTTTGAACCACTCTTCATACACATTTGCATTCATCTCTTCGTGGTAGTCATTTGATTTCTTCGATTTAAATGCCAACAGTGCGTCTTGTACAAATCCTTTTGCTGTACCTGCATGGCAAATGATTAGGCGCTCACCTTTTCCCATTGGTACTGAGGAAGTGGAATCAGCAGTATCATCAGTCCAGAAACGAGATAGTGTGTGGTTAGCGTTGAGCCATGTTTCATCTGTGAAAACAATATTTGCCCAATCTTGTATTTTCTTTGCCTCTCTTAAAAAATCACAACGTGCTATAGCTATATCTGTGCGTTCCATTAATAATTTTCTTTTATTTAACTTTTTATATGAAAAGCCAATTGTGTTCAAAACTTTGACCAAAGAAGATTTTTCACCATGAAATAGACCACTTCTTTTCAAAGAAACAATAAGTTTTCTCAAAGTTGGAATTTCTTTTCTCAAGTAGTAATCTAGTTTACGTAGGTTATCATTAATCGAATTACTTAGGTACGTAATTCGATTAATGATAGTAGGTACTATAATCGGAATGGTATCGCATACGAGAATCTTTAGGACATCACTATCGTCAATCTGTCAAAAGATGGTTAATATAATGGACAGTGTATAGAGAGGGATAAGTAGGAAGATAAGTTCTGAAGTGTTATTTCGTAATTGTCAATTGTTTCAAGCCATTCTTATAAGTGACTGGCTAAACCTAGACAAGCTTCGCTGTTACTCGGTCTAGGTTTTCCCGTTGCCGTGAGAATTTTATAATAATAACAATATAAACATTATTATATAGAAATGTTAATTTGTTTAAATCTTAATTGCTTAAAAACTACGTAATAAGTATATTAGGACTTTCAATAATTTATAGAATTAGGCGTTACTTTGCGGGGATCCATAATACAAAATATATTATAAAATTAGTTTGATATAATCCGCGATGAAGTAAAATAGAAAATTGACTGGCCCGTTGGCGCAGTGGGTAGTGACCCTGCCTTCAGCTCCACGGGTCGCAAGTTCGATTCCCGCCGAGGGCCAACATTTTCTATAAATGAATTTGTTGGTCTTCGAGTCTGGGTGTATATTTGTATTTAAGTATGTATTTAAAAAATATATAAGTATATATTCACCAGTAGTCTGTCTACCATAACACAAGTATTAAGTTACTTTGGGGACGGACGACCGTGTGTGTAAGTGTCCCATATATTTATATTTATTTATTAAAATAGATATAATGTTAAATGTAGAGTGGACAATCTGTTTTCATAAAGCTTTGTTTTATAATATTCTCGTATTACGTAGTTATGATAAATTTCCATACATTTTAAATTGTATTAGAACTCCGTATGGTATCCGGCTGAATATACTATTACTACCCTTATTTCTTACCGAGTTATCGTAAAAGGTGACTAAGGTAAGTTGACCGATCGTGTGGTATCCGGTTGAGTACAATAGACCACCCCATACTTACCGAGATATCGTAAAAGTCAACTAAAGTAAATTAACCCACCGTGTGGTATCCGGTTGAGTACAATAGACCACCTCTTACTTACCGAGGTGTCGTAAAAGTCAACTAAGGTAAATTGACCTACCGTGTGGTATCCGGTTGAGTACAATAAATCATCCTCATTTCTTACCGAGATGTCGTAATAGGCGACTAAGGTAAGTTGACACACCGTGTGGTGGTCCGATTGAGTAAAATAGACCACCTTCTTTCTCACCGAGGTGTCGTAAAATACGAACAAGGTAGGTAAGTTGAAGTCAGGCCGGTCGTAAAATACGTAAATCATGTGACAAATATGTTGTGCCGACCCCACTTAGAGTGGGATAAGGGCAGGAGGATGATGATTAAATTGTATTAGACTTACAGTCTCTCCTCCAGGCCGCTCGCCGAGTCAGCCAGCGGAGACGAGCGCTGGCTCTCGCTGTCCGCGGCCTTGACCTGCGGACAATGATTCATCGCGTCAAGCTCGTGCCGACAACACTATAGGGTTGACACCCAGTCTTAGTTATTATATTTTTTTTATAAATAAATATATGGGACACACACACGGTTGTCCGTCCCCAAAGTAAGTAACTTAATACTTGTGTTATGGGTGATAGACAACTGGTGAATATAATACAAATATACACCGAGACTCAAAGACCAACAAATTTATTTATAGAAAATGTTGGCCCTCGGCGGGAATCTAACTCGCGACCCGCGGAGCTGAAGGCCGGGTCACTACCAACGGGCCAGTCATCAGTTATTATACATTAAAGTCCCCAAAAGCTGTCTGTCTGTATGTGACCGATTTTTACAAAATATAGTGATTTTGGTACGGTTTTTACTAAATAGTATCTAATCCTTCCGGAAAGTTTAGATTAGTAGTACATTACGGTTTTATATAAATCGTGTATAAGCTGTGGTAGCCCAGCGGTAACACCATGCGACTGTTTCGAGGAGGTCACGGGTTCAAACCCGGGAAAACACTTAATTAATTGATTATTGCAAATGAATCACACGCTTTTCGGTGAAGGAAAACATCGTGTGGAAACCTGCATATCTCTAGAGAATTCTGGAGATATGTGTAACCTACCAATCTGCATTGGAGCAGCGTGGTAGGTCTTAGCTCCAATCCTTCTCTCCAAAAAACGGAAAGTAGAGGCCTATTCTCAGCAGTGGGATCGAGGCTGCTACTTATTTACTTATAAATCGTGTTAAAGAGGTCGAGGAGAGATCTAAAAAATTCGCCGGTTGGGAGCATAACTCGAGTGCGCCGCGTAAACCAGCTGAGATACACTAAATTAATATACTAGAGAATTGTAGATCTACAAACATTCTACAAAAAAGTCCGCGATAACATGTCTTTATCTCTTATGGTTAACTCTCAATAACTACTTTTTGTTAAACATTGCAATTCGGAAAAAAATTGTAACACGGTCATTTCCACGCGGGCAAAACCGCTGGCACAGCTAGTAATATCACTAAATATCATTATTAAATATAACTAAGTCCTCTACCACGTTCGTCTGTATGTACCTGTCGTACTCTATTCGCGATAACCTCAAACAATAATGGAAACCACGACCTGAGTAATTCATAGAAATTATTGATTGTAATAAATACATCTTGATGAGGTTTTGTAAAGTTAAATATGTCTAATGCACGGAAAATTTTGTGGCTATCGCAAGCTGTTAACTGTTTAAATGTTTCTTCTTGGGTAAATATTATTTACATTTTAATTTTCATAATTTTACCTAGCAAAAGTATTAGTATATGCCTTACTTACTATTTACTTTTACTGTATGTAACTTATTAATTTTAAAAACAGTTGTTAAATTATTTGATTGTCAACCCTACGAATCTTTTGAGATTACTTCACAAATACTTCACAAATATTTTCGCCAATGTTTACCAACTTTGATAATGAAAAACGGCTATAATTGAAAGCATGCTTAAAGATTGCAATGTATTTTTCATAACTTTTTTACTTTTTATCTATTTTGTTCACAAAAAAAACAGCTGCAGAGTACATCTTTAAAATACCAAACTAAGGGTACTCAGCGAGTAATTTAAGTAGACTGAGAACAGATAGATTTGGTATATATTTTTTTTATGACGTGACTGCAGTTTTATAACGTAATTTGAAAATGTTTAAAAGTTTAACTAAGTACTAACATAATTTTAAGTTTTTTGTGTTACTTAACATTTATTCTGAGTATTTGATACTCGTTGTGAAATAATAAATCATCATCTTCCTGCCCTTATCCCACTCTAAGTGGGGTCGGCACAACATGCTATAAACATGCTGTCACATGATTTGGCTGCGTTTTTACGACCGGCCGCCTGCCTGACGTCAACTTACCTCTGTCGTATTTTACGACACCTCGGTAAGAAAGAGGGTGGTCTATTCTACTAAACCGGATACCACACGGTGGGTCAACTTACCTTAGTCGCCTTTTACGACACCTCGGTAAGAATTGAGGTTGGTCTATTCTACTCAGCCGGATACCACACGGCGGGTCGACTTACCCTAGTCGCCTTTTACGACACCTCGGTAAGAAAATGAGGGTGGTACTATTCTATTCAGCCGGATACCACACGGCGTGTTGTGAAATAATAAATAAATAAGAAAAATAAATATTTACCGCCGAGTTTCTTTTCGGTAAGAGGAACATTCCGAACCAGTTGTAACTTTATCAATCATATTGATCCTTGACGGTTCGATTCAAAAGTACTTCCAAAAAGTTACTTGAATGAAGTTTATTTTGATTTGATTTGATAAACCATTTCTACCTTTCGACACAGTAAAAATGTCTATTTTGGACTTGCCTTTACACAAGTTCAAAATAGCAATTAAAAAGACACTGATTCATAAAGCTTATTATACTGTTGAGGACTATATTGATGATAAGAAAGCTTGGTTTTAAATTGCGTCCAGCTACGCACTAGATTATATTGTAAATTTTTTAATTTGTTCTTAATTAAGCCATTATTGTAAAACTCAATTTTGAAAAGAGTGACCGCCGAGTTTCTTGCTGGTACTTCTCGGTAAGAGCACCTTTCCGAACCAGTGGTAGCTTCAGCTTCATTGTAATTTGACGATTCAAAAGTGCTTGTAAAGGCCAATTTGAATAAAGAATAATTTGAATTTGAATTTGAATTTATAAGTTGAACTTTGGTCAATTCTTATTTCATTATCTTAATACTATAATATTGTTTAATTTTCAATTGTGTAATAAGCTTTGTATAAGCACACACGAACTTTAGAGTGAAGCATCAAACTTATGTAAGGTAATGCATAGAATATGTCATATCATACTAGCAATCGCAAGCGGCTCCGCCCGCGTGGAAAGATGAAAACCGTAATAAAGTATTTTGGTAACTATAAAAATGGTTAAAGTGGGTTAACCTTAAAAATTAGACATATGCTGTGGCGGACTTTTATTTAGAACATTTAGAAGTGAACAATTTTGTAATAAATGATTTTTGAAAAACCGTTTACTCAGCGCACGCAAGGAAAGTTTTATATTTTGCCGTTTTCGTAATATTTTTTATTGCTGCTCCTCTCCTATTCATCTTAGCGTGATGCTATAACTATAATAACGAAGATAATGTTTATTTTAGTGCCGCTGTGTGGTATCCGGCTGAGTAGAGTAGATCACCCTTATTTCTCACCGAGGTCTCGTAAAAGGCTACTAAAGTAAGTTGACACGCCGTGTGGTATCCAGCTGAGTAGAATAGACCACCCTTAATTCTTACCGAGGTACCGTAAAAGGTTTATCGGACGCTCGCTGGAGTTAGGTCCCCGAGGCGTTCGATGCATCTGGTGCTCCCGATGCATCGTCCAGCGGAGGGAGGGGTCACTTTGAGAGAGGCCCCGACCCAGAGGTGGCGCACTCTGGGCTACAGAGTTGCTGCTGGCGGGGATGGGGGGCAATGTCTTCATGGGTACCCTATCCCCGCCACCAGCAGCGTAGTGGAGCACACAGGTTATTTTAGTCGGTCCGAGTCCGACATAACTGTCGCCTGTCCCCGTCGGGCGGCGGTACCCATAAGGGGTTTTTTTCCTGTATAAAAAAAAACCGTAAAAGGAGTCTAAGGTAAGTCGACGTCAGACAGGCGGCCAAAATACATAACAAAATGTTTATAACATGTTGTGCCTACCCAACTTAGAGTAGGATAAGGGCAGGAAGATGATTTGTATAGTCCTAGCGCGTAAGTAATTTAAGATGGATGTTGTATATTTCTGTTGCAAATAAAACTCTATAATTTTTTTTAGTAGATGCATAAATAATCATCATTCTTCTGCCTTTATCTTACTCTAAGGGGGTCGACACAACATGTTATAAACATGTTGTAACATGATTTGGCTAGGCAGAAAGAAGTTGGTCTATCCTTCTCAACCGGATACCACACGGCGGGCCAACTTATCTTAGTCGCCTTTTACGACAACTTGGCAAGAAATGAGGGTGGTCTATTCTACTCAGTCGGTTACCATACGGCAGGTCAAGTTACTTTAGTCGCCTTTTACGACTCCTCGTTAATAAATAACGATGGTCTATTTTACTTAACCGAATACCACACGGCGGGGCAACTTATCTTAGTCGACTTTTACGTCACCTGGCTAAGAAAGAGGGTGGTCTATTCTACTCAACCAGATACCTCACGGCCAATAGATGCATAAATAAGTTATATCAAAACCCGACGGACAACAGCGATGATACAACCGAAATGATTGAGATAATGACATCAGATGGTATTGTCCTAAACAATGGACAAGATAAGGTATCGCACGGTAGCACGGGTGACGCTGTACATGATTTGGACAATAAGCTATCGATACACACTGTTAACTGAATTAATTATACTAAATAATAACTCGGCATACGTATCATTAAGAAGAAGGTCAATCTTGTAAGTGAAGGCTTAATATCAGTTAAAGTTTTTATCAATTTATTATATGTGGACCGCTGATCTTAGACCTCCTCAACATCATCATCTTCCTGCCCTTATCCCACTCTAAGTGAGGTCGGCACAACATGTTATAAACATGCTGTCACATGATTTGGCAGCGTTTTTCGACCGGCCGCCTGCCTGACGTCAACTTACCTTAGTCGTATTTTACGACACCTCGGTAAGAAAGAGGGTGGTCTATTCTACTGAACCGGATACCACATGGTGGGTCAACTTACCTTAGTCGCCTTTTACGACACCTCGGTAAAAAATGAGAGTGGTACTATTCTATTCAGCCGGATACCACACGGCGTATAGACCTCCTCTATATGCCATTAAACATTATAAATGTGAAAGTTCGTCTGTCTATCTGTCTGTAACGTTTTCTCAGGTTACCCACTAGGCCGTTGTTGACGAAAGTTGAAAAAACGGCGAGAGAGGTTGGAGCTGAAACCTACCACGATGCTCAAATGCGGATTGGTAGGTACATATCCCTAGAATTCTCTGGAGATATGCAGATTTCTCCCTTTACCCAAAAGCTTTGATAAATTCCAATTATCAATTAAACACATAAGTTGTAACAGAAAACTCATTGGTGTTTGGGTTTGAACCAATGATCCTTTGAAATATTCTGTTTCGTCGCATATAGCATGCAGGTATCGTGTCTGAAATTTTAATTCAAAAGGGATCGATTATTATAAAATCCGTTATTCCGCCATAATATTCACCAATATTATAATTTTTTTCGTATTTAAACTATCGTCAGTGGACGGGCTTAATACTAGTCTGGCTAACCCGATAGGATAATACGTAAGTATGACTGGTTTCTTTACATTAACAATGTTATAAACGGCGAATAACTTGGCAGTTTAAACAGGAAAATAAAAATCAAGCTTATAGAAAATACAATAAATATAAAAGCTTTTAATAAATAAAAGTTTTAACAAACTTTCATGCCCTACTGTTAACCGTTCAGGAATCCTTACATCTGGAGTCAATCCTGGCAGCTTCAGGTCATGCTTGCAACCAGTATGTAAAATTTTAGCTTAATCGGAAACCGGGAAGTGGGTAAAATTTAACTTGCACATTTCCACTTTCACATACATACACGGCAAGTTAAATAAAAGCTTTTAATTATTACGAAAAGTCATGTATTTTGGTTACAATCAACTCACATTTTCCCACATTGCGCTTGACGGAACGAATTCTAATAATTCGCTTTCCTTTAAAAATAGTTGACAAACAATTTCAAAATTTTCAGTGCAATATCGCGAGCGAGGAAAACAGTCATTGCTTAATGTAACGCTAATTAAAATAGATAAAAATAGGCAATAAAGTGCTAAAGACATTACGTCTCGTCTAGGCTATAATATAATAGCTTTTGCCCGCGGCTTCGATCGCGTGGAATTTGATCTACCACCAAAGAAACACAGGAGGCCACATTATTTTACGACTTAATTGACATGTGTCGTTATATTGCGACCAAAATTCCTTAAACGACCTAGTGTCTTACTTGAGAGTAGACCTTTTCCTCAGCATACGTTCTATATGTATGTAAAAGAAAATTTTGAATAGTCTCTGTTGATTTTGTTTTAATGTATGATGTTGAATAAAGTTCATTTTATTTATTTATTTTAAATCATTACAAATTGTAGCAAACAAAACAAATTGTATATAACATTCCGATGTCTTCTTCTTCTTTCTTCTTTCTCAACCGGTGGACGTCCACTGCTGAACATAGGTCTCCTTAAGGGATCGCCACAATCCACGATTTTGTGCCGCACATTCCGATGTATTTTTTACTAATATATAAAGCTGAAGAGTTTGTTTGTTCGATTGTTTGAACGCGCTAATCTCAGGAACTACTGGACCGATTTAAAAAATTCTTTAAGTGTAAGATTTATCGAGGAAGGCTATTGACTATATATGTCTATATAACATCACGCTAAAATTAATAGGAGAGGAGCAGCATTAATTTATATGGCAAAACATTTCCGGTTCAGCTAGTAACCTAAATTTTGTAAAGTTTCATCCAAATCCGTCCAATAGTTTTTCAGTGAAAGAGTAACAAACATACATCCATACTCACAAACTTTCGCATTTAAAATAGGATATTGCGCAAACGGTACTACAATTGTTTCTTGCGTGATTTTATGTGCCAATCGTAATAATTCTTATAGACAAAACATTTTTCGATTCGGTAACTGTTAATATCAATGTTAACTACGTAACTATATCTTGCTTCCTTCCAAAAGATGAAATATATACTAGCTTTTACTCGCAACTACATTCGAGTGGACTATAGAGTATAGACTGAACTTTTATAAAATAGCTCAGTTAAATTTATCCAATACACAAAAACCGAAACATACAAAAACTATCTTAAAATAACTATTTTAAATTAAACAGCGTAATATATAACATATTTTTTTTTGATTTACAGACTTGACTTTGACACATAATGAATAAAAAACCTTGATATCTTTAATATTTAAATGAGTTAATCTTGTTTGTATATATTAATATATTATCGGAATTATTAATTTATATCGGAAGTTCGATGTATTTTTAAAAGAGCAACCGCCGAGTTTCTTGCTGGCTCTTCTCGGTAGGAATAGCTTTCTGAACCAACAGTAGCGTTGACGATTCAAAAGCACTTGTTTATAAGTTTTTTAATTTATTTATAAACTTTATTGTACAAAACTTACACTATATGTTAAAATAAATATTTGTACAAAAGGCGGAAAGAATACTTTGAATTGAATTGAATATAAAAAAGCTTTTTAGTACATAACTACTTTACAGCCTAATAAATACGAGTATAGTAAGCGAACATCATTTAAATGTTGATGTTTATACTAGACCAAAACATCGGTCTGCAATAGAGTTATGTCATATCAGCACTCTGAGAGTGTGTTGTGCGGATTGCCACATTTGTCTAATGGCTTGCTTGTCTTTTTGAGTTATGATTCACATTTCGAAACACTAAGGTCATCATATTCACGTTAATTTTTTCTTATACAATTATTTTATTTATTTTTCCGTATTGTTAATATAGATTTAGACCATGAAAAATTTATCTAGTCCTAACAACATCGCAATTCTTGGATAGGCGCAGAAGCTTTGACTTACGTATCATATCAGCAGCATAGGACGCAAAAGCTCTACTAACGTCGAGGGTTGAGTGGAATGTATTTTAATCCCTCTATTTATAAGTTGTAGTTTTGTGGTATCCGGCTGAGTAGAATAGACCACCCTCATTTCTTACCAAGGTGTTGAAAACGGCCACTAAGGTAAGTTGATCCACCGTGTGGTATCCGGTTGAGTAGAATAGACCGCCCCCTTTCTTACCGAAGTGTTGTAAAATACGACTAAGGAAAGTTGACGTCAGGCAGGTAGCTGGTCGTAAAATACGAAGTCAAATCATGTGACAATATGTTTATAACATGTGCCGACCCCACTCAGAGAGGGCTAAGGGTAGGAGGATGATGATCATGATGGACACTCTTTTTACATGAGGATTCCCTTCAAGGGTACTACTATTCGCTGGATGGCGAAAGCAGTTATGCCGGACTCTTACCTGCTATAACCTCATGGTGTTCGACCTTGCTGCTTGGTGGGAAGGGCACAGTAATACTAAACGCATCACGTCTACACCCTCGTCAGCAGCCTACCCTTGATACTCTTGTAGAGCTTGGACAGACTCTTGCAACACAACCGACGCGTTGGGAACACTTAATGCATCGGCAACCTCGAAGAACCTCACTCTAGCGAGGCGTCCAATCCCCCTATTCGACGCCTGGAATGATGATGGACCCTAGCTAATAAGTTCCCCTCTGCACCATTGACCGTTAAACCAAAACAAAGTAACTTTTAATTTGTTGCTACATCTGAAAGTACAGTTATAAGCTATGTTCCTTAACTTTCCTCTATTCTATTTTCATCTTGCTTGACTGCGTGCCCTTCAAACTTACACCATAATTGAAACATTACTAAACAATACACGATCATTTTCACGCCTCAGTAAACTGCTTTATTTTATAATGAAAAAAAGTGATTTTGTAATAAACTATTATCTATCATAAAATCTAACTGAACAGTTACTACTAATCTTGTAAATGCGAAAATATGTCTGTCTGGTACACTTTAAGGCTTATATTCTAGAGTTATATTTACGCCGTGTGGTATCCGGCTGAATAGAATAGTACCACCCTCATTTCTTACCGAGTTGTCGTAATAGGCGACTAAGGTAAGTCGACCCGCCGTGTGGTATCCGGCTGAGTAGAAAAGACCAACCTCATTTCTTACTGAGGTGTCGAAAAATACGACTAAGGTAAGTTGACGTCAGGCAGGCGGCTGGCCCATTAAAACGCAGCCAAATCATGTAACAGCATGTTTATAACATGTTGTGCCGACCCCACTTGGACTTGGACTCGGGGCAGGAAGATGATGATGACTCTAGAGTTATATTTCTCTTTTTCTCCTGCTCGTATCCAACTCTGGGATCGGTACATCATGTTTTTGTATGCCATTCTGTCCTTTCATTCTTCAACTCTGGCGCTGCTCATTTAACATGCATGTCTCTCAATCCAACCATCTCTATTTAGGCCTTCCTCTAGTCAATTTATCCACGTTCATATTTAACACTCGTTTGGTCACATGATTTTCATCCTTCCTCATTACATGACCATACCATCTTAATACATCATACTTATCGTCTTTTCTACAATGGGCGCAACGTTTAGACTTCCCCTTATATACACATTCGTATTTTGTCCAATCTTGTCACACCACACATCCAACTCAACATTCTCACCTCACATATATATCAGTTACATCTAATATTCATATTAAAAAGTCCCTAAAAGCTGTCTGTATGTAAGCGATTTTCACAAAATCTAACGGATTTAGGTATTTTTACTTACAAATTGCGAAGAGGAGATGGCAATCTGGAAAAGCTGGTCATTGTTGGCAACACAGAAGGCAAAAGGCCACGAGGTCGGTCACCAACACGATGGTCTGACCAAGTGAAAGAAGCCACCTCCTCGTCCAGATTCTATCAGACGGTGAGGGCTACTATGGATCGGAACATGTGGAGACAGATTATACGAAGAAAGGCTTCAAATGACCACGATCCTCAGTAATGAGGGACCAATTGAAGAAGACTTACAAATTGTGCAATTCTTGGGTATATTAGATCAATAATACAATCTGCGGAACAGTTTAACTGATTTTGATGATACTGTTAGATAGTGGAAGCTGTGGAGCAACATCTATATGTTGGGGCCTTTTATAATAGGATTCTCGTGTGTTCGCGATTTATGGGAAAATATTTTTGACATACTGATTTCCGCCATTTAATATAGTAAATAAGTTAAACATATTGAAATCTAATTAATATATAAACAAACGGGTCACATCGCGATAACTTCGAGTTACCTTTGTTTAAGTATATTGAAAGCTGTTAATAAATAAAAGCTTTTAACAAAATTTAATGTCCCTACTGTTAACCGTTAAGGAGTTACCTCGTCTGGAGCCTATCCTGGCAGCATCAGGTCATGCTTATCATAAACATGCACTGTCATCGGGACTGAACCAGTCTGTAAAATTTCAGCTCAATCGGACACCGACGAGTGGGTCAAATCTAACTTGCAACATTACACTTTCACATACACGTCAAGTTAAATAAAAGTTTTAAAAAAATCCTCTTTATTGCATTTGCATATGTAATAGTGCATAATTGGGAGTATTTAAATACAAGTACCAGGTTGACCGAGCTCGGTAATTTTTTACAAAATAAAAAAGGTACTTCAAAAAAATAAATAAAAAATAATAGGGTGGGGCTCGATCCTAGGTATTTTAATTTCTCGCGACCACCCGTATCCCGAATAAGCTACGTTGACTTGATATTTCATGGCGATAATTGTGTTGTATATATTCAATAAATTAAAGGTAAAATTTTGTTTTTTTTTATGCCCAAAAACAGGGATAAAACTTTTTCTTTAAATATAACCTAGCTAGATCGATTTTTCTCCCTCAAAATCCCCTATATGCTGAATTTCAGGAAAATCATTGGAGCCGTTTCCGAGATTCCGAATACAGATGATGGAGTGACGATATATGTCGGACAGCGGGCAGTCGTTGGAAGCAGAAAGCCCAGGATCGGGATAAGTGGCTAATAATTGGAGAGGCCTATGTCCAGCAGTGGACTAAAGTGGGCTGATAATGATGATATATACACAAGATTTAAATATTAAAGATATATCGCTAGTACCAATACAAGTTTTGTATAAGAGACAACCATGTTCCATGTAAACAATAACATAAACATCTGAGCACATGTGCCCGGACCTGCAATTAAAAGACAACGCGGATGAATAAAACATGCGCTCGCATGCATAATTGATGCAGCATCTTCGCCGCATTACTCCATCATTACTGAGATGGGAAACTGGCGGTGTTGGACGGAAAATTATTAACGACACTACGTGGGAGCGCGACAGATATGTGTATATGGCAATTGCGAAATTCCACGCTGTTTACGGATATTGTCCAGTCAAGTGAGGTGTCTTTAGTACTATTTTTGGGGACCTCCGAGTGATCCCAATGGGTTTTGGATGGTCAGTTGGGGTAGGTCCCCGACATAGTCGATGCATCCGATGCTCTCGACAAATTAGTTAAAGGAGAGGCCACTGTTTATAAAGGCCCTGGAGTCGTCTCCGGAGCAGAGAGCTGCTTTTTCCTTACACTTGGTTCCTAAGGTCCAGCATGTTCCTTACTCTTAATTTAAACCTCTCAAATGCAGATTGACAGGTTATATAAATTTCAACTAATAAATCATCATCCTCTTGCCCTTATCCCGCTCTAAGTGGGCAAAGTATAAGTCAGCAAGAGATATTATAAACATGTTGTCACATGATTTGGCTATGTATTTTAAGTCTGACGTCAACGTACCTTAGTCGTATTTTACTACACCTCGATAAGAAAGAGGTCGGTGAATTCTACTCAGCAGGATACCACACGGTGGGTTAACTTACCTTAGTCGTCTTTTACGACACCTCGGTAAGAAATTAAGGTGGTCTATTCTACTCAGCCAGATACCACACGACATAACTAATTATAAATATATGGGACACTTCACATACGGTCGTCCGTCCCCAAAGTAAGTACTTAGTAATTGTATTCGTCCGATTATCCGATTTCATTCGCCCCAACTTACTATACTAACTTTTATAACCTTTGCGAAAATACATAATAGAGGGTATTTCAAGTTAATGCGCACTAATTTGTAAAGGAAACAAACATTTGTCATTTTTCTTTTGACCTACTTTACCTTTTAATTTTCACTATCAACATAGATTTTCCCGGAATATACACAGTTGTTACAGGATAACAACTAATTTAAGTTTATACAATTCCGTTAAGCCGTTGGAGCGTTAAGGCGGCACAAACATACATATTCACAAACTTTCGCCTTCAGAATAAAGCATCACTAAAAGGAAATTGACGACAAAATAACTGCATATAATCACTACGTGGCATTGTTTTCAGACTCATTGCTAAGGACAGTATAAATTAATATAAACGACACGAAGAATTCTTACGACTGTAAGAATTGAATTTCGTAGTTTTTTTTTACAAAAAAAGGTTAGCGCCTGGTTGCGATCTCGCCTAATGCTCGGTTCATATTATTCCAGTCCAATAATCATGCGAGTCAATCCAGTCCAGTGCTGGACTGGATTATATCGTTTACATTATTCCAGTCATTAAAAGCTGTCGCATCTGTACCAATAGCATTCCACAAATAAAACAATACGTGTTCACTGTTTAGCGTGGTAGTCAAGCACTGGATTCAACTGCATTGGCCGTTCACACTATTTCAGTGGCACTGGAATGGGCGAGCTGGAATGAAAAATAGAACGCCAATACAGTCGACTGGGCTGGATTGATCACTAGATTGATACATTCCAGTGCAGGTTCACATTATTCCAGTCGACCATTCCAGCGCTGGACTGGAATGGGCGACTGGAACTGGACTGGACTGGTCTATTTTACCGAGGTGTCGCAAAAGACGACTAAGTTAAGCTGCCGTCAGGCAGACGGCCGGTCGTAATATACGTAGCCAAATCATGTGACAACATGTTGTACCGACCCCACTTAGAGTGGGATAAGGGCAGGAGGGTGAATGACTTTTCGAGTCTACTATTGGTCATACATCGCCTGGTCGTAAACGAATTATTAGATTCTACTATTGCTATACATGCGTCATCATTCTCTCACCCTTATCCCACTCTAAGTGGGATCGGCACAATATGTCTTCTTCTTTCATTCTCCTCTATCATTCATCGACCCTTGTGCCACTCCTTTAACTGGCATATCATTTTTCACACAATCCATCCATCTTTTTTTCGGCCTCCCCCTAGCCATGCATCCATCCTCATTCATATTTAAATCTCTTTTGGTCACATGATTTTCATCCCTTTCTCATAACATGACCATACCAACTTAGTCTCGCACTTCTCATCTTTTCTGTAATGGGCGCAACTTTCAGACTTCCCCTAAACATTGCTATACATGCTTATAAGGTATGAAAACGGATTGCTATTTCTTTCCTTAACTCATATATTTTCTTAACAAACGTGAATTATAGCTTTATATCTTTATTTTGTAAAACTTTCCCATTGGTGGAAATTTGTCTTCTGTTTATTCTTGCGAAACAATACGAGAAATAAATATGAACGCTTATAATATTATTGTAACTCGAAACTGTCCATTGTTAAATCGTTCGCTATATATATTGCTTTCTTACCGAGGTGTCGTAAAAGGCTACTGAGGTAAGTTGACCCGCCGTGTGGTATCCGGCTGTATTGAATAGACCAACCTCTTTCTTACCGAAGTGTCGTAAAAGGCTACTAAGGTAAGTTGACCCGCCGTCTGGTATCCGGTTAAGTAGAATAGACCACCCTCTTTCTTACCGAGGTGTCGTAAAGGCGACTAAGGTAAGTTGACCCACCGTCTGGTATCCGGTTAAGTAGAATAGACCACCCTCTTTCTTACCGAGGTGTCGTAAAGGCGACTAAGGTAAGTTGACCCACCGTGTGGTATCCGGTTAAGTAGAATAGACCACCCTCTTTCTTACCGAGGTGTCGTAAAGGCGACTAAGGTAAGTTGACCCACTGTCTGGTATCCGGTTAAGTAGAATAGACCACCCTCTTTCTTACCGAGGTGTCGTAAAAGGCTACTAAGGTAAGTAGACCCGCTGTGTGGTATCCGGCTGAATAGAATAGACCTCTCTCTTTCTTACGCAGGTCGTAAAATACGACAAAGTTAACGTCAGGCAGGGGGCCGGTTGTAAAATACCTAGCCGAATCATGTGAAAACATGTATACCTAACATGTAGTACCGACCCCACTTAGAGTGGGATAAGGGCAAGAAGATGATGATATATTTTGTTCCTACATAACATTCAAGCAATTAATTGGAGTTACCGCGGTCATAAAATGAAAACTGGTTTCACCAATATTGGATCATAGGTCAACCACTGGACCAATATAGATGAAGTTTGATATAAATAATACACCGAGCTCATATACAGGATAGAAAAAAATACGCTTTTCCCTTAGGAACAGGACAGGACTGCTAAATTTCTAAAATTTTTCGTCCATAAATGATCCCTTTATGGGATAAGTCCGCCTTTGTGCTCTTTTTTATAAGCTATTAATTTTGTTTTTTTACTTTTTAATTTTTTATATTTTTTTTTGTTGTAAAATTGTGTACAATAACGAGATACAACAACAACAACCCTTCTCATAATAATTAACCTAACAATAAAGAATACGTGAAAATATTCCACTCGCACGATGAACAAGCAAATAGCAATACATTTTTAAAAGCTTTTATTTAACTTGCAGTGTATGTATGTGAAGGTGGAATCTTGCAAATTAAATTTAATTCCCGGTGTCCGATTAAGCTGATATTTTACATACACGTCCAGTCCGGATGACAATGCATGTTTATGATAAGCATGGCCAGATGCTGCCAGGATTGGCTCCAGACGAGGGAACTTCTCAACGGTTGACAATAAGGATATGAAATTTTTAACTCGACTTGTAATATGTACAGTTTAACCCGGAAGGGTTTTTGGATTTATATTGCAAAGTTTTATTTAAACTTTGGCGCAATATGCGAACTGTGAGAAAATATGGGCTATGAATCGAAAGCTAACCTGTAAAATTAGGCGATACCATCATCTCTATGACTATCACACCCAAACTAGCATCCAACCAAACTATTGTATATTCAACTCTAACAAAATGTTTATTAATTAACCACAGATAAACTTCTAATCAGAAATCGGAACGGTGCGTTAATCCTATATGCTGAATGTGTAATTGTGATAACGAAAATGTTGTCAAAATATCAAAAAACAATGAATTTACACATTTAGAAAAGAAGCAGTGAATAAGTATTATTAAAATTATTGTCTTAACTGCATCAAATAATTTATAGAATTAAGGTTACTTTGCGGAGATCCATTATACAAAAGTAACAATAAAATTATTTTGCTATAATCCGCGAAAAATTTTCTTCGCGAATTATAGCAAAATAATTTTATTATTACTTTTTTAACTGCATCACTTAATTTTCATCCAGCTCTGTATTTTCAATAAAACTTCAAACTACAACCAAAACGCTAATCAAAATATATATAACTAGCTTTTACCCGCAAGTTTGTTTGCGTGAACTGTTGTCACGTGACAGGTTGATAATACAAGTAGATGGCATTTTCAATGTCATCCTATTCCTGTAGAATTAACAGGATTTCTATAGCCTATATATTACCTCGGTTTATAAGGAATAATTGCGCCAAATTTCATTGATATTGGTTCAGCGGATTTACTGTGAAAGAGTAGCAAACATAAATACATACTCACAAACAATATAATATTAGTAGGAGAAATAGATGTATTTGTAAGCAACAAATAGAGCTCAAAATATTTATTACTATTGTATATCACGTTCTTATCATCTAGTATTAGCCTGTAAGATATTATTGTTGTAGCATCAGACATTCTATTGTAATTTTGCCATGAACTATTATTTAGTACCTTCATCCATAATTCTTATTTCTTTAGCTTCTAAGTATTGTACCTAACAACAATATTGGTTGCTAATTTTTTCCTCAATCTACGAAGGACTCAATTAACAAATAAGTAGATAATGCAGACAAAAAACGACAATTCGTTGGTGTCGACTGTATATCTATTTATCTACAGGGTTATGATTTTACGTGCTTCAAGACGCACCGTCAAGGTTTTATGTCTATTTGGTAGTAGGTAAATAAAAACTTAACAACCACTATATTAAGCTTATATTTACAAAATTTAATATTGGTATAAACCAGTAAAGTTATTTTTGTAAATCTTTGTAGATTATAGAATCATACAACATTTGTATTTCTTTAACAAAATCAATAAAAAAAGGTTTTAATTAAATTAGTACTAAAAAGTTCCTAGTTTTTTTCGGTTTTCTTTTGTAATAAAATTTTACGTGACACTGGCAAAACAATTTGTGTCCAATTTGCGCTGTACAGGCCATAAATCAAGATAATAATAAAAAGTTCCCAATGTTGTAAAGTTATAAAAATTAAAAACTTACCTTATACTTCATTTTATGAAATGTAAATATCGCTAACAATAATCACAATCACTAATTTCAATTATTTCAAATTAAATAAATTGTATTTTTTATTTTAAAATATTTCTTGTTATTTTCTATTGCCGGTTTTTGAACGGACGTTTGTTTTTTTTTTGTAAGAACGTCGCCGCGCATGCGTGGTCTGCGGCTACACGACAATGGCTGCGCTTCGGCCGCCGCGGTGGTTTTGCTTCCCCGCCATAGCAGTGCAACGACCCGTGTTCGCAAACAACTTCCTTCAACTAGAGTGCAGCACGCAGCAATGTATACAAAGTTGAAGGTAAGGTGACGCACCGTGCGATACGGATGCTGAAATCGCGATACAGTTGGTTTAATGCTTACAGTTTCATCATTGTATTGAAACTTTGTCAATTTCAATCTGGGATTCCGAACGAATTAGTTTTAGGTTGCGGTCAAAATTTTACTTTGTTGCAATATTTAAATGGATGATATTCGAGAGAGCTATGATATCACGTAAAAATTATTGCAGGCAACTCAAATTAACTTGTAATTTAATTTATTCAAGCTAAGTAAAGGCAGAATTGTAACAAATCAGTAAGTAAAACCATAGACCGCCCGTTCCCCAAATGAACCACCGTGACTTTACGTTTTTGACAGCGAAAAATTGTCGTAAATTCCAAAAAAATTTTAGAGCCCGAAACCAGGGATAAAACGACATTTTTTTTTAAATCTAGATCGATTTTTCTTCCCCAAAACCCCCTACGTACTAAATTTCAGGAAAAACGTTGTAGCCGTTTCCGAGCATCTGAAAATATATACATATATATAAATATATGGGACACTTACACACACGGTCGTCCATCCCCAAATTAAGTAACTTAATACTTGTGTTATGGGTGAGAGACAACTGGTGAATATATACTTATATATTTTTTAAATACATACTTAAAATACAAATATACACCCAGGCTCAAAGACCAACAAATTCATTTATAGAAAATGTTGGCCCTCGGCGGGAATCGAACCCGCGACCCGCGGAGCTGAAGGCAGGGTCACTACCCACTGCTCCAACGGGCCAGTCAAATATACATACAAGATTAACTCATTTAAATAATTAATTATGATTTACTAGCTTTTACGCGCAACTTAGTTTGCATGGACTGTTGTTGCGTGATAATAGATGGCGCTTTTCAATGTTATCCTATTCCTGTAGAATTAATAGGATTTCTATAGCCTATATGTTACCCCGGTGTATAAGGAATAATTGTGCCAAATTTCAACGATATTGGTTCAGCGGACTCGCCGTGAAAGGGTAACAAATATACATCCACACTCACAAACCTTCACATTTATAATATTAGTAGTATAGTAATCATCATTCCCTGCCCTTATCTCACTCTAAGTGGGGTCTGCACGACATACTTTAAACGTTGCATGTTTTGGCTATTTATTTTGCGACCGGCCGCCTGCCTAAGGTCAACTTACCTTAGTCGCCTGTTACGACACCTCGGTAAGAATTGGGGGTGGTCTATTCTACTCGGCCGGATACCAGACGGCGAGTCAACTTACCTTAGTCGCCTTTTACGATACCTCGGTAAGAAATAAGGGTGGTCTATTTTACTCAACCGGATAACACAATTACGTTTTAATTATTTAGCGTATTTGTGTCTTTTTTCATTTTAATTCTGGTTTCTCTTGTTTGTCATTGTAATATTAATTTTAAAATTGGTATTGTTAACTTATAAAGTAATAAAACTTGTTTGTTTGTACATGTTGTGGCTACCTTAATAAGCTGCACATTTAACGAACGATATTAATATGTTTTTAGTTTAATAATTTATTTAAATGTTGTAGCTACTGTAAAAAAAAACACACGGCAGGTTAACTAACCTTAGTCGCATTTTATGACACCTCGGTGAGAAATGATGGTGGTCTATTCCACTCAGCCGGATATCACGCGGCCTAATTTATCGTATTTTACCAAGGTTAGTAAATATTACTCCAATAGGTAAAAACGATTTGCCTCTATCGGTATACGACATCTGAGGGCAAAAAAAATTAAGCAAAGATTACTTACCTACTGGATATTGCAATGCGTCATAACGACGCCATCGTGAAGTTTTTTAACGATTGGCTTGGGAGAGCTGAATTTGTTAACAAATGGGCAGCGATTAAATCGACATAGCATTGGTTTTCGCGTGGAAATCAGTGTTTCACAAAGTTTTTCCTAATTTAATTTACAAAAAAGAAAGTATTATTCATGTAAATCTTCCTCAAAAAGTGCGTTATCTTTTAGTGAAAAGTATACAAAAATTGCTTTGCAGTTTTGTCGTGGAGTCTATCCTGACGATGTTTGTTGAGATTGTGGTGGTGAATGTGTGCAGTGCTTGTGTATTGTTGTGTTATCGGTTGCGGGTAGTGCATGAGTCTACAAATTTTGCATGTATCAGATATGAGAACGAATAGTACACTCTACATTATTTATATATTTGTATACAAAAATCAGTTACCTATGTAGATTTTAAGAAAATCGACCACATACAGACAGACAGCTTTTGGGGACTTTGTTTTATAATATGTATAGATATATTTAACCACTTCACCGGTTTTCTGTATACAAAATTAATCAGGTAGGCCGCCGGTCGTAAAATACGTAGCCAAATCATGTGACAACATGTTTATAACATGTTGTGCCGAACCTACTTAGAGTGGGATAAGAGCAGGAGGGGGATAATGAAACAAAATTAAGCTTATAATTATTATAATTATATTAAGAAATTATTGTGATACCCGCGACTAATTTTGCAGTGAATTTCCCACAGACTAAAGCTAATATTCAACAGCATCTAAGCGCCTAGCAATAAAATTATAGCAACTATGCTGTAACAAGTAAACTTTAAGTCATCATCTTCCTGCCCTTATGCCACTCCAAGTGGGGTCGGCACAACATGTCGACTTACCTTAGTCGCCTTTTACGACACCTCGGTAAGGAAAGAGGGTGGTACTATTCTATTCAGCCGGATACCACACGGCGGGTCGACTTACCTTAGTCGCCTCTTACGACACCTCGGTAAGTAAATGAGGGTGGTACTATTCTATTCAGCCGGCTGAGTAGAATAGACCAACCTCATTTCTTACCGAGGTGTCGTAAAAGGCGACTAAGGTAAATTGACCCACCGTGTGGTATCCGGTTTAGTAGAATAGACCACCCTCTTTCTTACCGAGGGGTCGTAAAATACGACTGAGGTAAGTTGACGTCAGGCAGGCGGCCGGTCGTAAAAACGCAGCCAAATCATTTGACAGCATGTTTATAATATGTTGTGCCGACCCCACTTAGAGTGGGATAAGGGCATAAGGATGATGATAGGGTAATTACGTATTAGAATTTCATAGAATTACCACATTTATTTATTAACGTCATCAATAGATAATCGGAAGTATTATGTATATGAAATTAATCCACATTTATTTATTAACGTCATCAATAGATAATCGGAAGTATATGAAATTAATATTTAATGTTTTTTCTTAATTAGATACATTAGCCTACACCTAGATATTATACATTATTGATTCGTTATTATTCTTGATATGAGCAATGGAATATTAGTGAAATGCGTTTTTTATCTGTAACTTACTGTTAGTTTCTACTTTAATCTGATTTTCTAAGGATTTAGATCGTCAAGTATTACTATTGTAATTGCTATTATTTCAAAAGTAATATTTGAGTTCATTTAGTAAGGGGCTCTATACCAATAAATTGACGGCGGTACCTTCTTTCAAATTGATTTCTCAGAATATTTCGCTATATTTTGTACCGGTTGTAATTAAAATATAATCTCCAATCAGCTCAAACAGCGAATTATATAAATATATTTTTAATTAGAAATAAAATTGCAATCCCAATCTACAAGTGAAATTATTTTAATTTTATTTTTTAACTATTCAAAAACCAACTTCGATGATAGTTTTCAATTAGATAATCGTGAATCTAGTGATCAGCTAAAATAGTTAAGGTGACCCGCTTCAAGGTTTTATTAAATATTTATCTGTGGACTCCACCGCGTCAATTTATTCGTCTTGTCACCTGTCTTTTAACTAGGGACGTAACTTGGAGTAGAAAAAATCGATTAAGAAAAAAAAATCGATGATTTTAAATCAATTACAAAGTCGATTAACTCGAATTTATAAAGTAATATAAAAGTAGACAACTATAAATAATAACAGCTGTTTGTGAAATTCGATTAGAATGTGTTGTTTAGGCTACATTGGTTTTGTCTAACAATGCATATCTAGTCTTAAAATACAAGAAAAAGAGAAAAAATAATGAAAATAAGCGGTTAACAATCAATTTTTAATGTAAAAAATCGATTATTAAAAACCAATTTAAAGAAAATCGATTATTGTAAATATCGGTTATTTTTTACTTTCATACTATGAATTATTTAAGTTACTGATCGCTATGAATGTGACTTGGAGTAGAAAAAATCGATTAGTAAATAATCGATTTTTTCCTTTAAAAATAATCGATTTTTTCGTATCAAAATAATCGATTATTTTAAAAATCGATTAAATTTTACATCGCTACTGCATAATTGTGATTTGTGTGTACAACAAATGTCAAAGTGGCGTGTGTTTGCTATTTTGCGCCTTAGAAATGTATTTAATTTTACATAAAATCAGCTAAATCAGGGAGTGTATTTTTTAAAATGTCGCATGATTTCGGCCGTCCGGACTATTATAATCGGGACGCTGAACGAGATCGTGACTGGCATCGTAAGGACTTTAGTTACGAAAAGGATCGCCCACTGGCTAGAAAGCGAAGCCGTAGCACTACAAGAGACGCAGAGAAACGCGTCAGTAGATCACCGAGAAAGAGCGAGAAGGACTTGCTTGACGAAAACATCCTCAGCGAGATATCCAAACTACCGGAGCCGAGCGAACTTTGGGACAACCAAATGCAGGAAAGCGGTTTCTCAACGGCGCCGCAGTTGCCGGCATTTTCAGCAGAAGTATGTTTTCAATAGGCTTAAGTAATAACGACTGTTTTTAGTTGTGTTACTATTCAATAATTTATAGAGTTACGCGTTACTTTGCGGAGATCCGTAATCGAAAAGTATTAATAAAATTATTTTGCTATAATCCGCGATGAAGTAACATAGAAAATATATATAATGCTAAATGTAGAGCGGACAATCCGTTTTCGTACCTTATACATGCAGGATTCGTAAAAAAAACACATAAAACATTCACAAACCTCCACCACTGCCACCATAATACACACACTACATACACTCACTATCACAAACTCAACAATCGTTTTGCCTCACAACCTATGCATTATCATGAGATAGACTCCAAAACAAAATTGCAATTGCTTTGTGATCTATCTCCTGATGATGCTTTGGTAGCAAAATAATTTTATTATTACTTTTGTTTGTTTTACTATTTAATGCTTTTGAGAACTATTTAAAATTATCATATACTATATTTAAGCATTACAAGAGAACATGATAGTACCGTCTCAAAATCTAGTTTTAAATTCAGTATACTAAAATAACATAGCTGTATTTACTAGTATATAAGCAAAAATCAGTATATTCATGTACACAATGAACCAAATTATTTGTAGTTTGTTCATACAACTTGGCTAAAGCTGAACTATTATAATAATTTCATTAATTGAAGTTACATTTTACACTCTTACATTTACTATATTGATTATTGATTTATTTATTTATTATTTTACATTTATTTTAAGAATAAAAAAATTACCTAAAATTAAATTTTTCATAAAGAAAAGTTTGCAATAATTATACACTACTTCACTATACTTGGACCTTATATTTACATATACATTTATATGGATACTTATTTTGGATTTTTATTTTGGGTTGAAAAATGATGAAAAGTTCAATATAGTATTATGTATCTCCAGGGATCTTATGCTGGAAACTATCAGCCGTCGTACTCTGGCATATATGATGACTTTCCACCAGTAGCCTCAATGCCTGTGGCGCCTCAACCTCCAGAAATGGCTTCTTGGAATCAGATGTCATTGCCACCACCACCTACCCCTACTCCAGTATACAATGTTGAAGACCAAATTAAAAAAGAAGGTATTTATATAAAAAGCATAACTGACATATTTTTAAAAATTCAATTTCAGGTGCAGTCAACGATCAGTGACAAAATTAAATATTTATTAGTAATTTATGCTTTTTATTCATAAAAAATTAATGGTGATACATTATGCATGATGTAATAACTTATATCTTCTCTCCATATTACTTGTTAACTAAGTGGCTTGCTTTAATATGGTGGCAGGTAAGAGTGTAATTTTGCATGTTCTTAAAAAAAACCATTCAATTCAATTAAAAAATTATATTTATTATAAAATTACGTTCATTTGATGTAATTCTAAATATAGAATCAACATTAGCAATTAAAATATTGTTCAAGTAATTAATATACAAACTCATCATTTTGAATTATTTAAATACTTCTTTCTCAGTTTTAGATATTCTGTTTCTAATTTTCACTTAAAGATACAATAGTTTAGGTGTTATAAAGAGGTGTTACAAAATTTCCATGGAACATCAATATGCTGTCTTTCTAAAGAATACTTAATATGCATTTAATGAAGTATATTCATAGAATAGCTATTATACATAGCTATTCTTTGATTTACTTCAATATTTTTCCAATCCTTACAGAAAATTCCTTATCTATTACTTGTATGCAGTTAGCATAGTTTTTAAATCTTCTCATATTTTTATTTCAAAACTAGAAACTATTATTTATAACATTTTAAAGCGATTATAGTAGTTGATCAATAAAAGCAAAATACTTTAATTATGATTATCTGCTTAATGAACAGGTGCTGTGACAGTATAAGTAAAAAAAATACACAATATGATGATTAGCTAATGATTGGTTACATATGGTGACTAAAAAACTCTTTCATATTTGCTTATTATTTTTATACAATATGTAATCCTTATGCACCTAAAATATTGAAATGTTTGCACTATAGAATTGCATTTATTCATATGTGTCATATAAATAGAACAACTTACGAGAGAAAAATGAATATTGGGATCTATCTTGAATAATACAAACAAATTTTTGCCATATTATAAAAGTAAAAAAATGGGAAATAGCTGTGTGCTGATGCTTTATGTAAATGTGCATGTATATATGTAATTACAACTTGCATGCCCTTAATTTTTCTGTGGGAACAGTTGAGCAATACATTTTCATAACAGAATTTAGTCATATTGCTCTCAGTTTTGCTTGATTTATATTGGATGTGGATATCTTATATAATGAATCTTTCTTTCAGGTCTGCACTGTAAAAGTGTGGTTAATACATTATTTTTTTGAAAAACCTTTGAAGGTCCCTTCTTTAGGAATCTAAAGGATAATCTGCAACAGAAGACGCAACAAGAGATTATTATGCTTTTATCAAATATGTACTATAAACTCAACAGTTTGATTTAGCTTAGACATATTATGAATTCATTTCATATTTTAACAAGTGTAACGTTATACCAATTTTCAAATTTCTAATTGGCGTAACATAAGCGATTTTTGCTAAAAGAAAGTAACGTTACGCTTGTT
The DNA here is from genome assembly GCA_029227775.1 of Morpho helenor. NCBI lineage: Eukaryota > Metazoa > Arthropoda > Insecta > Lepidoptera > Nymphalidae > Morpho > Morpho helenor. The sequence continues at coordinate 17,642,532 of JARGCU010000028.1, read as the reverse complement.
CCTTCTTTCGTTGGACGAATTACGACTATGTTGTTTTCCTAACAGCCGCAATAGAAACAGAGATGCGTCATCAAAAAGCAGCTCTCTCGAAACAGCGCGAGGATTACATTAGGAAAACTGCTATATTGAAAAAAGAGCTCGACACCCTCAAGGACCAACGGAACGAGCTGCGCGGTGATGCCAAGCGCTCTCCTAGCCCAGACACCAAACGATTCCTTAAAGAGAACACCAAGTTGCAGGTTTGACTAATACCCACGCAATAACTATTGCAATAAATACTATTCTGATATCTTAATCCTTGATTGTGCTGGCTCGAATCAAATTTTTAGTTGTGTGGGCCACTTTCCGCTCTAGATTATCAAGCTTATACACAACTAACAATTTGGGTCCCAAGACCTAACCCTGCATCACTCTGCCTTGCGTTTATGTAGTTGGAGATACAAAACAAACTGAAGACAATCAACAACGTGGTCGACATGCTTAACGGTATCATTGGAGAACAGGCGCCGGAGATCGTTGAAACGGAAGATTCTAACGAGCGCCCCTCCAAACGGAAGTCGAGGTAAGTGTACTTATTGATTACACTTTAAAGTTGCTTCTCTTGTTAAATTTAAAAGATAAAGTAGTGTCTATTGTTATAAATATTAATACTAAGAATTCTATTCCAGGATGTATATAAAATATACATCTTAAAATGTAAAAAAGTTGTACAAAGATAATTCTTTATGTTGAATATTTCGAGGTTTTAGCGTTTGAAGTGATAATATGTAGAAGTGATTGCTGTTTAATTTAAAATTTATCAAGTTCTTAGTTGAAAATATATTATTTAATTTTCTTTTCTTTTTTTGTTAAATATTTCTCTTAAAACAGGAATACAAGTTAATGTACACGACTTTACAAGTGCCTTTGGCTTAGCTCGTATGGTGGTGTTCCCAAGGATCCCATGGCCGCAAAAAAAGAAGATGCCTGAAATTTGCTATTGAAGAATTATTATAATTATGTACAATTATTTAAGTTAAGCTTGTATTAAAATAATTGCTGTTCTTAAGTTTTTTAATTGTGATCAGTGTTATTGTAAATTAGCTTTGCTAATAGACACAATTTTTTAAATGTAATTTATGAAATGAAATTTATTTTCAATACAATTATGTAATTCATATTATATATTGCTTAAGTATTTGTTTCGATCAATACTAAAGTTTCATCCAATTGGAAAAAATATTTTAGCAAATTTTAGAGATCTCCATAAATTAATTACTTTGTTATGGGATCCATGTAATTAAGTTTCCTTTTGCAATTATTTCTGCGTTTCTTATTAATGTATTTAATAAAATTTTACTTTTTTATATAAATTTATAGTGTGATGTTTAATGAACTAATTATGTTTTTACTTGTTATTTTCAGTGTTGCTACGATTGATACAAGATTGATGGAAATCGTTTTTGCCTGCATAAAATTCGGAATTTAAATATTTGTGTTTAAATACACTTTAAATAGTATTGAAATTATCTGTAACATTTGAGATGTTTTTATGATATTGTTAAAACTAACAAAAATAGAATTATACGTATAAGATTCAATGAAATACAAATTGATGACTTTAAAAAAATTGATAAAAATGATTTTTAAAAATACTTTCTAAAAATAAATAATCCTGTCCTATATAATAATGGTGGTTTTATCGCGTATAACAAAGCCTCGAATTCTATTACCAAGTATAATTACTGAATTCACATCTCTTGCCTTCTACATCAGCTCCTTGCTTAGTTTTAACCCTATACACTCAGAGCATTTTTTTACCACAATGAATGTTGCTTGTACATGCAATGGTGTGCTGTGTGGCCCGTTAACTCCTCTACGGAGTTAAAGAATGCTCAACAGTATTTTTATTTTCAATAGAGATTTACATTATGTTGTTTATTTAAATTTAATATAATAAAAACAATTCATTAGTCTCCTTTGAACAATTTCTACAATTCTATGCCGACATCACCTCCGCCGTCGACTGTGGTCACAAAGTTAAAATATCCATTTTCGGTAAACCACTTAGCTCAATACTTTACTTTTAAGACGTATTAACTCTTCGATGGCTAGAAGTGGAATGCCTAAAACTTGACTGTCGTTAGAGAAAAAGACTCGTGTCACAATATTTTACATTCATTCGTTCGGTTCCTCCCGAATGACAGACATATCTAACAGAAGCTAACACTGTATTTGTAGGTCGCCGTCGGGAAAGAAGTTCAACTATGTGTACTACGACCCGGAGATGCACTGGTGCCGCGTGTGCAACGAGTTCCCGCCCACCGCCAAGGACTACCTCAACCACCTGCACTCGCCCGCTCACCACAAGTCAGTTACACATTACAAGTAAACACATTGCTTGCAACCATAACTACAACCATGCCTGACCATAACTTAACATGACAGAGGCTTTCTTCTTTTATCATTTATACCAGGGACTCGGTTCAAATTCAAATTCAAAATATTCTGTATTCAAATAAACTTGTAAACAAGTGCTTTTGAATCGTCAACTCTACCGCTGATTCGGAAAGCTGTTCCTACCGAGAAGAGCCAGCAAGAAACTCGGCGGTTGCTCTTTTAAACATATGATTCTTAATACTATTTACATACAGACGTTACTGTCTTGTACAGGTTCAAAGAGAGCTATATCCACACATTCTTATCTTCTAAATAATCTTCAATAGTATAGTAGGCTTTCTGTATCAAGTACACTGCTTTCTGTATCAGTGTACACTGAGTCCCTGGTATAAGAGATATATATAAGAGCGTAATGTTTTGCCCATAGATTTATTAAACTAGAGTGGGGTAACCATAAGTAGGGCTCAAAGTGAACAAATAATAAGCGTATATATAATAATAATATCTTTGTGTAATCACTCATAAAAAAGAGACTGATAATAAATAAGTAGTAGTCTTGTTATTATTTTTTTAATAGAGCAGATTTTAGGCTGGCTACACTACAGTAGTATAATAGCTCTATGTTTTTGCCATTTAGTTTTGAATACAATTTGTCTATGCCTTCATCGCTTGCAGTTTGTTAATATTAAAATTGGAGCGTATTTACTGCTTTACTTAATAAATATTTCTAATAGAATCGGTAGATTTTTCCTGCCTCGTATTTACTGCTACAGGTGGAGGACATGGGGGCGTATATTTATAGGATTTAGACCTTCTTTAAAAATAGAAATTGGCAGGGATTTAGACATTCTTTAAAAATAGAAATTGTCAGGGATTTAGACATTCTTTAAAAATAGAAATTGTCAGGGATTTAGACATTCTTTAAAAATAGAAATTGTCAGGGATTTAGACATTCTTTAAAAATAGAAATTGGCAGGGATTTAGACATTCTTTAAAAATAGAAATTGACAGGGATTTAGACATTCTTTAAAAATAGAAATTGTTTCTAAACAGACGGATAAAACTGAGTTCAAGTTTTTAGTTATACTGCGTTTTCGCACAATGGCACTCGTTTATCAGATTCCATGTCATTGCTCATTGCATTTTCGGAGGGTTTTTTTTTTGCAGGCAGGTGATCTAATACTAACACTTGAAATTACGGATACATTTAGTGTATAATTCACAGAATGGCGGCGCAGCATATGGAGGCGCCTTGGCACTCCGTAACGGGGGTCAATGAGGGCTTCCCAAGTTACCCCTCGGCCCCTACCAAAAGGACTCCCATCAGAGGTACTTCAATTTTGCTTGTGCGTTCTGTGTGATTGTTTGTATGTACGTATGTATATGGTTAGTCTGTCTGTTATTCAACCGATAGACGACCAACGTTGGTCTTAGTCTCGTCCAGGGCCCTTCGCAACCCAAGACCCACTGCCGCTATGATCCAGCGGCTGCTCGCCATGTTTCTGAGGTCATCAGTCCATTTCATACAGGGTCTAACGTCTAGATAATAGAATAATGTTTGGGTTACGGGTCGAAAGGATTGTTCAGATTGTGGTAATGAGGGTGTGCAGTGTATTGTTGTGACAGAGATATTGATGGTGGTTTATGGTGTATGTCTTTTGCAAATCATGCATAAGGTATGGAAACGGATACGGAATAACTATGTCATGTTAAATGAAGTTTACATTTAGCATTGGAGCAGCGTGGTAGGTCTTAGCTCTAATCCTTTTCTTCAAAATCGAAAGGCGGAAGCCTATGCCCAGCAGCGGGATAGTAACAGGCCATAACTACTACTACTACTAATTTTATGGAGTTTCCAAAAATAACGCCTAATTCTATAATTTGGATATATTTTTATAAACCATTCGCGCTCTTGTGTTGTATACGTGCGTCCGTGCGTACGCGTGCTTATATCCGAGCGAGCGTGCGTGCGTGTATGCTTGCGTGCGTGCGTGCGTAAGTAAGTAACGGCCTGCTACTATCCCACTGCTGAGAAAAGGCCTCTTCTCTCCGTTTTTGGAGAAAAGGATTGGAGCTACGTCCTACCACGCTGCTCCAATACGGATTGGTAGGTTACTCATATTTCCAGAATTCTCTAGTAATATGCAGGTTTCCTCACGATGTTTTCCTTCACCGAAAAGCGTGTGATAAATTTCAATTATAAATTAGACACAAAGTTTTAACAGAAAAACTCATTGGTGTCTGCCCGGGTTTGAACGCGTGACCTCCTCGAAAGAGTCGCACGGTGTTACCGCTGGGCTACCACAGCTTATTTTATATTATATTATACAGCATGAGTGCGTGCAATTCTCTGACGTGGTTTTTTTGTTATTCTGTTATTTTTGTTAAGTATATTAACTGCAGTCAGCTACGCATCTAGCTGCACCGATTATTTTGTAACCATCAAATTGTAATAATTTTTTAAAAGATTAGCCGCCGAGTTTCTTGCTGATTCTTCTCGGTAGGAGCAAACTTCCGAATCAGTGGTAGCTTCTTTAAAACATTTGACGATTCAAAAGTACTGTAAACAGTCCACTTGAATAAAGAATATTTTGAATTTGAATTTGAATTCCGTGGTTCAGGGCTGCAGTTCTTTGTACCGTCTACGGCGTGGTACTGCAAGCTGTGTGACCAGTTTATTGGTGACTTGCACTGCGCTTCAGCGCACCTCAAGTCGCTCACTCACTCCAAGAACTACACGGTGAGTTTCTTAAGAATCGGGTTCTATGGTTTTAAACTAACATACTTACAATAGTGATCGCCATAAATATTATAGTGTTATAGTGTTGCCATAAAGTTAACAATTGACTCAATAAATCTTTAAATCATTCTAATATTGACATTTATTTTATTTATTTATTTTATTTGAAACATGACATGGACACTTTAAAACATGTAAACTCTAAGATCTCCTGTCAAACTTTTATCAGTATATGCATATATTAGTTCATCATCATCCTCCCTTATCCCACTCTAAGTAGGGTCGGCACAACGTGTTATAAACCTGATGTCACATGATTTGGCTATGTATTTTTAAACCGGATACCACACGGTGGGTAACTTACCTTATACTGCGTCCATCATATTATCAGTCTTTTGACAGCTCACGCTCATTAAGTTTTGTATTGCTTATACACTGTCCATTATATTAACCATCTTTTGACAGATTGACGATAGTGATGTCCTAAAGATTCTCGTATGCGATACCATTCCGATTATAGTACCTACTATCATTAATCGAATTACGTACCTAAGTAATTCGATTAATGATAACCTACGTAAACTAGATTACTACTTGAGAAAAGAAATTCCAACTTTGAGAAAACTTATTGTTTCTTTGAAAAGAAGTGGTCTATTTCATGGTGAAAAATCTTCTTTGGTCAAAGTTTTGAACACAATTGGCTTTTCATATAAAAAGTTAAATAAAAGAAAATTATTAATGGAACGCACAGATATAGCTATAGCACGTTGTGATTTTTTAAGAGAGGCAAAGAAAATACAAGATTGGGCAAATATTGTTTTCACGGATGAAACATGGCTCAACGCTAACCACACACTATCTCGTTTCTGGACTGATGATACTGCTGATTCCACTTCCTCAGTACCAATGGGAAAAGGTGAGCGCCTAATCATTTGCCATGCAGGTACAGCAAAAGGATTTGTACAAGACGCACTGTTGGCATTTAAATCGAAGAAATCAAATGACTACCACGAAGAGATGAATGCAAATGTGTATGAAGAGTGGTTCAAAAAAATGCTCATTTCATTGGAAGAACCATCAATAATTTTTATTGATAATGCGCCCTACCACTCCCGTCAAATTGACAAAATGCCAACACAGGCTAATAAAAAGCATGAAATAATTAATTGGCTTCGGGACAATGGAGAAAATGTGGACGACTCAATGTTAAAAGTTGAATTAATAAAAATATTAAAAACCAAAAAGAGAGCAAAACGCTATGTAATCAATGAAATGGCAGCAGAATATGGCCATACTGTTCTTCGGATTCCTCCATACCACTGCCAGTACAACGCAATAGAACTTATATGGGCACAAGTAAAAGGGCATGCTGCGAGATGCAATACAAGCCCCCCATTCACAGCGAATAAAATGTTGCAATTGCTAAAAAATGCTTGCACCCACGTAACGGCCGAGAACTGGGCAAGTGTGGTGGAAAGAACTAAAAGAGTAATATTCTCTGATTGGGAACGTGATATTGCGTTTGATAATATATTATCTACACAAGAGCTAATAATAACTGCTACTGAAGACTCCTCATCGGAGGAGTCTAGTGTTGATTATCATTCCGACGACTCGTGCTAATAAAATAAATTAAAATATCCTGATTGTTTTATTTGTATTCATGTATTAACTAAGAAGAAAGTAAAACTTTATATAATGTTATTAAATGTCTTTTAATACTCGTAACATCGATTTCTACCGATTATTTTTAATCTGTGGCATAATCGTAGTAACCCATTATGTGTGACATCACTAAGTGGGCGGTACCCATCCATAAAGTACAAATATTATTTGTATGATATTTGTACGTAAGCAATACAAAACTTAATGAGCGTGAGCTGTCAAAAGACTGATAATATGATGGACGCAGTATACGTACAAATATCATACAAATAATATTTGTACTTTATGGATGGGTACCGCCCACTTAGTGATGTCACACATAATGGGTTACTACGATTATGCCACAGATTAAAAATAATCGGTAGAAATCGATGTTACGAGTATTAAAAGACATTTAATAACATTATATAAAGTTTTACTTTCTTCTTAGTTAATACATGAATACAAATAAAACAATCAGGATATTTTAATTTATTTTATTAGCACGAGTCGTCGGAATGATAATCAACACTAGACTCCTCCGATGAGGAGTCTTCAGTAGCAGTTATTATTAGCTCTTGTGTAGATAATATATTATCAAACGCAATATCACGTTCCCAATCAGAGAATATTACTCTTTTAGTTCTTTCCACCACACTTGCCCAGTTCTCGGCCGTTACGTGGGTGCAAGCATTTTTTAGCAATTGCAACATTTTATTCGCTGTGAATGGGGGGCTTGTATTGCATCTCGCAGCATGCCCTTTTACTTGTGCCCATATAAGTTCTATTGCGTTGTACTGGCAGTGGTATGGAGGAATCCGAAGAACAGTATGGCCATATTCTGCTGCCATTTCATTGATTACATAGCGTTTTGCTCTCTTTTTGGTTTTTAATATTTTTATTAATTCAACTTTTAACATTGAGTCGTCCACATTTTCTCCATTGTCCCGAAGCCAATTAATTATTTCATGCTTTTTATTAGCCTGTGTTGGCATTTTGTCAATTTGACGGGAGTGGTAGGGCGCATTATCAATAAAAATTATTGATGGTTCTTCCAATGAAATGAGCATTTTTTTGAACCACTCTTCATACACATTTGCATTCATCTCTTCGTGGTAGTCATTTGATTTCTTCGATTTAAATGCCAACAGTGCGTCTTGTACAAATCCTTTTGCTGTACCTGCATGGCAAATGATTAGGCGCTCACCTTTTCCCATTGGTACTGAGGAAGTGGAATCAGCAGTATCATCAGTCCAGAAACGAGATAGTGTGTGGTTAGCGTTGAGCCATGTTTCATCCGTGAAAACAATATTTGCCCAATCTTGTATTTTCTTTGCCTCTCTTAAAAAATCACAACGTGCTATAGCTATATCTGTGCGTTCCATTAATAATTTTCTTTTATTTAACTTTTTATATGAAAAGCCAATTGTGTTCAAAACTTTGACCAAAGAAGATTTTTCACCATGAAATAGACCACTTCTTTTCAAAGAAACAATAAGTTTTCTCAAAGTTGGGATTTCTTTTCTCAAGTAGTAATCTAGTTTACGTAGGTTATCATTAATCGAATTACTTAGGTACGTAATTCGATTAATGATAGTAGGTACTATAATCGGAATGGTATCGCATACGAGAATCTTTAGGACATCACTATCGTCAATCTGTCAAAAGATGGTTAATATAATGGACAGTGTATAGTCGCCTTTTACGACGCATTGGTACAAAATGACGGTGGTTTATTCTACTAAGCCGGATACCACACGGTATATATGCATATATTAGTTATCTATTGAAGTTAATAAATATAATATAATTTTCGAAATATAATTTAAATTTTTTTCCGCACTCTTACCATACCTACTGCAATTAAATTATATCTAAAAAGAGCATTTGTAAAGAATGATTGATAAACTTAATATAATAGAAAGATATTAGAACAATTTGATACTTTCCAGAACTTCGTAGAGCAGAACCCCCACTGGGAAACGGACTGGATGTCGGACCGGCAGAAGGCGTTCGAGAAGGCGAGGGCCAGCAACAAGGTGAAGGTGGAGGACAAGCCGCAGTACACCGCACACACCATCACCTTCAACAAGGTGAACTACTCCACTACTAACATTACACTAATTCAATCAATCCGACTTGGAGCAGCGTAATAGGTCTTAGCTCCAATCCTCTCCAAAAACAGAGAGAAGAGCCCTATTCCCAGAAATGGGAGAGTGTTAAACGCTAAACAGTACTTTTATTATCTCGTTCACTATAATAATCTTTATTTTAATAATAATCTTTATTTTACATCACCAGTGTTTACATTGTTTATAAACTCTGACCCCTGAACTAGATTTAACTGTATTTCAGGAGCCAATGCCCTCCATTAATATTATATATTATTATATTGCAGTGTTAGTTTAGTTAGTAGCAGTAACTTAAAAGCTGTGGTAGCGCAGCGGTATCACCGTGCGCCTCTTTCGAGAAGGTCTAGGGTTCAAGCCCCGGGCAGGCACCAATGAGTTTTCTAGTAAAACTTATATGTGTAATTGATAATTGCAATTTATCACACACTTTTGGATGAAGGAAAACATCGTGAGGAAACCTGCATATCTCTAGAGAATTCGGGGGATATGTGTAACCTACCAATCCGCATTGGAGCAGCGTGGTAGGTCTTAGCTCCAATCCTTCTCTCCAAAACAAAAAAACGGAGAGAAGAGGCCTATGTCCAGCAGTGGGATAGTAACAGGCCGTTACTTACTTACTACTAGTAACTTAAAATAGATTAGTTGGGTTAAAAATACTACTACTACTACTATACTACGGAACAATAGATGGCGCTGTACATAGTTAAATTAAATTGACATCTCGCTAAGGAGATTCTTTGTCTCAGACATAGGTAGGGCTGTGAGGGGCAAAGAAAGTATTTTTACGATTGTGGTTTCATTTCTTCTATCGGCCGGAGTGTGGGTGCGTGCAGAGGGTAACAGGCCGCTACTTTACTACTAATTCAAGATATTCTTTACATGCTCTACCTCGAGGTACAGAGAACGATGCGGTAATGAGATCGATGTTGACAACTTAATTGTCATCTTCCTGCTCTTATCCCACTCAAAGTTGGGTCGGCACAACATGCTATAAACATGCTGTCACATGATTTGGCTGTGTTTTTACGACCGGCCTGCCTGACGTCAACTTACCTCTGTCATATTTTACAACACCTCGGTAAGAAAGAGGGTGGTCTATTCTACTAAACCGGATACCACACGGTGGGTCAACTTACCTTAGTCGCCTTTTACGACATCTCGGTTGACAACTTAAGTGTATTTAAATTAATTTATAGAATTATCCATAATACAAAAGTAGTATTAAAATTATGATACAAACTGGATTCGTAAAAACACATGCACAAACCTCCACCACCTTTGCGATTTTATCGTGGAGTCTATCTCCTGATGATGCTTCGGTTGCAGGGCGAAACGATTGTTGAGTTTGTGATAGTGAACGTATGTAGTGCTTGTGTATTGTGGTGGCGGTGGTGGAGGTTTGTGCATGTGTTTTACGTACTCTGCATGTATCAGGTATGATAACCGATTGTCCACTCTACATTTAGCATTATATATATATTCTATGTTACTTCATCGCGGATTATAGCAAAATAATTTTACTATTACTTTTGTAAGATGAATAATATATTTGATTCCCAGGACGGGTTTCACACTAAGCGCAAGCTGGACAGCCCGCCGCCGCCCGTGCAGTCCAAGAAGAAGAAAGAGAAGAAGAAGAAGAGCAAAAGGAAGAAGAGCAGCAGCAGCAGCTCCTCCAGCAGCTCGAGCGGCTCCGACAGCGAGCCTAAGAAGAAAAAGAAAAGTATGTACCTGTACATATTCTATTGCCCTTATCCCACTCTTAGTGGGGTCGGCATAAGATGTTATAAACACGTTGTCACATGATTTGGCTACATATTTTACGACCAAACGCCTGTCTGACATCAACTTATCTTTGTCGTATTTTACGATACCTCGGTAAAAAACGGTGGTCTATTCTTCTTAACCGGATACCACACGGTGGGTCAACTTACCTTAGTCGCCTTTTACGACACCTCGGTAAGAAATTAGGGCGGTACTATTTTATTCTGCCGGATGCCACACGGCGGAACAGACAGCAAGACTTTCGCATTTATAATATTAGAATGAACTGAAATGTCAGTAATTTATCTCCACCGCAGGTAAGAAGAGTAAGTCCTCCGACAAGATGCCGGAGTGGATGTCCTCCATACAGATGGACCGGCTCAACGACAGCGACCGGAAGCTGCTCGACAACATCAAGAGCAGGTAACGTTTGCTCCATCTATACTTATATAAAGAATAAAAAAATTATATGTGTTTGCAATATTCTCACACAAAAACTACAATAATTCTTCCGATTTGGAAAGCTCTTTTCTTTACTCTTTATACTATCTTTTATATACCTATACAATTATATACCTAGCTCTGTAATTCCAATCGGTGGTAGATCGCAGCCATGGTTTAGTGTGTCTTGCAAGGCAGCAGCGGATAGCAAACGGGTCGCTTATCGGGCTGTGGTTGAAGCGTTGGCTACAAGGAATCTCAACTCTACAATACTTAAGAGGAATTATAACCGTGCCTCGAGATTATTTAAAAGGGGAAGTTGCCAGAGCCAAGTTTAAGTATGTTGTCAAAATTGGTAAGAAGCTTGAACAATACCCATCTGGAATGCGTCGGTTCTGGGCACTCTCTAAAGCGGCGCTTGGTAACTTTGACCAACCTTCACTTCCACCGTTGCGCACAGAGAACAATGCATTGGCTCATACAGCAAAGGAGAAAGCTGATCTTTTGGAGAATATCTTTGCCTCGAACTCGACTATGGATTACCAAGGACTTCCGCCACCTATTATCCCACGGTGTCAGAGTTCAATGCCAGACATTAAGGTCAGCCCAAAAGATGTTCGGCGAGCTCTGTTGTCTTTGGATATCCATAAGTCCAGTGGGCCAGATGGTATCTCTCCAATTGTGCTCCGAATGTGTGCTCCTGAGTTAACTCCTGTGCTGACGAGTCTATTTCGTCTCTCCTACTAAGGCATTGTCCCATATACATGGAAGTCAGCTCTTATCCATCCGATCCCTAAAAAAGGCAATGCTTCAAATCCGGCTAACTATTAATATAGCTATGAATGAATAACTATTAATGAAGTTACAACTGGTTAGGAATTATGCTTTTACTGAGAAAAATCAGACCCAGAAGAAACTCGTCTCTCGAAGCATTTTTATCATTAACACAATCTTCAATTATGTAATATTCTTAACGTATACCTTGCCTTGCCTTTTTATTGTAATTTTTGATTTTTAAACATTGATTTGGATGTAGTGGACTTAATTGTAAATTATTATTAATGTTGTTGTCTAATATTAAAAAGAAAAAAAAATTGTAATAAAATATATGTCGACATACACGCGGCCAGCCGTCGGCGATTTTTATATATACAATCCTCGCGGCCGGTTATTATTCCCGAGCCGAACAGAATGCAGCCGATGCAGCGGGCCGCCTCTGCCACACCGTCGCGAGCGACTAGATTGATAAGACGCGTGTAAATTGTAACGATTCGATTAAATTGCGTAGCAAATTGTTTTGTAGTTTTTATTGGACAATACGTGTGTGTTTAACGCCCCGGTACCCTATATGTATATATCAATGAAATATTTATTTTTGAAAAGAGCGACCGCGAGTTTCTTGCTGGTTCTTTTAAGTAAGAGCACCTTTCCGAACCAGTAGTAGCTTCATTGTAATTTGACGATTCGAAAGTGCTTGTAAAAGCCAATTTGAATTTCAATATGGTTAAATACAAACAACGTTTATGCTTCACGTATTAGTGTATATGTATTTATGTCTTTCCCAGGATCCAGATGGACAAGGAGAGCGAGAAACGTCGCGAGGAGCTCCCCGTCATAGACCTGTGCGGGACCAGGTATGGGACTATATTAGGCTGAAGTCCAGATTTTGATAAATCCCCTAATTTTTTTATGTATATTCCCTCAAACTAAAGTCAAAATATTCTTTATTCAAGTAAACTTGTAAACAAGTGCTTTTGAATCGTCAACTCTACTGCTGGTTCGGAAAGCTGTTCCTACCGAGAAGAGCCAACAAGAAACTCGGCGGCTGCTCTTTTCAAAATAATACTTATTAGTACTTCCATTTAGTAATTACTGACTTGTACAGGGTCGAAGATTCATCATCTTGCCGCCCTTATCCCACCCTAAGTGGGGTCGGCACAACATGTTACAAACATGTCACGTGATTTGGCTACGTATTTGACACCTCGTTAAGAAAGAGGGTGGTCTATTTTACTCGACCGGATACCACACGGCGAGTCGACTTACCTTAGTCGCCTTTTACGACACCTTGGTATGAAAAGAGGGTGGTACTATTCTATTCAGCCGGATACCACACGGCGTACAGGGTCGAAGAGTATTAGTAGTAATTAGTAGTATAGGTAAACAGTTTCACTACCATTTTAGACTGTATCTAGGTACCATCATGAGCTCATGAATAAGGGCCGCGGATTGGCTTGAAACTATTTGCGTTGATCTGTGTAGGAGAACAGGCCGGGGATATAAATGAATCACTGAATCAAATGTAATAAATAACTAATGTATAGAAACCGGCTATACTCACGTTATTTTATCGGATGAGCCCGACTAGTTTCTTTATAGTGAGTATAGCCGGTTTCTATACATTAATTATGAATTCCACTCACGATAGTTTAAATTCAAAAATTGCTAACCTTTACGGCACGGTAATAAATAACGTTTATTTATTGTACTACACTGGAAGGCAATATGTCCGATCACTATAACGTAGTTTAAAAAGTAAGAAAAACAAACATGGCGCACGCTGCTTTTATACAATTGATTAACTATGACCAGTTTTAGCCGTGTGGTATCCGGCTAAGTAGAATAGTACCACCCTCATTTCTTACCGAGGTGTTGTAAATGGCGACTAAGATAAGTTGACCCACCGTGTGGTATCCGGCTGAGTAGATAGACCACCCTCATTTCTTACCGAGGTGTCGTAAATGGCGACTAAGATAAGTTGACCCACCGTGTGGTATCCGGTTGAGTAGAATAGGCCACCCTCATTTCTTACCGAGGTGTCGTAAAATACGACTAAGGTAAGTTGACGTCAGGCAGGCGGCCGGTCGTAAAAACGCAGCCAAATCATGTGACAATATGTTGTGCCGACCCCAATTATAGTGGAATAAGGACAGGAGGATGATGATTAACTGTGACCAGTTTATAAAATAAAATGTATTAATTTTTGTATCAAAAAAGCATAAATGCTAACAATCTGATACTTATCGTATCGGATCAGCACGTGCGTATAGCCGATATTTACACATTTGTTATTATTGCCTTCTTGTGAGAGTTCGGTTACATCCAAATAAGAGTAAATTAAAAACCACTTTCTCTTTCCTTGGACAATTTTAGTAGAGATCGTCGGGAGAGTCGGCATAGGGACGATCGCGACTTGCGCGGCAGTTCCCGGCGACGGGACGACAGGAGAGACGATAGGAGAGATAGAGATGACAGGAGAGATGACCGGAGAGATGACAGGAGGGATGATCGGAGAGATGATAGGAGAGACGACAGGAGAGATGATCGCAGGGACGACAGACGGGATGAAGGGCGAGACTCGCATCGCAGGAGTCCGACTCGGACCGACCCCAAGAAACCGGATATTCGAAAGATGCCATTTATTGGTGAGTTTCTTAAAAAAGACGATTTGTTTGTCCTCTTTTATTTCCTTAAACGAGTGGACAAACATGGTCCTTGGTCCCCAAAGTAACTCCATAATTGTGTTATGAGTGACAGACTCATGGTAAATATATCCAAACTAGCTTTTACCCAACTACGCAACTTAGTTTGCGTGATCATTTGTTGCTGATAGGTTGATAATTAAACACTTTTCTATATCATCCTATATTCCTATATAATTTGTATTTTTTAATTCTTATGATGGTCAATGAAGCTTGATTTATTTATTTATTCCTTCATAATTAACAGGATTTCTGTAGTCTTTATATTACTCCAGTGTATATGGAATAATTGTGCCAAATTTTATCGATATCGGTTCAGCGGATTCACCGTGAAAGTGTAACAAACATACATCCATACTTACAAACATTCGCATTTATAATTTTAAATAAATACATAGGTGCATTCAAAGTGGGAACCGACAAATTTTTAACAATAAAATTGAATATTTCTTTTAATTTCTAAAATAAAAAGATGTTTAAGTACTAAATCTTAAAAGAGTCTGGATTAAAAATATGAATCTCGATTTATAATGTAAATACTTTTATGTACTAGTTACACAATATTTAAACGATTACATACAGGAAAGATGCCCGTCTACAAGAGTTTAGGGAAGAATGTGAAAGTGGAAGAACCCAAGAAGGACTGCGATAAGAAGAAAGAAGAAGACGAAGAGATCGCAAAGAAGAGACTAGAGATGGATGCCGAAATACAGAAGAAGGTAAGACATGTTCCGTTCATAATTACATTAATTAAATATTTAATAAGTAAAGTAATATAAGCTTATTTGCTTGCTATGATTTGTTTTTACACTATTTTATTTCGCCTAGTAGTTTCGCTGTATATATTTCTACACACTTTAGTTATAATTTAAGAATATTAAAGAAAAACTATTAATTATATTGTTATGTAACGCGATTTGATCCGGCTTAAAGGACCATTATGCACGATCAACATGATACATATGTTATGTACATTTCTACCCACCCTAATTATCGTTTCATATCATTTAAGAATAGTAATAAAAACTATATTCTACATTTAGCACGATTTGATCCGGCTCAAAGGACCATTATGGACGATCAACATGATAAATATGTTTGTACATTTCTACCCACCCTAATTATCGTTTCATATCATTTAAGAATAGTAATAAAAACTATATTCTACATTTAGCACGATTTGATCCGGCTCAAAGGACCATAATGCACGATCAACATGATACATATGTTATGTACATTTCTACCCACCCTAATTATCCTTTTATTATTTATGAATAGTAATAAAAACTATATTCTACATTTAGCACGATTTGATCCGGCTCAAAGGACCATTATGCACGATCAACATGATAAATATGTTTGTACATTTCTACCCACCCTAATTATCCTTTTATTATTTAAGATATAGTAATAAAAACTATATTCTACATTTAGCACGATTTGATCCGGCTCAAAGGACCATTATGCACGATCGACATGGTAAATATGTTATGTACATTTCTACCCACCCTAATTATCGTTTTATCATTTAAGAATAGTAATAAAGACTATATTCTACATGTAGCACGGTTTGATCCGGCTCAAAGGACCATTATGCACGATCAACATGATAAATATGTTATGTACATTTCTACCCACCCTAATTATCGTTTTATCATTTAAGAATAGTAATAAAAACTATATTCTACGTAGCACGATTTTATCCGGCTCAAAGGACCATTATGTACGATCAATATGATAAATACGTAGAATTCGCTTGCATATTTTAGGTTTAAATTTGTCTATATTGGCGCTATATTTACTTTAAATATAACTTTCTCAGCTACAAGTTATATGGAGATTTTTTTAGATATTTTTATATTTCATTTTCACATCAAATCACTGGACACGTCAGAGGTATGTTATTTATTATTTATTTCCTAATATTTATTAAAGGATCCTAACTGCCTTTAAGTCCACAAATTAAAGACCAATGCTTGTCTGATAGTCTAAAATCTATATCTATACTTATAATAAAACAAAGTCCCCAAAACTGTTTTGTCTGTATGTGATCGATTTTCTTAAAATCTACTGGACTAATTTTCGTATGGTTTTTACTAAAAAGTAGTGCAATTCTTCCGGAAGGTTTAGGTTAATAGAACATTACGGTTTTATGTAAGTTGTGTTAAAAAGGTCGCGCCTGTTGTGAGCTTTACTCGCGTAAAGATACACTAATGTAATGTATTAGGGGTGCCAAAGTGGTCGGCCTCCTCGTGGCGCACCCTGGGCAGGTCTTTGGAATTTGTACTCCTTAGTCTTGGCAAACGGACCACTGTGGGGTGGCCAATCCAGTTGTCCCTCTGATTAGCAGAGGGCAATCTAGATGGGCCGGGGATTCTGGGGGAAGGGGGTTCGGAGTCTCTTATGGATGACGGGTTCGGTTCGGCTTGCATTAAGTCTGACTGGACATGGTTTCGGCCACCGTCGACAAAACCCGGAAACCCAGCAATGGGAACGGGGACCTTCGGGTTGCGAGGAAGAAAACCTCTATAAAAAATCACCCAACGGGGACGGAAACGTACTTCCGTGCGGCGAGCCGTTCTGGCCGTGTTTCATGGCCGGTAGGCTGTTGACTCTCAACTCGGGAGTCACGTCGGACGAAGTAAACCGTAATCCGTAAGTTATTGCGGAACCGGGGGCCGTTCCTCCTTTTTGGAGGTGGGGCTGCGAGGAAGAAAACCTCTATAAAAAATCACTCAGCGGGGACGGAAACGTCCTTCCGTGCGGCGAGCCGTTCTGGCCGTATTTCATGGCCGGTAGGCTGTTGACTCTCAACTCGGGAGTCACGTCGGACGGAGTAAACCGTAATCCGTAAGTTATTGCGGAACCGGGGGCCGCTCCTCCTTTTTGGAGGTGGGGCTGCGAGGAAGAAAACCTCTATAAAAAATTACCCCAATCCCAGGTTAGGGGTCCACCAACGGGATGAATGGCCGGAGGGTTATCCGGTTACTAGGGCCTCTCACACCGTAATCCGCAAGTTAATGCGGAACCGGGGGCCGCTCCTCCTTTTTTGGAGGACGGGGCCGCGAGGAAGACAACCTCTATAAAAAATAACCCCAATCCTAAGGTCAAAGCCCGCCGAGAGGATGAATGGCCGGGGGGGATCCGGTCGTTAGGGCTTCTCAAACAAAAATGAAAGCAATGGACAAACGAACGATTACGACTACCCAGGAGGGTCCCGGTTCATCCGGGGAATCCCTCACCGTGACCAGTGCTGCACCGCATTCAGTGCCGTGCAATACTGGCCTCGGTCGCCCCAACGTATCTGGGGGGGCAACCAGTGCTTTAGGTGTAGAAGGAGGAATCAGCGGAATAGAGACCGGTACTGCTGGTGTTTCAGCCGATTCAGGTAAGGCTGTTCGACGCGATACCTTGCGAAGAACGAAAGAGAAGGAGGATGGTACTCGTGATGCGAGTTACGATTCAGACAGGAGTAGGACTTCTGCTCCGAATAGTTCATGTGTCAGTATGGAGGACCTTACGCACATTGGATCGGACAGTAAGTCAAAAAAACGGTTTTGGAGCAAAAACCCTGTGGATTCTGATGAGGAAGTGGAGTCCAAAAAGGCCAATACTGAAACCCGGAAGAAAACATATTTGCGAGGATCTCAGTATGGTCTTCGGGAAGCGCGGAATGCCGTAGGGCACGCCGCACTTGTCGGGGACACTGATGATGAAGAAGACATCTCGCCTTGTGGCAGTTCCAAGCGAGCAACTGCAACACTGGACAAGACAGCTCTGGCTTTAAAATCCAGAGATAATATTAATATGGAGACGACAAGCTCATCACAGGCTTGTGACGAGTTGCTCAAGAACGTGGAGATGATGAAGGTGACGGTTGGCAAATCAAAAAATTTAAATGGCAGATGCCGAGGTACGCTCAACCAGGTCGCTAAGAACATGGAGGAGATTGCGAGGATGCTAGCAGGGCGAAAAGAGGCAGATGAGGTTGAAATCCTCAAGGCAGAGAATGCTCGGCTGGCACAGGTGGTGAATAATCTCTCTAGAGAAGTCGCCACCTTAAAAGAAATGATTCCTCAGATCTCCTCCTCCCAAAGGTTGATGCAGGGAGAAGTCCCTAGGGGAACTACGGGGGTAATGGCTCCAGAAAGACAGGCTGCGGGAAGTCTGACCATGGAAGAGGAGGTGGCCAGACTCCGCAATATGTTTACAGCCAGGTTGGAGGCCATGGAAAGTCGCCTTCCTCCTGAACCTAGGATAAGACCACCACTGGCCTCTGATAAGTCTAAGGATAAGGGTAAGGCGGTATTAGGCAAGGCTAAAAAGAGTTCTACGGCTGCCTCAGAACAACCGCAAGGCCCTTCTGCGCCAAAGAAGCCCGTAATTCGGGTGGTAGACCCAGCCTCTGACACCAATGAGGGGTGCAAGCAGCCAAATAAGAAGAAGGGAAAGAAGAAGGTGAATGTTGCTGTAAAGGAGCCCCGACCCCTTCCACCAGCCCCCGCTACTATGAGTGAGGGTTGGAATGTGGTAGCCAAGAGAGGCACTAAGAAGTCTGCGTCACCTTCGAAGGACCAGCCTGTGGTTAGCATGGCTAAAACGCAGCAGAAACGGGTGGGGAGGAAACTCCGGGCTCCTCGTTCGGCTGCAGTGGTGGTGACCCTTGACGAAGAGGACACTGACAAGGGCCTCACATATACGGAAGTTCTAACCCGAGCTCGTAGGTGCATCAACATTGATGACCTGGGTCTGGGCAATAACATGCGCCTCAAAAAGGCTGCCACGGGGGCTCGACTTTTTGAAATATCCGGGCCCACAAAAATAGAAAAAGCGAGTGCCTTTGCTAGTCGGCTCCGGGAATTCTTCGTTAATGAGCCGGCAGTGCGTGTTACCACACCCACAAAATGTGCGGAGATGCGCATTGTGGGTCTGGATGACACTACCACAGAAGAGGATGTGGCCGTCGCGATCGCCCGGGTTGGCGAGTGTTCTGTACAGGACATTCAAACCGGGGCGATCCGCAGGATCGAAGGGGGACTGGGCTCCATCTGGCTCAAGATTCCTGTGGTGGCTGCAAAAAAGGTGGCGACGGCGGGCAGAGTGCTGGTAGGCTGGGTCTCGGCTAGGGTTCAACTGCTCGAGGCTCGCCCACAGCGTTGTTATAGGTGCCTGGAAAAGGGGCACTTAAGAGTGGAATGCACGTCGGCGATTGACCGCAGCGAGGAATGTTATCGCTGCGGTGAAAACGGGCACAAGGCTCAATCCTGCTCGGCAGCTCCACACTGTGGAAGCTGCGAACGGGCAGGATTGAAGGCTGACCACCGGGTGGGGAGTGGGCAGTGCAAGGCACCGTCTACTCCTAGGAGGAGGGGAAGGAGGAGCGATGGCCTGAGGGTCCCCTCGCCGCCTGCCACCAGCTCGGCTCAGCCTACAACCAGCCGGGTTATGGGAGATCAAATGGAAATCGCTGATTGATGGCCTCCATGAGATTCCTCCAGGCGAACATCATGCGCTCCGGCAGGGCCCAGGATCTAATTTTCCAGACCTTGGCGGAGCGCATGGTGCACGTGGCTGTGGTCTCCGAACCTCTCTTCGTTCCGTCGGGCGAGGATTGGGTCGGAGACCGTATAGGGGACGTGGCCATCGCGTCCAGGGCTGCAGCTGGCTCCCCAGCCCTGGAGCGTGTGGAGAGGGGACGCGGGTACGTCTCCGCCAAGATTGGAGATGTATCCGTCATCGGGGCGTATTTCTCACCTAATAGACCCTTCTCCGACTTCGAGCTCTTCATGGCTGAAGTCGGAGACTTGGTGAATAGATTACGCCCCGGCAAGGTGATACTGGCTGGAGACCTCAACGCGAAATCCGCCGCGTGGGGGTCTCCAGTCACGAACATCAGGGGAAGATTCCTGGAGGGTTGGTTGGCCTCGGCTGGGATGGTCGTCAAGAACCGGGGGGATGCTGACACATGCGTGCGATGGAATGGCGGCTCCAAAGTCGACGTTACCTTTGTCGACGCCGCCATGTCAACATGTGTCAGGAACTGGGAGGTAATGGTTGGTGTGGAGTCACTCTCGGACCATCGATATATATGGTTCGAGGTGTCCGCACGCCATACTCTCAATTCTCCTCGGTCGAGAAGAGCTGATGGTCCTCGGTGGTCAGTCAGGAAAATGGATCCCGAGTTCCTTGTCGAGGCCGCAATCGTCCAGGCGTGGGCCGCTGGGCCTACGGGTGGGGAGGTTGCCGAGGAGGTCGAGGACCTCCAGCGGCGGATGTCGCTCGTCTGCGACGCCAGCATGCCGAGGGTGCGTGGCACAGGGCCGGCACGCAGGGTGTACTGGTGGTCGGAGGAGCTGGCGCGGCTGCGCGAACAGTGCGTGTCCGTGCGCCGCCAGTACACTCGGTACAGGCGTCGTAGACGACGCGACGTCGAGGAGGAGAGGCGCCGTTACGAGGCTTATCGGGCTGCCCGCACTTCCTTGCGGATGGCGATCGCCGAGGCCAAGGACAGGGCCCACAAGGAGATGGCCGAAGAGCTCAGTCGGAATCCGTGGGGGAGGCCGTACATAGCGGCACGGAAGAAACTTCGTGCCCGCGCTCCCCCCCTCACCGAGAGCCTTCGGCCGGATTTCGTTGAATCCATTGTGGAAGCCCTGTTCCCACAAGGAGTCGAGGTGGAGCCGCCTCGTATGGCGCCTCTTGAGGAGGAGGATGGCACTGGGTCGGGTGCGCCGGGGGTGTCGGAGTGGGAGTTAGCCGGGGCGGTGAGTCGCATGAAGGCGAAAAACACTGCCCCCGGCCCCGACGGTATCCCTGGGCGCGCCTGGTCTATTGCCCTGGGTCCGTTGGAGTCTGGACTCAGGGCGACGTTCAGTGCCTGCCTCGAGCAGGGCCTCTTTCCCCGTAGGTGGAAAACAGGGAGACTAGTCCTGCTCAGGAAGGAGGGAAGACCGGCTGATACACCCTCTGCGTATCGGCCCATAGTCTTGCTGGATGAAGCGGGGAAGCTGCTCGAACGCGTAATAGCTTCCCGCATAGTCCAGCACCTCCGAGAGGTAGGGCCTGACATCAGTTGCCTCCAGTGCGGATTCCGCCAGGGCAAATCCACCCTCGACTGTATCGAGGGTGTGAGACTTCTGGCGGAGGAGGCAACAACCCGGCGCGAGGTGGTGTTGGCGGTGTCGTTGGACATCGCTAACGCATTCAACACCTTGCCCTGGGGAGTGATTAAGGAGGCCCTACGCTTTCACCGCATCCCTATGTACCTGCAGCGTGTGGTCAGTAACTACCTAGCTGACCGCGCTGTTCGGTACCCGACGGCTGGGGGTGGGTGGAAGGAGCGGAGGATGTCGTGCGGTGTTCCACAGGGGTCGGTTCTTGGCCCCCTCCTGTGGAACATCGGCTACGACTGGGTGCTGCGCGGGCAAATGCTTCCGGGGGTGCGACTGTTCTGCTATGCAGACGACACCCTCGTGACTGCTCGCGCGAGCACCCACCGGGAAGCTCGAGTGCTGGCGACCGCGGCCACGGCTCACGTTGTGGCCCGGATTCGCCGGCTGGGACTGGGGGTGGCCTTGGAGAAATCCGAGGCCATTTGCTTCCACAGGCCTCGGATGGCGCCCCCAGTGGGCTCCCGGCTGGTGGTGGGCGGGACGTCCATCGAAATCTCGGGTACATTACAGTACCTGGGATTGCTCCTCGACAGCCGATGGACGTTCGAGGCCCACTTCCGGCGGCTCGCCCCTAAGTTAACGGCGACCGCCGGAGCCCTGAGCAGGCTCCTCCCGAATTTGGGAGGGCCTAATGCAGGCTGCCGGCGCCTATACGCCGGAGTGGTTCGGTCGATGGCCCTGTACGGCGCTCCCGTATGGGCGGGGCGGCTGACCGCGAGATCCTTGCCCCTGCTGCGCAGGGCGCAGAGGATCATGGCGGTCAGACTTGTGCGGGGCTACCGGACCATCTCCGGCGAGGCGGCCTGCGCCTTGGCCGGGTCCCCTCCATGGGACCTAGAGGCTGAGGTGCTAGCTCAGGCCTACCGCCGTAGAGTCGAAGCCCGTTCACCAGGGGGAGACTCAGCGGCGGTAGAGGTGGATTGGCGGAGAGCAGCTCAGGAAGAGCTCCTCCGTCAATGGAGGCGGCGGCTTGAATCGCCCAGTGCAGGAGCCTGGACGATTTCAGCCATCCAGCCCATTCTCCAGGGCTGGATCGCCAGAAGGCATGGGGTCCTCACCTTCCGCCTGACACAGGTGCTTTCCGGACATGGTTGTTTCGGGTGGTATCTGTGGAAGGTGGCCCAGCGTGAAGCGACTGGTGAGTGCCACGAGTGCGGCGCTGACTTTGATACGGCGCTGCACACGCTCGCAGACTGTCCAGCTTGGGCGGTTCAGCGGGCGGAACTCGTGGCACAGGTGGGGCATGATCTCTCCCTGCCCACTGTGGTCCGCGCCATGGTGGACAGGGAGCGATCGTGGGCAGCGATGGCCTCCTTCTGTGAGGACGTTATCTCGCGGAAGGAGGCGGCGGGGCGGATCCGGGAAGTCGAGTCTTTGGATCCAATCCGCCGCAGGCGAGCCGGGCGCAGGCGACTCGCTCAAGACCGTCGCGTGCCGCCCTAACGGGGACCTTTCCGGGCGTTCCGAACGGGGTTCAATCGGACGCCCTCCTTATAAGGTCCCCGAGGCGTTCGATGCATCTGGTGCTTCCGATGCATCGTTCAGCGGAGGGAGGGGCCACTTTCAGAGAGGCCCCGACCCAGAGGTGGCGCACTCTGGGGTACAGAGTTGCTGCTGGCGGGGATGGGGGGCAATGTCTTCATGGGTACCCTATCCCCGCCACCAGCAGCGTAGTGAAGCACACAGGTTATTTTAGTCGGTGCGAGTCCGACATAACCGTCGCCTGTCCCCGTCGGGCGGCGGTCCCATAAGGGGTTTTTTCCTGTATAAAAAAAAAAAAAAAAAAAAAAAAAAAAAAAAAAAAAAAAAAAAAAAAAATGTAATGTATTAGAGAGTTGTAGGTCTATAAAAACACTACGTAATAGTCCGCGACAGCATGTCTCTATCTATTATGATTAACTCACAATAACTAATTTTATGTTCAAAATTTCCATTAAATACAATGATTGTCACGCGGGTGACGCAAGCACTAAGGTGTCGTAAAAGTCTATCAGTAACCTTTTACGACACCTCGGTGGTTGCGGTCAACTTATCTTAGAGTAAGTTGCTGTATCCAGCTGAATAGAATAGACCACCCTCGTTCTTACCGATGTGTCGTTAAATACGACTAAGATAAGTTGACGTCAGGCCGGTCCTAAAATACGTAACCAAATCATGTGACATGTTTATAAGATGATGTGACGACCGCACTTAGAGTGGGAAAGGGCAGGAGGGTTGGGTTTAGCGCAGCGATGAAAATGACGGAAACTTTGATAATGTGTTTAATTTTGCAAATTACAAGTATGAAAAAATGTTATGAGATAGATATTAAAATTTCTGTTCACAGATTTGAAATTTTTTGTCTATCAATCAGCCTAACATGGATGGCCATAAGTTTTAGTGTGTTTCTGGATACAGGTGGCAGAGTTCAAGGAGAAGATAGCTAAGGCCCAGCTGGAGAGGCAGCAGGCGGAGCTGGCGCCGCCGCAGCTGCTGCTGCCGCTACCACCGCACGCCTTCCTACCACCCACACCGGCACCACCACCCGCGCCCACGCCGGCGCCACCACCGTGAGCTGACCACTTTATACCATTGAGCACTTTCCCAACGTAGGGCCCACGCCCCACCAACCAACGCCAATTTAATCATTAAGTTGGGGACAGTTCCAAAATGGACTCGTCACGAGTTTAATCTTTTCGGTCTGGGCTATTTAAATGTAATGCTAGATTTCTATTCGTAGCCGTGTAGTATCCGGCTGAATAGAATAGTACCACCCTCATTTTTTACCGAGGTGTCGTAAAAGGCGACTAAGGTAGGTTGACCCACCGTGTGGTATCCGGTTTAGTAGAATAGACCACCCTCTTTCTTAACGAGGTGTCGTAAAATACGACTGAGGTTAGTTGACGTCAGGCAGGCGGCCGGTCGTAAAAACGCAGCCAAATCATGTGAGAACATGTTTATAACATGTTGTGCGGACCCCACTTAGAGTGGGATAGGGGCAGGAAGATGATGCTAGATTTCTATTCGTCAAATACAATGATAAAAAGCTAATTCTTCTTCCTAAAACCTATTATTTAAGTATCTTAGTGCACAAATTCAAATTCAATTATATACTAACGGCCCGCTTCGGCCTTGCACGGGTTTAAAATATATCGCCAATGTCACTCAGTAAAAAAATGATTAAAATCGATCTAGTAGTTTTGATTTATTCATTACTGCCCGTGCCGTGTTAAATTTTGAGGAAAACAATTTCCCTATTGTTTTGAAATTTTCCTGCAATCGCTATGCCCCTGAATTTCAAATCTGTAATATCTTCACAGATGTTCATTTAAATTACATGCTGTCAACAGCCATATTGATCTATATTAAATCAACAATGTATTTAAGTTACTTGATTAAATAATGATTAATGCTGTATTGTTTAAAAATGCTTCGAAAATAAGTATAATATAATAAATCTATGTATTACACACCTTAAAACTTAGAAATCTCTGCCTAGTTATGATATTAAAAGCCTGGATTACTTTAAGAGAATAGACGATCTACAATATGCACTTAACAGAGAATGGCATTGTACATATACTAAAAACCCATCTAAGGATACCATAGTTCTATGGAGATGGCAATTCTAAAGACCTTTCCATTCTGTCCTTAATGTCCTGCAATCATTGCTGGAAGAACATCTTGGTATACTTAAATCTATTTATTTACGTACCATAAAAAATGTTGGAAAAGACATTATTGGTAAAAAATAATGTACAAAGGTGAACTTATCCCTAAGACAGAAATCTCTGCCAGCTAACCTGCGAAGTGAGACAATTTATAGTTAAGAAAAAGTTGGTATGCAAATATCTAACATTAGAATTACCTTACCAATAATTTCCTAATATAATCTATTTTCCTTTGCAGAGTCAGCACACCGCAGCCACCGGCTACTTTGCCCAAAGATTTCCAAGACGCCTTAGATATAATTTTCCCATCCGAAGTGAAAACTGAAATGGGCCAACAGGAATTATTCCCAGGAATACCGGGTCTTGGCCCAGCATTCCCAGGGATCCCCGGTTTAGGAGGAGGATTAATAAATCCCTTCCCCCAAATGAGTATCCTGGGCCAGCCGCCTCCGCATATGATGATGGGCTTCGACATGAACGCTTCATTGTTTGGACCGAGACCGCAACTTTACGACACCCACGTGCCAATGGTGCCAAAGATGAGGAAAAAAATGAATAACCAAGATAAAAGAATGCATCACAAGAATATGGGAAACAAGAACAACATGGTCAGAAACCCAAATAATAACAATAAAAATGTAACAAACAATAAAGTAAATACACAAAACAATAACGTGAATAAAACTAATACCACTACATCCGGTGTAACTGTGAAGGTGGAACCTAATACAACAACACCTACCACTGCCACGACAACAACAACGGCGACAGTAGCGACTCCCGTGACAACAACGGCTCCAACGAGAAATAAAGAGGAACTAGACGATTTGGCTATGCTTGGCATAGATGCTTCGGATGTTGGCGCTGGGATTTAACATGTACTCTCTTGTCTATGGATTAATAAAGCAAATTTAAAACAGTGCTACAATTGAAATAAATTCAATTTAAATAATTGCGCACAGTCTTGTATAATCCAGAGCTAGATATTTTCATTTTGGAAATCATTTATAGAATTAATTGCGATAAGAATATCAGTTTATCGCGGATTATAGCAAATTAATGTTTTCATTACTCTCTCTTTCTAAATCATTCTTATGAAGTGAGAAACTTGACATTAGAAATTATCTTGCATTGGCATTTGTATTTAATAAATGACAAAGCATGGATCGTATAAAATGAAATAATTTTTTATAAAATATCTTACTATTTATTCTGAGCTATTTTGTCATGCTTTTTTATATGTACATTACATTTAAAAAAACATGACAAAATAGCTCAGAATAAATAGTAAGATATTTTATAAAAAATTATTTCATTTTATACGATCCATGCTTTGTCATTTATTAAATACAAATGATACTGCATTCTGATTTTCTAAAAATATTTTTTGAAAATCATAATGAACACATTTAAAAATGCGTAAGATCAAAAATTGTTATATACATTTTAGTTCTCAACATTTGTTAAATGTTTCATTGCATATATTCAGAAGTGGATCTATTAAGATTTTTTTTAAAGTTTTTAGTTTTAAACCCTTTATTATATACCTTTAATTGTTACAAAAACTATCTTTCAAGAACAACAGA
Source organism: Morpho helenor (assembly GCA_029227775.1). Taxonomy (NCBI): domain Eukaryota; kingdom Metazoa; phylum Arthropoda; class Insecta; order Lepidoptera; family Nymphalidae; genus Morpho; species Morpho helenor. The sequence continues at coordinate 17,615,542 of JARGCU010000028.1, read as the reverse complement.
ATCAAACAAATTTGCAAATAAGTAAACCTTTCATATAAAATCCAATATATCTTTGATATAGTAATAAATCAAAAATATTGTAAAACAAAGTCTAACGGAAGGAAAAGGAGGCGACCGGAAATTGTAGCATAGAGATAAGGATAGCTGTGGCGTAGTGTGGAGAGGGGAGGCGCGGAGTGGAGAGTATGGGCGACTTTTGACGTAGTTATTGTAATGGAATGCGGAATTAATGAGTTGTCTAGAAATAATAAATTAATTTTTTACAAAATTGTTTCTTATTTATTTAGTAAAGGAAAAATATCGTATTAAAAGTAACTTTGTCGGTCTGTCTGTCTGATAACTTACACACAGTAACCAATAGACAGTGATATAAGTCAGGTTTTTGATTAGTGGTGAAAATAGTTTATTATTACTTTCATGTACAATGCGGTATTATTAAAAAGTGAATTAGTAAATATAAGTAAGTAACGGCCTGTTACTATCCCACTGCTGGGCATAGGCCTCTTCTCTCCGTTTTTGGAGAGAAGGATTGGAGCTGAGACCTACCACGCTGCTCCAATGCGGATTGGTAGGTTACACATATCCCCAGAATTCTCTAGAGATATGCAGGTTTCCTCACGATGTTTTCCTTCACCGAAAAGCGTGTGATAAATTGCAATTATCAATTAGACACATAAGTTTTACTAGAAAACTCATTGGTGCTTGCCCGGGGTTTGAACCCTAGACCTCGAAAGAGGCGGACGGTGTTACCGCTGGGCTACCACAGCTTAAATACCTACCTAGTAAATATATAATCAAATAAATAAATAAATAAATTTATCTTAAAATTATCGACGACAAAATATAACGATTAACGAGACTTAAACTCCTTGACACGATGAACTTCGTTATAAAAACGAAGGTACACTCTGAACATTGATTATTCTTTTCCATAGAGTTATTATACTAGATCGCCGTGTGATATTCGGCTGAATAGTATAGTACCACCCTCAATTCTTACTGAGGTGTCGTAAAAGGCGACTAAGGTAAGTCGACCCGCCGTGTGGTATCTAGAAGAGTAGAATAGACCACCCTTATTTCTTACCGAGGTGTCGTAAAAGGCGACTAAGGTAAGTTGACCCACCATGTGGTATCCGGTTGAGTAGAATAGACCACCCTCTTCCTTACTGAGGTGTCGCAAGAAGCGACTAAGGTAAGTCGACCCGCCGTGTGGTATCCGGCTGAGGAGAAGAGACCACCCCCATTTCTTACCGAGGTGTCGTAAGAGGCGACTAAAGTAAATCGACCCGCCGTGTGGTATCCGGCTGAGTAAAAGAGACCACCCCCATTTCTTACCGAGGTGTCGTAAGAGGCGACTAAAGTAAATCGACCCGCCGTGTGGTATCCGGCTGAGTAGAAGAGACCACCCCCATTACTTACCGAGGTGTCGTAAGAGGCGACTAAAGTAAATCCACCCACCGTGTGGTATCCGGCTGAGTAAAAGAGACCACCCCCATTACTTACCGAGGTGTCGTAAGAGGCGACTAAACTAAATCCACCCACCGTGTGGTATCCGGCTGAGTAAAAGAGACCACCCCCATTTCTTACCAAGGTGTCGTAAGAGGCGACTAAAGTAAATCCACCCACCGTGTGTTATCCGGCTGTGTAGAAGAGACCACCCCCCTTTCTTACTGAGGTGTCACAAAAGGCGAATGGGGTAAGCTGACGGCAGGCAGGCGGCCAGTCGTAAAATACGTACTAAATCATGTGACATCATGCTAATAACATGTGCCGACCCAACTTAGAGTGGGATAAGGGCAGAAGAATGAGTTATTATCATAGATTACTAACTAAAATACTAGAATCAAGACGCCAGCCTAAAATGTACCATAGACCAATATAATATACCTATGTATATAACGGATACCACACGGTGAGTCAAATTACCTTAGTCGCCTTTTACGACACCTCGGTAAGAAATGAGGGTGGTACTATTCTACTTAGCCGGATATCACACGGCGGCTTCTTCACTATCATCACTACATATTATAAAACAAAGTCGCATTTTCTCTATGTACGCATAAAACTTTGAAACTACGCAACAGATTTTGATGCGGTTTTTTTAATAGATAGAGTGATTCAAGAGGAAGGTTTGTACGTATAATAACATTCAATACGGAGTAGAGAAATACTGTAATTTTTGAGGTTTCTGTAAGTAATTACATTTTTTCCGCTTACATTGCAAACGCTGGCTAAACCCTACGAGATTTATCAAAATAATGTACTAAGTAATTATTTGTACATCTTGAAAAGGTCTACAGAAAAGTCCGCGATGGTATATGTCTATCTCTTATGGATAACTCACTATAGCATTTTTTGTCATTTACTTTTTACGAAAAATAATGCCTTATTTTTGAAGCAATTTTTATACAATACAGCATTAATCCTTATCCAATTAAGTACCTTAAATAAATAGTTGATTTAATATAGATCAATATGGCCGTTTACAGCATGTAATGTAAGAGAACATTTTCGGAGATATTACAGATTTAAAATGCCGTGGGGACGCCGCGCTTCGCCCTAACACTTCGACTTTAGCAGCTTTGTCGCTCTTTCAAGAGTTTGTTTAAAGACATTCTGTAATTAATTGTAAAAATAAAATACATAGGGAAAATGTAAAAGTAAATAAGTAAAAATGTACTATATGAATTTAGATATTCCAAAGATAGCAGGAAATCTTCTTGGTATAGGGAAAGGAAATTGTTTTTCTCCAAAATTTAACGCGTGCGGGCCACGGGCAGTAATTAATAAATCAAAACTACTGGATCGATTTTAATCATTTTTTTACACTGACTGACATGGAATATATATTTTATACCCGTGCGAAGCAGGGGCAGGCCGCTAGTAATCTTATATCATAGTGTATTATCTATGTTCTTAAGTATATTTTAAAAAATCACGTAATTATAGATGTTTATGACATTCTAGATAGTTTATCTTCGAGATAATATCTCTAGTGCGGGTCACGTTCGGGTCAATTTGTTGATACGTTCCGCTGACGTATCGTAAATGTTTTTAACAGTAATGTTATCAAATCGCACGTGAGGTTATTTCATTATTATTTCTTTACTATCGATTTCTTATTTAACGCCACGTCCGCCATTTTTAATAATATCGATTTATCTTTAATATTTAAATGAGGTTATCTTTTATATATATATACCTTTTTTTTTGGCACTGCTCCCACGAATTACATAATATTCAGCATGTAGAGGGTTTTGGGGGGAAAATCGATCAAAGAAGGTTTTATTAAAAAAAATGTGTTATCCCTGTTTTCGGATACTGAAAAAGCTCTATAATTTTTTTAGAAAGTATAATTTCGCTCTCAAATGCAAAGTCATGATAGCTCAGTTGGGTAACGGGTGGTCTCGAATTCTGAATATTGGAATCGATCCCAGATAAAAAAAAATATAGCTTTAATTAAATTTTCTTTATAATTTATAGAATTAGGCGTTACTTAGCGGGGGTCCATAATACAAAAGTAATGAGAATATTATTTTGCCATAATCCGCGATAAAGCAAATTTTATCGCGGATTATAGCAAAATAATATTCTCATTACTTTTGGAAATTTTCTTTTATGAAAGAAAATTACTGAGCAAGCTACAAAAAATCCGTTTAATAGATTTTGAGATAATCGATCACATGCAGACAGACTTTTGGGGACTTTCTTTTATAATATACTAGGCGGCGCACGGGTATAAAATATATATCCCATGTCAGTCAGTGTAAAAAAAATGATTAAAATCGATCCAGTAGTTTTGATTTATTCATTACTGCCCGTGGCCCGCAAGCGTTAAATTTGGGGAAAAACAATTTCCTCTCCCTATACCAAGAGTATTTCCTGCTATCTTTGGAATATCTAAACTCATATAGTACATTTTTACTTATTTACTTTTACATTTTACCTATGTATTTTATTTTTACAATTAATTACAGAATGTCTTTAAACAAACTCTTAAAAGATTCGAAGTGCTATAGGGTGAAGCGCGGCGTCCTCACGGCATTTTAAATCTGTAATATCTCCGAAAATGTTCACTTAAATTACATGCTGTAAACGGTCACATTGATCTATATTAAATCAACAATTTATTTAAGGTACTTAATTGGATAAGGATTAATGCTGTATTGTATAAAAATTGCTTTGAACATCAGGCATTATTTTTCGTAAAAAGTAAATGACAAAAAATGCTATTGTGGGTTATCCATAAGAGATAGACATATACCATCGCGGACTTTTCTGTAGACCTTTTCAAGGTGTACAAATACTTAGTACATCATTTTGATAAATCTCAAAGTGTAGCCTGCGTTTGCAATGTAAGCGGAAAAAATGTAATTATTTACAGAAACCTCAAAAATTACAGTATTTCTCTACTCCGTATTGAAAGTTATTATACGTACAAACCTTCCTCTGGAACCACTCTATCTATTGAAAAAAACCGCATCAAAATCTGTTGCGTAGTTTTAAAGTTTTATGCGTACATAGGGTATATGCGACTTTGTTTTATAATATGTAGTGACTAGCAATCGCCAGCGGCTCCGCCCGCGTGGAAAGATTAAAACCGCAATATACTAATTTGATAACTACAAAAATGCTTAAAGTGGGTAAACCTCAAAAGCTAGAGATATGCTGTCGCTGACTTTTATTTAGAACTTTTAGAGGGGAACAATTTTGTAATACATGATTTTTGACTATTACCGTTTACTCAGCGCACGCAAGGAAAGCTTAAAATTATGCCGTTTTCGTAATATTTTTTATTGCTGCTCCTCTTCTATTTTAGCTTGATGTTATAGCGTATAGCCTTTCTCTATAAATGGCCTATCTTACACTGAAAGAATTTTTCAAATCGGTCCAATAGTTTCTGAGATTAGCGTGTTCAAACAAACATACTCTTCAGCTTTACATATTAGCGATTATACGTTACATATTAGCTTTGCGATTTTGGTCGTGGAGTCTATCTCCTGATGATGCTTCGGTTGCGGGGCGAAACGATTGTTGAGTTTGTGATAGTGAACGTGTGTAGTGCTTGTGTATTGTGGTGGCGGTGGTGGTGGTTTGTGCATGTGTTTTTACGAATCCTGCATGTATCAGTTATGAAAACGGATTGTACTCTACATTTAGCATCATCACTACATATTATAAAACAAAGTCACATATATCGTATGTACGCATAAAACTTTAAAACTACGCAACAGATTTTGATGCGGTTTTTTTTAATAGATAGAGTGATTCAAGAGGAAGGTTTGTATGTATAATAACATTCAATACGGAGTAGAGAAATACTGTAATTTTTGAGGTTTCTGTAAATAATTACATTTTTTTCCGCTTACATTGCAAACGCAGGCTAAACCCTACGAGATTTAACAAAATCATGTACTAAGTATTTGTACACCTTGAAAAGGTCTACAGAAAAGTCCGCGATGGTGTATGTCTATCTTTTATGGATAACCCACAATAGCATTTTTTGTCATTTACTTTTTACGAAAAATAATGCCTTATTTTTGAAGCAATTTTTATACAATACAGCATTAATCCTTATCCAATTAAGTACCTTAAATAAATTGTTGATTTAATATAGATCAATATGGCCGTTTACAGCATGTAATTTAAGTGAACATTTACGGAGATATTACAGATTTAAAATGCCGTGAGGAGGCCGCGCTTCGCCCTATAGCACTTCGCATTTAACAGCTATATGTCGTTGTTTCAAGAGTTTGTTTAATGACAAGAAAGCTGTGAATGTAGTATATAAGGACATTCTGTAATTAATTTTAAAAATAAAATACATAGGGGAAAAATGAAAATATGTAGTATATGAATTTAGATATTAGATATAGCAGGAAATCTTCTTGGTATAGGAAAAGGAAATTGTTTTTCTCCAAATTTAACGCTTGCGGGCCACGGGCTGTAATGAATAAATGAAAACTACTGGATCGGTTTTAATCATTTTTTTTTACACTGACTGACATGGGATATATATTTTATACCCGTGCGAAGCAGGGGCAGGCCGCTAGTTATAAATATTTTCTATTTTACTTCATCGCGGATTATAGCAAAATAATTTTATGATTACTTTTGTTTTATTATTACTTTTATATTAGTACAGATATAGATTGAAGCGGTTAGTTTCAGCTATACTTGACAGTGAGAGTGGGTGCCGCGCCGCGCAAACCAAAACCGTTGTTACATCACCCGAGTAAAAACACGATATCTAGTCCCAAGCAACCGGAATGATGAATTAATGTTCACATATAAATTTACAAATACGAATGTCTGTGTATCCTTAATAGTTCTTACTCTATATCCTCCTTAGTAGATCGAATTACAGGTATGTAATGAACACTAATATGAAAAATATTAAAATCGGTCTGTCTGTGTGCTTTTCACGGCTAATAATTAATTCGGCGATTAATATGGTACAATTAAAGCTTTTACATCGGGATAACATATAGATAGCAAAATCCCGTTTTTTCTTTGGGAATACGAAAAATTAAATAGTCAAATTGGTTTTTTCGTGTTTCCTCATTTCTGTTTTGATCACACAGAGACACTTCGAGCAGCTCTTTTCATCGCCCGTTGTGTAGCTTTGAGCTTTAAGGAATAATGTTTTAAAGGAAATATTCCTATTGAATATCTCGATGGAAAAAACTCTTTGCAGGCGGTTGTGTAATATGCAACATCTATACTAATATATATAGCTGAAGAGTTTATTTGATTGATTGATTGTTTGAACGCGCTAATCTCAGGAACTACTGGACCGATTTGAAAAATTCTTTGATTGTAAGATGGACCATTTACCGAAGAAGGCTATAGGATATAAAATCACGCTAAGAAGAATAGGAGCGGAGCAGCAATAAAAAATATTACGAAAGCGGCTAAATTGAAAGCTTTCCTTGCGTGCGCTAAGTGAACGGTGAAAATTATTCAAAAATCATGTATTACAAAATTGTTCCCCTCTAAAAGTTGTAAATAAAATTCCGCGACAGCATATGGCTAGCTTTTAAGGTTAACCCACTATAACCATTTTTATGGTTATCAAAAGACTATAATTACGGTTTTAATCTCTCCACGCGGGCGGAGCCGCTCGCGATTGCTAGTAGTGATAATAGTTTTTTTGGAAACGTGGAACGTGAAAACGACTGATGCCACGGGTTTTAATTAGTCGATAAAAAATGTTTCACTCGGCCGTATCGATGTAAGCTTGGCGACGAATCTCGTCATAACAATCACTTAGCGGCCAGTGTACACTTCGCTCTGCAGAAGCGTGCAGCGTCTCAAAGAACGCGCGTCGTGCATTTGTAAGTGATGATTTTATAAACGTGATCGATTTTATATCGACTATTGTTGAATATAAACCGATAATTTAAAAGCCGCGTTCAAGGTTTAGCATCGGTGTTAATTTGTGTAGTTAGGAAGTGATTGTTTGAGACTAAGGTAAACAATGACAGTTGCAAATATATATTTTTAAATTTTATTAAATAATTTTTATCTCGGTATTGCACGATATTTTTTGCCTGTAATGTTTTATTATTATATTTAACTTAACTTTTTTAACCCCTAAAGACTAGATTGCAGATGAGAATAAAATTAAACTTAAAAAATTAAATCTATATTTTTTTTATTGTTACCATATATTAGTAAGAGAAAGCGACAAATAAATTTTGTGTACCTAATTATTAAAGGCAAATTATTATAAATTAGTAATTTAAATAAATTATTAATGGCTTTCTTCATTTTTGTCTTTGATTCTAAAAATTATTCCATCGTGGATTAATATTACAAATTACTTTAAAAAGACATAAATATTTATAATTGTTATTATATTCATTGTTATTTATAAATACCAATTAAAATTTCATCATTAACGAAATTAATTTACGAAAGTTAAGCTAGAAATCCTTATATGTATAATGAAATTTGGAGGTTTAAACTTTCGCCTAAATCACTTGATGTTTCGATTTCGCTTACCTACACATGAAAATTTTAGACATCAAAATACAATTAAAATCCATACTTCCATGCTAATTCAAATTCAAAATATTCTTTATTCAAATAAACTTGTAAACAAGTGCTTTAAAATCGTCAACTCTACTGCTGGTTCGGAAAGCTGTTCCTACCGAGAAGAGCCAGCAAGAAACTCGGCGGTTGCTCTTTTTAATTATTTAGTTTAATATTTATTTTTTTACTTTTATTTAATTTAATATTTATTATAAACTCAAAAATATATGTTAGGTATAATATGTTTCTGTCTGTATGTGTGTTACTACTATCCTTTCGAAAAATATTAATGAAATTTTGCATAATTGAATCTTATATACCAAGGTAAAAATATAGAATTTAAAAAAAAAAATTTTTCGGGAACACAAGGCTACACAAAATAATTGTGTATATTTGAACCTCAAACTTGACGGCAACGAAGTCGCGGTCATCACTTGTTACAATGTAATTTATAATTGAAGTATATTCGCAACAAATGAATATTTTAACATCACGTAATATTTTCGCAAGAAATATAGTATTTTTCACTGTTTACGTCAACTAATTGTTTTGAATATGATTCTGTTGCAATATGGTATCTATGGTTAAAGATAGAGCTGGTTATTTTTGGTGAAACTTGAGATATCATCATGCCCTTATCCCATTCTAAATGGGTTCGGCACAACATGTTATAACATGTTGTCACATGATTCGGCTACGTATTTTACGACCGACCGCCTGCCTGATGTCAACTTTAGTCGCCTTTTACGACAGTTCGGTAAGAAATGAGGGTGGTCTATTCTACTGAGCCGGATACCACACAACGGGAAAACTTACCTTAGTCTCCTTTTACGACACCACGGTTAGAAATGATGTTGGTCTATTCTACTGAGCCGGATAACACACAACGGGTCAACTTACCTTAGTCGCCTTTTACGACACCTTAGCAAGAAAAACCTTGGTAAAACTTGAGATAATGATATAATTTATTTATAGAATTAGGCGTTACTTTGCGGAGATCCATAATACAAAAGTAATAATTACATTATTTTGATATAATCCGCGATAAATTTTAATATTTACAAATAATTTAAAAATTGAAATTTATCGGGGATTATAGCAAAATAATTTTATCACTTTTATATAATTTATTGTTTGCTAACATTTGAAATAAAGACTAGTCTAGTCCAACCTTTAACCATTGAGCCAATGGTCATTATGTGGTAGGTAATAGAAGTCAAGTCGATTGGCGAAACCTCATAACGAGTTAAGTAGAAGTCTCAATACAAAAACTGAAAATTATCTGAGTTGAGTTCAGAGAAACGATTTTCCTGTTACGAGAAGCGATACCGTCGCAGTGTGAATATGCAATAATTTTTTCTCACGAAATATTCAAATTCAAATTCAAAATATTCTTTATTCAAATAAACTTGTAAACAAGTGCTTTTGAATCGTCAACTCTACTGCTGGTTCGGAAAGCTGTTCCTACCGAGAAGAGCCAGCAAGAAACTCGGCGGTTGCGCTTTTTAAAAAATACAATTCTTAATACTAGTTACATTTAATACTAGCGGCCTACCCTGCTTCGCACGGGTATAAAATATATAGCCTATGTCACTCAGTGAAAAAAATGATTAAAATCGATCCAGTAATTTTGATTTATTCATTACTGCCCGTGGCCCGCAAGCGTTAAATTTGGATAAAAACAATTCTCTCTCCCTATACCAAGAAGATTTCCTGCTGTCTTTGGAATGTCTAAATTCATATACTACATATTTACATTTTACATTTTTCCCTATATATTTTATGTTTAAAATTAATTACAAAATGTCTTTATATACAACATTCATAGCTTTGTTATCATTAGACAATACAAACATGTTTTCTTTAGAGGTTACTCTTAAAAGAGCGACATTTAGTTGCGCGTCCGATCGCTGCTAAATTCGTAGTGCTATAAGGCGAAGCGCGGCCTCCTCGCGGGATTTTAAATCTGTGATATCTTCGAAAATGTTCATTTAAATTACATGCTGTAAACGGCCATATTGATCTATATTAAATCAACAATGTATTTAACGTACTTAATTGGATAAGAATTAATGCTATATTGTATAAAAATTGCTTCGAAAATAAGGCATTATTTTTCGTATAAAAGTAAATGACAAAAAATGCTATTGTGGGTTATCCATAAGAGATAGACATATACCATAGCGGACTTTTCTATAGACTTTTTCAATGAGTACAAATACTTAGTACATCATTTTGATAAATCTCGTAGGGTTTAGCCTGCGTTTGCAATGTAAGCGAAAAAAAAAGTAATTATTTACGACATCACATAAGAAACCTCAAAAATTACAGTATTTCTCTACTCCATATTGAATATTATTATACATTCCTCTTGAATCACTCTATCTATTAAAAAAACCGCATCAAAATCTGTTGCGTAGTTTTAAAGATTTAACCAGTCATAGGAATATAGGGACAAACAAAGAATGTGACATTGTTTTATACTATGTAGTGATAATCCCTATAGCATGATTCAATATTCACGCGCGATGGCTTATTATTAGCGTATTTCATATATAACTTTGGTGTTTCTATACCGATTTCAATGATTCTTTTTTTATACAATGGTTAATACTATTCACTTTTTTATTTAGGGATGACTGAGAGTGATATAAACGTAGGAGTAGACAAATATAACCAGAAAGCTTCGAACTGCTAAGCTATCGGGAGTTACACGTGTTATTGTGAGTCAACCATAAAAGATAGACATATGCTGTCCTGGGATATTTTTTATATAATTTTAAGGAGAACATTTCCGTCATACATGATTTCTGTGTAGCTTTAACCATCGAGGTTGCACACGCGACGAAAGCTTAAAAAATGGAGTAACTTCTCCCGTTTTCCCGACATTTCCCTTCACTGCTCTGCTCCTATTGATTGTAGCGTGATGAAAAGTATACTATAACCAGCCCAGGAGTATGAAAAAAAATTGTACCGAGTTTCGTTAAAATCCGTCGAGTAGTTTTTGTTTCTATAACGGTTATACAGACAGACAAACAGACAGACAGACAGACAGACAGACAGACAGACAGGCAGACAGACAGACAGACAGACAGACAGACAGACAAAATTTTTACTGATTGCATTTTTGGCATCAGTATCGAACCCTAATCACCCCCTGATAGTAATTTTGGAAATATATTCCATTTACAGAATTGACCTCTCTACAGATTTATTATAAGTATAGATTTCTATCTTGTACAGGGTCGAACAATATTTATATCCACGCATTTTTATCGTCCAAATAATCCTCAACAGTATAGTAGGCTTTCTGTATCAGCCTCTCCTTTATAGTGTTTTTAAACTGCTGTAACGGCAAAGTTAAAATATGGCAATATGGGCAGGGGCACTCTATTTTATAATGTATAAGGCACATATCATAAAATAGAGTTACCCTCCGCGTCAGTCTTTTCGCGATAAACTCAAAACATTTATACAATAAACAAATAAACTTAAATACATTTTTATACACATTTCATTAATAGCCAGAGTAATTCCCCCCGTAGTAATAGATTATTGATAATCTTAATTATTAATTAATAATCAATTAATCTTAATAATTAATTAGAATAAAGACTAATTAAAGCGGGTTGAAATGTGTAGTTTGGCTACATTGGTTTCATCAAAGAATTCATATTCTTATCTTAAAAAACAAGAAAAAAGAGAAAAAAAAAGAAGAAAAAGTGGGTCATTATATTATAATCGAATTTTAAAATCGATAATAAAATTTATATTAATAATTCGATTATTTTTACATCTATATTTTGACCGTGAATTGAATTTACACCAGTTGAATTTACACCCTCAGTTCTTACCTAGGTGTCGTAAAAGGCGACTAAGATATGGCGACCCGCTGTGTGGTATCGGCCTGAATAGACCAACCTTATTTATTACCGCGTTGTTGTAAAAGGCGACTAAGGTAATTCGACCCTCCATGTGGTATCCGGCTTAGTAGAATAAGCCACCCTCATTTCTTACCGAGGTGTCATAAAAGGCGACTAAGATAATTTCCGGCTAAGTAGAATGGGCCACCCTTATTTCTTACTAAGGTGTTGTAAATGGTGACTAAGGTAAATTGAAGTAAGGCAGGCGGTCGGTCGTAAAATACCTAAATTATGACAACATGTTTAAAACGTGTACCGACCCCACTTAGAGTGGGATAAGGACAGGATCCTCCTTGCGTCGATGTCCTCAATGCTGAGGGTCGTGACCCCACGACAATATAGCGCCAACGGTTTCGGTTCCTCGCAACGTGGATGGCTTCATGCTAGGGTTGCCACCCGTGCTATATTATATAGTATCGTACTATATTTTAGTTAATTGTACTATATATTATAGAAAAACAATATAGGACGAAAAATACTATATTTTTATTGCTAATTCAACTGTCGCGCTTTTTTTAAATCAACTGTGAATGGAACGCACCCACAGCACTGCATAGGGAATGTTTGAACGAAACTCATCCATGTGTTTACGAGGCTTAGTTAGTTAGTAACTAACTCCTTTGTCATTGTCCAGCGAAAAGTAAAAATAAATAATGATTGAAAATAGATGTGTACAATTTTTTTCCTGAATTTCATAAAAGTACTATATTTTTTGATTTAAAAAGAAAAATACTATTTTTCTTCAAAAAAATGGTGGCAGCCCTAATTCATGCATCTGGCTGTCAAGAATGATGCGGATTTGATCCGCCCAGCGCATTGGACTTCGTCCTCGTGGTCTCTTCCCCTGGACAGGATACATTTTACTAAATTTTCCAGTGAAGAATGTCAGCGGACAAAGTTTTCCACTCGAGATCCCAAGGCATACCCTCGGAGGGTGTGAAGGACCAGTATGCCGACGGGAAGGCGGCGAGGGTGTGGAAGCAGTTCATCGGCGACAGCAACCAGCGGACCCAGAACTACAAGGACTTCCTGTCAGGGTTGCTGAGGAAGCACGGCTGTGTCAGGGTGCTGGACGTGGCTTGCGGGACTGGGTAAGGGACCAAGATAACAAGCAATAATAAATAAAACCTTACTTGGCAATTTTTCAACAATTTAAAATAATAAAAGAAAAAAGTAGGCGTCGATGACTTGTGGGACTCTGTTGGCAACACCAACATGTTAGTAGTAAGAATTGAATTGTATGTGGCAACATTCTCTCTTCTCTCTTGATGGCGGAACGAATACAATGATCCGGCTCGAAGGACCATGTTAGGTCGTAACCGGACTGTATAATTGTTTTACTGGTATAATAAAAGACCGGAGCACTTTGTAACGCTTGTATTCGTTCCGCCATCAAGAGAGAAGAGAGAATGTTGCCACATACAATTCAATTCTTACTACTAACATGTTGGTGTTGCCAACAGACTCGAACCCGGATTTGCTTTTAATTCTACATTTTTTAATGCCCCAAAACAGGGATAAAACGATTTTTTTAAAACCTAGCTAGATCGATTTTTCTCTCCCAATGAACCCTACACTGTATTTTAGGAAAATCGTTGCAGCCGTTTCCGAGATTCTGAAAATATATTTATATATATATATATACATACATACATAGTGCTGTGATGGCCTAGTGGTGCGACCGTGTGTATCTCTAGAGACGATCATGGGTTCAAACCCGGGCAGACACCAATGAGTTTTTCTATTAAAACTTATGTGTCTAATTGATAATTGCAATTTATCACACGCTTTTCGGTGAAGGAAAACATCGTGAGGAACCCTGCATATCTCCAGAGAATTCTGGAGATATGTGTAACCTACCAATCCGCATTGGAGCAGCGTGGTAGGTCTTAGCTCCAATCCTTCTCTCCAATAACGGAGAGAAGAGGCCTATGCCCAGCAGTGGGATAGAAACAGGCCGCTACTTACATATACATACAAGATTAACTTATTTAAATATTAAAGATTTCTTAAAAGCCATGACGTCACCGAGATATCTTGTACTTGTATCCTGTATTTGCCTATAATTACGAATGAGCGATAAAGGCAAGTCTAATACTCTAAAGTCTAATAAGTTAAACATTCTTGTTTTTACTGGTTTGATGAAAACCAACTAACTGTTATAATTATATGTACATGATATTGTTATTTTCTTATCTAACTTTATTTTATCATATACTAGCACTCGCCAGCGGCTCCGCCCGCGTGGGAAGGATAAAACCGTAATATAGTCTTTTGATAACTATAAAAAATGGTTAAAGTGGGTTAACCTTAAAAGCTAGACATATGCTATCGCAGAATTTTATTTAGAACTTTTAGAAAAAACAATTTTGTAAAACATGATTTTTCAAAAACTTAAAAAAAAACGTTTACTCAGCGCAAGCAAAGGAAAGCTTTAAATATTTTTTATTGCTGCTCCTTTCCTATTTATCTTTGCGTGATGTTATATAGCCTATAGCCTTCCTCAGTAAATGGACTATCTTACACTGAAAGAATTTTTCAAATCGACCCAGTTTTTCCTGAGATTACCTATTCCGTTCAATCAATCAAACAAACTCTTCAGCTTTATATATTAGTATAGATATGACTGAGTGGTACTATCGTGAGTGGTATTCATAATTAATGTATAGAAACCGGCTATACTCACGTATAATTTTATCGGATTTAATTTTACGCGATAACGCCGCGTAAAGAGCTCATGAATAAGAGCCCCGTATGGGCTTGAAACTAGTCGGGCTCATCTGATAAAATAACACGTGAGTATAACCGGTTTCTATACATTAATTAAGGTTACGTATATCAGAATACATTGTTTCCTTTTATGTAGCAATATATTCCTTTCAGAATAGACTCCATGATGCTTCTAGATGAAGGATTCAAGGTGGTTTCGGTTGACGCGTCCGACAAAATGTTAAAGCACGCGTTGAAAGCCAGATGGGAGAAGAGAAAAGACCCGCAATACGATGAATGGGGTAAGTGTTTATCGCAATTGCAGAGTTATTGCACTAGACTAGCTCTGTCTGCGGCTTTGCCCGCGTGGAGATCGATTTTTAATCGAAATTTTGAATATAAAAGTAATTATTGTGAATTAACCATAAGAGATAGAGACTTGCTGTTGCGGACTTTTGTCGCAGGCGAGTTCTTCAACACAATTTGACTGGTTCATTGACGCAGTTGGTTTGACCGCGCCTTCAGCTCCGCAGGTCGTGGGTTCGATTCCCGCCGAGGGCCAACATTGTCTATCAAAAAACGGTTTTTGGAGCTTGGGTGTATATTTGTATTTAATATTATATATGTATATATTTACCAGTTGTCTGTCCATAACACAAGTATTAAGTTACTTACTTTGGGGACGGAAAATGACGGACGGACGACCTCAACAATCGATCAACAATCGACAAAATCGCAAAGCTTTCGCGATTTTGTCGTGGAGTTTATCTCCTGATGACGCTTCAGTTGCGGGGCGAAACGATCGTTGAGTTTGTGATAGTGAACGTATATAGTGCTTCTGTATTGGTGGCGCTTGTAGAGGTTTGTGCATGTGTTTTTACGAATCCTGCACGTATCAGGTACGAAAACGGATTTTCCACTCTACATTTAGCATTAAATTAGCATTAAATTTTCTATTTTACTTCATCGCGGATTATAGCAAAATAATGTTATTATTACTTTCGTTTATGGATCTCCGCAAAGTAACGCCTAATCTATAAATTGTTCTTGTCTACATTTTTGTTATGTTGTTGTTTTATTAGTTTTACTTGTATGTATTTTAGCAAGAAAACAAATACAATTTTTTCTATTATATTAAATTTGAATTTAGATTTTTAAATCAATTCACTTTTTTTTTATATACAGCAAAAAATGTACAAGTTATATCTATCTTAAATTACTTACACGCTAGGACTATACAAATCATGCCCACGTGTATTCTATTCTATGGTATATTTCTATTATATCTATATCCATATTCACATGGTATTCTATTCTAAAATTTCAATATTGTAGTAATCGAAGAAGCAAGCTGGCAGACATTACCGCACGACATACAAGCGTTTTTACCTGGCGAGTCGTTCGATGCTGTTATCTGTCTCGGAAACTCCTTCGCCCATCTGCTGGACGAGTTCGAAGACCAGCGCACGCAGAAGATGTGCCTCCGTAACTTCGCCAAGGTCCTGAAGCCTGGAGGTCTCCTGTTCATTGACCACAGGAATTATGATGCCATGATCAACAAGGGCGCTACCCCTGGACACTCTATATACTATAATGTAAGTCATCACCTTCCTGCCCTTATCCCACTCTTAGTGGGGACGGCACAACATGTTATAAACATGCTGTCACATGATTTGGCTACGTATTTTACGTTCGGCCGCCTGCCTCACATCAACTTACCATTGTCGTGTTTTACGACACCTCGGTAAGAAAGAGGGTGGTCTATTCTACTTAACCGGATAGATACCACACGGTGGGTCAACTTACCTTAGTCGCCTTTTCGACTCCCTTTCGACCACCCTCTTTCTTATCGAGGTGTCGTAAAAGGCGACTAAGTTAAGTTGACGTCAGGCCGGTCGTAAAATACGTAGCCAAATCGTGTGACAACATGTTTATAACATATTGTGCGGACCTCACTTTGAGTGATTTATAGGATTAGGTTAAATGCGATAGCCCAGCGGTGAGACGGTGTGACTCTTTTGAGAAGATCTAGAGTTCCTATCCCGGGCAGGCACCAATGAGTTTTTCTATTAAACTTATGTGTCTAATTGATAATTGCTATTTATCACGCGCTTTTCGGTGAAGGAAAACATCGTGAGGAAACCTGTATATCTCTAAAGAATTCTGGAGATATGTGTAACCTACCAATCCGCATTGATGCATTGAAGTTTGTCTAATGACTAATCCTTCTCAGAAAGGAGAGATGAGGCTTATGCCCAGCAGTGGGGTAGTTTCAGGCCGTTACTTTACTTTTTATTACAAGCTTTTCGGTGAAGGAAAACATCGTTACCAATCCGCATTGGGGCAACGTAGTGGGTCTAAGCTCCAGTCCATTTCTTCAAAAAAAGGGAGAGGAAACAAACAAATGAAAGAAAAATACAAACCATGTTAAAAAAATATGGTCAATGCGCTACCACTGCCTTTCTTAACACGACCTTCTCTTTTTGTCTTACAAAATTAAACTCCCTAAAGCTAAATCAAGAATTCTTCTTAAGATTTTACTATTTTTTTACGTTATTTTCTTTACTTTCACTTCAAATATATAGCATAAACAGTGCGCCGCGGGTAAATCTGTAGGGTGCATAATCAGTGCGCCGCGAGTGAATCCATAGGATAAATTTAGTTTATCACATAACTGGTTAATTTTATCACTGTTTACAGAAACCCAAATCAAAAGCAGTGTAATGGCTCCTTATCTATATTATAAAACAATATGAACTGCTGATAACCTATCTTTTTGTTAAGTAAACTTTTTCGCGAACCCGCGATAGGTATTATATAACCACTGTGTTTAACCAGAAATAGTTAACTAGGCATATCCTCCAACTCCGACTGGTAAAAAATTAGAGAAACTAAGCGTGATCTTTTTCTCAAAAATCCCTTAATTTCTACATATAAAATTGTTCAAACAGTGTTCGAAAATCGCTGATATATTAGTCACTCTATAAGCGATGAAGTCTCTCTGGGTGATCAAATAAAAAACAATCAGATTCAGGTCGTATTTTACGACCGGCCGCCTGCCTGATGTTAACTTATCTTAGTCGTATTTTACGACACCTCGGAAAGAAAAAAGTTGGTCTATTGTACTCAACCGGATACCACACGGTGGGTCAACTTACCTTAGTCGCCTTTTACGACACCTCGGTAAGAAATGAGGGTGGTACTATTCTACTCAGTCGTATACCACACGGCGGGTCGACTTACCTTAGTCGCCTTTTACGACACCTCGGTAACAAATGAGGGTGGTACTATTCTATTCAGCCGGATACCACACGGTGGAATTTTATAAATTACGATGTACATAACTAATTGCTAACGTACAGGATGTTTGTTCCAGTGCAAATATCCTGTGGACATAAAGACGTCCGTGCTGGTGGTGCGCGGCAAGCCCGAGCTGGTCGCTCTGGACTACTGCATCGACGCGGCCGAAGATGGCGGCAGCAACGAGAAAAGGTGGGATTGCTATTTGAATACTGAATCTGGGAGAGGACGAATGCTGGAGATGTGAAAGAATAATCGATTTTTAATTATTGATTATTTTTTTGGTATAATTTATTTTTAATAATCGATTATCTAAACATTGAAAATCGATTTTTTGTAATTAATAATCGAAAAATAATCAATTATTAAAAATTAATTTTTTGGATTTGAGTTCATCGATTTTTTTCAAATCGATTTATTTTGGAGAGAGAGAAATCTATTATTTATTGAACGATATTTTTCCACTCCAAGTCATATCCTTACCGAATACGGACGTCGGACTAGGGATGTCACTTGGGTATAAAAAAAATCGATTAATTAATAATCGATTTTCATCCTTTAAAAAAAATCGATTATTTTCTTACGAAATAATCGTCTATTCAAAAGTTCTCTTTTTTAATATTATTATTTAATTACAATAAAGGCTAATTAAAGTGGACAACTACCAAGAAATAATATCAAATGCGCTGTTACCTAAAATAATCGATTTTATAAAAATTGATTTTTGATGAAAAAATAATAGATTATTAAAAATGACTATTTAGAAAAAATAATCGATTATTTTTTCACATCGCTACGTTGGACGCTTATTCTAGCAGCTGAGGTCACTGTTGTACTTATTTCGCTTCAAAGCTTTTTACTTATTGCTATTCAAAAAGTTAATACTAAAGGCAAATTTTTTCGAACTGACTGGCATTTACAGCGTCACCGGAAGGACGGTCGAGCGCAGAAGCATCGCATCGTAAAAGTTGTAAGAAAGTCTGTATTGACGCACTCGCAACGTAAAGTCGCTTTAAGGGTCTGTCGCGAGACCGAACTACAGCTTAAAGCGGCGCGTTTTGGAGGATTGTATCTGACCATTGACTTCGAAGAAGTCTGTATCACGGCGCTCGACACAAGCTAACATATACCTCTTCTTTGAGGTGGTCACGAGTTCAAAACCCGCACAAACACCAATGAGTTTTTCTGTTAAAACTTAGGTACCTATATATCTAATTGATATTTGTAATTTATCACACGCTTTTCGATGAAGGAAAACATCGTGAGGAAACCTGTGTATCTCTAGAGAATTCTAGGGATTTGTGTAACCAATCCGCATTGGAGCAGCGTGGTAGGTCTTAGCTCCAACTCTCTCTCCTAAAACTGATGAAGGAGGCCTATGGCCAGCAGTGGAATTGTAAGAGGCCGTTACTATACTACTTTACAACTTTCGGCTTGAAACAGTGAATAAATTTAAAGTAATTTAATTATATTTGTCCATTTTCAGCGAGTTCCGTCTATGCTACTACCCTCACAAGTTGGACAGCTTCAAGAAAATGCTGGACGAGGCGTTCGACAACCGCGCGCGTCACAACATTTACGCTGATTTCCAATCTCTTGACAAGGTCCCTGACCCCGCATACTATATACACGTGTTGCAGAAAGCGATGGATTGACCCATAGATATTAATACTAGAGTAGAGAAGCCATAGGCCTGTAATAGATGGACAAAATGTATCCCTGAAAAGAAAAGAGTGATTTATATCTTTTCGATCTTTTGATATCACTCTTTTATATCTTTAACTCATTTAGACTAAAAATATATATCCTCCTGCCCTTATCCCACCCTAAGTGGAGTCGGCACAACATGTTATTAACATGCTGTAACATGATTTGGCTGCATTTTTACTACGGGCCGCCTGCCTGACTTCAACTTACCTTAGTCGTATTTTACGACACCTCGGTAAGAAATGAGGGTAGTCTCTTCTACTCAGCCGGATACCACACGGCTATATTAATATATCCTTAAGATCTTCGGCTCTATTAATACAAAGTACCTGGGTGACAGAGCTTTGCTCGGTAATTTTTTTTAAAGATATAAAAAAAATAATGAAATTAAAAATAGTTGAGGGCAGGTGGGGCTCGAACCTAGGTATTTTCACCTCTCTAGACCGCCCGTTCCCCATATGAGATGATGAAGAAATACATCCTGAGTATCGATCATGTATATAATTATTTTTTATCTTTTGTAAAGATATATATCTTTCTTGTCTTTGGCTCGCGAGCTTCCATCTCTAGCTTGTGAGTGATAGTGTCACGATAAATAATGAGAGGGAAGAATTCACTCGTATACTTCGTCTTTGTCTAATCACACATAAAAAAGAGAGATAGATACACCCTCATATGGTTTCTCTTTATTGTAATATGACACATATTAAGCTGGCTCCTCTACTCTTGTATAATTAATCTTTGGATTTTTTGGATCTACCTTAGTAGTTTATAGCATTTTTTTACTAGTTTGATTGATATCCTGGAATCAAGTCTTTTTGAATTGACAATAATATAGACAATAAAAAATTATTTGTTTTTAATATATTTATTTATATACCTATATATTGTTGATAAATGATTAATTTAACATAGTAATCAATATTCTTGTACTGTATTATAATAAATTTTTTGTAATGCTGTATTGTAATATTGATGATTTTTGAACTGATTTATTTTGCATTGAATAAAAGTTTATAAGTATCAAAGATTTCCTCAATGAATATTGCATTGGATTGCATTTTATAACAATCAAAATTATGTTTATAGAATTAGGTGTTACTTTGCAGACATCCATAAAACAAAAGTAATAATGTAACTATTGTTGTGTAATCTGTATTGGAACATAATTTTATTATTACTTGTACAAAATTGTTACCTGTTTTGTGTTGTACTATTAAATAAATAAATATAATTATTCAATTCTCCAGTTCTTTCAAAACCAGATCTTATTCTATATTCTCTAACTAACAATTAATTTATACTATCATGAGTGGTATTCGTAATTAATGTATAGAAACCGGCTATACTAACGTGTTATTTTATCGGATGAGCCCGACTAGTATGCTAGTAAGACTAGTAGCTCTGTATGGGCTAGAAACTAGTCGTGCTCCTCCGATAAAATAATACGTAAGAAAACCGGTTTCTATACATTAATTAATTTATAATAATAATGAGCATTTTATTCCGAAATACATGAATTGGATTGGTTTTTTTTAATTATATGAAATCTTCGGTGTCTTTTGGCATAGGCCTCCTCCCTATCTTGTGTCACTGTCGTCAAGAAGGTCCCAGCAGTGAATATAAGGTTGTCCTCCCATCTTCTGACTGACCTCCCTCTAGCTCTTTTTCTAATTAATTTTTACTTACAAGGATATATTAGGTAAATGTTATCCACACAATAAAACTTCAATTAAGGAAAGAAATAATTTATTCTAGAAAAAATTTAATGACAAAAAAGTGAGAATTAAATTAACACCAACCAGCAGCAAGCTTATACATACAGACGAACTAAACTAGCTTATCCTACGAGCCCACAATGATATTGTTGATGGGGATGTGTATCAACTTCACGAAGAACCCAATGAAGCCCATGATACAGAAACCTATTGCTGTAGCTATAGCAATTTTCTGGAATTCTGAAAACAAAAGAGACATATATATATATATATATATATATATAGATATCTGGGCATTTTTCAAATATAAATAATTATTAGTGGTATTTAAACACGAAATATTCTTTATTTAAATAAACTTGTAAACAAGTGCTTTTGAATTGTCAACTCTACTGCTGGTTCTGAAAGCTGTTCCTACTGAGAAGAGCCAGCAAGAAACTTGGCGGTTGCACTTTTAAAAATATAATTCTTAATACTATTTACATTATGTTGTTACTGTCTTGTACAGGTTCATAGAGAGCTATATCCACACATTCTTATCTTCTAAATAATCTTCAAGAGTATGCTTTATTCACAGTTAATGTGTAGTACTTCGATGACCAAGGCTTGCTCAGTAAATTTTTACAATAAAAAAAAAAGAAACTTCAAAAAAAAGAAAAAAATATGGGGATAAAAAAAGATGGGGATTGATCCTAGGTATTTACATTTCTTGAGACTGCCCGTTCCCCAAATGAGCTACGCTGACTTGACAGTTCATAGCATAAATTCAATTCAATATAAATGTTAGTATTTTTTAATGCCCAAAAACAGAGATAAAACAATTTTTTTTAACATAAAACCTAGCTAGATCGAACCTAACATGCTGAATTTCAGGAAATCATTGGAGCTGTTTCCGAGATTCCGAAAGAAAAAAAAAATTTATTCATACAATATACCCAGTTGGAACTTAATGAATAAGGACCATGGATGTGTTCGAAACTAGTAATCTGAAAGAATAAGACATTGGTATAGCCAGTTTCTATACATTATCTATGATAACTAGGCTTATTAGAAACCATTACTGAGCTCTCCTCTAGTAATGTCATGTTTTCAATTATAACTGTGCATTTGTATTCAATCAGAAACATAAAACTTTCAACATATACAGTGTGGGAAAGAAGTTTAAGCATTTAAAAATATCTAAAATATAATGTATATTTAGAGTATTAATTAACTTTAAGTTTAGTTATTCTTATAATAGTAAGCTTGTTTTAAACCTTGCAAGGTATATGATACTCTAATAATTATAATAAATTTACTTTAAAAACAAAAAGTAAAATAAAAATTATAATATACAATAATAAGGTATATATAATAAATATAAACCTGTCAAAAAAATCACAAGTAACACACTAAATTTATTTAAATCTTAAAGTGGGGCATGAAACAATGGCAAACCTAAAAGCAATAATTATAATATACACTATACTATACAACAAAAAATTTGCAAGAATTTCTTAACAGTGTTTATTATATAGAGGAAGAGTTTGTTAAGCAATTTTGTTTCCTTGGCCATATATTATTAATTTCAGATTTCATTCAAGGGCGATAATATGAATTTGAAAATTTACTTTCAAACAAAAATTATATTTATTCCACAATAAAAAGCTTAAAACACTCTTCTAAAAATTAGAAAATTAAAGTAGAAAAAAATTAGCCTTAATAATCTACATATGGAATAGCTTTTAAGTAGTCAAGAGTATTAAAATGTAGTCTGCAGAATACATATAAATTAAAATTATACAAAATGGCAGATTTTCACATATATTAAACATATACATTTATATTTATAAAAAATATGTAGATATCGTGTCTGAATAAACGTTACGACAATAGAAAATTTTATAGACAATCTAATCCAATTTTTCGAATGATTTTTCGAGTGTAGGTTGCATAGTCGAAAAAGCTTGTTGGCCTTTACCACTTCACAAATTTAATTGCCTTTGCTTATTAATATCAGTGTCTAAATTAGATAATTGTTTCAATCTGTTTGTTACTAATTATTTACTATTAGAAACATTTACAAAAATGTTAAAATCTAAACCCAGTTTTTGTACAATTGAACTACAAAATTTAAAAATATATCACTTTTTTACCTTTTCTGTCGGGTTTCGTACATCTTCTAACTAATCTAATAGAGTCTTTTGCGAACTGCTTGCCAGGCTCTACGAATTTTGCTATTTGATCCATTTTCTGAAATAAATATTCGGTTATACCTAGATGTTGGTTTTGTACTTTATATATTAAATCAAAGTGATAAATACTTACGATTATTTAGAGCTTCTTTTAAAATCACTAGTGTTAATTTAATGTTTTTCTTGTTCACAATTTTCCACAGATATTAACAACTTAACAAGTGAGAGGAAATATCGCGGATCGAAAATTGACAAGTCAATTATAAAAACGTCAGCCACGTTTCGACGTTGCACGTCACGTCACCATATTTGCGTTTGGATACATTATTAGCAAATAGTGTAAATTTTTGTTTTTATACAACAGTAAATCATTTAGGTATTTAAAAGGAAATTAAATAAACAATTTAAAGAGTTATCACATATGTATTCCTTTTGAAAATATAGTCTGAAAGATTATTGTTGAGCTAACTATATAATTGGAAAAAAAAACAATGAGCCTCAGCTATTGTTGTCTGCAATTAAAAGACAATTTTAATAGTTTTTAATTTTTAACCATTAAGAGATTAACTACTAAGAGATTGTTCGTAGGTAATTTAGCCATTTATTTATGTACTGTATCTATATCTCTTAGAAGTCTCACCAATGGACTTTATAAAAGCCGTTAGTTTAAGCCAAGCCTAATAAGTCTTAAAAGTATATTTATTGCAAAGAAAAACTTTTTTGTCTGTGAATTCCATTATTTGTCATTGTCAAGAATGTTAAGAAACCGAAGAAAAAGCGCAGATAATCTATAAATCTATACTTGTCAAAAACAATTTTAATATTTGTTATGAAACCTAAAAATGATGCAGATATGATATGTTTTATGTTGTAGTAGCTTGCCGTTGGTGATTTGCAAAGAAAATATAATTTGCACTAGTGAAAAGGAAATTGGCATTGAAAATGTATGCAGTCGAGAAGAAATTCGAAATCGAAATGAAGTTAAAAAGGGTACTTTCTTTTTACATACCATGCGAATTTACATGATTATCTAAGCGATAAATCAGTAATTAATACGTCTATTTTGATACTTTTATTTTAATGACTATTATTAATTAATTAACCGTAATTATAGATTTAAAGGGGCGTTTTCTATTTTTTACTAGGAAATGACAAACATTCAAGAACTGAAAGCGGCTGCGAATCGTAGCTCGTCACTTGCTAATGATGTGTGCAATGTGCTTGGTGCGTGCGAGCAACGCCTGCAGCAGCTGGAGACTGCAGTTTTGCCCCTGTATGGGGACACAGCTCGATTGCAACATATACATCACAGTAAGATATATGAGCTACTATACAGTAGGAAAATAAAAGTAATAAATAAATATATGGGACACTTACACACACGGTCATCCGTCCCCAAAGTAAGTAATTTAATACTTGTGTTATGGGTGACAGAAAATTGATGAATATAAGCTTATATATTTTTAAATACATACTTAAATACAAATATACACCCAGGCTCAAAGACCAACAAATTCTTTTATAGAAAATGTTGGCCTTCGGCGGGAACCGAACCATAAAATAATGACCTTATCATAACATAACATAATTACCAATACCTTACCATAAATATTTATCTCCTTTAGAAAGAATCTTTAATATTTAGGAAAAATCGATCTAGGTAGGTTTTATATACAAAAAATCGTTTTATCCCTGTTTTTGGGCATTAAAAAATACTAAAACTTATATTGAATTGAATTTTTGCCATTAACTGTCAAGTCTGTTGAGTTTATTTGGGGAATGGGTGGTCGCAAGAAATGAAAATTCCTAGGATCGAACCTCACTTATACTATATTTTTTCTTGTTTTTATGTTTTTTTTTATTAAAAAAATTACCAAGCAGGGCTCCTGTCACCCAGATATTAGAGTTTTATGTCTGTTTAACATATAAGATTTTAAAATATATTAATTTGACAAATGTTATTCATTTTTAAATTTTATGAATTGATTTTAGATATGGCAAGAACTGTGACAGCTTTAGATCATGTTATAAATTACTACATGGTCTCAAGAGAGTTGTCAGACCTTATACAGTCAGGGCCACACACTGGTACTACTGAGTCACTGAATGTATACCTGGAGGTTAGTGAAAGTGCAAAGAGATAAATTTTAATCATTTATTAAATCATTTGTTCAAATAATTAGTTACTTCTAGTATGTCAGCCATGTGGTATCCAGCTGAATGGAATAGTACCACCCTCATTTCTTACCGAGGTGTCGTAAAAGGCGACTAAGGTAAGTTGACCCACCGTGTGGTATCTGGTTGCATATTAAAAACATTAAATTATCTAGATATGGAAGCTCTATTAGAATATACATCCTAAATACATAGATCTACATGCACACACACAACAACAGTCCAACACACGCGCGCACACACACACACATGCACAAACACACATGCACACACAGATACACACACACACACACACACACATGCACACACAGATACACACACACACACACACACACACACACACACACACACACACTACATACACTCACACACACCACATACACATACACTACATACACTCACACACACCACATACACATACACTATAATTAAATAACTTAATAATTACTTACCTTTTTAATAATTAAATAACTTACCTTCGTTAGGGAAGAGCGAGAACTTCTGACACAAGTATATCTAATACTTACTAGAAGGTCTCAATCTGTATTTTTTGTAATGAATTATTGAAAAGAAATAAATATTTTTGTATTTTTGTAAAATATACCACCCTCCTTCTTACCGAGGTGTCGTAAAATACGACTAAGATAAGTTGACGTCAGGCAGGTCGTAAAAGACGTAGCCAAATCATGCAACAACATGTTTGTAATATGTTGTGCCGACCCCACTTAGAGTGGGATAAGGGCAGGAGGATGATGAATTAACTTGTAGTATGTTTCAGGCTCTAGACAAATTAGCAGAAGCTCAGGGATATTTTAACAAAAACAACCCTCAAAGTGTAGAATTAGAAAATATAGTAAGTATTGCATCTATTATTATTATGAAAAATGGGCAGAAATGCATAATAGTTAATATTTTATGCTTTTAGCATAAAACTCAATAATATTTTACAAATACTATTGCATATATGAAATAATGACCTTATCATAATCTACCATAATTATCAATACCTTACCATTAATAATAATAAATAATATATAAATGTATATGGGATACTTACACACATAGTCGTCCGTCCCCAAAGTAAGTAACTTAATACTTGTGTTATGGTAGGCAGACAACTGGTGAATATATACTTATATATTTTTTATATACACCCAGGCCAAAAGGCAGGAAAATATACACCCAGGCTCAAAGACCAATAAATTCATTTATAGAATATGTTGGCCCTCGGCAGGAATCATACCTGAGACCCTTTTAACAACCCTTAAAACTCATGTTTTAAAACATTATGTTAATGGCCTCATTTAATTAAAAGTTGCTGTTTTTTAATAAAATACAATCATAGTCTGATTATTTATATATGTTTCATTTTTCAATTAAAATTTTAATAGCCACAGTAAATAAATAAATTATGTTTGTTTAAGTGTACTTAAATTTGTACTTAATTGATTACAGAATCAACTTTATAATACTGGGGTGCTAAAACTGGAGAGTGCATTCGAGGAACTTTTGAGTCGTAATACAAGACCACTGTCTCCCACTGCCCTCATGGATATGATTGCTTTGGAAGAAGGTGAAATTACCTTTATATAGCATTAAACACATAAGGTTAAAACCAATGGCTTTTAGTTACTATTTTGTTAAATTAAGGAAACACTAGCCAATACGTCGTGTGGTATCTGGCTGAATAGAATAGACCACCCTCATTTCTTACCGAGGTGTCGTAAAAGGCGACTAAGGTAAGTTGACTCACCGTGTGGTATCCGGTTTAGTAGAATAGACCACCCTCTTTCTTATAGAGGTGTCGTAAAATACGACTAAGATAAGTTGACGTCAGGCAGGCGGCTGGTCGTAAAATACGTAGCCAATCATATGACAACATGTTTATAACATGTTGTGCCGACCCAACTTAAGAGTGGGATAAGGGCAAGAAGATGATGAAGGAAACACTATCCAATCTTTTAGTGTTACTATTTCTAGGTGTCAATATTTTTCGACATTTAATTGGTGTTAAGTGACAGGATAACAAGCCTAATTGTCAAAATGCATCCTATAAAATGACACAATTTTTTGCAAAAATCTATCCATTGTTATTTCCCAATAGACATTGCCCTTTCCCATTGGGAATATAAACCCCCCAAATCTCTGACCTACATTTTACCATCTCCGAGTCTATGAGAGCCCGAAAGCAATAGTCAACTATGCCCAGGATGTCTCACATTGACCATTCCTCTGAACTTATCTTAGAGCAAGATATCTATGGACTTAAGGGGCGGTTGATAGACGTATCTTATATCTCTTGTACCTAAGAATGTGACCCACAAACTCCATCTTCCGTTTGTTTATCATCTTCTTTGTCAACTGATGGACGTCCACTGCTGGATATAGGTCTTTTACTGGGATCTCCACACAATATTATCTCCGTTTGGATCCAGCTGTGGTCGTGTGTCCACTTCGAAGCGATACTGCGTTTTCCAGTGCGGGATCGCAATTCCAATACATTAAGCCGTCCATAGGTTCTACGCACTGCCTATCGCCATTTCAGCTTCGTGACACGCTGAGCTATATCGGTGACTGGTTTTTCTACGGATCTCCTAATTTCTGATTACGTAGAGATACTCCTATCATAGCTCGCTCCATCGCCCGTTGAAGGACTGAGCTTTCTTATTAGGCCTATAGTCGTAATTCACACACAGCGTCTTCGCCGGCAAAGACGAGGTCCCAGATTTCTGACATCGGTTGGTCGTGGCTTCTTGCCTTCGGTTGGTCGACCCTTCCGTCGTCGTATTAACTAGTCAAAGTCATACTATCAGCCCTCCACTACACGTCGCCCTAAGCCGTGGTCCGGCCTCACAGGAGGCACCCTAAGGTCGACGTTCCCCGACGCTAGTAGAGCTTTTGCGCTCTACTACTCTCCGCATTTCGCAACTTTGGCGATGCTTCGGCGCTCGCCCGTCCCGCCCGGTGACGCTGTAAAAGCCGTTAGGGCTAACAGCATATAGTCAATTTGAAAAAAAGGCCTATAATACACGATAGCCCGTTTCGGATCTGTCTTTGGATCGCTATAGCACGCGATAGTACGTGAAAGCACGTTTTCGATCGGATCACTGGCAACCGTTTGTTTATGGTTGCCAACAATTTTCGGTTCGTTTTGTCTGTCGGTGCAGACTCTAGCGTGGACAGCGTGAGCGTGAGCGGCAGCAACTCGTCCAGCTCGGCGCTGGAGAGCATGCGCGCGGCGGCCGGCTGGCTGAGCGCCGCGGGCCGGCCGCCCGCCGCGCCTCTCGTGGCGCTGCGCGGGCCGGCCGCGCTGGGCTCGCTCACGGCCTTCAAGGACTACCTGCGCTCGCGGTCCATGGCCGCCTCGCCGCTGATGGTGAGCCACTGTCCCTAGCGGACAACAAACATTATATGCTAATGTTTACAATGGGCAAGCTAGTCAAACATCATCACTTTTAGTGTTAAGACCGCCCTTGCACTCTTAAATGTTCTTATTTCTCTTGTTTATGTCTATTATTTACCTGGTGTGCGATAAAGAGTTATTCATTCATTCATTCATCTTCAAGCAATGGACGTCCATTGCTGGACATGTAGGATCTCCACGCCATTTATGGCTTAGTGCCCCATGTTAGATGAGAGATACTAGGTAAGGATGAAATTGAAGTTGAGAACCTAACAAATATCCCCTTCAGGTTTGTAAAAGCAATAGGTAGGTTAAAACAGGTACACTGTCGGGACAGCAGCGAAACCCTTGTCCCAACATGGGGAAATGGGTGGAATAGTCCAGAATAGGGGCTGATCACTCGTCCTGCACCGACAGGCGTCCCCGAAACTAGGTAGATAGATCTCCACGCCATACGATCGTGTGCCGCTTGGATCCAACGCCTCCCAGCGACCATTTTAAGGTCGTTAGTTCACTTCGTAGAGGGTCTACCGACGCTGCGTTTTCTGATGCGAGGTCGCCCTTCCAACACCTTAAGATCTCAACGTCCGTCGTTTCTACGCACTATGTGCCCCGCCCATCTCTACTTTAGCTTCGCGACACGCTGAACTATGTCAGAAACTTAGGTTCTACTACGGATCTCCTCATTCCCGATTGTATCGCATCGAGAAACTCGCTCCATCGCCGGTAGAGTGACTGAGCTTTTTTTTGAGGCACATAGTAAGTGACCACGCAAGCTAGCCAATAGGGTCTGAATCTTTGAGGTATATTCACTAGATTTACTTTTATATACGTTATATTAGACAATTTATTTTGCAGAGAGCTAAAAACATGTTGCATCGTGCGGACAGCACGCAGCGGAGAACTAGTAAAATACAAAAAGTGTAAGTACCGTGTACCGTGACGGGATCCATTTGTTATTAGCAATAACTGTTTAAAACCTATATATGTAATGTTAATTGTATAGTGGATTATCTGCTTTCGTATATGCAGGATTGGTGAAAGCTTATGCCCAACAAAGAACTAAGACCGCCACCACACTACACTAGCAATGCATACACTCACTATCACAATCTCAACAATTAGAAAACATACTCTAGAGATAGGCAAAGCGACGCATCACCCAACCAAGCATAGTTATGTCAGTTAGTTAGTTTAACCTCCACCGTTTTTGTTATAGTTGCTTTGCTTTATTTCCAGTTAAAAAAAAGTTTACTTTTTTAGTTATATTTTCCGAGCGTCGTCCATGTTACATTCAATTCAATTATATGTTTTGGTGCCGATAATATCTTTTCAAATGATTTTAGGTTGGAAAAACGCGCCATAAACATAATGATGAAAGCTTCGCAGACCCTCGAGCAGTCTACCGGACTGGCCATCGGTCCGCGACGGTCCGTTAACGACTCCTGTAAGTACGAAAAGCACACGTTGCTTCACTTATTAATATACGTTTGTAATTTATAGATAATCAAAGGAGTTAGGCATTACTTTACACAGACCCATAATACAAAGTTATTGGTTATATTATTCTGCCGTAATCAACGATAAAAAAGATTATATGTAACGCTAAACGCTATACTGTTGTTATACTGAATGCTTGATGTATATATGAAAAAGTAAATAGTAATAAATAAATATGTGGGACACTTAGGGACACAAACGTCCCACGCTTTTTTCGCAATATTATTAGTGTCTCGTTCAATATTTTTATTTTACTTATATTAAGAATGATTTTGCATTAGTTCCACGTGAATTATATTTATTTATTACCCAACGTGACATACACCGTCAGGCTCAAGCCATTATGCCAGAGCCTAGGCCAACAGGCTAAACAAACATCCAGTTTAAAAGAAATGCCAGGAATGGCCCGGGTAAGAAGGCACGTACGCTTCAAAGCCACACTCGGCTTGTTGGCTCGCGTAGTTAGTCATTGAAAATTATATTTTGAATTTTATGGGTTGTCAATGATGCTTTAACAAATCGGGGTCAGTCGGTGTGGCTCTAATCTGAATTGGTCGGTATGGGTTTCATGACCGGGTTTAGTCGTTATATGCTCTCTGGTCGGGATTGGTCGGTATAGGCTTCCCGATCGGGGTCAGCAGTGGGTCTGTGGTGTTCAATGACTTCCACCGGCAGACTCCGAGGAGTGGTCGGACGCGGTGGACGAGCGCGAGGCGGAGGCGTGCGGCTCGCTGGCGGCGGCGCTGTGCCGGCTGGCGCGGCGCGAGCAGCGGCACGCGCTGGGCCTGGTGCCGCTGCAGCGGCAGCCGGCGCTGCTCGCGGCCATCATGAAGGACTGCCTCGCGCTGCTGGGTATGACACCTCACAACCAGGACTCATGCCTTTTGCCCTTGACATTACACAGGATTCAGGTGTATGTTATCATGAGATAGAAAGAGTTATAAGGATAACTCTTTCCAACGTCAAAATGTCTTCTCTGTTTGGACAAACTAGAAAGGAGATCGGTAGATTACGGTAGATCGAGATAGGTCTATACTGAGATCTCGTAGTAAAGAAAGCTACACAAAAACTGTTGCAATACAATTATCCATCCTATGGAAGACGAAGATTGATCGATATTTATTAATGGTGTATAATTAATGTTTAACTAGAGAACCTCTGAAAGTTAATATATTCTTAGGGCCGTCTAGCGTTGGTAGACCGAGGTCTTTCGAGAAGGTGTTCACACATCATCATCCTCCTGTCATTATTCCACTCTTAAGTGGGGTCGGCACAACATGTTATTGGCTACGTATTTAACGACCGACCTGCCAGACATTAACTTACCTTCTGGGTCCAAGCGGCAAAAGATCGTGTGTGGTGGAGATCCCATGAGTATACATAGGTATGGACATAGTTCCATCAATGGACGTCCCTCAGTTGAGAAAGAAGAAGAGTTTGCGACACCTCGTTAAGAGTGAGGGTGTTCCCGTGGGCGCAGCGTCGGAGGTGGAGCGCGTGTGCGGGCGCTGCCGGCGCGCGGCCGGGCGCTGCAGCGCGGGCGCGGCGGCGGGCTGGGCGCTGGCGGCGCGCCTGCAGCGGCTGCAGCCCGAGCTGGACCGCGCGCTGCACCCCGCCTCGCCGCGCGCGCACTCCGCGCTGGCCGCGAGGGCGCTGCACCACGTGAGCGCGCACCGACACCCAAGCACATTGCACCACACAAGGACACTGCTCCACGTGAGCACGTACCACACCGTAACACATAAACACACTGCACCATGTACGCACATTCCACGCAAGGACACTGCACCACGTAAGCACACCAACACACCGTACCACGTAAACATACTACACCACGTACCCACATTCCACCACGCAATCCTACTGCACCACATAGGGACATCACACCAAGCAAACACATTCCACTACGCAAGGACACTTCACGTACACACAATCCACCACGCAAGGACACTTCACGCAAGCACATTGCACCACGCAAGGACACTACACGCAAGCACACTCCACCAGGCAAAGACACTTCATGCAAACACACTCCACCACGCAAGCACACTGCATCACGTAGGCACATTCCACGTAAGCATATTGCTCCACGCAAGCACACTGACCACGTAGGCACATTGCACCAAGCAAGCATATTGCATACCGTAAGCACACTGCACCACGTACGCACATTTCACCGCGTAAGCGAAAACTCACGGAAAGGCGTTTAAGGCGGTACAGATATTTGATCAGTCGAGAGGAACATTATTTTATAGAAGGGTTATTGGAGCCTTTTCGTGTGCTTTTCACCAGTACATGAATTATACCAGTGTAGCGAAAATTTTAAAATTAAATAATTTAACCAACCCGTCAACGTATGGTAAATCAATATTGCAACCCAAAGGAGGCCAAACCCTATCTGACGTTGAAACGAGCAAGGGAAAACAAGACGTGTGTTTTATCTTATTACATCAAACTTCCTCATAGCTGCTGCTAAACATAAATAAGATTCTCTAAATCACACTTATCACATAGTCGTAAATCTACCAGTGCTAGGTTTATTGGTGGCAAATTGCCGCTAAATACTCAAACTAAACTCAAAACTGTGGTGCCTTAAGAGGTATAAGTTCTTCGTGCTCTTATCTTGGTAGGATTTAAAACGGACCATGTGGTATCAGGTTTATTTCTCTTGAAAATAAAATTGTCCTTGTGAATTTGACAGTTAGGAATCTCTGCCATTGGGTTAAGGTCCAACTAAGCATGCTACTAACAATACAACGTGTGTGTCAGTGCGTGCGCTCGCTGGAGGAGTGGGTGGAGGCGGTCCGCAACGACTCGGCGGCCGGCGCGGTGGACGGCACGGTGCACCAGCTGGCGGCCGCCACGCTGGCCTACTGCCACGCGCTGGCTGCACATCTACACGTCATCGGTGAGCTCTTAGTCTCTAGCAGGGGGAAATCCTTTATGGGTGCAACGAGCGGCAATCATTCCGGACTCTTACCGGCTAAAACTCCAAGTTATCGCTTTGCTGCACGGTGACGAGGGTATAGGAAAACTAATAGCGTCACGTCTCCACCCTCAGCAGTCTACTTTTGGTAGGTAATGACAAGCATCGGCTGCCTTAAGACGGTCTTATAAAAAAATAAAGAATGAAAATTATATTAAAACCACCTTCTTATCAAGGTGTCTTAAAATACGACTAAGGTAAATTGATGTCAGGCAGGCGGCCGGTCGTAAAATACGTGGCCAAATCATATGACAACATGTTTACGACATGTCCTCATGTCTCCATGTCTCGCCAGGTCCGGCGCTGTCGACGGAGGCGGCGTACGTGCGCGCCGCGTCCCAGATCCCCGGGGTGCAAGACAGGAACGCGCTGATGCTCTCCCTGTACATGCGTAAGTCTAACCGTACCTAAATACTAAATTTAGCATACTTTTAACCATATTGGTGAATGATGCGATTGATTTTAAAGTAATTAAGTTTAGTTTGATAGTAATATTTCCGTGTGTCCTTTTGATAATGGCAAAGTTTGTGAAGGTTTGTTATAGAAGGGTAAATCCTAAAAATTCTAAAAGTCTATGGATCTAAAGAAACCGAAACGAACCCTCGATTGTTATCTAAAACCTTAATTTACTGGCTATTAAAAAAAATCACAGCAGCACAAATAAAACTGAAGACCATATCTAGTGCAAATTAAAAGCTGATTATTGTTACCTGTTATTTCAGGCAAAGTGTTGGCTCAGTTGAACCTGACGCTGAGGAACAAGAGCGAGCAGTACCAGGACGCGCTCAAGGCTATATTCCTGCTCAACAACACGCTGTACCTGTTGCAGGTAGGTTTACCGGTTTATAGACCATTGAATATTATCACCCGGCCTATAGAATATAATTTTATAGGCAGGGTGAACAGTTCAAACTTACCAGCTTTGCGATCCCAAATTTTTGAACAATGTTCTTGAATAGAATAATGCATGTTCATGAAAGAAAAACGGTTTTTTTATCAATTCAAAATATTCTTTATTGAAGTAAACTTGTAAACAAGTGCTTTTGAATCGTCAACTCTACTGCTGGTTCGAGAAGCTGTTCCTACCGAGAAGAGCCAGCAAGAGACTCGGCGGTTGCTCTCTTGCTGTCTTGCAAAGGGTCGAAGAGTAGCTATGTCCACGCATTCGTATAATTTAAGTAATCCTCAACAGTACAGTAGGCTTACTGTATTAGCCAAATCAAAATATAGAATCTTATACCCAAACCCACAAACGACTTACGTACTTTTGCAAGGAGCAAAGATTACTGTGAATTATCAACTCTGTAATACTAGTTGGTTGATCGCAGACAAAACTATAAGTTGAATCAGAGAGCTGAGGATGTCGCTTCCGATTTTCGCCTTAAATAAGTCAAAGGGAGTTACTGATTCCGGTACCAGTCTGGAGTAACCTTCAATTTAAATAGGTCAAAATCTGTCGAGTCCGGTTCTAGATTGTGGTGTAAAATTTCTTAACGAGCTACACTAGCTGTGCCCATGCGGGAATCAGTATTAAATTGAAATTCTGAACATAAAAGTAGTTATTGTGAGTTAACCATAAGACATAAAGACACGCTGTTGCGGCCTTTTTTTAGTAATTTTGTAGATCTACTATTCTCTAATACATTACATTAAATAGTGTATCTCTGTTGGTTAAAGTGGCCCACGTTTCAACACTAATAACATAAAACTGTAATGTACTTATAATCTAAACCTTCCGGAAGAATTATACTACCTTTTAGTAAAAAACCACACAAAACTGCGTTTAGTAATGTTTAGAAAATCCATCACGTGCAGATAGTCAGCTTTTGGGGACTTTGTTTAATAATAATTATAGAAGCAGATTTTGAGAGCAGTCCTGCTTTCATTAATATGAACCCGTTCGTTCCCCGGGCAGGGCTTGCAGCGCAGCGGGCTGCTGGACGTGCTGGCGCTGGCCGAGCCCGAGTGCGAGGGCAGCTACCGGGACATGATCCAGGACTACAAGAACGCTTACCTGCAGAGGTACTAAACTGTTTCAGTTTTATCTTTATAACCCCTTTTTGGTGAAAGTCAAAGAAAGAAAGGTGATATTTGGCAAAGTTATAGTTAATATACAAAGTACAGAATGGTAATATTATTGTCATGTAAATACTGGAGTACATGTAGTATGGTCGGTACCACTATAATTTATTTATTTATGAACCATAAAAAATGTTGGAAAAAAAACATTATTGGTAAAAAAAGTGGACAAAGGTCAAATTATCCCTAATATCTATATAATAATCATCGTTGTCAGTTGGAACAAGTTGCTGTCCCATCTGTCGCTGGACGAGCCGCTGCCCGCCAAGCTGCGGGATAAGGACCGTCAAATGCTTAAGGATAAATTCTCGGTGAGATTCCAGACCTCTTTCTACAGTCTTTATGTTATATTTAGCCGTATATATCACCATATCCAAAGAATAAAGTCACATATCCCATGTATAAGCATAGGAAATGTAGTTTTATTCTTTGGATAGGGCGATATGTAATCGGCTCTTTTGCACTCAATTCGGACCCACTTTAAGCGAACAGACTTAATTCAAACTGATTGTACAATCAAATAAAATAAATGAATAAATTGAAAAAAAAAGAACCTTAATCAATCACTATACAGAGAAAAATAAATAGAGTTAAAAAAACTGGCATTTATCTTTAAATAAGATCAATTAATTAAGTAAATAAAAATTTCGATAACATCCCGCATCCTTACATTAAATGGTTGTTTGAGACGGATACATAAGGTTCCCGTAACTCATATCCTGCGACCATACCTCCCCCATAATAGAGTAGGGAAGCCAGCCTAATATGCGCCATATTACAATAAAGTAGAAGCAAATGTGGTGTAAGGGACCGCATCAACATCTTGACGGTCCAAAGTCAACCTGCAAGTGGTGCACCCTGTTATACAACGGACGACACTCTGATGATAATAGTACTTCTTTTAAGGTCGCAGGAGTCAGAGTCAGACAGTAGTCGGTCTGCATAAAACTGTGACCGCCGAATCATCTTTAGAATGTAGTCAAAGAAATGGTATAACGGCTAGGGCGTCGCCGCCTAACGACGCGCAGGTACATCGCCCTAAACCTGCGAAAAGTTTGCAAGGGCTACCGCGCAAGGTACGGCCGCGGTCAAAGACGTTAGTACCAAAGATCCGCTTTGCCACTTGGAATATTGGCTCGGACGTTCAAGATTGGGCAAAGTAAAGCAAATGAGGGTGTATCTATTATTGTGTATTAGGGTGTACAGTATTTCCCAATGTGGGGCC
This sequence comes from Morpho helenor, assembly GCA_029227775.1. Lineage (NCBI taxonomy): Eukaryota > Metazoa > Arthropoda > Insecta > Lepidoptera > Nymphalidae > Morpho > Morpho helenor. The sequence goes on along the minus strand of JARGCU010000028.1, from coordinate 17,578,606 downwards.
CACGACCTGCTGGGGGGCCATTTGATGGTCAAGGGGGGGCAACTCGACACGAGTTAAAGCCTTTCGCTCTGGGCCATTTAAGTGCAATAGTAGATTTCGGTGCCAAATTTAACATAAATTTTTCTTCCTAAAACCTATTATTTATTTTCTTTAAACGGACAATTCAATTTTTAATATTATAATAATTTTTTTGCGTTGTTATATGTTACTTTTAAATAATTTTTAACGTTGGACATGGATCAAAAAAGGTCGGGTAACAATGGGCTAGTACAGTGCTTCTTAAACTGACCCCCTGGGGATCGCGAGACTACTGAAAGGGGCGTCGCAAAGATCTGGTACTTTTCAATCATTATTGATGGCCTACATGGCTGCAGCTGTCCTTTAAACTTTTCTAACAAAGATTTATTGATATTTCTCCTCCTAAGTTCCTTCATTACCCCTTTTCATTAAATTTAATTAAATAGATTTTATTCAATTTATGATTGGTTAGTTTACAACAATTATAAATAAAATTTTAAAATTAGTATACACACTACGTACAAATATAAATACAAATCATACAAAATACTATTGTAGTTTTATTATAACTATTTTTTGAAAAAAAGTGGCAATGCAAAACTGTTATTTACATTGTAAAATAGTGCAATATTACATCTACATCTACGGTTAATATATATTTCATTATATGGAGGAGGGGGTCGTTTAAAATTTCCTAATCTTGAAGGGGGTCGCTATATAAAAAAGTTTAAGAAGCCCTGGTCTAGTATACAGTTGTGTCGGCAGTCGTTCAACCGCGAGTGGGAGGAGGCGACGCGCGCGCAGCGCAGCTACAGCGTGCCGGACGCGGAGCTGCGCGAGGCGCTGAAGCGGGACAACAAGCAGGCGCTGCTGCCGCCCTACGCCGCGCTGCACGAGCGCGCCGCCGCGCTGCCCTTCGCCAAGCACCCCGACAAGTACCTCAAGTACACGCCGCTGCAGGTACACCGTACACCGGGACCAGGCTCAGACACAGTTACACCGGACTGTTTCCCCTTTGTTTTATTTACGTTTAATAATAATAAACTCTTTATTGCACATCAAATACATAGGAAATACAAGACAAAAGAAATAAAAATAAACAGGAACACATACAGAAGTGCAAAGGCGGTCTTATCACTAAAAGTGATCTCTTACAGATAACCTCTACAGTAAGAAATTAAGAATAGAAAGATTGAGAACGATGCACAAGACGGATACAACATAATATAATCGATAAACGTACTTTCTAATATTCACATTTTTTAGGTTTATTTGATAAGCGAACATTTGAACGCTTGAAGTAAATAAGGCACTAAGTACCTACAAATTAAAATTCGAACTAAGTATGCAAATTGCATACTTAGTTCGAATTTAAATTTTTAGGTACTTAGTGCCTTATTTTACTTCAACTGTTCATTTATACATTGAGGTAACACATAGTATAAAAATCGTAAGAGGCGCGTACAATTTACAAACATATGACAAACAATGCAGGAGTTTAACACCGAACAAACACAAATACAAACAAACCCCGAACTATTTAAAAGGATGGTGCCAAAATTGGGCCTTACTGTTACAGAAACCACACATACATCAAAAAATTCTTAACTTTTTTGTGATCAAACGCTGCTGCTGCCAGGATTAGCTCCAGACGTGGGAACTGCTCGAAGGTTAACAATAGGGTTATGAAATTTTATATAACGGTGCAGTCCCAATGACAATGCATATTTATAGGCATGACCTGATGATGCCAGGATTGACTCCAGATGAGGGAACTCCTCAACGGTTAACAGTAGACATGGAATTTTGTTATGTATTATGTATAACTTATTTTAGCATAGAATCGTATACCGAAATCTAAAAATTTATATATTTTACAGATCGCCGCTCAGTTGGATGGATATTTCGATGAAGCTGCTTAAATAAAGGAGATTCATATCTGAATAATGTTATACGAAAATATATACTCTTGTTACTATAGGGTGCTTACTATATGATATGTTATGAATAAAACATTTTATATAACAAATGAGTATTTATTAACATTTAGTGTTCCTGATTCCTCGTATTCTTCTTCTTCTTTCTCTTCGGCCACTGGAACAAAGTACTTGAATAATTTTAAGACATTAAACTGGATCTTGGTACAATAAAGCCCGCTCTTGTCTGTTAAATTCGTTTACGTCGCCTTAAGTGGATAACCGACCAAATAGACATCGATTTCACAGGAAAGGACATGTTATGCTAGCGTAGAATAGAAGCGTATCGAAGCGTCAAATACTTCACGGTAAAAAAAGAAGCGAAAATGCAACTTGCTTATTTAAAGGAACTCCAACATTGATTGGTATGTTTTTATATGACTGATGAATTTTGTGGAAAGAGAAAATCTAAAATATATATATATGGGATACTTACACACACGGTCGTCCGTTCCCAAAGTAAGTAACTTAATACTTGTGTTATGGTAGACAGACAACTGGTGAATGTATACTTATATAATTTCTAAATACATACTTAAATACATAAATACACCCATGCTTGAAGAAGCAACATTTTTTTTTTTAATAGATAATGTTGCTCCTTGGCGGGAATCGAAACCGCTACCCGTGGGGCTGAAGGCAGGGTCACTACCAACTGCGCCAACGGACTAGTCAATGAAGAAAACTATTCAAAAATCGACTAACGCGTCGACTTTAATGAAGCCGATTGATTTCGATAGAAATAATTTGCTGTATAGTACTTTTTTTAATTTGTGTAGTGATTGACACGTACAGTACAATACAGTACAAGACACAGTACGTAGAACCGATGGGCGTTGGGTCCTAAGGTGCTGGAATGGCGACCTTGCACCGGAAAGCGCAGCGTCGGTAGACCCCTTACGAGGTGGACTGACGACCTCTAAAAGGTCGCGGGTAGCCGTTGGTTCCAAGCAGCACAATATAGTGGTGTGTACAGATCCCTTAAGGAGACATATGTCCAGCAGTGGACGTCCATCGGTTGAGAAAGAAGAAGAGTGATTGACAAAATTCCATACAAATCTTTTGTTTGACGCTACAATACGCTTCGATTCTAGCTGTGTCCCAAACCTAAATGGTAGACAAACAGATTCACATCCATCATAACGCAGTTCGGTACCGATATACCTTTTAGAATTTCCATTGAGTTCAGGGCCATATTTCAATATGATCCTTTGCCAGTATTTCGATGGCTATTTATGATCCTTCCCTAGGATATTGCGAATGTTTTTATTGGGCATATCAGTGGCCATTTACCACCTCACCTACCAAGGCATTGATTCTCTTATGTGTAAAACTCAGCTGCGATATACCAATTGCCATTGCGATATTGTTGCCAATCGCTGTTTTTATAATGCTAACTGAAATATTTTAGTGCTTCAAAGAGCTTCAAGTTTTTATATATTATATATCCATAGTTTAAAAGATGTAAAATTATGAAGATCAAAGGCTGTTTTGGTTCTTATTAAAATATAGCCCATATAACCGAACTCTTAACTTCTCTTCTTAAGTTTGATGACGGCAATTCTTTTACTGCCAGTAAACATAATGATGATAAAATAAACCATAAATTTCTAATAATTCACTAGCATTTGCCCGCGATTTCATCCACTATTCCATTTCATGACTCAGTTCAGTAGTTAATGGATCAATGTACAATATTTCACATGAAATCAATATACAAATTGAATATGGCTTGACTAGTTAATTACCTTTTCGACATATTTTGAAAATTAATGGATTTAGTTCAATTACATCATATATGAATAAAGAGTATATGGAAAAGATAAGAATCTTTTGCAGATTCTATTAGTGTACGCTAGTAATGCAATAAATATTTTCATTTATTATAACAATATATAAGAATTATTAGCTTAATGAATATTATAAAAGTTTCAAGTAATATAGATATTTAAAATGTTAAACCAAACTGCTTCTACACGAACAAATTTGTATTCTTCGTGTATTTTATATTTATATTCGATATTTATTACATCACTAACTACGTTGGAAATCCCAAGTACATGGGATATTATGGATCATGAGAAATTTACTAAATCTTTACAATATCCTTAAAAGGATAACATTTCTAGATCAGCAAAATTTGGTTTATAAACCTTTTGCTGGCTTTTTTTATGCCAATTTTAATACAAACACGACTAAAACACAATTTCGTTATGAATTAGAAAGTGTTTATTGGAAAAAAAGAGTCTAAATACAAATCGAATAATAAAATTAGAAAATATTGTCAAATCGAAGACAATTGTGGAACATTTTGTATTGGCACTAAAAATTTGCTATATATACAATTAATTCTAAGAAAAAATTCTTTGCAATTATGCAAACAAACAAATTATTTTAGCCATTTGGTTTGTTAAGACTAATTGCTTACTTTAATCTTATTATAAATTTATCTTAATTTCAAAATTGAACCAGCAAGCATGAAAACTTGACTTTTGTCAAAATACATTTATTTTAGTCCATTCGTATCCCTTTTGGTTTTATTTTACTTTTTAGACGGTCCAATCTTACGATAATTTTAATTACTTATAAATTTTGCTATTTTAGCCTTAAATTTGAAAATGTCCCACTATTATCTCTTGTTCACATATGTGCTTATGTTTAAATATAACTTATTTAGACTCTTTTTTCCCACCTGTTAATCTGTATCAGTAGTTTTTGAGATAATAACTAACGTTTTTGAAAATACAAAAGACACTGTTCAATTCATCAACATCAAATCAATATCATCAAATAAAGTATTTTAGTAATTTTATTTTAGGGCTCCATCTGTTGTTTTTATATCCAAGAGGTACGTCGAAAGTCTCCATAATTGTTTAGTGATGAGAGTGAATAATGGATTGTTTAATTTAAACCATCATTAAAATCCATTTGTAGGGGCTTAGATTAATAACGCCTAGATAGTAATACATAATGCGCAATGGGAACCAGTGATTTGGTTTTAAAGCTGCTTTAATCTACGAGCCAAAATAATTGCCAATTGTGGCTTAACCAAACACTGTTGTTAAAATAATTATTTTCTCTAAACTGGACTGTAAAAAAACTACTAAAATTGGAACATAATAATAATAGTTTCAGTATATCAGAATGTTAAATATACATGGGATTATACTTGCTGCTTGTTGTCCGAACCAGGTGTCGAGAACTTGTTATCAGGAAATCTGAGGCGGAAAATCGCTTAGTAAGCGAAACAATTGCATTTATTAATTAGATTTTATCTTGTGCCGAGGATAAAGAAACATATAAAGAACAGTGCTTAAAGTTTTCTATTCCTCTGCTAATTTCTTTAACTTTTACTTTATAGAAAACATCTTTAACCCTCGTTTTACAAATTAAATTTGTCTATATTTATGTTTGCTTGTGAATTAACTGTTTTTGCTTGGCAGATATAAACTTTGCCTAATTTCACTGATGCCTTTTGTCCTTGTCTGATGAATTAACAAATGAATTGCATACATTTTCTGACTTAATATTGACATCATCGCTTCAGCAAGCGAGACTTGGTGTCAGCATTTAGGTCTAGAAATATATTGGGTTAAAAGAATTAACATACTTTGGGCCAGTTCAAGCCCAAACCTTTAAAAGCCAATTTCAATAGCATTTGCCCGTGAAATGGCGAAGTAAGTTAAGAAACAAGTTAAATTGCGCAAAGACCCCATAAAGGCTTTATTAATCTAAGTTATAATACTAGCATAGCCCGCGGTTTTGGCTGTGGTAAGCCACTGTCCGAACAGATGTGGAGCCCTAAGCTGTACGTATACTTTACGTTAGCGGTTCACGTGTAAGTTATTCAGTCGACTAGTACTATAGCGCGGTTTCGGCCGCGGTCCCAAACCTTGCTACGCGCGCCGCCCGTCTCTGCGTCCGCGTCCAACTAACAAACAGACACCAACATAACATACAACTTGGACTATTTATCCATCCTTGTTTGCTCGAGTCACAACTCGGCACAGTTACTGTCAGTTAACCGCCAATATTGTGGTCGCCACAACAGTTAACTGGGAAATTGTTTTATACACGTTATTTACAAATTACAAAACAGAAAACAGGGATTTTTTGTTACTGATCAGGTCATAATGATCATTTATATGAAACAAACAGACAAATATTCAGACAAGTAAACGGGGGAAAATTTTTAAAAATTTATTAAGAAAGTATTTGCCAAAAGGCTTTCCATGATGTACTCAAGGTTTTCGTAAGTGTTCCCATGGAGCAAATATTTTTGAAACAGGATTAATAAGAAAATTCTTTTCAAAAAGAGGATAGAAAAGAAAAATAATTACAAATTGATAGCAAATTGGTTCAACAAAAATTCGTTATGCATTAAAACTTCGTGTTTAAGAATATTTCAAGCTAAAATGCTTTTTGTAATTCCGTCGTAATACGTACTGAATAAACAAAATACTAATTGAGAGATTAGTCTTTATATTTATAGTAGAAATAAGCAACTGTTTGGTATCCAATTTTATAGTAAATGTAACTGCTCAATACTCTATGGTACTTTTGTGTCAGTTATATTTATTTGTCTGTGATTTTTCACTTTTCCATGCTTTCACTTGTCGAACAATATATAATATTAAACGCTATTTATACTACACGAAATACTGAAAAATACCGCCTTTCTATTCTCACACTGTTAAACATTAAAGTAACGCGATCATGAATATAATTGCGCCATGGGAACACTTTACGAAATGTAAAAAAAGACTGTTCATCTTTTATCCCACTTCTGAAATAAACCTTGAATACCATTGACATTACAGAGTGATTTAATAAAGTAATTTCAATTAAAATAAAAGAATGGTTATAAATTTTGTTCTATAAAATGTACATAGCATATGCCCGCGATTTCGTCCACGTTAGTAAATTTGCGTCCGCAAACATTGAGATTGCGTTCGCAAATTTTGGGTTTGAACCATTTTGAATTGAGATTAACACATTAACAATATTACTTTGGGTCAATCTCGTTAATATACACAAAATTATAATAATTATTATAATAATTGTATAATATTGTGAAATACAACCAAATATTAAGACTAATTAATAAAGGTAAAGGATTCAGGTTCAAGAGTTTAGTTGCCAAGGTTGCCATTAAAGGACACGGAGGGAGAGGGGGGAAAGGGGTATGAAATTATGGTGAACTGTTAAATAATAACTATATTGAATAAACTACACGATCAATTATTTTGAAACATTAAAATACTCAAACAAAACTTGTAACCGACTAAAAACCATCACTTTTTCATTGTTGTGAGAAAAAAGATGTACAATTTTATCATCGCACATGTTTAATATTTGCACGCAAATTAAAATTCTTAATCCAAATACGCTTTTCAAGTATTTTTGAATCCTCTTATCAAATTGTAGGTATTACTTGATCGCAAGGACGATAAAAAACCAAGAAAATCCTGTTCTGCATTGAATAAAGTTATTTACAAATATGCTTAGAATAAGCAATGAAAAGGTCTATTGCAGCTGATTGCAATTTCAATTAAAGCTTTCTTTTAATTTACTTGAATTTTAAGGTTTTTCAAAAATATATCATTCCTATATTAAAAATAGCAAATCTTACAATTTGGTTATTATGTAACAGTTCTTTACACATAGTTAAAAGTGTATATATATATACATATATAATTCGCGACTATGCAAAATAATTTTTCGTATATCGCACACAGAACGAAAGTGACCATATTTCAACAAGAAATCTATCTGAGATTGAAAGTAAATTAACGGCCTGTTACCACCTCAGAACTGGGTATTGGCCTCCTCTCTCCTTTGGGGCAGAAGGTGTTGGAAATATGATCCACCACGATATTTCAATGCGGATTGGTAGGTTATTAAAGTCTCATGAATTCTTCCGATATATGGAAGTTTATGATACATTGTTAGGAAACCCGCATGGGAATTTACCATCTTATATTTTGGCGCTTCTTAGTTTTAATTGTGCTATAACTTCTAGATATTAATTTAAACTATATTAAAAGCATTATAATGTTAAAGGTCACTAAAATTTTAAAGGTGGCAAGGATATTTACTATATCCGTTTGAATACCTTTCCAAACACCGCGTCTTTTGTGATCATGTAAAAAAAGTTACACTGTGTTCAAAAGTCTATCCTTAATGTATCTTAGATGCCTTCGTGAAGGTTTTTGAAGCCCCTTAAAAGATAAATATTTCCACCATATATTACTTTGTTATTTTTCAAGGTAGGCAATGTTTTGAATAATATCTCTCAGGCGGTTTGATTTATTCCGAAATTTTTAACAATTAAATATGACATTTTTAACTAATTTTAACAAAAATTTAGTACACTTAAACCTTTGAAATTAATTGTACGCTTTGCTTTTTAGTTATAGTTTTTTCTTGAGTACGTAAGATAAATCACTTTCGTTCTGCAGTTGAGATATTTAAATCGTATATCATTAAGATGTACACTTGGCATTAATACCATTGTTTGGGAAAAATTGTTCTATAAATGGCCATAAATATAACTTTCTCTTAGTACTCTATTAGTTTCTATTATAAAGAATGTGTTTGACCGACTGTAACTTACAAAAATTACTAAATATTGCATCGACACTGATTTTATAATATTCTTGTATACATATATTATTTAATGTGTACAAGATTTTGACAATATACGATTAATATAACTTTTCCTTTCGCAAAAAGTGTACATGGGGAGATTGGTCGCAATAAAAGGGGCTATAGGGAACACAAACAAAAAGAGAAATGGGGCGAAACAAAGATGGGGGCACAAAAGGGGAGAAGGAAGACAAAAGAAGGGGTAATAGATATAAGGGGAGAAGGAAGACAAAAAAAGGGGTAATAGATATAAAGGGGAGAAGGAAGACAAAAGAAGGGGTAATAGATATAAGGGGAGAAGGAAGACAAAAGAAGGGGTAATAGATATAAGGCAAGATGAGAATGTTTCCCTTAAATCTATTTATCTTGCAAAAAAAGGGGATATAATAGAGACAATAGGGTAGATAGGTGTGATACACCGTGTCGTATCCGGCTAAATAGAATAGTATCACCCTCATTGCTTACCGAGGCGTCGTAAAAGGCGACTAAAGTAAGTCGACCCGCCGTGTGGTATCCGGTTTAGTAGAAAAGACCACGCTCTTTCTTACCGAGGTGTCGTAAAAGGCGACTAAGGTAAGTTGACCCGCCGTGTGGTATCCGGCTAAGTAGAATACGCCACCCTCATTTCTTACCGAGGCTTCATAAAAGGCAACTAAGGTAAGTCGACCCGCCGTGTGGTATCCGGTTTAGTAAAATAGACCACCCTCTTTCTTACCGGGGCGTAGTAAAATACGACAGAGGTAAGTCGACGTCAGGCAGGCGGCCGTAAAAACGCAGCCAAATCATGTGACAGCATGTTTATATCATGTTGTGTGCCGACCCCACTTAGTTTGGTAAAGGTCAGGAAGATGATGAGGGTAGATAGGTGTGATGAAGGGTATGTGCTTGGTTGTTTGTGAAGTTGTCTGTGTGGCTCTTACCTGCAGAGCTCGAGGTGGCGTCCTCTGGCGGTTGCGCAGCGGACGACGTGGCTCGCGAGGCAGCTGATGCTCGTGTGGGGTGAATGCGCAAGGCAGGATCTTGCGGAACCTGCAGAGAGGATAGATGGTGTAGAAGTAGGAGAATGAGAAGAAGATGGAGAGAATGGTCACTTAGGTAACCTATACTATTATTATGAATGCGAATGTATTTATGAATTTGAAATATCGTGCGTAGTATTATAATTAGTGTACAAAAACCGGCTTTAATCCGGCTCATGTGTTATTTTATCGGATGAGCCCGACTAGTTTCAAGCACATACAGGACTCTTATTCATGAGCCGGTTTTTATACATTAAAGTATGTATATATTGATGACTTTAAATTGTGAGCGTTTGACTGGCCTGTAGGCGCAGTGGGTAGTTCATTCAGCTTTGCGGGTCGCGGGTTCGATTCGCGCCAAGGGCCAACATTTTCTATAAATGAATTTGTTGTCTTCGAGTGTGGGTGCATATTTGTATTTAAGTATGTATTTAAAAATTATATATGTATGATATATATTCACCAGTTGTCTGTCTACCATAACACAAATATTTAGTTACATACTTTGGAGACAGACGAGCGTGTGTGTAAGTGTCCCATATATTTATTTATATTTATTCGGACGAAAAAATATAAATAAATATATGGGATATTATTTCGGACGAAAAATTCCCGTTCCTTCGGGAAACCGATTAAAACAAATAGTAAACAATTGAGGGTATATTAAAAATAAAGTCACAGGTACAACAAGTTAAATATAATAAGAAAAGTAGTGCACTAAAACACAATGGAGCTGCAAAAGTTTTAACTGTGGCTTGAATTTTATCATGTTTTGTTTTGTTTAAGTTTAGTGGCAATTTGAGAATTTTGTTTTAAGTGTCGATGACAGTTTCGAAGAAGTCGAAATCAGACTGAGCCATACCAACAAATGAACTGAATGCTGGTGTATCATACTCACTTGTGGAAAGGCAGCATCACCGGGGCGAGAGTGGGGGGCTCCTTCAGACACTTGGTCTCATCGCCCTCCTGGAGGCGGCTGCAGTCGAAGGTCAGCATCAGGCTCGCCCGCACCGAGGGCTTGGCGACATATAGCAACGCGTTGGTACCGTGGCTGGGCTGTGAAAACACCGAAACTAAAGTATACAACTAAACTTGTTTGGCTAATGCTTCGTTTTGCGATTTTATCGTGGAGTCTATTTGCTTAGGATCCATAATTCGCCAAATATTTCTTAGAAAGCGGTCATAAAGTTCCTAATGACTATAATTTCGAAATCTTGCGCACCTGTGATAAAAGTCTTAAATTAACCATCTAGGAGCAACTTGAGATAATCAAACAACAATGGCACCGTCATTAACGATCAGATAAATGTTTCTAGTTCGAATGGTGGAGTTGAACCGATAATTAAGTTTGTTTGGGTATTGCTTCGCTTTGCGAGGAGTCTATCTCCTTAGGATCCACATTTCGTCAAACATTTGTTAGAAAGCGGTCATAAAGTTCCTAATCAAATCAAATTCAAATAATCTTTATTTGCAGATTATGGGTAGGTACATAGAAAGTCTTAAACTCAGTTAAACACAGCCATAAACTACCATAAGTGGCGTGCAAATGTCAAACAATATTAATTAATGTAACTAGTCCGAATATAAAATCATAATGTCATGTAAATTAAAATAAAAACGTTATATATTACAATTACAAAATACCATGACCATAGTTTCGAAATCTTGCGCACCTGTGATAAAAGTCTTAAATTATTAAACCATCTGGGAGCAACTTGAGATTATCAAACAACCCTCATTAACGATCAGATAAATGTTTCTAGTTTGAGCTTGTTACACATGTATGGAGGCAAAATAAAATAAATGGTGGGGTTGAACTTGAAACTTAAAAAAAAGAAAAATAATTGGGTAGGTGGGATTCGATTTTCGCGATTTCTCGCGACCAACCGTTTTCTGAATAAGCTTCGCTGACTTGACAGTTAATAGCAAAAATAGTGTTTTATATATTTAATGTAAATTTTAGTATTTTTTTAATGCCCAAAAACAGGGAGAAAACGATGTGGTGCTTGTGTATTGTGGTAGCGGTGGTGGAGGTTTGTGCATGTGTTTTTTACGAATGCTGCATGCATCAGGAATAAAAACAGATAGTCGACTACATTTAGCATTATATATATTTTCTAATTTACTTCATCGCGGATTATAGCAAAATAATTTTATTATTACTTTGGAGTTAAGCTAAGTAAGGTTATTTTTATATACACTGATATCACACACACCTCGTGTCTCAGTATGTAGTTTCCCGGCAAGAGCCCCTGCAGCTGGCCCAGCGCGGTGTGCAGGATGTTCGTGACGTCACCCATGACGTCACCGTGCGTGGTCCTGAACTGCTCGCCGTTCATGCTCTCGAACGTGGCCACTTCGCCGGTATCACCGTCGATTCTCACTAAAAATGTAAGCCATATTGAATTTATAATAATCCGGCTGAGTAGAATAGACCAATCTCATTTTTTACCGAGGCGTCGTAAAAAGCGACTAAGGTAAGTTGACCCACCGTGTGGTATCCGGCTGAGTAGAATAGAACAACCTCATTTCTTACTGAGGCGTAAAATACGACTGAGGTAAGTTGACGTCAGGCAGGCGGGCGGTCGTAAAAACGCAGCCAAATCATGTAATAGCATGTTTAGAACATGTTGTGCCGACCCCACTTAGAGTGGGATAAGGGCAGGAAGATGATGTACTTTTCTCACCATTGATCAAAGTGGCATTTTTCCGTAGGTGCATCGCCAGCGCCAGACTCCATATCTTTTCCTTGGACTGCGCGCTCCCGCCCAGGTCCAGCTGGTACTCCGGTATCGGCTCCAATATCACTTCACCATTTTTATCCTGTAGGAACATACCACTGGTATACCACATAAAGTGATAGAACTGTTAGGGAAGTTTGTCAGAGTTTCTGTGTTTGATACTTGAACAATTTATGATAAAATCTATAGTAATATATAAAGCTGAAGAGTTTTTTTGTTTGATTGATTGTTTGAACCCGCTAATCTCAGGAACTACTGGACCGGTTTGGAAAATTCTTTCAGTGTAAGAAAGTCATCATCACGCTAAGATGAATAGTAGAGGAGCAGTAATACAAACTTTTCTGTAGACCTTTTCAAGGTGTACAAATACTTAGTACATCATTTTGATAAATCTCGTAGGGTTTAGCCAGCGTTTGCAATGTAAGCGGAAAAAAATATAATTATTTACGATATCACATTAGAAACCTCAAAAATTACAGTATTTCTCTACTCCATATTGAATGGTATTATACATATAAACCTTCCTCTTGAATCGCTCTATCTATTTAAAAAAACCGCATCAAAATCTGTTGCGTAGTTTTAAAGATTTAAGCATACATAGGGATATATGGACAAAGAAAGAATATGACTTTTATACTATGTAGTGATAATGAGTGTATTTCCGTATAACGTGTATCACTCACCCGCACTTTGTGCGCGCAGTGTATCACCACGGTATAGCTCTCGCCCGTGGTTTTGTTCCTCACCCGCCACCTCTTGTACGACCGCGGCGGGGGCCTCTCGTATATCGTGTCTGGAATTTGTATACACGCACATGAACCACTGGATTTTAGCTTTGCCATTACAGCAGTTTAAGAACACTGTTAAAAAGAGGCTGATACAGAAAGCCTACTATACTGTTGAGGAATACTTAGATGATAAGAATGCGTGGATACAGCTACTGTCCGACCCAGTACAAGTATTAATTTATAGAATTAGGCGTTACTTTGCGGAGATCCATAATACAAAAGTAATAATAAAATTATTTTGCTATAATCCGCGAAGAAGTAAAATAGAAAATATATATAATGCTAAATGTGGAGTGGACAATCGGTTATCATACCTGATACATGCATTCGTAAAAGCACATGCCACAAACCTCCACCACCGCCATCACAATACACAAAGCAATCACAAAGACACAATCGCAACAAATACACAATCGCAAAGCTTTGCGATTTTGGTCGTGGAGTCTATCTCCTGATGATGCTTCGGTTGCGGTGCAATTTCCCGTCTTTATTTCTTTTTTCTATACATATTAAAATAAAATGCAAAATTCTGTTTGTAACATCTTGAGATAGACTCCACGACAAAATCGCAAAGCTTTGTGATTGTGTATTTGTTGCGATTGTGTCTTTGTGATTGCTTTGTGTATTGTGATGGCGGCGGTTGAGGTTTGTGCATGTGTTTTTGCGAATCCTGCATGTATCAGGTATGATAACCGATTGTCCACTCTACATTTAGCATTATATATATTTTCTATTTTACTTCATCGCGGATTATAGCAAAATAATTTTATTATTACTTTTGTTAGATAGTAATTACTTAATGTAACTAGTTATCTTTAATATTTAAATGAGTTAATCATGTATATATATATATTTTCGGAATCTCGGAAACGGCTCCAACGATTTTCCTAAATTTCATCATGTAGGGGTTGGTTTTGGGGGGAAAAAAATCGATCAAACTAGGCTTTATTTTAAAAAAATCGTTTCATCTTTTTTTTTGGGCTTTTTATGTTTTATCTCTATTTATATATATTTTATGGTATAATATACAAATGAAAGCAAAGGATTTTTGCAGCTGTCAAACGTAATGTTGCGATAGCCGATGGGTAACGGGCGGACCGAAAATGTTCAACCTGGGTTCGAATCTCACATGTCATCAGCACCTTCTTTTTTTTTTAAATATCTTTCTTCTTCTATATTCTTCTATCTTTATGTACTAATATCATTAGGGTAATAGGTATTTGCTGTGGGTTGTATCAAAGTATTATAATTTTTATAACCACTTACCTTTACAAGTGCAACTGTAGAATCCTGTACTCTCTTCATCTATTGTCTCTGTTTGACCATTGCTTTTGTTTCTTTTATTTGTACTTTTCTCCTGTTTATCTGTTTGTTCCGACACGTCGTCTGAATTGAACATACTCTGTATATCTTCTGTAAAGGAACAATTAAAATTGTCATTTAATCATTACATTTCTATATATCCTCCTGCCCTTATCCCACTCTAAGTAGGGTCGGCACAACATGTTATAAACATGCTGTCACATGATTTGACTACGTTTTTTTTATAACCAGCAGCCGGCCTAACGTCACCTCGGTAAGAAAGAGGGTGGTCTATTCTACTTAGTCGGAAACCACACGGCACGTCGACTTACCTTAGTCGCCTTTTACTATACCTCAGTAAGAAATGAAGGTGATCTATTCTACACAACTGGATATCACACGGCTTCGCATAACCCAAGCAAGCATAGTTATATGTAATTGTTTTTTTTTACCTATTAACTTTAAACTGTTTGCATTTACTATTTCTTTATGTAATGTTTTTATGTTTTTATTTAAATTGTTTAAAAAATTTTTGGTGCATGCCGTGACACCTTCATAAGTTGTACATATTAATTTATTTGTTGTGTCTATTTTTATTATACGTAAGTTTTATATGTAGCAACTACTGGATGTCCTAATAAATAAATAAATAAATATACTAATTGGTTTAATGGACGTCCAAAAAGCGTCCTATATGACCCTGACGATCAAATAACGATCGCAAACACAAAAACACTTAATACACACACACAGCGTCTTCGCCGGCGAAGACGAGGTCCCAGATTTCTGACATCGGTTGGTCGTGGCTTCTTGCCACCATCCGTTGTCGTATTGACTAGTCAAAGTCATACCAGCCCTCCACTACACGTCGCCCTAAGCCGTGGTCCGACCTCACAGGAGAAACCCTTGGACCCTTAGGACGTCGTTCCCCATAGCTAGTGGACCTTCTGTGCTCTACTCTCCGCATCACGCAACCTCGACTATGCTTCTGCGCTCGCCCGTCCCGCGCGGTGACGCTGTAAAAGCCGTTAGGGCTAACAGCATACAGTCATTTCGAAAAAAAAATAACAATTGTTTTAACCCCCAACGTTTATTTTATCTCCGAACACGATTCCGAACACTTATCTGATCGTTAATGAGGATTTCATTGTTATGTTTAATGATCTCAAGTTGTTATAAAATGTTAATTCGGAGGTTTTCATTACAGGTGTGCAGAATTTCAAAACACTGGTCATTGGGGTGATTTTAATTATATGGTATTATTATTTTTCTTGGTTTATTATTAATGGTGGGGTCACTAATGGTGGTGGTCAAGTGTACAAGTCATTATATTCGGAGTATATATCACGTACCAACTATAGACAAGCCATTTTCTTCCTCATCAGAATCTTCGGAATCTTCAACTTCTTCAGTCGCTTTCGTGTTACTGGTGTCCCGTTCTATATCATCTGGATCTTTATACCGCAGTTTTGCTTTTTCCGACGGCCTGTAAATAATAGGGGCAATTCTAATCGTATATTTTGAAGCTAGTTATATATTATAGTAATAAAATTAGACTATATCGCACGCTTAGTATTAAACTGACGAAATAATTGTTAATTTAATTTTTAAATGAGTTAATTTTATATGTAAATATATATTTTCGGAAACGGCTCCAACGATTTTCTTGAAATTCATGCTGAATTTGAATAGGGGTTTTGGGGGAGAAAAATGAGTTTTATGCAAAAAAAACCTTTGTTTTTGGGCATTAAAAATACTAATATTTATATAGAATATAAAGCATTATTTCTGCCATAAACTGTCAAGACAGCATAGCTTATTCGGGGAACGAGGAGTCGGGAAATGTAAATACAAGGATCGATCCCTAACTACCTAAATATTTTTTCTTTTTTTTTTAAGTTTTTTTATTTTGTCAAAATTACCGAGCAAGGCTCAACCAGGTACTAGTTATTAATTGGCTTAGTTGTCTTAGATACATTGTATTCCTTATTTCAATGCATTTATGACATCACGCTACTTACTGTCACATCCCTTTATTTTTTCATTTTTTTTAGTGGAAACTTTATTGATGTGTGATATATTTATATTTAAATATTTATTTAGTAATAGAACCATTGTTTGTTTCCCAAATAAAATAAAATAATAATAATAATCCCTAATCATGGGCATATATTGCTGACATATCGTTTCCAAATCGGGGACATAGTGAAATCATGATCGGGAAATAGAGGGCTAAAATAAAGACTAAAAAAGCTTGTTTTTTTTGTCAAGACCACGTAAAACAAATACTAAATAGTTAAGGGTATTCATAAATAAATAAATAAATATATGGGACACTACTATTTAAACAATACTCACGGCACTAATGAGTGCTGCAGCAGATGTTTGAAGGCGCGATATGTCCTGGTCAGCACTGACTCTTTCTGGACTGAGAACTCGCTTCCCAACACAACTACATTGGTTGTTTCGCCGTCTATTTATAATACAACAAGTTGAAAAAGCTATTAACAAAATTTCATGTCCCTACTGTTAATCGCTGAGGAGTTGAAGTGTTTGAGTTTACTCAGCGCGCGAAAGGAAAGCTTTAAATATTTTTAATTGCTGCTCCTCTCCTATTCATCTTAGCGTGATGTTATATAGCCTATAGCCTTGGATAAATGGACTAACTTACACTGAAAGAATTTTTCAACTCAGTCCAGTAGTTCCTAAGATTGGCGCTTTCAAACAATCACACAAACATACAAGCTCTTCATCTTTATATATTAGTATACTAGAGCAACCTCCGAGTTTCTTGCTGGCTCTTCTCGGTAGGAACAGCTTTCCGAACCAGCAGTAGAGTTGACGATTCAAAAGCACTTATCCTTTTGTCCTTATCCCACTCTAAGTGGGGTCGGCACAACATGTTATAAACATGCTGTAACATGATTTAGCTGCGTTTTTACGACCGGCCGCCTGTCTGACATCAACTTATCTTAGTCGTATTTTACGACACTTCGGTAAGAAGGAGGGTGGTCTATTCTACTAAACCGGATTCCACACGGTGGGTCAACTTACCTTAGTCGCCTTTTACGACACCACGGTTAGAAATGAGGGTGGTACTATTCTACTCGGCCGGATACCACATGGCTAATAAGTTATACGAGGTATTTACTAAAATAAATAAACTACTAATATTATAAATGCAAACGTCTGTCTGTATTTAACGTTTTCATGGCCAATTAGGCCATTTTTTTCTTCGACCGTATTTGTAAAGTGATGCCTTTGAATTATTATTGGTTTCCAAAGAGCAACCGCCAAGTTTCTTGCTGGCTCTTCTCGGTAGGAACAGCTTTCCGAACCAGCAGTAGAGTTGACGATTCAAAAGCACTTGTTTATCTCAATTTTGAATTTGAATTAGAATTTGATTAAAAATTCTCTTACCAGGCCCAATGACGGGCTGGACGGCCACAGTGAGGTCCCACGCTTTGTCCAGTCCGACTAGGCATCTTAGCGCTCCCTCGCTGGCTACATACTGCGCCCCAGCGTCGAGCGCGTACTGCGCCAGCTCGCGATTCACCTCCGTAAAAGGCAGCATAGAAAGCGACTTCTCAGCTAGAAAAACGGGGTAACTTAAGCTTTTTTTGCTTAGCATTGTCTTATGTAATACTGTTATAGGGTAAATTCACGGAATACAAAAAAGGCAATTTATACTTATATATAACTAGCAATCGCCAACGGCTCCGCCCGCCTGAAAAGATTAAACCCGTAATACAGACTTTTCATAACCCTAATAAGTAAAGTAAGTAGCGGCCTGTTACTATCCCACAGCTGGGCATAGGCTTCCTCTCTCCGTTTTTGGAGAGAAGGATTAGAGCTAAGACCTACCACGCTGCTCCAGTGCGGATTGGTAGGTTACACATATCTCCAGAATTCTCTAGAGATATGCAGGTTTCCTCACCATGTTCTCCTTCACCGAAAAGCGTGTGATACATTGCATCAATCAATTAGACACATAAGTTTTAACAGAAAAAGTCATTGGTGTCTGCCCGGGTTTGAACCCGTGACCTCTTCAAAGAGTTGTACGGTCACACCGCTGGGCTACCGCAGCTATAACCGCAGTTATAGAGTAAATACACGGAATACAAGAAAGCAATCTAGACCTATATATAACTAGCAATGGCCAACGGCTACGCCCGCGTGAAAAGATTAAAACCGTAATATAGTCTTTCGATAACCATAAAAATGTTTAAAGTGGGTTAACCTTAAAAGCTAGACATATGCTGTCGCGGACTTATATTTAGAACTTTTAGAGGGCAACAATTTTGTAATACATGACTTTTGTATAACTATTACCGTTTACTCAGCGCACGCAAGGAAAGTTTTGAATTTTGCCGTTTTCGTACTATTCTTTATTGCTCCGTTTTTATTTTTCTTATCGTGATGTGATCGTTAGTTGGTGATGTTTTAATATTGGTGGATCCACATCTCATCATCTTCTTGCCTTTATTCCACACTAAGTAGGGTCGGCACAACATGTTATAAACATATTGTCACATGATTTGGCTAAGTATTTTACGACCGGCCGCCTGCCTGACGTTAAATTACTTTAGTCACCTTTTAGGACACCTCGGTAACAAATAGTGGTGGTCTGTTCTACTTAGCCGGATACTACACGGCGCGCTAAATTACCTTAGTCGCTTTTTACCAAACCTCGGTAATAATAAGGATAGTCCATTCTACTCAGCCGGATACCACACTGCGGGTCGACTTAACTTAGTCGCTCTTTACAACAACTCAATGAAGAAATGAGGGTGGTCTATTCTATCGGGCCGGATACCACACAGTGTGCAAGTTCTTTTTCAAAACGAATGAGAATATTATTTTGCTATAATCCGCGCTAAAAAGAAAATAAATAAATTTTAGAAATTTGTGGATTAAAGCAAAAATCGCGGATTATAGCAAAATAATATTCTCATTATTTTTGTATTATGGACCTCCGCCAAGTAACGCTTAATTCTTTAAATTATTTAAAGTTCTTCTTAATAAATGACAGAATTCTAAACTGGTGGTAGAATTATTATGGTAACCGCTGTCAAGATTTAAACAACCTGTTTTATATGTTGTAGCCGTACATCAGAAGCATGGAATGTCGTCCCATGTTCTTTCCATGTGTTTTTAGTCTACCTACATATTTACAGTCTGTTTGTCAACACAAACACAATAATTCAACTCACTTGGCAGTATAAATCTGCACGGATGTTTGTTGCACGGCTCAGGCAGAGTGCATGGCCTTATTATGGAAAACTTCTTCGTGATCGGACGGCACTCTATCTGTGGTAATGCTTTTATGTTCACCTGAAACAATTGAAAAAGAATTGATAGAATTAGACATTATTTGGCAGAGGTCCATAATTCAAAACTAAAGAAAATATTATTTTGATATAATTCGCGATAAAAGAATCTATATGTAGTGCTAAATGTAGAGTGTACTATTCGTTCTCATAACTGAAACATGCAGAATTTGTAAAAACTCATGCACTACCCGCCACCGATAACACAACAATACACAAGCACTGCACACATTCACCACCACACTTTCAATAATTGTTTCGCCTCGTAACCGAAGCATCGTCAGGAGATAGACTCCACGACAAAATCGCAAAGCAAGCACAGTTATATAGTAACGAGTTAAACCACCCACCATTTAGTTGATTTTGTCTTTGAACACGTGTAGCAAACTGGAACTTGTAACGTTGGAATTTAGAGTTAAATAGAGTGCCGTTGTTATGTTTTATTATTTCCAGCTGCTCTAATGTATTTAACTTTAAGTTTTTTGGGCATATATGTAAAATTTGAAAACTATGGTCGTCAGATATTGTCGTGGAGTCTCCACGACAAAATCGCAAAGCGGTTTTGCGCAAAACAAAAGCAAAAGGGGGCAAAAATCGCATGTTACCATGCGTGCTATCAGAGAGACCTATATCCAACAGTGGACAAGAACAGGTTGATGATGATGATAATGATAAATAACTCACACTCTTCATATCCTTATCGAGTACCATGTCAAAGGTATTGTTGTTGGTCTCCAGTGGTATCTGCGCGGCCATGTCAAACAACTTCGGGTACGACTGCATTTCATTGGCACGCATCTTGAACCTGGCTTCATACACACTTTCCACATGGGGTTTGGGGTGCAAGGCGCGGATACAATGGTTGCTAGCCCACAACGTTTTGGCCCATTTTATATATTCCTTTTGTTCTTTCTGATAGACAGATTTCAATTCCTGTGAAAAATATGAAAAAAATTATGAGAAATTATTATTCTTTATTCCTGTATTTTTTTCTTTGTGGTGTACAATAAAATATATAAATAAATAAATAAAATAATGACTAAATAAGATGTTTTTTCCCTAATTTAAATTCACCACTCCACTGTTAATTAATAAAGTTATTTTAACAAAAATAAATTAAAATATTATTTTAGTATAATCCACGATGAAATAAACATATCTGTTAGTCACCTTGAGCAATTTATATTTCACATATGGATTTACAAAATGCAAATATTATTTTGCTATATTACCTATTTACATTCACTACCACAATCTCAACAATCGTTTCGCCCAGTAGCCAAAGCATTGTAAGGAGATAGACTCGGGGACAAAATCACAAAATCCTTGTGAAGCTTGTGTATTGTTGTTATTGGTGGTGGGTAGTGCTTGAGTTGATACAAATCCTGCATGTATCAGGTATGAGAATTGATAAACTACATTTAGTATTATATATATTTTCTTTTATCGCAGATTATAGCAAAATAATAATTTCATAACTTTAATATAATGTACCTCTGCAAAATAATTACTGATTCTATAAACTATATGAATTTACCTCAAAAATCCGATGATCATTCTTCGTTGGACGTGGCACAAACTGTTCAGGAAGGATGTGAGGATTCTCCGCACACAGCACTTTGAGGCACTGGTAATGTTGACGACCATCTATAGCTGACAGCTTTGGATATGGCGGACATTGTGCCAGACATGGCACAAACAGACGGTGGAACTTTTCAAACTGAAATTGGATTCATCAATTTAGATGATTTGGATTCACCATCAATTCATACTATTATACAAAGAAAATATATTTAATAAATAATAATAAATATATGGGACACTTATACACAGTCATCAGTCCAAAGTAAGTAACTTAATACTTGTGTTATGGGTGAGAGACAACTGGTGAATATATACATATATAATTTTTTAGGCTGGATAAAGCAAAAAATTGTTTACAGAAAAGTCTTTGGCAGGAATTGAACAAGTGACTTGCAGAGCTAAAGGTAGGGTCACTACACACTGCACCAGCGGGCAGTCGTCTATTTGATTTACAATAAAATGGAAAAAGACGGATGAAAGAAGAGTGCATGGAAATGGGATGAAGATGTTAAGGTGGATGTGTGGTGACAAGAATGGATAAAATAAGAAATGAGTATATAAAGTGGAGTTCATATTAAAGAAAAGATGATAATCAAAGATTAAGATAGTATAGACTTATAATAAGGAAAGGTAAATGTCATATGACTAAACTGGTGTTAAATATAAATGGATGGATGTTTGACTAGAAGGTCTAAAAAGAGATGGTTGGACTGTGTGAAGCATGTCATGCAGATAAATAATAAAATAATAAATATAAATAAATATATGGGACACTTACACACACGGTCATCCGTCCCCAAAGTAAGTAACTTAATACTTGTGTTATGGTAGACAGACAACTGGTGAATATATACTTATATATTTTTTAAATACATACTTAAATACAAATATACACTCAGGCTCAAAGACCGACAAAATCATTTAAAAGAAAATGTTGGTCCTCGGCGGGAATCGAACCCGCTACCCGTGGAGTCAAAGGCAGGGTCACTACCCACTGCTCCAACGAGCCAGTCAAAAGGCCAGTCAACGAGCCAGATAAAAGGAGTAATGAGAGTTTACAAGTGAGAAAATGGAAGCAAAAAACATGTGCAAAACTTTCTGTCATAAGGGCAGGAGAATGATTGTTTTCACAATTTATAATAAGTTTAATGTAACTCACATTTTGTTTTTTAGTAAAAATTTCATCCCAATTAATGTTAATGCTTTCTTCTTCTGATTCACTGGATATAGCGGGGTCACGGAATTTGTTCCTTAGAATTTTCTCTGTAACACTGTGCTTTATGTCATCTTCTTTGAGAAAATATATGTCTGGTTGAGAATAACACCTATAACATAAAATATATAAAATAATATATTCAACATCTTCCTGCCCTTATCCCACACTAAGTGGGGTAAAACATATTATAAACATGTTATATTACTTGGCTACGTTTTTACGACCGGCCACCTGCCTGACTTCAACTTACCTTAGTCGTATTTTACGACACCTCGGAGAGAAAGAGGGTGGACTAGTCACTATACCGGATACCACACGTTTGGTCAACTTACCTTAGTCGCCTTTTACGACACCTCGGTAAGAAATGGGGTTGGTCTATTCTACTCGCCGGATACCACACGGCGGAATATATAATAATATATTGTTTAGTGAATAAAAAATTTAAGAGCTTTGTCCAGCAGTAATAAGTTTTGAAACGATATTGAGGTATCGCTGTGGTTACGTTAATTAAATATAATATATTTAGTAAAAAGAAAAAATAATGACAACAAAAATTTTAATTTGCAATTCTTACCAATCAAATTGCCGAATATGTTCCATTGTGATTTAAAAACTTAAAATAAAAGTGTACTTTATAATTATGTTACGAGCACTGTTTATAAAATCATTTGAACTTATAATAAATATAAAATGCCGCAACTAACTTTCAATACAATTTTTTCTATGCAAAAACAGATAATACAGACTAAAAACAAGAATCATAGGCTAACAAGTCTGCTGTACACAGACAAATATTACACCAGTTTATAGTTTTCATTGACTTTATTAGGCAGGACTTTAAGTGAGAGTTTCACAATAAATAATGAGAGGGAAGATGTACTTCATCTTTGTTCAAGCACAAATAAAAACGAGAGACAGATAGATCACCCTCATTTGTTTTCTCTTTATTTTTCCGTATTGTACATCACATCACATTTTAGGTAAGCTTGCCTACTTTAGTATAAAGAGCATAGTAGAGGATAGAGATAGATAAAAAAAACGATAAGTTTATTTCAGTAAAGAGTTCTCTATCAATAACTTTTGTGGTTCTTAGAATTATACAGATACTTGCTGACGGGGTAAACGTTGTTTTGTCATATAAATTTCTAGTGTACATTAGAAAAATAAAATATTTTGACCAAAAAAAAAACAATATTAGGGGTGGACCACTTTAATCACTTAGGGGTATCAAAAGTACATAAATAGTATCTTAGTAATAACTAGTGAACAGGTACTTTGTATACGCGTTATTTAAAAAAAGCATGACCATATCACACACTTAGTATTAAAGTGATCGAATTTAAAATTAGGCTCAATTGATCATATCATCAGATACATCGTAATCCTTATTTCAATGCCATCTATGACGTCACGCTACGAACTATTAAAAAAGCCAGTGTTTTCTTGGCTCTTCGAAGTTATGGGTCTCTGCACACTCACGTGTTTTGAAGGTGTTTCGCTACGCTTTACTGCAATTTGTTAAAAAACAACGTTTTTAAATTTGGTCACTTCTTTATTTCTTTATTGTACATTCTTATTTTTTAGAAAGAAAAAGAAAAATTATAGACGTGAACTTATCCCTAAAAGGGATCTCTTCCAGCCAATCTTTAAGTGACAAAAAGAAAAGGACAAAACACATTAGTCCTAAGCATGCGAGATATATAACTATATTTTTGAATTCAGGAAATCAAGTTATTTCATTATTTCATGTTTCACGTTTGATTTCCACGCTGACCACGTTTACCCGGCCGACAATAGGCCGAAATTACTGGCCAATGGAGTGGCCCTTAATTATTAATTAATTATTGGGTTATGTCGGCTGCAGGCGCTGGACAATGGCGGCCCTTCAGCTCGTTTATAACTACGAGTGCCCTTTGTTCGAACGGAAGACGTTGATTAATTTTGGAAAAGTGTTCACTGTTTTATTCGAAGGTTCAGGGCTAGGTATAAACAATTAGGTTGAACTACTGTTAAACATTTTATAGATTAACTTGTTAAATTATGATTTGTATGATTTAGTTTTGAAGCTGGAAGGAAGTAGTCGAGGAGAAGACAAGATCATGAGCAAGGGTACGCGGGGGTGTTTTCAGGAATGCATTTACATAACTGCAATTATTTGTAAGATTTTTGTACGTTTTATGGTTAAAATGGTAAATAAGATAAGACTCATGTGTTACGTTTAAATAGTTCTTGATATATATTATCGGTAATGTTGTCGGGAACGGAAGTAGTCAAATATCATCTCTTTAGTTGACGCTGATGATGATGCTGATGACCCCGCCGATCACTTTACGATCGCCAACGCCAAACACATTACAAACACGCACACACAGCGTCTTCGCGAAGACGAGGTCCCCGTTTTCTTACGTCTAGCGGCCGGGGCGTCCAGCCTCGACTGTTATGACACTAGGACTCTTCCACAGTCCGATATAGTCCTCCACAGCGCGTCGCTTTAAGCCGAGGTCCAGCCTCGCAGGAGGCACCCTTAAGGCGACGCTCCCAGGATGCTGCGGGCTTTAGTTAGTATTCGAAAAGAAAAATTCAAGTACAAAAGTAATAATAAAATTATTTTGCTATAATCCGCGATGGAGTAAAATAGAAAATATATATAATGCTAAATGCTTTGCGATTTTGGTCGTGGAGTCTATCTCCTGATGATGCTTCGGTTGCGGGGCGATATGATTGTTGAGTTTGTGATAGTGAACGTATATAGTGCCTGTGTATTGTGGTGGCGGTGGTGGAGGTTTGTGCATGTGTTTTTTACGAATCCTGCATGTATCAGGTATGATAACCGATTGTCCACTCTACATTTAGCATTATATATATTTTCTATTTTACTTCATCGCGGATTATAGCAAAATAATTTTATTATTACTTTTGTATTATGGATCTCCGCAAAGTAACGCCTAATTCTATAAATTATTTAAAAATTCAAGTCTCATGTAAGCTTATGCGGTTGTGAAGGTTAAAAAATATTCGTAATTTAAGATACCTTATTCGATTGTTCAGTCTCCATCTTCCTTGATCTGAGGTGATAGCACAATCATAATTGACTCGTTCACATCACATACGAGGCGGGTAAAGAATTTCACAGCTCAGTTAACTACGTAATGCGTGCGAGAACTTATCGAATGGGAAACGGGAATTCAATAATAAAGCTGTCATATCCAACCGTGGGGCCGGGATCTGGGACAGGTGAGGCCCATAATTCTGTAATCAGACAAGCCGAGGTTTGTTTTTATTATTTACTAGCAATCGCCAGCGACTCCGCCCGCGTGGAAAGGTTAAAACCGTAATACCCTTTGATAACCACAAAAATGCTTAAAGTGGGTTAACCTTATAAGCTAGATATATGGTGCTACAGACTTTTATTTAGAACTTAGAGGGGAACAATTTTTTAATACATGATTTTTAAATAACTATTACCGTTTACTCAGCGCACGCAAGCTAAGCTTCTATTCATCTTAGCGTGATGTTATATCATCTTTCTTAATAAATAGACTTTCTTAAACTGAAATAATTTTCCAAACCGGTCTAGTAGTTCCTGAGATTAGCACGTTCAAACAATCAATCAAACAAACTCTTCAGCTTTATATATTAGTATAGATATGCTCTATTGTATTATATATTGTTATTGTATACTGTACTCGTATCTATTGTACAGAATTTCAATTTTTTGTATTACTAATCGTGTTAATTCAAAAAATTCAAATTCTTTATTCAAGTTAACTTGTAAATAATCGATTTTGTATCATCAACTCGGAACAATTCACAATCTCTTCAATTCACAAACTCTGTGGTTGTTCGATGTAAAATAAAATTCTATAACGAGTTACATTTTGTAATTTCTATCTTGCGTAAGGTCGTAGTTATATCTACACATCTGTATAATTTATGTAATACTCAACAGTACAAGCTTTCTGTTCAGTTCAGATCAAGGAGTCAATTCATGTAAACGATCGTTGTTACGTTTTAATCTCCATCAATTGTATGTCAATTTGTGAACTAAATAAACCATTCTGTAAAGATTCAGATAATACAGGAACAATTGACGTTAACGTGGAGATGGAAAAAGACGATCGCCGTTTGCAGCATCCCGTCTGCTCTACGAACGTTTCGACAGATCCGTGATTGGGTTTCCGTACGCCGCTGTAACAAAGGAGGAAAGAACTGCCAGTTAGGTACCGCCTCCACGAGCGGGTGTATCGCAACGAACATGCTTTAATATAGTTGGGAATCTCAATGACATGACGATTACGTATGTACAAAGTTTGTTGCGATTGTCTTATATGTTTGGGTTCTCTAGCACGTCACGTATTGCAACGGTACGCTGCGAGAACGTCGCGTATCGCGTGTCATAGCGGTGCGCGCAGAGTACTTCACATGTTACAGCGGTACGCGAAGAGTACTTCATATGACATAGCGGTACGCGCAGAGTACTTCACATGTCACAGCGGTGCGCGCAGAATACTTCATATGACACAGCGGTACGCGCAGAGTACTTCATATGACACAGCGGTACGCGCAGAGTACTTCACATGTCACAGCGGTACGCGCAGAGTACTTCACATGCCACAGCGGTGCGTGCAGAGTACATCGCGTGCTACAGTGCTGCGTGGCGAGTACGTCACGCGCCTTATTGGATTAGTAACGAGGTCGTAACAGCGTGAAGCGAGCACGTCGGGTGTCGTAACGGACACGAGGCAAGCCCGTCACAATTGTAACGGGGGCACGTTGACTATTACATGTTTAAGTTTAAACAGCTAGAGATGAGTACATAGCGTACCAAAATGGCCGAGAAGCGAACCAGTCTCGTATCACATAGTATGCGCGTCGGGTACATCATATGTCACATCGTGTGCGCCGCTTTTCTTTTACGTTTCACTCGTCAACAACACTAATCACGTCGCTGCGATATTATCGCCATGTCGCGACATGTTCATAATTCATATATGTAAATATGCAGCGCAACGATAATATCGTTACGATATACTCGCTAGTGGACGTGATGCCTTAGCGTTCAAAACGGGAATTGCGCTCGCTTTTACCGGGTATTAATTCCAAAGGCAATAGCACTATTGAGGGGAATTTAAGCTCATAGTGCGCATTTAGTTGTACAATTTTACATTTGTATTGCATTTAGATTGGGACTAGTTTAGTTATTTTTTTTTTTCATTCTCCTGGCCTTATCCCACTCTAAGTGGGGTGGACGCAACTATTTATAAACATGTAACATTGTTTGGATAGTAATTTTATAGCTGACGTCCAATTAACTTAGTCGCCTTTTACGAGACCACCGTAAGAAATGAGGGTGGTCTATTCTACTGAACCGGATACCACAAGGTGGGCCAACTTACCTTAGTCGCTTTTACGACACCTTCGTTAGAATTCTACTCAGCCAGATATTACACGGCGGGCCAACTCACCTTAGTCGCTTTTTACAATACCTCGGTAAGAAATGAGGGTGGTCTATTCTACTCCAGATACCACACGGGTTACTTTAAGTTTCCGCTCGCTTATTGTGCTTTTCTTTTTCTCAAAACATAGCGCCTACATTGTTTACGGAATATATCAAGTCATTTCAGCTAAGCGATAAGTTCACATTTTCTTTCCCCCGAAGACGCGAAGTTCTCGCAATAAATGTACGCTTCTCACAGCGTGACACTTGGAACATTTTCCCTCCAAGGAGTTACGGGAAAAATACTTGCTGTAATAAGTGATATATCGGTAAATAAAATATTTTGCATATCCGCTTTACTTTAAAGTAGTTAAAGTGCGCTTTGATCATATCTAAAGCAGATTTACATCAGATGAGCAAATGCTCATTTAATAATAAGTACCTGGTAAAAATATTAAAAACAGAAAGAAGACGCCGATGATATGTGGGATTGGAATCGGTTTCGGTTTGTGAACATTTTACCCATCGGCTATCGCAACATTACGGTTGACAGCTAAAAAAATCCTTTGCTATCGATTCTATAATACATTTTAAAAAAATTTTAGTATCAAACCAAAATCTTTGCGATCAAAATCGCGAAGCCGTTGGTCGTGGAGTCTATCTCCTGATGATGCTTCGGTTGCGGGGCGAAACGATTATTGAGTTTGTGATAGTGAACGTATATAGTGCTTGTGTATTGTGGTGGCGGTGGTGGAGGTTTGTGCATGTGTTTTTTACGAATCCTGCATGTATCAGGTATGATAACTGATTGTCCTCTCTACATTTAGCATAATATGTATTTTCTATTTTACTTCAACGCGGATTATATCAAAATAATTTTATTATTACTTTTGCAAATGTAACTACTAATAAGAATTACATTTGAGCAACCGTCGAGGTCCTTGCTGGCTCTTCTCGGTAGGAACAGCTTTCCGAACCAGCAGTAGATTGGACGATTCAAAAGCACTTGTTTACAAGTTTACTCGAATAAAGAATATTTTGAATTTGAATTTGAATAATGGCAATAATAAAATAAAGTGTCCAATAAATTTAAATATGTATATATCAAAGTTGTCCCTTGTCACGTTAGTTTGACTTTATGTTTTAGCTCGTTACTTTAGTCCTTTTGTTATACTTTTATATGAGTTGCGAATTTCATTGATTCGTTTGTGAGCGTTCTTGATTCAACAAGGATCATATCAAAGCATAGTGATGATACACTAGATCCTCTAGACGATTTACCGCATTTTGAATCCGAGACTAATCAAAGGATCTGTTTAAATAATCCCCCCTCAATCACGGCGGCCCGTTTGTACCGCTGCCAACTGTGAATCCGAAACTAAACTAATTTCAATATATTTGTCTCCTTGATTCGGTACGGAGCTACGTCTCTTTCAATTTGGTACCCTTTTTTCGATATTTTAGGGAGAAAACCAATAATTTTTGCATTACAAGGTAATAAGAAAAATTAATAAGTAACCGCCGTGTAGATCCGGCTAAGTAGAATAGACCACCCTCATTTCTTACCGGGGTATCGTAAAAGGCGAGTAAGTTAAGTTAACGTCAGGCAGGCAGCCGGTCGTATAATAACTAGCCATATCATTTAACAACATATTTAAAACGTGTTGTGCTGACCCCACTTACAGTGAGTGATATGGGAAGGAGAATGATGGTTTTTGTCTGAATAAAGTCAGATTGCGGGGCGAAACGATTGTTGAGTTTGTAATAGTGAACGTGTGTAGTGCTATTGGTGGCAGTGGAGGTTTGTGCGTGTGTTGTTACCAATCAATAGTCTACTCTACATATAGCCTATTGTTACCGCACACACTATACAATAACACTATTTAACAGAAATACCACAATTCCTGTTCCGAGATGCTCTTCTCTTGAAAGTCGAACGAAGACTTAATGCAACTGAAACGTTTTAGCAATATATAGGAAGACTCCACCGGAAACAACACGACACAGTGTTGCCACCATTTCAGTCAAAAGCGCGCGATACTCGTTTCATGACGATGTTGCTATAAAATACAAAGCGAAAGTCATTGACGACAACACTATATATATTTTCTATTTACTTTATCGCGGATTATGGCAATTTGTTCAATAATTTCATTTGCATTATGGATCTCCGCAAAGTAACGCCTAATTCTATAAACTATTTAAATAGAAAACCGCACAAATAAAACCAGAAAATGGAATAATATAATATTTTTATGTGTACAGCAAACTGAAACGTTTCGTGTGATAGGCTTATCTCGTATTCTGAATGCCGAGCGCTTTGAACGACATTCGCCGATAATATTTTGCTATACGTAATAATATTGCAATGGCGGTTGTATTTGAATTTACAAAATGGAGGTTGAATTTTGAACCACTAATGTGTGAATTAAATTTAAATTTTTTGAATGTTGCCATTTTATTTATTTATTTATGTACCATAAAAGAAAACATACAGTTAAATGAAAAACAAGTACAAAGGATAACTTATCTCTATAAGAGATCTCTGCCAGCGACCCTTGGTTGGTATAATTAATAAATAACAAAACACTATAAAACAAAACAATAAATTATATATTGATAAATATATAAATAAACTTACATTCTAATAATCATAAAATAAAATAAATATATATAATACAAGATAATATACTAATACTGATACAAAGTGTAATAAACTTACATAGATATAAGTTATGACAGCGAGGAAAGACAGTATTGCTTTAACCTGTGTTTGAAGGTGTCCATTTTAATGCCGTGTGGTATCCGGCTGAGTAGTAAACACCACCCTCATTCTTACAGAGGTATCGTAATGTTAATATAGTTATGGGTAATCTACCAATTCGCAGCGTGGTAGGTTTTAGCTCCATCTCTTTTCTCTAGAATTTAGAGAGGACGCCTATACCCAGCAGTGGGATAGTAACAGGCCGTTACTTTACTTATTTATATTTACCGGTTATCTGTCACCCATAACACAAGTTTTAAGTTACGTACTTTGAGAATGACCGTCCCATATCCTTAATATTTAAATGGGTTAATCTTGTATGTACATATATATATTTTCGGAATCTCCGAAACTCCAACGATTTTCCTGAAATTCAGCATGCAGAGGGTTTTGGGGGGAGTAAAATCGATCTAGCTAGGTTGTATTAGGTCCTTACATATGAAATTGGCGTTTTCTATGGGAGGAACGTAGAGTCGTTTTTTTTAAATGAAATATATTTAATTAATCAAAGTATGTACCATTGCTATGTATGCACTTTTGCCATCTCATAGGTAGTTCATTGATCCCCTTACTAAAAAAACCATTCGGGCGGGAATAAATAAAATCTTTGAAGGCGGTTTGGACTGCCCCATCGGAGTTGAATTTTTTTCCTTGCAAGTAGTTATCCAAATTGCGAAAAAAATGGTAATCTGTTGGAGCAAGGTCCGGAGAGTACGACAAAACGCCAATTTCATATGTAAGGACCTAATATTTAATAAATTCGTTGTATCCTTGTTTTTGGGCATCAAAAAATTCTAAAATTTACATTGAATATAACACAATTTTTGCCACAAATTATCAAGTCAAAATAGCGTATTCGGGGAACGGGCGGTCTCTATAAATGGAAATACCTAGGATCGAGCCCCAACTACCCAATTTTTTTTGAGGTTGCTTTTTATATCTTAAAAAAATTATCGAGCAAGGCTCAGTCCTCCAGATACTATATATTTGAAAAGAGCAACCGCCGAGTTTCTTACTTTCTCTTTGCAGCTGAGCAGCTTTTCCGAACCAGCAGTAGAGTTGACTATTCTAAAGCAATTTTTAATTTAAACTATCGTGAGTAGTATTCATAGCATTAGCATAACTATTCAAAAGCATTTGTTTACAAGATTACTTAAATAAATTTTTAATTGCTGGCCAGTTGGAGCAGTGGGTAGTGACCCTGCCTTCAACTCCGCGGGTCGCGGGTTCGATTCCCGCCGAGGGCCAACATTTTCTATAAATGAATTTGTTTTTTCTATAATTAAGTATGTATTTAAAAAATATATAAGTATATATTCACCAGTTGTCTGTCACCCATAACACAAGTATTAAGTTTACTTACTTTGGGGACGGACGACCGTGTGTGTAAGTGTCCCATATATTTATTTATATTTATTTATTTATAATTTACTTGACATTTTATTTATTTACTTATAAAATAAATGCACTGACTGATATTTGATACAGTGCATACTAATTTAAGTTTTATCGATATCACGGCGGTCGCTCTTGTATCCCGTTACTTGTTAGTAGGACGCGTATCGATGAGGTTTCCCGAGGGACATAAATCCCTGACAGGCCAGACTTGGCTGGAATTGATGCTTTCCATAAACTGACATACTATATGCCATTCAGACTCTTTTTATTAGTTACAACAAACAAAACGCTTATTATTTAAAATTTCATACAAAACGGTCCACTACTAGTGCATAGTCAATTACTAGAGCCCTTACCTTAATTTCTTTTTATTCGTTTGTGTAACGTGACGCCAAATGCCAAGCCAGCTTAGCCTAAGCCAAGCCAGCTAAACCAACCACGAGTGTTAAGCGCCCTTACCTTACTAACGCTACAAAATTGACGTAAAATTTTAAGAACTGTTCAATAATCTCTTCAGGTTTAATATATTTCTCATACTTTCAAAATATTATTTTTCGACTCGACAAGATTCCATATATTTTTCATTTAAGGCCACTCTTTCATTCCGAACCCCGTTCTGCGGCGAGTTTTAAAAGCTTGCATTTCTTTGAGATGCCTTTCATATGTCGTTATACGAGAGCATGAAACGTATGCATTATATTAATTACAGTACGTCCAAGAGGGGTCTTTGTTACCATAGAGTATGGGATTTCTGTTCTGCATTCATCATAGAAACAGTTTCGTACTATTATGCGATATAAATGCAGAATATGTTTGTTTCCGGTAATTATTCGCTAACTGTACCTGATTCTGTTCATATTTTATGATTAAATAAAAGATGATTACACCTATTTTTGCACATTTCAGCTGTGATAGTCTGCGGTGATACAATGCAACTCTCAGAGAGTCACGGACAGTGTTGCCAACTAGCGAAGAAAAAAGTTCGATTATTTTTCTTATTAATCGATTTTTTTCATTAAAAATCGTTTTTTATATTCCTTTTTTTTTCTTGTGTTTTAAGATTAGAAATCTATTGTTGGATAAAACCAAGGTACCCAAACTACACATTTTAATCAAATTTCATAAACAGCGCATCTGTTGGCATTATTTATTGGCAGTTGGCTACTTTAATAAGCCTTTATTCTAATTAATTATTAATATTAACACGGCGAATTTTCAAGTAGTCAGAAAAAATAGATTATTGTTAATCGATATTTTTTTTTTCTAAATATCGATGCATTTTAAAGGGAAATAGTAATCAAATTAGAAATTAAACAGAAAACAGGGGCATCAATGTGAAAGCAGCAAATCTACTGGTAAAACAGTAGGGTTCATAACATTGGTCACTGATTCAAACCCCAGCCAGACACCAATAAGTTCTGTTAAAACTTGTGTATAATTGATAATTGCAAGATATCACACACTTTTCGGTGAAGGAATTAACATTTTGAGGAAACCTATACATCTGTAAAGAATTCTGGGGATATGAGTAACCTACCAATCCGCAAGGAAGCAGCGGACCCTTCTCTTTTAAATGAAGAGGCCTATACTCAGAACTAGGATAGTAACAAGCAAGAACTCTACTGTTTTATATGCATATTAGTTTTAGACCCATTGTCTGAGCTCAAACCCTTCTCTCCCAGAGAGGTGGGAAATTTACTTTTTTGGCAATTGGAGAAATTCAACATATTACAGATTTCACTAACGTTGGGCTTTTGGCAACGTCGAGACAAGGGTTCAGTTTCTCAGCAAAAACAAACCCATTAATATGCCAAGTGCCGTTTCATTAGCAATTCACCAAGTGAATTTTAATGCACTTACACTGTTTCCGGAGAAATGGGATTCGAAGTTTGACCAACTTTTTTTCTTTCAAAAACTTTATAATGTTTTTCGAATAACAATGTGATCTACAGCAAAAATGTACAAGTTATATCTATCTTAAATTACTTACACGCTAGGACTATACAAATCATGCCCACGTGGAATGGTCGCAAGAATGCTGGCAAGGTTTCCGCGCTAATCGCTTCTTTGTGCAAAAAAGGAGCAAGCCCTCTTGTCACCTGAAGAGGCAATTAACCGAGGTGTTAAAACGTGATAAGGTCGCCTTTGTACATATACATGAGTTTACTTTAAGTTTACATGTATTTTTGTTTTTTATGAATTTGTGCAATAAAGTTTTATCTATCTAATTTAAGATATAACTTGTACTGGTGGGCATAGGCCTCCTCTCTCCATTTTTGGAGAGAAGGGTTGGAGCTAAGACCTACCACGCTGCTCCAATGCGGATTGGTAGGTTACACATATCCCCGGAATTCTCGGAATTGCAGGTTTCCTTACGATGTTTTCCTTCACCGAAAAGCGTTTGATAAATTGCAATTATCAATTAGACACATAAGTTTTAATAGAAAAACTCATTGGTGTCTGCCCGGGTTTGAACCCGTGACCTTCTCGAAAGAGTCGTACGGTGTTAACGCTGGGCTATCACAGCTTTTACTTAATTTTTAAAAAAATGTAAATATAATGTTTTTCGGCATAATGTTGTGAAGATAAGTATAAAAAAGTCACGCTGTTTAGTTTCGTCGCTCAATCTTTCTTTTATTTTGATCTGAGAGTGCGGTATATAAAACTACCCGCCGGTGCCGTAAATAAGTGGTTGAGGAGACAGGTGAGAAAAACTACAGAGGAAATGCCCTTGGGGACTATTAATGAATTGGTGTTCACTAGCCCTATTTATAGCGGCCGCACCGCGATAAATATCGCGCACTAACTGACCCTTTTTGTGTCGTTCCAATTGATGACTTGTGGTTTTTTTGTTGCTTTGTCTGTTTATTGTATGACCAGCTTAAGGATTTGCTGTGAAATTTCGGCTTTAGATTCTCTTTATAATATGAGTGCCGTGTTAGCGCACACTTTCTACAATAACACGATATAATAGAATACCTCCCACTCCCATAATAATTCCCACTCCGAGATACACTTCTCTTGAATAACGAACTAGGAATGAATGTCACTGAAACGTTTTAGCAATAGAAAGACCAACGAAAACAACAACGGCACAGTGTTGCCACCATTTTAATCAAAAAGGGCGCGAATCTCTTGTTTCATGACTGTGTTGCTATAAAAAACAAAGCGAAAGTCATTGGCGACAACATGTGGTATCCGGCTGAGTAGAATAGACCACCATCATTTCTTACCGAGGCGTATAAAAAGGCGCATATTCATCGATATTGGTTCAGCGGATTCGACGTGAAAGAGTAACAAACATACATCCATACTCACAAACTTTCGTATTTATAATATTTGTAATTGATTTGTATCTGTTTTTTTTTTACCAAAATATAAGAACGATCTACGTGCCATACTTTATTGAAGCTATACATTTTTTTCAACACTTTGAAATGGGACCTCGAATAAAATAGGTTACGCGACGGAAATCAAACTTGACTCCTATAACCGAACTTTACGGTCAGTCGCTGACCTTCAGCCTTCGCCGGAGGGTAGATTGCTTCTTATCAGATCCATATTTACATATTTTGCGCCGCGTCCCGTGTCCCTAAAGTTTTGCCGCAAATTCGATTATACCAAAGACATCAGCTCCCACAAATAACAATTTATGCTGATATTCGCTGTGTTTCTTAGTCTCGTTTTCTTTGTATTGAATTTCTTTTGCTTATATTCCAATTCAAATTCAAATTATTCTTTATTCAAATAAACTTGCAAACAAGTGCTTTCGAATCGTCAATTCTACTGTTGGTTCGTGTACAAATACAATATATGTACAAGTTCATTACCCACGTGGAAATTCCCAAAAATGCTGGCAGCGTTTCCGCGCTGAATCGCTAAGCTGATTCTTTGTGCGAAAAAGGAGCCAGCCTTCTTGTCACCTGCATTTTGACTCCATGGCATCCCTAGGGTCTTAACTGCAAACGGTGTAAATATATAACTCTCGAGATACATGTATACTTCCGTCGTTTGCCAGATTCGACCATTTCCGCCGCAGCTCCAGGTCTTGACGTTTCCCTGATATGGGACGAGGCTAACGTATCAACGCATGTTGCTTCCCACATAAGGGGCCCGTCCCCGTTCCCACGGAACCAGCGTTCAAGCCATCTGGTCTCTTGCCATCATCCCGACATATCCCTGAAGGCTACAGTGAAAAAAGAAGCGAGTTGTTCTTCTAATGACGATACATAACTCTCATCTACCACGTTGGTGGTCTCTTCTTTATGTCACTGTGAATCGTTAATATTTAAATGAGATAATCTTGTATGTATATATATAAGTATATATTCGGAATCTCGGAAACGGCTCCAACGACTTTTCTTAAAACTCAGTATGTAGAGGTTTTGGGGAGAAAAATCAATCGTGGTAGGTTTTATGTAAAAAAATCGTTTTTTTGCATTCAAAAATACTAAAATTTATATTGAATTGAATTTTTGCCATAAATTGTCAAGTGAGCGTAGCTTATTCGGGGAACGGGCAGTCTCGAGAAATGTCTAGAATATCTAGGATCGATCCCCAACTACATGAATATTTTTTCTTTTTTTTAATTTAATATTGAAAGTTATTATACATAAACCTTCCTCTCCAATCACTCTATCAATTAAAAAAACCGCATCAAAATCTGCTACGCAGTTTTGAAGATTTAAGCATACATAGGGATATAGGGACATAGTGACAGACAGAGAAAGCGAGTTTGTTTTATAAATAAGTGATGATGAAGTAAGAAGAAATATAAAACACAACGCAATTAAGTTGGAAAATGTCAATGTTGAAATCCAAATCAAGTACGTGAAACCAAATGCCGTCACTTGGGGTGTGTTGCCAACCCAAAATCATATATTATGAGTGGGCGTTGAAAATGAGTGCCAAGAGTCGATCCCCAGACAGAATCCAGCGTACATCTCATAAAATCTCGTCCTCCTCAATCGCACCAGCTTGTTTGACCGGATGCCAACGGTTGCCTTTGAAAAGTATCTTTCTGTTTTGTTGTTTAGTTTCGCTACCTGGGGTGAAAGAGGGCATGTCAACCCATTCTGCATCCTTAAATTTTAACCTTAGTTAAAGTAAAAGGCACCCAGAATAGTAACTGACGAGAGTCTTGTGTCCGGCTAAATGAGGCATTTAATTTTATAGATTGCTATAATCCGCGATGAAGTAAAATAGAATATGTATAATGCTAAATGTAGAGTGGATGTATGGCAAGGGGAAGGCCGAAAAAAAAGATGGATGGAGTGTGTGAAAAATGATATGCATGTTAGAGGAGTGGCACCAGATTTGACGAATGATAGAGGAGAATGGAAAAAGAAGACATATTGTGCCGACCCCACTTAGAGTGGGATAAGGGTGGGAGAATGACGATGAGAGTGGACAGTCCGTTTTCTACCTGATACATGCAGGATTCAAAAAACACGCACAAACCTCCACCACTGCCACCACAATACACAAGCACTACATACGTTCAATCGCAAAGCTTTGCGATTTGGTCAATTGTTGAGCGATTGTTGAGTTTGTGATGGTATTGTGTTGGCGGTGGTGGAGGGTTGTGCATGTGTTTTTACGAATCCTGAATGTATCAGGTATGAAAACGGATTGCCCACTCTACATTCACATTATATATATTTTCTTTTTTACTTCATCGTGTATTATAACAAAATAATTTTATTATTACTTTTGTATTATGGATCTCCGCAAAGTAACGCCTTATTCTATAAATTATTTATATATTGTTGAAATGAAATGTACAATAATATTAAGTATGTTGTCGGTTATAATAAATTTTCGTTCGCATGATAGGTTGATAACAGATGGCGCTTTTTAGTGTCATCCTATATTTGTAGAATTAATAGGATTTCTATAGCCTCTATACTATTCCGATGTATAAGGATTAATTGTGGCAAATTTCATCGATATTGGCTCAGCGGATTCGCCATGAAAGAGCAACAAACATCCACACTCACAAACTTTTTAATATTAGTAGGACAGGATATTCATTCATAAAAAAAAAACTGATGCTTGATACGCGCCATGAAAAGGTCGTTGGAAAGTTTATACGGCCTTTTACAAGATCCCTCTCAGTTGAATTGTATTTTGTCGTAAATTCTAATTACCATTGTAAACCCAATTAGCAGGCAGACATTTGAAACCGGTGAAACTTAGGATCTGCAGAAAATAACGTCCCTTGACACGGTAACGCAAAATATTTAATTTTGTAACAACGCCGCCTTGTCGTTACTGCAAGCAAGCAAGCCATGACGTCACATCTTGCCACAGCCTTTCGCGCCATTTTGACGTGGGAGATGTGACAGCCGCTGTCATTAGCAGCTAGCCCGCGGATAGCGAATGAGAGTTTGCTTTGATTTCATTTTAGCATTTTTTATGAAAAGAATAAAACTGATTTAGAATACTTCTTTTATTAATATACATAGTTTAGTTACAATTTACATGAAAGAAAACACAATAATATGTAAAAGTAACTGACTGCTACTATCCCACTGCGTAATAAAGGCCTCCCTCAGCAGATTTGCTGTATAAGAGTACCAAACATACATCCATACTCTCAAACTTTCATATTATAGGATAGTAGGACAAGTTACGCCGCGTGCTTTCCGGCTAAATAGAATAGTATCACCCTCATTTCTTACTAAGGTGTCGTAAAAGGCGACTAAGGTAATTTGACCCACCGTGTGGTATCTGGTTTAGTAGAATAGATCACCCTCTTTCTTATGGAGGTTTCGTAAAATACGACTGAGGTAAGTTGACATCAGGCAGGCGGCCGCTTGTAAAAACGCAGCCAAATCATGTGACAGCATGTTGTGCCGACCCCACTGAGAGTGGGATAAGGGCAAGAAGATGATGAGTAGGATAGGATGGTAGAACGAGTTGGATGGATGTATGGCTAGGGGGAGGCCGAAAAAAAAGATGGATGGGTTGTGTGAAAAATGATAATGTTAAAGGAGTGGCACCAGAGTTGACGAATGATAGAGGAGAATGGAAGAAGACATATTGTGCCAACCCCATTTAGAGTGGGATAAGGGTAAGAGAATGATGAGGATAGTAGAACAAGTTGTCGCAGAATTTGAACGTAAGAGCTCTAGAATAAGGAGAAAGTTGAACAAAATGAGTCATAGCGACGCGTAGTCTGCTAGTCGCTTATATAAAATGTAAAGGGAAGAACACAAGCGGTCTAATTAAACTTGTGCATTTTATACTGCACACCAGCTGCCCCTCGGCCATGTAATTAAAACAGGGATTAACTGCGGCCACATTGTGTGCTTGGGACCAGGGCTATTGTTTAAACTGCCTAATTAAATTTAAAATAAAGTATGTTTATATATCAGGTCGTTATTAACTAGATTAACGGCGAATAATTTATGAAATTAACCGAAGAGGTTTTTAAATTAATATCCGAGGTGGTGATTTCGGCATAGACAGTATAATATTTATATCCGAGGCGGTGATTTATTGTTTATTATTATCCGAGCGGCATAGGCCTCCTCTCTCCA
Organism: Morpho helenor; assembly: GCA_029227775.1. Taxonomy (NCBI): domain Eukaryota; kingdom Metazoa; phylum Arthropoda; class Insecta; order Lepidoptera; family Nymphalidae; genus Morpho; species Morpho helenor. Next base: position 17,538,841 of record JARGCU010000028.1, on the reverse strand, counting down.
TTTTTGGAGAGAAGGGTTGGAGCTAAGACCTACCACGCTGCTCCAATGCGGATTGGTAGATTACACATATCCCTAGGATTCTCTAGAGATATGCAGGTTTCCTCACGATGTTTTCCTTCACCGAAAAGCGTGTGATAAATTGCAATTATCAATTAGACACATAAGTTTTTAATAGAAAAACTCATTGGTGTCTGCCCGGGTTTGAACCCATGATCGTCTTTAGAGATTCACACGGTCGCACCGCTAGGCCATCACAGCTTATATAGCTATAATAAACTTATGTCTAAGGTAAATAGTGCATGGTAAATTACTAATGCACTAACCTTAAATGATATTTGTAATTTACCATATCGCTTTTCAGCGAAGCAAAACTGCTATAAGAGTTCTTTTGACTTTAACGAAATAGATAAATTTAACATCGTATTGCCTTAAGTCACAATAGTCATTAGCAATGGTATTGTTAAAGGTTTTAGCAGTCCACCGATTAATAACCGTCACAAATCTACAAATTGGATTGTCGATTTAGCGTCGCGTCGAGCCTAATGACCCCTTAATTGAGGGATCATTGCTACTCTGATTGCGGAGGCAATTATATCCACTTCATTTCACATGCACACCACAGACAGATAATGCATCGAGCTATTATTTTAATTAGATCTGCTGTTTGTAATGAGAAAATTGAAAAAGAGTCGGCACCGTTTTAGCTATGCAGTACTAGATGGCGCTGTACAGAATTGTTTTTTCTGTATTCGCTGTACGTAAATTCGTTGATTGCTCGTTGTGTAAAAAATATCGTGGTGGTATATAGGTATTGTCGACGTTGGAATTAGGGATGCGACATTGAGTAGAAAAAATCGATTAATAAATAATCGATTTATTTTCCTATTAAAATAAATCGATTTAAAAAAAATCGATTTACTTGTTACGAAATAATCAAAAGTTCCTTTTTATATTAATAATCAGTTACAATAAAGACTAATTAAAGTGGATAACTACCAAGAAATAATTATAGATGCGCTGTTTGTGAAATTTAATTAAAATGTGTCATTTGCCTACATTGGTTTCACCCAACAATGCACATCTAATCTTAAAAAACAAGAAAAAGTGTAAAAAAGAAAAGAGGATAATTAAAATAATCAATTTTTAAAAAAACGATTTTTCATGAAAAAATAATCGATTATTAAAAAATATTATAATATAAATAAAAATATTTTTAAAAGCGATGTTTTTTTACAACCCTAGTCTAGGGATGTGACATGGTGTAGAAAAAAACGATTAATAAATAATCATTTTATTACCCTTTAAAATAAATCGATTTTGAATAATTGATTATTTTATATATTTGAATATTAGAATTCTTATATCTCTAAGAAATTTCATTTAGTGAAATTCGAAAATCAAATAGTTTATTTTAAACTGAGTTTGTTGGAGTGAAGAGTAATTCAGAGACTAGTTTTAGGTTTGTAAGTTGAAGACAAACGAACTATTTGTGTTTGGTGTGAAGAGCTATTCAGTCTTGGAACTTTACTCATAAACGCCCGTTGCTCTAGACTCGATATCTACTTGCTTGTGTAAGAAAATCTTAGGCATCATATTCATGAATGAGTGTGCTCTTTATTACATTCTGGCCATCGTATATCAGGACTTTATAAACATGTTCTCATAAGTTGATAGTATCGTGATAATATAGCGTTTCTCACTATATTTTGTTATCATTTTTTTCGAATTGACTATATGCTGTTAGCTCTAATGGCTTTTACAGCGTCATCAGGCGGGACGGGCGAGCGCAGAAGCATCGCTGATATTATCGTTTTACTCTACAATTAGTATATACAAGCCGTGCGCAAGGTACTACATGACACTTCTTAAAAACGAGTCCACCAATCCCGCGCTGCCGACCCTCTACGAAATACTATATATTCATAACTTGTACGCTACAACACGCTAAAACAATGCGAGCACGCTACGAAACGCTACATATACACTGCTCCCGCTATGGAGCAGTGGGTAGTGATCCTGCCTTCAGCTCCGCGGGTCGCGGTTTCGATTCCCGCCGAGGGCCAACATTTTCTATAAATGAATTTGTTGGTCTTTTGAGCCTGGGTGTATATTTGTATTAAGTATGTATTTAAAAAATATATAAGTATATATTCACCAGTTGTCTCTCACCCATAACACAAGTATTAAGTTACTTACTTTGTTAGTGTTCCATATATTTATTTTATTTATTTTATGATACGCGACGTACTTGCCGCGCACCTTCTACGAAACGCTAATATAAGCTACGCACACGTTCCGAATATATATATATATATATATATATATATATATATATATATATATATATATATATATATATATATACACATATACAAGATTAACTCATTTAAACAAATAATTAATTAAAGGATATCACAAATTTCTGTGAAAATATGTATTTTTGAATTTATTCATCAATTAATCATCAATATATAAGTTAGATACTGAATGTAAAACCGCTTAATCATTATTTTTATATAGCAAACTAGTTTTCACCCACGACTGCGTTCGCGTGATTTGCTGTGGCGTGATAGGTTGATAATTAATCTATAGATGGCGCTTCTTAGTGGCATCCTTTTCCTGTATAAATATTTTATTATTCCGGTATTATTGTACTCCTTGTAAAGGTCTACAGAAAACCCCGCGATAGTATATCTCTATCTCTTATGGATAACCCACAATAGCATTTTTTGTCATTTACTTTTTACGAAAAATAATGCCTTATGTTCTAAGCAATTTTTATACAATTAATGACAAGAAAGCTGTGAATGTTGTATATAAACATTCTGTAATTAATTGTAAATATAAAATACATAGGGAAAAATTAAAAAAAAAAGTAAATATGTAGTATATGAATTTAGATATTCCAAAGATAGCAGGATATCTTCTTTATATAGGGAGAGGGAAATTGTTTTTCACCAAATTTAACGCTTGCGCGCAGTAATGAATAAATCAAAACTACTGGATTGATTTTAATCATTATTGTTTCACTGGGTGACATGGGCTATATATTTTATACCCGTGCGAAGCAGGGGCAGGCCGCTAGTATATTATAAATAAATATAACATGGTAAGTTCTTGCTTGACTACAAAACCTTATTTAATATAGGTTAGCGTCTCGAATATAATTTGTATGATCGGCTTTATATTCATTATTCCATCGGCATAAGGTACCGCCATTAAAAATACCTAATCACTACATATTATAAAACAAAGTCCATATTTCCGTATGTACGCATAAAACTTTAAAACTACGCAACCGATTTTGATGCGGTTTTTTTTAATAGATAGAGTGATTCAAAAGGAAGGTTTGTACGTATAATAACATTCAATACGAAGTAGAGAAATACTGTAATTTTTGAGGTTTCTGTAAATAATTACATTTTTTCCGCTTACATTGCAAACGCAGGCTAAACCCTACGAGATTTATCAAAATGATGTACTAAGTATTTGTACACCTTAAAAAGGTCTACAGAAAAGTCCGCGATGGTATATGTCTATCTCTTATGGATAACCCACAATAGCAGTTTTTTTCATTTACTTTTTACGAAAAATGATGCCTTATGTTCAAAGCAATTTTTATACAATACAGCATTAATCCTTATCCAATTGAGTACCTTAAATAAATTGTTGATTTAATATAGATCAATATTGCCGTTTACAGCATGTAATTTAAGTGAACATTTTCGGAGATATTACAGATTTAAAATCCCGCGAGGAGGCCGCGCTTCGACCTATAAGCACTTCGAATTTAGCAGCGACCGAAGGCGCAACTAAATGTCCTTCTTTCAAGTTTATATTGTCTAATGATAAGAAAGCTATGAATGTTGTATGTAAAGACATTGTCTAATCAATTGTAAAAATAAATAATATCACTACATAGTATAAAACAAAGTCGCATTCTCTGTCTGTCCCTATGTCCGTATATCCCTATGTATGCTTCAATCTTTAAAACTATGCAACAGATTTTGATGCGGTTTTTTTTAATAGATAGAGTGATTCCAGAGTAAGGTTTGTACGTATAATAACATTCAATACTAAGTAGAGAAATACTGTAATTTTTGAGGTTTCTGTAAATAATTACATTTTTTTCCGCTTACATTGCAAACGCAGGCTAAACCCTACGAGATTTATCAAAATAATGTACTAAGTATTTGTACACCTTGAAAAGGTCTACAGAAAAGTCCGGGATGGTATATGTCTATCTCTTATGGATAACTCACTATAGCATTTTTTGTCATTTACTTTTTACGAAAAATAATGCCATATTTTTGAAGCAATTTTTATACAATACAGCATTAATCCTTATCCAATTGAGCACCTTAAATAAATTGTTGATTTAATATAGATCAATATTGCCGTTTACAGCATGTAATTTAAGTGAACATTTTCGGAGATATTACAGATTTAAAATCCCGCGAGGAGGCCGCGCTTCGACCTATAAGCACTTCGAATCCAGCAGCTATATCGTTCTTTCAAGAGTTTGTTTAACGACAAGGAAGCTGTGAATGTTGTATATAAAGACGTTCTGTAATTAATTGTAAAAATTAAATACATAGGGAAAATGTAAAAGTAAATAAGTAAAAATGTACTATATGAATTTAGATATTCCAAAGATAGCAGGAAATCTTCTTGGTATAGGGAAAGGAAATTGTTTTTCTCCAAATTTAACGCTTGCGGGCCACGGGCAGTAATGAATAAATCAAAACTACTGGATCGATTTCAATCATTTTTTTTTACACTGAATGACATGGGATATATATTTTATACCCGTGCGAAGCAGGGGCAGGCCGCTAGTATATGTATATATGCAGGACCCTGGCAAAAAATTGGTTTTCATCAAGCCAACCTTTCCTTTAGGAAATAATTTATGTATTAATTTAAAATATTCTCTAGTCATATGCAAGTTATTTACATATAAATTGAGGATAACATGATGACAAGGGTTAGAGATTGCTTTGTTAATTTTATTTATTTATTGGCACACTATCGCTTACATCTCGGTAAGAAATGACGGTGGTCTATTCTACTCAGCCAGATACCACAAATCATTATAAGTGAAAGTCATCATTTTCTGCCCTTATCCCACTCTTAAGTGGGGTTGGCACAACATGTTATAAACATGTTGGCACATGATTTGGCTACGTATTTTACGACCGGCCGCCTATCTGACATCAACTTACCGTATTTGTATTTTAAGACACCGGTAAGAAAGAGGGTGGTCTGTTATATCTGTGGTCTGGATACCACACGTTGGGTCAACTTACCTTAGTCGCCTTTTATGACACCTCAGTAAGAAATGAGTGTGGTCTATTCTACTCAGCCGGATACCACACAGCGGGTCGACTTACCTTAGTCGCCTTTTACGACACCTCGATAGGAAATGAGGGTGGTACTATTATATTTAGCCGGATACCACACGCGGGTCGACTTACCTTAGTCGCTTTGACGACACCTCGGTAGGAAATGAGGGTGGTACTATTATATTCAGCTGGATACCATACGGCGTAAGGCATTATAAGTGAAAGAATCACAATAAATCATGAGAGAGAATGAAACCCGTATTTTTGTCTAATCACATATAGAAACCAACGAGGTGGACTGACGACCTCAAAAAGGTCGCGGGGAGCCGCTGGATCCAAGCGGCACAAATCGTGGATTGTGGCGATCCCTTAAGAAGACCTATGTTCAGCAGTGGACGTCCACCGGTTGAGAAGGAAGAAGAAGAAGACATATAGAAAATAGAGAGATATTCTTCTTGGTCGCTACACTCTTGGGAGAGCGGTCGTGGTCGTCAGTGTAGGGTTGGTGGCGCGCTTGACCATTCGACGCCATTCTTTTCGAAAGGCTGCCTTCCTGGTACATTTATGAAGAGGACCGTTGAAGGCAGCCTTCACTTGGTCCGTCCATCGCATTGGTGATCTATAGAGAGAGATATATAGAGTTTTATTTGCTTTCTCTTCGTAATAGGTCCAGTTTAGGCTAGCTTTTCTAATCTAGTACATATAATAAAACTATATGTCTAGTACTAGTAGAATAACTATAACTGTTAACAGCATGATTATCAAAGTTTTGACATAAACATACAACAATGTCGAAGGTTCTAGAATATCGTCCCGTACGTGAGCGTAGGTTTAACTCATCTCATTGCTACGTGCAGGCCTGAGATAACAGTAATACAGAGTACTGATAAGGTTAAGCTGTGATAGCCCAGTGGTGAGACCGTGGGGTGCCAAAGTGGTCGGCCGCCTCGTGGCGCAGCCTGGGCAGACCTTTGGAATACTCTTATTCCTTAGTCTTGGCAAACGAACCACTGTGGGGTGGCCAATCCAGTTGTCGTTCTGATTAACAGAGGCGAAGCCCAGCAATGAGTACGGCGACCCTCGGACCTCTATAAAATTACCCGGGAACTCTTGTTCTGGATTCAATCTGCTGCTGGTGAGTCTAGGTGGTAGTGACTTGCACAAGCCCATCGACTGCCGCCCTTACAGGGGACGGATGTTCCAAACGGGGTATACCGACCACCTGGCTTGCAGGTCCCCGAGGCGGTCGGTGCATCTGGTGCTCCCGATGCATCGGTTAGAGCAGGGGACTTCTCTTTTGAGAAGTCCTTACACAAAGGAGGTGTTCTCTGGGATCAGAGCGGTCGGCGGGGATGGGGGCAATGTGTACAACGATACCCTGTCCTTGCCATCGGCAGCGCGGTGGAGCACACAGTTTGTTTTAGTCGGTGCGAGTCCCACATAACCACCGCCTGCCTACGTTGGTTAAAGTGGTGAGACCATGCGACTCTATCGAGGAGGTCACGAGTTATACCCCGAGCAAGCAACAAGGAGTTTTTCTATTAAAGCTTTTGATAATTGCAATTTATCACACGCTTTTTGATAATAAAAATCATCGTGAGGAAACCTGGATATCTCTAGAGAATTATGGGGATACGTTTAACTTACCAATCTACATTTTTAGCAGCGTGTTGGGTCTTGACTCCAACCCTGCTCTCCAAAAACGGAGAAAGGAGGCCTATGCCCAGCAGTGGGATGGTAACAGGCCGTTACTTAACTTTTACTGATAGCATTACTGCGTGTACCAACGAACATCAGGCCACGTTAAGTTTTAACAGAAAAACTCATTGGTACATGCTCAGATTTTGAACCCATGGACCGGGGGGGGGGAGGGGATAGATGCACGCGGTCTTATCTTCGGTTATCACAATTTGTACGACTGAGTTTGTAATTTTATCTATATTTTATTATTCAAATCAAATCAAAGTATTCTTTATTCACATATGCTCTTTCAAGCAATTTTGAATCGTCAAGGATTAATATGATAATGAAGCTAGAACTGGTTCGGAATGTTGCTCTTACAGCAAGAATCTCGGCGGTCAATCTTTGAAACATTTTCAATTTTATATTATTCTACCGCTATCCTATATGAAGCTAAAACGATTTTCATTATTTGTATTAATCTTCATCATCCTCTTGGCCTTATCCCACTCGAAGTGGGGCGGCACAACATGGTTTAAACATATTGTGATGTGATTTGGCTAGGTATTTTACTACCAGCCTAACGTCAACTTACCTTAATCGCCTTGTACGAAACCTCAATAAGAAGAAGGGTGGTTTATTCTACTCAACTGGATACCACACGACGGAAAAACCAACATCAATCAAATATGGGCATTTAAACGTACAAAGAAAACCATAGACGTTGCCGCTTCAATCCGTTTCACTTTACGTTCTGAATCGTAAAACGAAACGGCAGGTGGCGCACGACTTAAGACTGGAATGATAATAAAACTGCTCCAAATATATAACTCCTTTATGAGACCACGAGTTGAAACCGCGACTTCGTTTTTGTGTGCGTTTTTGCGTGCCTAAAACATCTTGTGCTGGCCCCCCTTGGATTGGGATAAGAGCAGGAGAATGTTGATGATGTACTCTTTGGATTAATTTGACATTGGATATCTCGGGAAAAAATAAGGGTGATCTATTCTACTCAGCCGGATACCACAAGGCGGGTCAACTTTCCTTAGTTGCCTTTTACGACACCTCGATAAGAAATGACGGTGTTCTATTCTACTAAGCCGAATACCACGCGGCGGGAATCCAGATATTATAAAAAAAATTGTTAAAAAAAGAAACCTACCTTCTCTTTAAATAAAAATTTAATAATAATCAAATCAAATCAAAATAATTCTTATTCAAACAAGCTCTTTTAAGCACTTTTGAATCGTCCAATATGATCAATGAAGCTACAACTGGTTTGGAATATTGCTGTTATCGAGAAGAAAGAAACTCGGCGGTCAATCTTTTAATCATTTTCAATTTTATATTATTAAGACGCAGTCTCGTATGAAGCTGAAAGGCTTTTCAAAATAATATATAAATATATGGGACACTTACACACACGGTCGTCCACCCCCAAAGTAAGTAACTTAATACTTGTGTTATGGTAGACAGACAACTGATGAATATATACTTATATAATTTTTAAATACATACGTAAATACAAATATACACTCAGATTCGAAGATCAACAAATTGATTTATAGAAAATATTAGCCCTCGGCGAGAATAGAACCCGCGGAGCTGAAGGCAGGGTCACAACCCACTGCGGTAACGGGCCAGTTAAAAAGTTAGTAATATGTGCATATATTATAAAATAATCCTCCTGCCCTTATTCCACTCTAAGTGGGGTCGGCACAACATGTGATAAACATGCTGTAACATGATTTGGCTGCGTTTTTACGACCGGCCGCCTGCCTGACGTCAAATTACCTTAGTCGTATTTTACGACACCTCGTTAAGAAGGAGGGTAGTCTATTCTACTAAACCGGATACCACACGGTGGGTCAACTTACCTTAGTCGCCTTTTACGGCACCTCGGTAAAAAATGAGGGTGGTACTATTCTACTTAGCCGGATACCACACGGCTATAATATGTGCATATATTCTCTGTATTAAATAAACAATATTAAAACACTTCAAAAAAGGTCAAATACACTTTCCATTGTTACCGAGGCATCAATTGAACAGCACTCGTTATAATTGCGGTCATGCTCCCTCGAACAATAACCTAAATGTTACTTCAACATTTGAGTGCTTTTATAAGCTCCTAAGGTTGTATGAGAGTTTGAGCTTTAACAATTGTATGAATTATTCTTTTGCGATATTTCTATTGATATTATAGTAGAACAGATCCACATACAAAAATTTTACACACCTCTTTATTCTTTAGTTACAAATTAAAATAATTGTTTATTCAAATTAGCTGTTACAAGCACTTTCGAATCGTCAAATTACAATGAAGCTACGACGGAAAGGTACGGAAGGTTCGGTTCTCTTACCGAGTAGAATCAGCAAGAAACTCGGCGGTCACTCTTTTCAAAAATAAATATTACAATAATGTATTTATAAGTAGATTTTAAACTTTCATTTTAAAGTCAGTTCGTGACCACGGTGGATGCAACTCTGCCGAAACGTCGAACCTTATACAAAGGTAACGTGATTATCGCGATGTGACCCGGTTGTTTATATTTTAATTAGTATTTATAAGTGTTTACAAATCAAAATTTACAATATAATCTAGTGCGTAGCTGGTCATAATTTAAATACAAGCTTTCTTATCATCAACATAGTCCTCAACAGTATAATTTATTAACAAGTGTATTTTGAAGTATTTTAAGATTTTTTGCTTGTTTTTGTAAAATAGTTTAGTTTAGTTTAGTAAATAGTTTATATTTTAAAGTATTATATTTAAAATAAATAGGTTTATGCCTTAATGGATTTATAATTATAAAAATATATGAAGTGTATTATTAACAGTTTTTCACACAAGTTGAAAACTTGTGTAAAGGCAATTCCAAAATTTTGGAATATCATTTTGCAATATGACATGTGATATCCGGCTGGGTAAAATAGACCACCCTCATTTCTTGCCGAGGTGTCATTAAAAGCGATTAAGGTAGAGTTGGCCCACTGTGTGGTATCCGGTTGATTAGAATAAACCACTCTTTTTTGCCTAGGTGTTGTAAAATACGACTAAGGTAAATTGACGTCAGGCTGGTCCTAAAATACGTAGCCAAATCATGTGACAACATGTTTACACGTTGTGCCGACCACACTTAGAGTGGGAAAACGGCAGGAGAATGATGATTTATCGTGATAATTCTTTTTATTTTACATTGATTTTTATTCCATTACCTTTAAAGTAAAGTAAAAATTCCTATTTCTTTAAATTTGTCTAGAAGCGAGACCGCGTTTCACACTGCACGGATATTGAGAGAATTTCCGCTATGCAGCACAGAGCCATACGTGATATTTTTAATTTAAAACCGCGTCATTCCATTCGAGAGAAATCCAATGGAATATCTCACCTTTGAAATATATTTGGAATAGTATACTTTTGTAAAGTAATGTAGCAGCCTGTTACTAACCCACTGCTGGGCATAGGCCTCCTCTCTCCGTTCTTGGAAAGAAGGATTGGAGCTAAACCTACCACGCTGTTCCAATGCGGATTGGTTGGTTACACATAACCCTAGAATTCTCTAGAGATATGCAGGTTCCCTCACGCTGTTTTTCTTGTGTTTCGCGTGTGATAAATTGCAATTATCAATTAGACTATTATTTGCAGACATATAGTGGACAGCCTCTTGATTTCGCACCCTCAATTCGTACTTAATGTAAAAAAGATTTTTCGATTTTGTCGTGGAGTCTATCTCCTGATGATGTTTCTGTGACGGGTGAAACGATTGTTGAATTTGTGATAGTGAACGTGTATAGTGTATTGTGGTGGAGATTTGTGCATGAATTTTTACAAATCCTGCACGTATCAGGTATAAAAACAGATAGTCCAGATTATAGCAAAATCATTTATTACTTTAGTCAATCAAGTCTTGGCAGAAGATTGGCTATCTACACCTACACCTTGACGACCTACACCTATTTTTACACATGTTCACCTTCTAAACCACAAGCCAACTATTTTGTTTCTCGATTAATATCTTCATTAAAATTTGGGCTAGAGAAAAATTTATAAAGCGGTCATAAGACCTGTCGTATTGTATGGATCAGAATGTTGGACAATGAAAAAGACGGATGAAAGAAGAGTACATGCAAATGAGATGATAATGTTAAGGTGGATGTGTGGTGTGACAAAACTAGATAAAATACGAAACGAATATATAAGGGGAAGTCTGAAAGTTGCGCCCATTATAGAAAAGACGAGAAGTGCAAGATTGAGATGGTATGGACATGTGATGAGGAGGGAAGAAAATCATGTGACCAAACGAGTGTTAAATTTTAATGTGGATGGATATGTGTCTAGAGGGAGGCCTAAAAAGAGATGGTGGGATTGTGTGAAGTATGTATATAAAAGGAGTGGTGCCAGATTTGACGAATGATAGGACAGAATGGAAGAGAAAAACATGTTGTGCCGACCCCACTTAGAGTGGGATAAGGACAGGAAGATAGATAGATTAAAATTTGGGCTAGCATAATGTAAAATAGATTTGTTAACTAAATAGTTTTGGAAATTGAACAGGCCATGTAATGTAAGACATAATCCGACTCGCGGGAAACATTTGCGAGGGTATCGGGCCTGCGTAACGGGCAGTGGTCAAAAAGCAAGCGATTCAATTCCCGATACAAAACGTTTTATTGGAACGCCAAAATAAGACGACCAGTCGTTAGGCGGCGGAATTTGGTGAACGCGGGATCGGAGAAAGCAGTTTTGGCACACGATGTTTCTACTACAAGTTTCATATGGATTTTTATATTGTACCGTCGATTTTAGGAAGATGTAAGTAATCATATCGTTACAAAAAACCAGGACGAAAATTGAAACGACTAAAAGTGAATTAAGAAAGATGTTCTATAGCAAATATTTTATAAAAGAAAATTGAACAAAGTAAACATGACTGGCCTGTTTGCGCAGTGGGTAGTGACCCTGCCTTCAGGGAAAGGGAATCCCCGATTTTTAATGGCATGACGCGATTAGAAACAAGTGTTGCCATCTCTTAGAAAAAAAGAAAATTAAATTTTTACTTGCTAATATATATGCTCGCCGGGTCTGTTAATGTGTAATATTCTGTAATTTAAAATTAATCTCTTTTGTAGACACGTGATGTAAGCTGTCATAGGTCAGCGGTGTAACCGAGCGACTCTTTCGAGAGGGTCACGAGCTCAAACCCCAAACAGGCACCGATAAGCTTTTTTATTAAAACTTATGTATCTAACTGATAATTGCAATTTATCACACGAAGGAAAACATCGTAACCTGCATTTCTCTAGAGAATCCTGGAGATATGTATAACCTACCAATCCGCAATGGAGCAGCGTGGTAGGTCTTAGCTCCGACCCTTCTCTCCAGGAACGGAGAGAAGAGCCGTATGTCCAGCAGTGGGATTGTAACAGGCCGTTACTTTACTTTTTTACTTTTGTACACACATGTTACAAGTGATTTAGCTAATGACACCATAATTCTCGAAATATTTTTGGACGTGACAACGTCTTAAATTAGGTTGCGGCTTGGAGTCACTCATGAAAAAGTGTAACGCCCGCTCACGTCTGTTACGATGAGTCACCGAACGAAAGAGAGGCCCGCCGGACTGACGAATGCCTTGCGTCTCTCTCCCACTCAAAAATGATTGGTCCGCCGCGCGCGCAGCACTAGTGAATTGATTAGTGCATTCAATTCCTTGTTCCTATTGTGCAATTTAATAATATTCATATCAATAAATATTCTACTGAGAAAAGACGTTGTCACGTAAAATCTTTGCCCGTAAAACCGACTTTACAGGCAACCGTTTTTTTTTGAGTGAGAAACAAAAACTGTTATTTTCTTTCGAGAACTGATGGTAAGAGTTTACAGGAAATAGGGACCCGCTGGGGGCTGGATACTGCCGCAAAAAACATTTGGCTTGATTGGCTCGCTAGGCTTAAACTACTTACAGGGAGCGGCGGTGGAGGAACAACGATATTATGGATGAGGCAATTCAAGTTCATCGCAATCATTTGACATCCACGTAGTACTCGATGCAGGATTCCTTTCCCAATCCTGCTCCTTAAAATCTATCATCTTCCCGCCCTTATCCCACTCTAAGTGGGGTCAGCACATCATGTTATAAACATGCTGTTACATGATTTGGCTGCGTTTTAACGAACGACCGCTTGCCTGAAGTCAAGTTACCTAGGTGTATATTACGACACCTCGGTAAGAAAGAGGGTGGTCTATTCTACTAAACCGGATACCACACGGTGGGTCAACTTACCTTAGTCGCCTTTTACGACACCTCGGTAAGAAATGAAGGCGAATACCACACGTCCTGTTCCTTAGAATCCATTAATACTAATATTATACGCCTAGGTTACGTCTCCAAAAGGTCAGAAAATTATTTGTCGGTCGCGGTATACGTTTTTTAAAAAAAACTCCTCAACATCATCTAGACTTGCCTTTACACAAGTTTTGAAATTATCTGTTGAATACCAGTATCGCACCTAACGCATAATAGGCTACCTACTTCCGGTGGCGCATATCGTTCTTTATAAAATATGATTGGTAATGTATAAATAACAATGTATAAATAGGCCGAAGATAAAATACAAATATTATAATAAATTATAGATTACATAATAATGCATAAAATAAATAAGAATGTATAATAGTGTTATAACGACTAAGTTGAGGTGGGCTATTCTCAATACAAATAAAGAAGCGGGTAGATGTAAGTGGTTAGTCTATCAGTGCTTGTCTTAGCAGTAACGCTGCAGGAATTAATGTTGATTGGAGAAAGAAATACTTTTAGTTGCGATATCCCGAATTACTTCTGTAACATATCTAAAAACGATGTTGCTACATAAAGCTTACTTACTGTACAATTGAGGATTACTTAAGTTATAGTAGCATATCTTAACTGCAGTCAGCTACGCATCCAGGCGGCAACGATTATCTTGTAACCATCAATCAAATTGTGATTATTTTTTTAAAAGATTAAGCGCCGAGTTTGTTGCTCACAGACAGACACAGACACAGACAGACAGCTTTTGGGGACTTTGTTTTATAATAAGTAGTACCTGAGTGAACGAATCTTGATCGGTAATTTTTTTTAAAGATATAAAAAAAATTTAAAAGAAAGAATGCACCGATGACATGAATTCGAATCCTGGTTATGAACGTTTTCGGTCCACCCGTTACCTATCGGCTATCGCAACATTACATTTGACAGCTAAAAAAATCCTTTGCTTTCAATTCTATATTATACCATATTTTAATGCCCAAAAACAGGGATTTAAATTAAAACCTAGCCAAATTCAGAAAATATCTTTATATATATACATACAAGATTAACTCATCGAAATATTAGATCTACCGGAAATTTCTATCCGTTTTTAATATAAAACACAACAATAAATGTTTCATACTTTTAACAATAATTATTGGAAAATGTAATTTCCATTATTATTTATGACCTCTTGCCAGCATTGTGGCAATTATAAATTCCATTTTTGAAAAAGGTTTTGTCCCTAGAGGCATAAAACTCATCACTTGACTAACATCTGCATCATTTTTGACACTTAGCACTTAACTCATATGGCACACATCTCGCATATTTCCACATTGCGATACATTATTTTAGTTATTATAAAAGTAAAATATGTAAACACACTGTGAAAAACATAAACAGTCGTATATGTCTCAAATAAATATACACAATACGGTTGAAACTTAACGTTGCATTATCGGACAGAACTTTCCGGCAAACCTATTATTAAAGATGATACTTTAGGGTAATTTTTGTTTTTCTGGGGATTAAATAGTAATCAAAATACCGCATCCAAGTATTTATAATAACGCACGCATAATGTCACGTGTATCGTGTAGGGAGGCCGGCAACCTATCGTGGTAACTGTCAGCTTATTTCTTTTACTCTACGATGTATTGGATTTCTTATGTTATGACTTCATTTAATTTTAATGATCTTATTCAAATTCAAAATATTCTTTATTCAAATAAACTTGTAAACAAGTGCTCTTGAATCGTCAACTCTACTGCTGGTTCGGAAAGCTATTCCTACCGAGAAGAGCCAGCAAGAAACTCGGCGGTTGCTCTTTTAAAAATATAATTCTTAATACTATTTACATTCAGTCGTTACTGTCTTGTACAGGTTCAAAGAGAGCTATATCCACACATTCTTGTCTTCTATATAATCTTCAATAGTATAGTAGGCTTTCTGTATCAGCCTATTTTTAACAGTGTTTTTAAACTGCTGTAATGGCAAAGCTGAAATATTATTAATTGAGAGTATCTGTTTGACTGAGCCTTACTCGGTAATTATTTACAAAAAAAACTTTAAAAATACAAAAAAAAATTTGGTAATCGGAGCTCGATCCTAGGTATTTTCAATTCTAGAGACCACCCGTTCCCTGAATAAGTTAGAATGACTTGATAGTTTTCGGCAAAAATAGTGTTTTATACATTCAATGTAAATTTAAGTATTTTGTTAATGCTCAAAACAGGGATAAAACGTTTTTTTTTTAATAAAACCTAGATAGATCGATTTTTCCCATGCAAAACCTCCTGCATGTTAAATTTCAGGAAAATGCGTAGCCAAATAGGGGTTTTAAACTATTTTGGTCGCTTATTACCATTAGGCTATCACAGCATTACGTTTGACAGCCGAATATGTCATTTGCTTTCTTTCATAATTGAGCAGTTTTTTAGTGCCCAAAAACAGGGATAAAATGAGATTTTTTAAAACAAGGGGGTTTTGAGGAAGAAATCAAAAACCCCCTACATGCTAAATTTCAGGAACATCGTTGGAGCCGTTTCCGAGATTCCGAAAAAATAAATAAAAATAAAAAGTATATATAAGTATATTTTCGGAATCTTTATTTTTAGAATATATTCGATATTTCAGAATATTTAATATAAAATTCGTTTTATCTCTGTTTTTGGGCATTAGAAAAATACAAAAATAACAACGATAAAACGGAGCGCGGATTATATATTTCCCTTCGCACATTCGCGCTCGCGGCGTGCATATGAAATGAAGCAGCAATAATTGCCATCGCAATCAGGAGCGTAATGATCCCTCAATTACTGGCTCATTAGGCTCGACGACGCCAAATCGGCAATCCAATCTGTGACTGACATTAATCGGCCGACGGAATTCGTTCATTCGATTTGTCATTCATAGATCTTTCATTAGGGGATGCCCCTCTGATGTTTCTGAACGCTTAAAAGTTCAATTAGAGATGCGGTGGAAAGAAATTAAAAAGTTAGTACAAAAGTAATAATAAAATTATTTTGCTATAATCCGCGATGAAGTAAAATAGAAAATATATATAATGCTAAATGTAGAGTGGACAATCGGTTATCATACCTGATACATGCAGGATTCGTAAAAAACACATGCACAAACATTCACCTCCGCCACCACAATACACAATCACTATATACGTTCACTATCACAAACTCAACAATCGTTTCGCCCCGCAACCGCATCATCAATATAATATAAATTATTTAAAAAGTTAGTCTCATTGCGGATTATTGCGAAATAATATTATCATTAATCTTTTGATAAATAAATCAATATATATGACACAAGCAATCGCCAGCGGCTCTGCCCGCGTGGAACCATAAAAATGGTTAAAGTTGTTTACCCTTAAAAACTAGACATATGTTGTCGCGGACTTTTATTTAGAAATTTTAGAGGGTAACAATTTTGTGATACATGTTTTTTGAATAACTATTACAGTTTACTCAGCGCACGCAAGGATAGCTTTAAATATTGCCGTTTTCGCGATATTTTTTATTGCTGCACCTCTCCTATTCATCTTAGCTTGATGTTATATAGCTTATAGCCTTTCTCAATAAATGGACTACACTGAAAGAATTTTTCAAATCGGTCTAGAAGTTCCTGAGATTAGTGCGTCCAAAAAATCAAACTCTTCAGCTTTATATATTAGTATAGATTTATACACACGGTCGTCCGTCCCCAAAGTAAGTAACTTAATACTTGTGTTAAAAGTAACAGACAACCGGTAAATATATATATCTTCCTGTCCTTATCCCACTCTAAGTGGGGTCGGCACAACATGTTTTTCTCTTCCATTTTGTCCTACCATTCGTCAAATCTGGCGCAACTCCTTTTATTGCCCGTGCCCGCAGTGGGATATAATTAGGCCGTTACTTATAACAAAGGTTTGTATAAAATTCACGAGTACCTTTCGAGTATTGTACCGGCGAATTTTAATCGTACACACAGCCAAACACACGTGTCATATAACATTGCTAGGCTAAGACTTTAGAGTTACGATGATTTGTATTAGACTAAGAATTTCCTCTTCCCTTTCTTTAGTAATTAAGGTCTAGATTAAAATCCCCCCTTCCACACTATCTCCAATTCCATCCCCAACAGTGTGAAAGGGTCTTTTTGCCTTCAAAGCACAGGCGGGGCGGCGGTGGACGTATCCAATAACGGAAGCCGTCACCCCTGACCGGTAGCGAGTTTGGCCACAAGTTCGGCTTTTCTCGCCAGTCGAGAAAAATACCACGACAAATCCACTTAAAATAGGAAAAAAAACACACGAGTCATAAGATATTAATTGGAAATCGCGGAGGACAATATCGGTATATAATTCATGCCTCTTTCATGCAATTGTAAATAATATACGCGAATATTTGGAATGCGAGTAACAGATTCAATATCCAAAGAATCGTATGCGAATCAAACGTGAGTTGAATAACGCGCCATTTTGTTTGCTTTGCGGTTTGTTCACGCCCTATATTCATGTCTTTGATAGAATAAAATCAAATCCATTTATTCAAGACGCAGATCCAGTGAAATATCACCCATCGCAATAAGTTTGACAGAAATATCGCGAACTTGAAATCTGATAATGATTTCTTTAAGATGTAAATGAGTTAAAAAAATGAAAATGCTAAAATTTATATTGAATATAAAACACTATTTTTGCCATAAACTGTCAAGTCAGCGTAACTTATTCGGGGAACGGGCAGTCTCGAGAAATGTAAATACCTAGGATCAATCCCTAACTACCTAATTATTCTTTTCCTTTTTTTATTTTGCAAAAAATACTGGTACTGAATAGACATGAGTTTCAATTCGGAAGTATAATAGACCACCCTCACTTCTTACCGAGATGTCGTAAAAGGCGACTAAGGTAAGTTGACCTGCCGTTTGGTATTCAGCTGAGTATAATAGACCACCCTCTTTCTTACCAAAGTGTCGTAAAAGACGACTAAGGTAAGTTGACGGTGCGGTGGAGTAGAATAAACAACCCTCTTCCTTACCGAGGTGTCGTAAAAGACGACTAAGGTAAGTTGATATCAGGCAGGCGGCAGGCTCTAAAATATGTAGCCAAACCCTGTGACACCATTTTTGTAACATGTGCCGACCCCACTTAGAGTAGGATAAGGGCAGGATGTACGCTAAACGTAGATTTTACTATCCGTGTACATATCTTGGAAGGCAACTATGCTGACCATTACACTGTGCTTGTGCTGTGTCTTAAGCTGTGGTAGCCCAGCGGTAACACCGTGCGACTCTTTCGAGGAGGTCACGGTTTCAAACCCGGGCAGACATCAATGAGTTTTTCTGTTAAAACTTATGTGTCTAATTGATAATGCAATTTATCACACGCTTTTCGGTGAAGGAAAACATCGTGAGGAAACCTGCATATCTCTAGAGAATTCTGGAGATATGTGTAACCTACCAATCCACATTGGAGCAGCGTGGTAGGTCTTAGCTCCAATCCTTCTCTCCACAAACGGAGAGAGGAGGCCTATGCCCAGCAGTGGGATATTAACAGACCGTTACTTACTTACTTACTTACATATCTTATTCATGCAGGATTCGTTAATCACTACACTTTTACTGCACGCATTCACTGCTCATCATCGTCCTGCCCTTATCCCACTCTAAGTGGGGTCGGCACAGCATATTATAAACATGTTGTCACATGATTTGGCTACGTATTTTACCGCCTGCCTAACATCAACTTACCATTGTTGTGTTTTACGACACCTCGGTAAGAAAGAGGGTGGTCTATTCAACTTAACCGGATACCACCGGTGGGTCAAATTACCTTAGTCGCCTTTTACGACACCTCGGTAAGAAATGAGGGTGGTACTATTCTATCCAGCCGGATACCATACGGCGTGCACGCATTTACTACTACATTTACTTCCCTGTAACTAAAGCTTTGAATATAGGTCTCTTTGTCAATCAGTAGAATTCTATCAATACAAAATAAGAAGAAATTGAAAGTAGAATGTACGGAAGTTTATGAAATCCAATAATATTTGAGGATACTAAAGGTCATGTTACATTTATGTCACTAGTAGGGTTCAAGCCACACTCTATTACGTTAGTATTAGGGCTATCGCCACATCTGCGGACGGCCGCATTTAGCTGCAGTAAGATAAAATATTCAAATACAAAAATAGCAAATTTAAAATATTCTTTATTCAAGTGGACTGTTTACAGTACTTTTGAATCGTCAAATGTTTTAAAGAATCTACCACTGATTCGGAAGTTTGCTCCTACCGAGAGGAACCAGCAAGAAACTCAGCGGCTAATCTTTTAAAAAAATTATTATAATTTGATGGTTACAAGATAATCGTATCGCTATTTGGTTCGCTACTTCCCACGTGCGTTTAAGAGAAGAATAATCTAGGCAATCAAAAGTCATATGTGCCAATCTAACGGCCACTATCCGGCTCAAAGGACCATATTCGAAATCGTCACTGTGTTAAGACGTGCATTAGGAGAAATAATTAAAAGCCCTTTCGGTTCTATATTAAGTTGGAATAGGCATAGCCGTATGGTATCCAGCTGAGTAGAATAGACCACGCTCATTTCTTACCAAGGTGTCGTAAAAGGCGACTACGGTAAGTTGACCCACCATGTGGTATCCGGCCGAGTAGTATACACTAACCTCATTTCTTACCGAGGTGTCGTAAAATACGACTAAGGTAAGTTGACTTCAGGCATTCGTAAAAACACAGCCAAATCATGTGACAGCATGTTTAAAACATGTTGTGCCGACCCCACTTAGAGTGGGATAAGGTCAGGAGAATTGATTTAGTTGGAATAGGTAATTACTGATCATTAATCAATCAATAATTAAAACTATTCATAATTTAAATATTTAACAGTAAAAGTAGTTAACTTTCATCGATGGCAAAACAAAAAATCAAATAACGTAGTATCATTCAACGGTCTTGTAGCAAAATTTGGAAAAATTGTAACGAATATAGAGTCGGACGCGGCTCGTGTTACCATTGTAAGCGGTGCGGTTTCGCCGCACGACGTCCGAGCGTCTTGTCCGCCTCAAGCTAAGATGTCCTTTAAATTCCGTCGCATCTCTAGTATTATTCTGGTCACGTTGCTTCAACCGATTGAAACTAAGCCGAATTGAATTAGGTGCGGTGGAGCGATAGTGACCGTCAGCGACCAGTTTCTTAATATATCATTTACTAACGTTAACATGATTTGGTGTACAACTTTAAATAATATAAAACAAAGTCTGCTGCTTTCTGTCAGCGATAAACTCAAAAATTACTATTGCTATTTTCCAACAAGTAGTTCTTAATAAAATATACAAAAGTAATAATAAAATTATTTTGCTATAATCCGCGATGATCGCCCATCGCCACTTCAGCCTCGCGACACGCTGAGCTATGTCGGAGACTCTGGTTCTTCTACGGATCTCCTAATTTTTGATTTGATCACGTAGAGAAACTCCGAGCATAGCTCGCTCCATCGCCCGCTGAGCGACTCTGAGCCTTCTAAATCTTCTAAAGCCTTCTTTAGATGGCTTTAGAGAAGATCTTCACAGTCGGAACGGAAAACAGGCCGTTACTCTAATGCTAGGTCCTTTATTTGTCAGTTAAGTAATGATTATGTTTTCCGAGTTTTGTGTCCTTTTTCTTACTAGAAATAGTCGAATAGTATAAAGTCGTAAAATAGTATAAATTAAATATTAACGAGAAAAAACGTTACCTTTAGTATTTTCAGGTGCGCCGCGAGACGCTATTATTGTTTTCCATTTTCCACTTTCCACCGGAGATATAAATAATCAGGAACTAAAAAAGTTCCATAAAATGGAGGCTGTGGCGGGGAATTGCGCCCCAACGCGCAGTATGTTATACTTAGGGCGCATTTTATAGCTACAAAGTTTACCCGCTGTGAAAATATGCGAGTTACCTTTTTGCACTGTAATTATCTAGGTGCATGTGTGTAATTATTTTATAATTACGCTTAAATATAACGTTGTTATTTTCTTGTTTTCATTTCATTTTCTTGTCAATAAAGAATTTTATTAGTATCCGGCTAAGTAGAATAAACAATCCTAAAATTATTAATAATACTAATTTATAATTTAATAATTATAATTTTAATATTAATTTAAATACTGGGTGTATTTAAATTATAATAATATTTAAAATTATAATAATATAATATTTTGTCTTTGTAAAATAGTTTGGTAGAATGGTATGCGCTTGAGTAGAATAGACCACCATTTTTCTTACCGAGGTGTCGTAAAATACGACTAAGATAAGTCGACCCGCCACCCTCATTAATTACCGAGGTGTCGTAAAAGGCGACATGTTTTGGGGGAGAAAAATCGATCTAGCTAGGTTTTATTTGAAAAAAAAAAACCATTTTATCCCTGATTTTGAGCATAAAAAAATACTAAAATGCAATTATGTAAATAATGATATTCTTATTCTTAAAATTTATGTTGAATTGAATTTTTTCCTTTAACTATCAAATCAGCGTAGCTTATTCGAGGAACTGGTGGTTGCGAGAAATGAAAATACCTGGGATCGAGCCCCACCTACCCAAATTTTTTTCTTTTTTTTTGAAGTTTTTTTTTATGTTGTAAAAAATTACCGAGTAAGGCTCAGTTACCCAGATATTATTAGATAAAGCACTAAACAACAAAATAAATTTATCCTGTAAAATGTTTAGAGTATCTGTAAACGCAATATTGAAGTTTAAACGCAGGAAGGGTAACGATATTCCTCACAATTCCAGTTTAACTTTAACTGCCCAATCGTAAAGTGTTATGACGGTATTGAAGCTGTTTAACAGTAAAATGATATAGCTCAAGATACGAGTTCTGTATTCAGGCAGAAAATGGGAAATAGGAATGTTTATACGAGTATTATGACTTATAGAATATTGTTATGAAATATTGTTGTTGTGTTATGTTGTTCTTGTTGAATATTGTTGTTGTGTTATGAGGTAACGCAACAGTATATTTTTGTGCATAGGATATTTACATAATTATAAAAAACTAGTAATATCCCGCGATTTTACCCGCGTACATACATCAGTTAAAAGTCTACTAAGTCGGACTATAAATTTATTTATGTTAAATATATCATCAATAATTGACGGAGCGCATGCGATAAAAGATTTTCTTTCTAATGGTGAAATAATTTTGAAATTGGTCCAGTATTTTTTGTGTGAAATAATTACAAACATAAATACAAATTTTTCCTCTTTATAATATTAGTATATATTGGCGATATAATAGACAAAGTAGGAACCGACATAAGCTTGCGGCTCCTGCTTTGCGCCTTGCAAAGGTATGTAGGTAAGTCGTTTGTGCAATAAAATTCAGCAATCAATTTTAGCTTTGCCATTACAAAAGTTTGAAAAAACTGTTAAAGGTAAGCAAAAAGCCTCCTATACCTTTGAGAATTATTTAGATAAGAATGCGTGGATATAGCTACTGTCCGACCCTGTACAAGGTTAAAATAATAGGTGCAACTTTCATATTACCCCCTTTTATACTCATTTCATTTGCATGTAGTCTTCTTTCATCCATCTTTTCATTGCCCAACATTCTGATCTTTACAATACGACAGGTGATATGACTGTTTTATAAATTTGTCCTTTAACTTTAAGAAGCATTGAAATATAAATATAAATAAATATATGGGACACTTACACACACGTTTATCCGTCCCCAAAGTAACTAACTTAATACTTGTGTTATGGTAGACAGACAACTGGTTTAAATACATACTTAAATATATATATACACACCCAGGCTTGAAGCACAAATTTTTGTTTGAAAATGTTGACCATCGGCGGGAATCGAACCCACGACCCGCGGAGCTGAAGGCAGGGTAACTATCACTTACAACGGGCCAGTCCGACGAAGTTCCATCTATCTTGTATTAGAATATAAGGAAAAGTAAAACATTTCTTACTTTTATAGCAAGAAGTAAAAGTAAGTGTCTAATAGCATCTGGTCCCCAAACTCGTGAACTTAGACGCACTTATTAGAAACAAGTCCGAAGGGACCGCTGGGCCCCGTACGTGAGGGACGAGTAACTCATCTCGGTGGTACGTGCCTCGCACTGGGGATTATTAAACAGATATCTATCTTTAGTATTGTCAGATTACTTCAAACTAATGTAAAGGTAGATGACATCTCACCGGCAAACGCAGTGTAGGTAACCATAACCTGTTAGTGAAAATTGAAACGTACTGACTCACCAGAAACGTTCGTTATACGTAATATATAACTGTAATCACTTTTTACTTACGCAAAAATATGCAAACCAAGAAATGATTTTTATTAAAATTACTATACCTATAGTAAAATTACACTGCGTTTGCCGGTTTCGAGATGTCGATATACCTTTACATTGGTTTCGATAATACTAAAGATAGATATCTTACTCATATACATATATATCTATATATATAAAAGAAAGTTAGTTTTAGTTACACTATTTATAACTCAAGAACGGATGAAACAATTCGGCTGAAAATTGGTGGAGAGGTTGCTTAGAACCAGGAGACGGACATAGGATGCCTTTTATCCCGTTCGACAGCATTTATTTTATCCCGTCAAGTCACTGTAAAACGTGGTATAACAAAAACGACTATGACATTGAATAACAAAAAGCAAATGTCAGTGGAATACAAAACATAGATGACAGCTAAACGTATTTTGTCTTTGGTGAAGTATGGTAAAAAATTTGACAATTATGTTGATAATTTGTAAAAATAAAATACTTAGGGAAAATGTAAAAGTAAATAAGTAAAAAATTAAATTTAACGCGTGTGGGCCACGGGCAGTAATGAATAAAACAAAACTACTGGATAGATTTTAATCTTTTTTTTACTGAGTGACATAGTAGGCTATATATTTTATACCCGTGCGAAGCAGGGGCAGGTCGCTAGTATCTATATATATAAAAGAAAGTTAGTTTTAGTTACACTATTTATAACTCAAGAACGGATGAAACAATTCGGCTGAAAATTGGTGGAGAGGTTGCTTAGAACCAAGAGACGGACATAGGATACTTTTTATCCCGTTCGACCGCATTTATTTTATCCCGTCAAGTCACTGTAAAACGTGGTATAACAAAAACGACTATGACATGGAATAACAAAACAAAAATTACAGCTATACGTAAATTTGTCTTTGGTTAAGTATGGTAAAAAATTTGACAATTATCAAAATAATAGCTAAACTTCACTACATAGTATAAATCACAGTCGCTTTCTCTGTTTATCCATATATATATATATATATATATATATATATACATATATATATATCTCAAAACCGGCAAACGCAGTGTAGGTAGACCCCGCAAATTACTTCGACTGAGGACCTTTAAAAGGGAAATCGCTCTAGACTACTAGTGTAGCACGAAGATCCTTTGCATACACCTATACAACATTATCATCATCTTGCCCTTATCCCATTCTTAGTGGAGTCAGCATATGTTATAAACATGTCACATGATTCGGCTACGTATTTTACGATCGGCCACCTGTTTGACGTTAACTTACCTTAGTCGTATTTTACGATATCTCGGTAAAAAACAAGGTGGTTTATTCATACCGGAATACGGGATTCACTCAACCGGATACCACACGGTGGGTCAACTTACCTTAGTCGCCTTTTACGACACCTCGGTGAGAAATAAGGGTGGTATTATTCTATTCAGCTGGATACAACACGGCGTAATATAATACCCTACCGATAATATCTATGATTTGACAATTTATGGCAAAAATAGTGTTTTATATTCAATGTAAATTTTGGAATTTTTTAAAGGCCTAAAAACAGGGATAAAACGATTTTTAGTTGTAGATTTCTAGTAAAACCTAGCTAGAGCAATTTTTATCCCACAAAACCCCCTACATGCTGAATTTCAGGAAAATCGTTGGAGCCCTTTCAGAGATTACGAAAAAAAATATATATACACATACAAGATTAACTCTTTTAAATATTAAATATATCTAACATTAGTATTAATAATGTAAGTCTTGTTGGTTATCCCAATAAATAAAACTAAATAAAATAACTGTGAACTCTGTAAGTTACAGAATAAAAGAAGTAAATTGGACGTACTGTTGGCATCAAGACAATTCCCGTGCAATCCCGTCGTAGATTGCAGCTTCCGCGGATACACTGAATTACCTATATCCCAACATGTACGCTCACGTTTCTCAGAATAAGGTAAGAAAATACTGGATTTTGAAACCTACAAAAGGAAGTTACAATATAATTATTTTGCTGTAATCCGCGATCGTTAAGAGAATCTATGTAATGCTAAGTGTAAACGGCAGGCAACATTCATATACCTTATACAAGCACGACACGTCACGTATCACAAAATGCCACAACCACCAACAAATAATTATTTAGAATAAAAAGGTTTTAGACAACATAAAAAAAAAAAAAACAATCTAATCTTATCAATAAAAGTCCACTAAAAATCGTGAATATGTTACAGACCGACAGACTTTCGAATTGATAACCGTACTTAAGTTATTTGTGGGTTTGGTTATAAGGTTCTATAATAAAATTCAGCTATCAATTTTGCCTCTGCCATTACAGCAGTTTAAAAACACTGTTAAAGAAAGGCTGATACAGAATGCCTACTATACTGTTGAGGATTACTTAGACGATAAGAATATGTGGATATAGCTACTCTTCGACCCTGTACAAGACAGTAATGAAATGTATATAGTAATAACAATAACATTTTGAAAAGAGCAACCGCCGAGTTTCTTGCCGTTTCCTCTCGGTAGGAACAGCTTTCGAAACCAGGAGTAAAGTTGACGATTCAAAAGCACTTAGTTACAAGTTTAATTAAATAAATAATATTTTGAATTTGAATGGACTTTTCAGCTGATATTTCCTATTTTCCAATCTTGTTCATTCGCATATATTAAAAGAGATTTTTTTTTTAATTTACGCAGCAGTACGCACCAACAGGCTTTTGCGGCCCGTTTTACATACGTATGCAAAAACAAAAATTTGAAATTCAATATTGCCTGTGTACAGGAGCCATATGGTTAGATACGAGGGGACGTAAACTACGCCCAGAATATATAAATGCTGTTATTTATTGTTTTTGTTTGGAATCCTAAAAATATTTGTTTAACATGTTTTCAACGTGAAATTGTGAACGAATTTAATTTTTGATTCTTTTTTAACAAAACTTTGTTACGCATTTTCAACAAAATGTTTAACACGAGTGTGTATTTTTGAGTACACATTTATTATTATATTTATACACTGTCCATTATATTAACCATCTTTTGACAGATTGACGATAGTGATGTCCTAAAGATTCTCGTATGCGATACCATTCCGATTATAGTACCTACTATCATTAATCGAATTACGTACCTAAGTAATTCGATTAATGATAACCTACGTAAACTAGATTACTACTTGAGAAAAGAAATTCCAACTTTGAGAAAACTTATTGTTTCTTTGAAAAGAAGTGGTCTATTTCATGGTGAAAAATCTTCTTTGGTCAAAGTTTTGAACACAATTGGCTTTTCATATAAAAAGTTAAATAAAAGAAAATTATTAATGGAACGCACAGATATAGCTATAGCACGTTGTGATTTTTTAAGAGAGGCAAAGAAAATACAAGATTATTGTTTTCACGGATGAAACATGGCTCAACGCTAACCACACACTATCTCGTTTCTGGACTGATGATACTGCTGATTCCACTTCCTCAGTACCAATGGGAAAAGGTGAGCGCCTAATCATTTGCCATGCAGGTACAGCAAAAGGATTTGTACAAGACGCACTGTTGGCATTTAAATCGAAGAAATCAAATGACTACCACGAAGAGATGAATGCAAATGTGTATGAAGCACTCTTCATACACAAAAAAATGCTCATTTCATTGGAAGAACCATCAATAATTTTTATTGATAATGCGCCCTACCACTCCCGTCAAATTGACAAAATGCCAACACAGGCTAATAAAAAGCATGAAATAATTAATTGGCTTCGGGACAATGGAGAAAATGTGGACGACTCAATGTTAAAAGTTGAATTAATAAAAATATTAAAAACCAAAAAGAGAGCAAAACGCTATGTAATCAATGAAATGGCAGCAGAATATGGCCATACTGTTCTTCGGATTCCTCCATACCACTGCCAGTACAACGCAATAGAACTTATATGGGCACAAGTAAAAGGGCATGCTGCGAGATGCAATACAAGCCCCCCATTCACAGCGAATAAAATGTTGCAATTGCAAAAAAATGCTTGCACCCACGTAACGGCCGAGAACTGGGCAAGTGTGGTGGAAAGAACTAAAAGAGTAATATTCTCTGATTGGGAACGTGATATTGCGTTTGATAATATATTATCTACACAAGAGCTAATAATAACTGCTACTGAAGACTCCTCATCGGAGGAGTCTAGTGTTGATTATCATTCCGACGACTCGTGCTAATAAAATAAATTAAAATATCCTGATTGTTTTATTTGTATTCATGTATTAACTAAGAAGAAAGTAAAACTTTATATAATGTTATTAAATGTCTTTTAATACTCGTAACATCGATTTCTACCGATTATTTTTAATCTGTGGCATAATCGTTATAGTAACCATTATGTGTGACATCACTAAGTGGGCGGTACCCATCCATAAAGTACAAATATTATTTGTATGATATTTGTACGTAAGCAATACAAAACTTAATGAGCGTGAGCTGTCAAAAGACTGATAATATGATGGACGCAGTATAAATACAAAATTACATTAAGTAGTGGCCTATTACTCTCGCACTGCTGGTTATATAGCTCTTCTCTCCGTTTTTTTTTGGAGAGTTGGATTGGAGCTAAGACTTAACACGCTGCTCCAATGCGGATTGGTAAGTTACACATATCTCCAGAATTCTCTAGAGCCATGCAGGTTTCCCCACGATTTTTTCCTTCACCGAAAAGCGTGTGATAAATTGCGATTATCAATTGATAATCTGTTAAAACTTCTTTAATTAGACACATAAGTTTTAACAGAAAAACTCATTGGTGTCTGCCCGGGTTCGAAGCCGTGACCTCCTCGAAAGAGTCGCTATCACAGCTTACGACACCTCAGTAAGAAAGGGGGTGGTATTTTCTACTCAACCGGATACCACACGGTGGGTAAACTTATCTTAGTCACCTTTTTACGATACCTCGATAAGAAATGTGGATGGTCTATTCTACTCAGCCGGATACTACATAGCGGATCAATTTACCTTAGTCGCCTTTTACGATACCTCGGTAAGAAATTAGTGTGATCTATTCTACTAAGGCGGATACAACACGGCTAATATTCAAGGCATACGATGTTTTAAAAAATAGAGGAAGTTGTTGTTGTTTTTTACTAAACGTTATCTCAGAATTAAGATCAAGGTTAAATATATTAAAAATATTCTTAAGAAGATAATCTTTAAATGATAAAAATGCGTAAGGACTTAAGAATCAGAACAATTAGTCGTTAGGGCTTAATATATAGTTAATTTACTGAAGTTTCATTTCCTTAATATAAATAAATAACTATTCTTTAAGAAACGATAAATATCAAAGTACATGCTTAATTTAGATAATTAATAGCGCAGATGGGGTTCGCAACTAAGTAAGATAATATCTAAATGGGAGAGTATTTTTCTATTTTGTCTTTTTTTTCCAATTTTGAGTGGGTCTCTGATCACTTTATTTTTCTAAATTACCGTCATTCGTCATTCTTCGGTCTTTATCCCACTCTGAGTGGAGTTGGCACATGTTATAAGCATGTTTCCACTACATATTTTACAATCGGCCCCCTGCCTGACGTCAACTTACATTATTCGCCTTGTACCCCACCGTAAGAAAAAGGATGGTTTACTTTACTGAGCCGGATACCACACACCGGGTCAACTTACCTTAGTCTTTTACGACTCCTCGGTAAGAAATGAAGGTGGTCTATTTTACACAGCCGGATACAACACGGCAAGAACTGCAGTAAGTAAGTAGCGGCCTGTTACTATCCCACTGCTGAGAATAGGCCTTTTCTCTCCGTTTTTTGGAGAGGAGGATTGGAGCTAAGACCTACCTCGCTGCTCCAATGCGGATTGTTAGGTTACACATATTTCCAGAAATCTCTAGAGATATGCAAGTTTCCTCACGATGTTTTCCTTCACCGAAAAGCGTCTCACAAATTGCAATATTATCAATTAGACACAAGTTTTTTAACAGGAAAACTCATTGGTGTCTGCTCGGGTTTGAACCCGTGACCTCCTCAAAAGAGTCGCACAGCTGGGCTACCACAGCAAGAACTGCAAACATTCTAAAATATTTCAATAAACGCCAAACAAGTTTCTGGCTTTATTAAATTCCTTTGAACAAGCAAAAATGACTGTCTAACTTATATTACCTCAACATTTTAATTAAACAAAATTAATCCTTTTGAATATTTGGATTTTAAAGTATTTGAACAATTTATTGGAAGCTGTAAAAAGTTCGCTTCAGTTGCCGGTTTCGCATATTTGCGATTCGCGCGCAGTAGATATTTAAACTATTTCGTGTTGTGTTTGTTTAGACCATTGCTTCCCAACCTTTTTTGTGCCATGCCCCACGTAAAAAATAATTTGGATCACCTATGTCATCATCATTCATTTGCCCTTATCGCACTTAAAGTGGGGTTGGCATAATATGTTACAAACATGTCGTTACGTGATTTGGCTAGATATTTTATGACGAGCCGATTGCCTGACATAAACATACCTTAAGTCGCCATTTACACCTCGGTAAGAAATGAGGGTGGTCTATTCTATCTAGCCGGATATCAGACGGCGAATAAACTTATCGTAGTCGCCTTTTACGACACCTCGGCAAGAAATGAGGTTGGTCTACTTTACACAGCCGGATACCTTTGTCTCGCTATGTAACACACACATAAATATTTTATAATAAAAAATGTAATTTTTTACTTAAAGATATTTTAGAAAGAATTTTCTTTTTTAGCAATTGACACCGAAATTAAGCATTTAAATGCGAAATCGACTAAGTAGAATAGACCATCCTCATTTCTTACCGAGTTGTCGTAAAAGGCGACTAAGGTAAGTTGACCCACCGTGTGGTATCCGGTTTAGTAGAATAGACCACCCTCTTTCTTACCGAGGTGTCGTAAAATACGACTAAGATAAGTTGACGTCAGGCAGACGGCCGGTCGTAAAAACGCAGCCGAATCATGTGACAGCATGTTTACAACATGTTGTGCCGTCCCCACTCAGAGTGGGATAAGGGTAGGACGATGATGACATATGTAATTTTTCGTGAAAGTGTAACAGACAGACATATTTTTTTATGATTTTATTAGTTTTAAAGGTCACTGACCCTTTACATCAAAAAAGGTCACTCTGTTAATTCAAAAATAAATGACGTTATAGTAAATAATATTTATCATACACATTATGTATTGTTTAAGTATAAACAGCTTTGTTTTCTTAATAAACCGTGAAACGCTGTCACAATAAAACTATTTATATTATTCTAAAATAGACAAAGTTAAAGTGCAGTTAACAAATGTTGAGCAAACGGGCATCAATTATTAATTTTGCAAAGGAAATTTTTGAGTATTTTAATGATAGAGTTATTTATACTAGAGAACGTGAAAACATATTAAATTTCTTTACCTTTAACTAATTTAGAATTAGGCGGTTACTTTGTGGAGAGCTATAATACAAAAGTAATAATACAATTATTGTGATATATTCCGCGATAAAGTAAATACAAAATTTATATAGTATGAAGATTAGACTATCCATTTTGTTGTGTTTGTGATAATGAATGTGTGTAGTGCTTGTGTATTGTGGTTGGGGTGGTGGAGGTTTGTGCATGTGTTTTTACGAATCCTGCATGTATCGGGTATGAAAAAGGATGGTCCACTCTACATTTAGCATTATATATATTTTCTATTTTACTTTTTCGCGGATTACAGCAAAATAATTTGATTATTAAACTTATAATTATGAAGCTGTGGTAGCCCAGCGGTAACACCGTTCGCCTCTTTCGAGGAGATCTAGGGTTAAAACCCCGGGCAGGCACCAATGAGTTTTCTAGTAAAACGAACGTGTCTAATTGATAATTGCAATTTATCTCACGCTTTTCGGTGAAGGAAAAAATTGTAAGGAAACCTGCATATCTCTAGCGAATTCTGGGGATATGTGTAACCTACTAATCCGCATTGGAGCAGCGTCTTAGCTCCAATCCTTCTCTCCAAAAAACGGAGAGAGGAGGCCTATACCCAGCAGTGGGATAGTAACAGGCCGTTACTTAACTTTTTAATTTTATTATTACTTTTTCTCTCCCTTCGTTCATGGACACATTTAAGGCTGGGTCTACTCTAAATATTGCAGCAATGGAGAGTGAAGAAATCACTTTGGATAATGTCTTGCAGAACTTTAGTATTTTTGGAAGATATCACGCGTTGATGGCAATTTGGTTTGCATTTGGTTTTGGATTGAATATAATGCAATACAGCAATTTCATATTTATTTCCGAAGATATTGGATTTCGGTATTTACATCTTTAATATTTAAATGAGTTAATCTTGTATGTATATATATAAATATATTTTCTGAATCTCGGCTACAACGATTTTCCCGAAATTCAGCATGTAGGGTGTTTTGGGGGAGAAAAATCTAGCTAGGTTTTATTAAAAAAAAACCTCGTTTTATCCCTGATTTTGGGCACTAAAAATGAAAATAGAAATAGATAGCAACTCATAATTGGAGCCGTCAGATGCAATGCTATGACAGCTTAATGGTTAAGCGCAGACCAAAAAAATTCTAAAACTAGATTCGATAACCACACTCTGTGCTTTCTTCATTTTTTCTAGCATTTTTTTTTGTATCTTCGAAGTTATTTGGAGTTTATTTGAATGATAGAAATGGTTGGATTTATAAAATCTAATATAAAATATACTTTTTTTATAAAAATCAGTCAAGCTATTTCGGAGACTCCTACGAAATAAGTAAAAGTAAAGTAAAGCACTCGCTTTACTTTACGGTAAATAACATTATGACACGAGAATTTTACACATAAGACATAACTGTGAATAAACCGCCGTGTGGTATCCGGCTTATAATAGACCAACCTCATTTCTTACCGAGGTGTCGTAAAAGGCGATTAAGGTAAGATGACCTACCGTGTGGTATCCGGTTTAGTAGAATAAACCACCCTCTTTCTTACGAGGTGTCGTAAAATATGATTAAGATAAGTTGACGTCAGGCAGGCGGCCGGTCGTAAAAACGCAGCCAAATCATGTGATAACATGTTGTGCCGACCCCACTTAGAGTGGGATAAGGGCAGGAAGATGATGATATAACTGTGAATAAAACACACAATATAAACATAAGCCTGAAATATATTAATTAAAAATTGTTATCACCAATGTTTTTTATCCTATTCTAGTTTTTGTACAACCTCGTTTCATGGTAGAACGGCTTACATTGTATTATTATTTACCTTCAAGTGGTTAGACTGTATTTATTTCGTAAGTATAATCATTCAAAGCTTATAATGCATAGAGGTTTAACGCCTCTATGTTAGTGACCATTTAAATAAATCTGCAATTTAAATAATTTATTAATTTAAAATCGTGAGTGATACAAAAATTTACATTTAAATGAAATACAAAAAAAATAAAAAACAAGTTATATCTTAGTGAATATGCTAAAATTGTGTCCTAGGGCTTAGTTCCAAATTTAAAAACAATAAATTAATACCATAAATATCAGAAAAACTTTTATTCGTAAATTAATAAACCAATTTGAAAATCGAATTTGATTAAATGATTTGACAAAACGTTTAATTAAATAACAAAATAATGAGTAAATAATTTTATAATGAGTATAATAATTTAAAACAATAAATAATGTTTAGTTTATTGTTAGAATAAATTAAAAATAGTTTTATATATTTGTCAAAATGGGTGCTATAAAAGTTGTAAAGGATAAAACAGTTGATTTGGACGATGTATTGGACCAGTTTGGAATTTACGAACGGTACCATCTCGGAAAGATTGCTTTAGTGTTCCTAGCTTACGCGTTCAACTCCATGTATTGTTCTAATTTTATATTTTCTGCCGAGGAAGTGGCTTACAGGTAATTAAAAAACCGACAAAAGTAATAAATAAATAAAAGTAATAATAAGTGGCGAAAAATGGAAAAAAATAAAATAGAGTAATGATTTAGGTTTTCTTTTGTAATATTATTACGTGACGCTGGCAGAATGATTTGCGCCCAATTTGCGCTGTCCTGAACAGCGCAAATTTGATCCTGGAGATATGTGTAACTTACCAATCCGCATTGGAGCAGCGTGGTAGGTCTTAGATCCAACCCTTCTCTCCAAAAATGGAGAGAGGAGGCCTATGCCCAGCCATGGGATAGTAACAGGATGCTACTTTACTTTAATTTTTTTATTGATATTTGCAATTTAGCATCGAAAAATTTAAAGGAAATCATGAGAAATTATGCGTATCTCTGGAAAAATCCTGGGATATCTGTAAATTACCAATACGACGGCTAGACCCAGCAGTGGGATGAAAACAGTTTAAAAGTTTTTCTAAGACAAAAAATGTTCTCTATGGATCTCCGTATATCAGAAATCAAAACCGCAAATCATTTTTGCAACGCAGCTTTACGATTTTGCTGTGGAGTCTATCTTCTGATGATGCTTCGGTTGCGGGGCGAAACGATTGTTGAGTTTGTGACAGTGAACGTGGGTTTGTGTATTGTGATGGCGGTGGTGGAGTTTTGTGCATGTGTTTTTACGAATCCTACATCTATTAGGTATGAAAACGGGTAGTCCACTCTACATTTAGCATTATATTTTCTATTTCACTTTATCGCTGATTATAGCAAAATGATTTTATAGTTACTTTACGCCGTGTGGTATCCGGCTGAATAGAATAGTACCACCCCCTTTTCTTACCGATGTGTCGTAAAAAGTGACTAAGGTAAGTCGACCCGCCGTGTGGTATCCGGCTGAGTAGAATAGACCACCCTCATTTCTTACCGAGGTGTCGTATAAGGCGACTAAGGTAAGTGACTCACCGTGTGGTATCCGGTTAAGTATCTACTCTTTCTTATCGAGGTGTCGTAAAATACGACTTAGATAAGTTGACGTCAGGCAGGTGGCCGGTCGTATAATACGTAGTCAAATCATGTGACAACATGTTGTGCGGACCCCACTTAGAGTGGGATAAGGGCAGGAAGATGATGATGATTTTATTATTACTTTTGTGTATTCGGTATAACCGGAAATTGAAACGATGATCTACTGTTCAGTGTTACAATCAACACAATTTAACATTGATTTCAGATGTAAAGATGACCTTGGCAATGACTCGTACTGTTCATCAAACTCGACACAAATCTGTACAGAATGGGTTTATGACAATCCAGACAGTTTTGTTGCTTACGTAAGTATTAAATGTTCTTTCTATACAAGGTTTAACGGGCATTGTTAACTGAAGTAGGAACAATGACCGATTAAATCCTTAACGGGAATGTATTGCCTTTAAACTAAGTCTTAATCAGATTTTTTTTATTTAGGAGACTAGTTGTACCACTTTGCAATTTCGCAGCAAATTAAACGTTAAGATACCCTCAATAACATATCACATTGATTCCTCTTTTCAAAGCAAAAACGGTTATTTTCTTATTAGTCATATGAGCTTTAATTGTATCAAATTTAATAAAATTTATTAAATATTGCTCTAGGTAATTATATGTGAAAGCGTAACAGATAAACAGACAGGCTTTTGTATTAATAATACTTTTGATCTCACTGTTCGGCATGAAGGTTTATAAAAAAGGTATTCAAAATTATTTTTCGTTGAAAGCATCAAAATATTAATAGAATATTATTTGTGCTTACCTAGCTTTATACACGTGTAGCATCCGGCTGAGTAGAATAGACCATTTTTAAATCTAAACTATCGTGAGTAGCATTCATAGTAATGTATAGAAACCGGCTATACTCACGTCTTATTCTATCGGGTTAGCCCGACTAGTTCCGTACCCATCCGGGGCACTTATTCATGAGCTCTTTACACGACGTTATCTCGGCGGGAACTGTTTCCGGGGAACTGGATTTGAAACTAGTCGGGCTAACCCGATAGAATAAGACGTGAGTATATCCGGTTTTTATACATTAACAAAAATAGACAACCTTTATTTCTTACCGAGATATCGTAAAATCGACTAAGGTATTGACGTACGGCAGGCGGGCGGTTGTAAAATCCAAAGCGAAATCAAGTGACAACATGTTTATAATTTTTTTATTTATTTTTTTTATGTCTGGAAAACCCATTATGGGTCATCACCGCCCGACGGGGTCGAGCGGCGGGTATGTCGGACTCGCACCGACTAAAAACCTGACAGTGCTCCACCGCGCTGCTGGTGGCGGGGACAGGGTACCTATGAAGACATTGCCCCCATCCCCGCCAGCAGCAGCTCTGTACCCCGGAGAGTGCCACCTCTGGGTCGGGGCCTCTCTAATAGTGGCCCCTCCCTCCGCTAATCGATGCATCGGGAGCACCAGATGCATCGACCGCCTCGGAGACCTAACTCCAGCGAGCGTCCGATACCCCGTTCGGACCGCTCGGAGGTCCCCGTTAGGACGGCATGCGACGGACTTCGGCGAGTCGCCTGCGCCCCGCTCGCCTGCGGCGGATCGGATCCAAGGACTCGACTTCCCGGATCCGCCCCGCCGCCTCCTTCCGCGAGATTAACATGTTTATAATATGTTGTGCTGACCCCACTTAGAGTGGGATAAGGGCAGGAGAATGATGACATAGCTTCATAAACGTTTTGTTTCACTTATTGTTAGGAAAGAGAATCACACGTTTTTCTACACGATTATGCTATTATGAAAACTTCGTCACAGAGATATCGATGTCTAGGCGAGTTGTTAAGAGTTCATTCACGAGTGTCATTGTTCAATTTAAACATATATTTAATGTTTACTTTAATCTTATAAGGAGAGTCTTTGGAAGTGTTGTGGAATTTATGTACATAGAAATATAAAGAATTATAAAACGATAGGTGATGTATACAATAGACAAAGCAGGAACCGACACAAGCTTGTGGCTCCTGCTTTGCGCCTTGCAAAAGTACGTAATTCGTTTGTGGGTTTTGGTATAAGATTCTATAATAAAATTCCGCAATCAATTTCAGCTTTGCCATTACAGCAGTTTAAAAACACTGTTAAAAAGAGGCTGATACAGAAAGCCTACTATACTCTTGAAGATTATTTGGAAGATAAGAATGTGTGGATAAAGCTCTCTTTGAACCTGTACAAGACAGTAACGACTTAATGTAAATAGTATTAAGAATTATATTTTTAAAAGAGCAACCGCCGAGTTTCTTGCTGGCTCTTCTCGGTAGGAACAGCTTTCCTAACCAGCAGTAGAGTTGACGATTCAAAAGCACTTGTTTACAAGTTTATTTGAATAAAGAATATTAAAAAAAAAAAAAAATGTTGTTTATATAAAAATACTTAATAGGACCGGTTTGCAAAACTGTTTCTTCCAACAGCTGTCAAGAATGTCTATATTTGATACTAACAAAAAATAAAACAATAGCATCCGTGTTATTGGCGTTTTTAAAAAAAAACCTCGATATTTACGATGCCAACTATAAATTTTAAAAAACAATGACATTTCTATATTTTTGGCATATGCAAAAAAGTTTAAGTTTTACGCAAAATTTTATATATAAACAATATTTCAATATTAATTTTTTAAATGCGTTTGTTTGGTTTGGTTTCTTTTGTTTTGTTATAAAGGAGTAACTGATCATTTTGATTTTTGATATTCTGAAGGGCTGAAAAATATTAGAAATCAACATAATATATTTATTATCCTCATAGTGAAGATTAAGGTGACCAAGTCGCGAGCAGAAGTAGAAGTAATAAGTAGCAAAATTTTTTCAAATTATTAGTATCAGAAGTTTGTGCTAGACCCTGTCAAAAGCTTTTGTTAAAACCAAATTTATAATGTCTTTAATAGTAGGTATATTAAATCTTGACAATTCCCTGACTTTTAAGGGGAAGGTTTTGTATCAATATTATAAAGTAGATTAACAGTTTATAATTTTACTTCTACATTGATTAATATTACTGACTTAATCATTTCAGCCGGTAATGTTTTAAAAACCGTTTAAGTTAACGGTATATTATAATTTCGAAATACATTAACTAATCATTGAAAGTTACGTTAGTAGGATGTTTGTTTTGTAATTTTATTCATATACGCACATGCTAATAAATTTACATCACAAAAGTGCATCATCCTTCTCGCCCACTAATATTTTTTTATCTGGATTTGGCAATAGATTGCTAATATGATCACAACTTCTGTATGAATCATAGATACATATTTTAAGTTTGGTTTTTTAAATTCCTATGTCTATCTAAATTGTCTTTTCTTGAAAAAACTTCATAAATCTGCTACTTATTGGAGAGCAAAGCCTTGTCTTATTATCAATGTACCAGTATTTCCAGTTCTAGTGTAGTGGTAACTTTTTAAAATTTTATGGTATATACTTCAAACAGGTTTGGGCATAGAAAAATTTATGGCAAGTTTCGAAATTATCGAGATAGTTTAATGTTATTATTTTCCTTTCGTGGTTAAAGGAAGGAAATTAAACGATTTCATTACACCGTACCCTTATTAATAACAATTAGTGACCTTTTTTAATGAGTTAATCCTTAATTGGTACTGCAATTCAAAACAGTAATGTAGTTATGCTAAATTCTTACCGGTAAGAATCCTCGTGCTTGTACCTCGCTGTCTGGTGACGAGGGTATAGGAAAACTGAACGCATAACGCCATGAATTCCTAATGTTTTTCGAGGAAAGTTTATCCAGCTAGGTCATCGAATACATTAATTTGGCGCCCGGAAGCCTTCAATACGGAAGCCATCGATGGTTTAAGGCTAGGTTCTTTATTCCACAACGACTTGTCTAACCAAGGATTTCAATATCGTAATAGGTTTTTAGTATATGTGGTTGATTAATTTTTATTGGGAACTATTATTTTAAATAGTACGAGTGTCTAAGTAGTATGATGTTTTTTTAATATTTTGTAATTAATAATCTGTTCTGAAATCTGTATTTTGTTTATATTCTGTACGAGTATGCTTTGACTAAATCATCATCTTACTGCCTTTATCCCACCAAATGGGGTCGGCACAACATGTTACAAACATGTTATTTGATTTGGCTACGTATTATACGACCGGCCGCCTATCTGACGTCAAGTTACCTAAGTCGTATTTTACGACTCCACGGTAAGAAAGAGGGTGGTCTATTCTACTCAACCGGATACCACACGGCGGGTCGACTTACCTTAGTCGTCTTTTACGACACCTCGGTAAGAAATGAGGGTGGTTCTATTCCATTCAGCCGGATACCACACGGCGTATGCTTTGGCTAAATAAAGTTATTTTTATTATTATTTTTTTATTTGCAACAAAAACGTACTAGTTCTATCAATCATAAATTATGCGCTAGGACTATACAAATCATGCCCACGTGGAATGGTCCCAAGAATGCTGGCAGTCTTTCCGCGTTGAATCGCTAAGCTGATTCATGCGAAAAAGGAGCCAGTTCTCTTGTTACTTGAAGAGGCAATTAACGGAGGTGTTAAAACGGATAGAACTTTTTTTGCACTTTTTTATCTGTCTAGCTTGGAATTTATCTTTTCTTCATTTCTTTTAGTTTCAATTGGCCTGTCAAGATTGGAAGAGAACACTTGTAGGGACGGTCCACAGTTTTGGATACATGTGCGGCCTGTTGCTTGTTGGACCCATGTCTGATAGGTAAGAAATAGGTTTGACTACTTGTACCAGTTTGAATGTCATTTAGCTAATTACTTTAAAGAAGTTAAGCCTTTTTTGTGGTCTCTGTAATTAGTAAGTAGCGGCCTGTTACTCTCCCACTGCTGGGAAAAGACCTCTTATCTCCGTTTTTGGGGGGAAGGATTGGAGCTTCCTTCCACGCTGCTCCAATGCGGATTGGTAGGTTACACAAATCTCCAGAATTCTCTAGAGATATGCAGGTTTCCTCACGATGTTTTCCTTCACTGAAAAGCGTGTAATAAATTGTGATTATTAATTAGACTCATAAGTTTTAACAGAAGTCACTGGTGTCTGCTCGGGTTTGAACCTCCTCGAAAGAGTCGCACGTTGTTACCGCTGGGCTATCACAGTTTTTTTCTCTGTAATTAAAATGGCGTAATAATTACAAGTCGAGGCAATGATGAACCGGTATTTTTAGTATTTTAGCGCTTTCTTCGCTTCTTTCTTATCTTAAGAAATTCTGCTTTCACCTAACATTCCCATCTTGCATTAAATTCCTTTGGGGCAACGTAAATGACAAGTTAGTGCCGTCATTAGCATTGATAACAGTTACTTTTGAGATTGAATCAACAATGCTGTTAGACAGTACACTTTGAGAATTACTTACACAATAAGAATGTGTGGATATAGCTCTCTTCGAACCTGTACAAGACAGTAAAGACTAAATGTAAATAGTATTAATAATTATATTTTTAAAAAGCAACCACCGACTTGCTGGCTCTTCTCGGTAGGAACAGCTTTCCGAACCAGCAGTAGCATTGACGATTCAAAAGCACTTGTTTACAAGTTCATTTACATAAGGTCTGAATTTGAGTATAAGAATATATTTAATCCAAAATACGCTGCGTGCTATTGAAGTCTGTACTTGTATATACTTCGTAATGTTTATTTAAAACCTGTTACTATGTACAAATATGGCTGACGAGGCCAAGAAACTGATTGTTTTAGTAGATACTAGTTATACCTGCTGCTTTGCCCATGTAGATATCAGTGCGTCACAAATTATGTATTTCACTCAATTTACATAAAACGGTTATGTACTATTAACTTAAACCTTCCAGAAGAAATGCACTACCTTTTAGTTAAAACCATACAAACATCTGTTCCGTAGATTTTGAGAAAAATTATCACACACAGACAGCTTTTTGAGGTCGTTGTTTTATAATATGTAAAGATACTTAAATAGTGGTACACGACTTTAATTACGTTGGTTTTAATGTTGTTTACTCTAAAATACTATTTTGTTGTTTCCAATTCCCGAAGAAAAAAAACGAGAATATTTTCATCATATATGCTAGTCCGGTTTGTTTTCATTGTAGAAAATTTAATCTACATTGGTCCAGCTGATTAGCGGCAGACAGAAGGACAGAGATAC
Organism: Morpho helenor; assembly: GCA_029227775.1. NCBI lineage: Eukaryota > Metazoa > Arthropoda > Insecta > Lepidoptera > Nymphalidae > Morpho > Morpho helenor. The sequence goes on along the minus strand of JARGCU010000028.1, from coordinate 17,498,207 downwards.
TTTCGTATTTATAAATATTTCTATGGATGACATGCAATATATTGCAGTAAACGACCTTAACATTTTATCGCACGTTTTACTTTTAAGTGACTGCGGAACCGATTTATGCGGATTGTCACTTGTTGTCGGTTGTTGATATGGGATTTAGACCTCTGACCTTGACTTATGGGACCTTCATACAGACCGCGATTTTATGTATTTAAACGCTTTCCAAAATCATATAAGAAAAATGATAACTTCGACATTTTACAATAGTGAATTCCGCTTACGCTTTGGTAGATCTATCTACCAAAATAAAAAAACTCTCTAGTACTCACCATAGGTCAAGCTTTAAAAGAGGTTTTACTAGAAACACGTGCCCTGTTGATGAGTTTCTAGGTTCTACTCTCATCGATGCTGCTATGTTCACCTTTTGTAGCTGGTGACACTGTGAAAGCCGCTAAGGCATGTTAACAATTTAAACAAAGAGTATCAAAGCAAATATAATGAAGTATGTATAAAATTACATTTCTTCAAGTGAGAGCGCTTTAAGTTAGGCAAAAAAAATATTTATCATATTTCTACATTAAAATTAAAGTTCAGAGACGTTTTTCCAAAAAAGATATACCCGCTACTAATATGATTCACTACTTATTTATTTGTACAGTTCACGATGATTATTATGATAACAAAAACCCTACAAATGAAACAGAAAAGCAAAGTAGTCATTACTTGGATACCACTTTGAATATATTTTATTAATTGATTCTAAGCCTTGAACAGAACCACTATCAGGTGTTATAAGGTCATCCATTCATTACAGGGCACTCCATTTTTCCTTATGTTAAGTATAAACTATATTCTTTCTTTCCTATCTTCTGGATAGGGAGTAAATTTTTTTATATAAATACTTATTTTTATTTATTTTCGAAAAAAAAACACGCACACCAGACTCAACACACACATCCACAAGCACGCACACACACACATATACACACACTAACTATACTTTTTCTGTTAAATTTAAATTATTTTAGAGTAATCTTTTATTGGCCTTTTTGTAAAATAGCAATGTTTATTGTTTATTACTAAAACTTGTGAAACGCTGTTTGATTACCGATAAAGAAATAAATAAATCTTCTGTGAAAAACATTTTTTTTTGTTCGAAGTAAAACCTTCAAATTGAAAGTTAATTATACACAAAAAAAAATCAAACTACATTGTTTTTAAAATCGTATGCAATGTGTTGTGTTCATAATATTTTTGTCTTATATTTTTTATTACCTCGTGAATAAAGAAATAGAGCACGTATTTTGTTAAAGATTATATTTCAATACAATGTTATTGTACCAGTTATTGCAGTATGTAAGTAATTTACATTAATATTATAAATGTGAAAGTATGTCTGTCTGTTGCGCATTCACAGATAATCCGCTATGGTAATTTTATAAAACACCGGTTTTTGAACGCGGGTTGGTTATCGAAATGTTATGTTAACATACTAGCGTGCGGAGATTTCCTCTTTCACCCAGCATTTGTAATTATTATATTTTGAACATAAATTACTAGTCTAGAATTTTTATTAATAGACATTTATTCGAAAAACATCGTGAGGAATCCTGTACAATTTAAAAAAAAATCCTGGTAATGTAAGCTGCCATATCGCTTTTAGACCGCATCTTGTCTGAAAACTCCAACTTCAATATTAATATTTAATATATTTAATATATAGGACACTTGCACACACGGTCGTCTGTCCCCAAAGTAAGTAAGTTAGTACTTGTGTTATGGTAGACAGACAACTGGTAAATACATATTCAGGGATATAATTTTAAATTCATACTTAAATACATATATACACCCAGACTCGAAGAAACAACAAATTTTTGTTAGAATATGTTGGCCCTTGGTGGGAATCGAACCCACGATCCGCAGAGCTGAAGGCAGGGTCACTACCAACTGCGCCAACGGGCCAGTCTTCTCCAAAAAAAGAGACTTTTGGCCAACAATGGCTTAGAAATATGCTACTTACGAGTTTGTAAACTTATTTCCATAGGGTTGGAAGGAAGACTATGGCAGTCATCACAGGCGTCTTGGGAGGTGTCTTTGGCACTTTGAGGAGTTTCTCCACGTGGTACTGGTTCTATATAGCCATGGAATTCATGGAGGCTGCGGTCGGTGATATTTGTTCACCGATATATATCTTGGGTAAGAAAAATATGTAATACATAGAAATATACTTAAATAGCTATTTGCAGCTTAGCCTGGAAATAAGTGAACTTAATTGAAATTTTGAACGTAAAAATTGTTATTGTGTGTTAACCATAAGACAAAGAGATATTAAATGATTTATGAAGCAGGCGTTACTTTGCGGAACTCCATAGCACAGAAGTTACAATAAAATTACTTTGCTGTAATCCGCGTTTGTTAAGAGAATACATGCAATGCTAAGTGTATGAAGGCAACAATCACTTACCACATACATGCAGGACAAGCCGCCACACGTATCACAAGACACCACCAACACCAATACTCCATACAAAGCACTACATACACTCACTACCACAACCTTCACGATCGCTTCGTCCTGTAACCGGAGCATCATCAGGAGGACAATCCACGAACAAAATCGTAATGCATTACGATTTTGCATTAAAGCAAAGTAATTTTATTGTAACTTCTGTACATAGAGATATGAGAGATATGCTTTTACAGACTTTTTTGAAGACCTACAATTCTCTACTACATTACTTTAGTGTATCACTGTTGGATTACGCGGCGCACATGACTAAAGGTTTCAGCAGATGATGTTTTGCTACAAGTGCGCGACTTATTTAACACAATTTACATAGAACCGCAATGTATTATTAAATTGAACCTTTCGGACGAATTGCGCTACCTTATAGTAAAAGCCGTATAAAAATCAGTTCAGTAAATTTTGAGTAAATTGATCACATATAGAAATTTTATCCGCGACTTCGTTCGCGTGGACTGTTGTCGTGTCGGTCTATAATAGATGGCGCTTTACAATGTCATCCTATTTCTGTAGAACTAATAGGATTTACATAGCATACAACTTAATGTTATATTAAGGAATAATTGTGCCAAATTTCATCGATATTGGTTCAGTGGACTCGCGGTGAAAGAATAACAAACATACATCCATACTCATAAATTTTCGCATTTATAATATTAGTGGGATAGATATAGATGTACACCATAATCCTAACATGCAATTAAGTTCAGTGGATGTAAGTCCAAAAAAAGGTAATAGTAATATTTTCTTGATTACAGCTTTAGAAATTGTATCTACCAAAAAGAGGCTAACGTTTAACATGATGTGCAGTTTTGGTTACGCATTCGGTGGGCTGGCCTTAGCGCTTGTTGCCTGGGTGACGCCAGACTGGAGGTGGTATCTTAGAACCATCTACATACCAGCATTCCTCTTCCTCAGCTACAAATATCTCCTGGATGAAAGCCCGAGATGGCTCCTGACAAAAGGACGTAAGGACAAAGCGATATCCATAATAGAGAATGCAGCGAAGATGAATAAAATTCATGTTGACAGAAGTTCTCTGGACAAATTGTCTTGTGAAGACAATGTCAACGTAACTTTATTCGAGTTGTTGAAAAATACGTTCAGTTCTAAGCAATTGTTGAAGCGGTTCTTCGTTTGCCTGATATGGTGGACAACATCTACTTTTGTCAACTATGGATTGCTGATTAATTCTGTATCGTTACAAGGGAACAAGTATGTGAACTTTGCCTTAGTTTCATTGGTAGATCTACCAGCGAACTGCATTATTACTTACATCTTGATCCATTTTAAGAGGAAGATACCTTTGGTATTGTCTTTCTTTGCTGGTGCTGTTCTATGTATAGCACAGCCTTTTTTACCAACAAGTAAGTATTACAGAAGGTTATACTTGAACTCGTAATTCTAATTTGGGAACTTGTCAACACATGTATCTCCTGGAACCACATCCCGAACTAGGAAACGCAGCGTTGGTAGACCCTCTTGGAGGTGGATATAAAAAACGGGTGTGGAGAGCTCATGTAGTGTCCAGCAGTGGACATCCATCGGTTGAAGAAAAAGATATCTATTATTACATGTTACAAGATGAGCTTACAATAATAATAAAGTTATCCTAAATGTTATTTTTGAAAAGTGAAGTAGTAATAATTTGACTATGACTGGTATACGTGTTCAAATATGTGGTATTTTATAGAAAGTAATCGTGTGTTTGTGACTCCTTACAAAATTAGCGTCATACGTAATACCATTTACTTTTTTTAGATTTACCATGGCTATCGATCGTGTTTTATATGGCGGGGAAGCTAATGGGCTCGTTTTACTTCGCCATCACCTACCTTTATACCTTAGAGTTGTTCCCGACCTACACCAGGAACTCTATGCACGCTTTGTGCTCTTCTTTGGGCCGTTTCGGATCCATCATAGCACCACAAACACCATTATTGGTAAAATATACTCACATTTATATTATTTCAAGTATTTATTTATAAAATGCTACGTAATTACGTATCATGCTTAAATAAGTGTCAATGGTACATTAAAATTATAAAATAAATTAAGACAAAGTGATCTCAAATGAAATCGTGCTTTTCACTTTTCCCGAAACATCATAGTTCTTTCTGCCAATTCAAAACCCGGTATTGATAATACAATACTATTTATAACTGATGATAATGATATCAGACAACTAGGGTTTAAGAATGATAACACCGAGCCATATAAACTCTCGAAATAAAAGTTATGACAAAAGTAGTCCGTTTCAAATAGCACAAGACTATGGAAAAATCCATTAAGGACACTATCTATAAAATGTTCTTCGGTTGGGAAAGAAAAATAGGGAAGATATATAGATAATTATGAAAGGAGTAAGGGAAAAAAAACTAATGTGAAAAGAGAATAGTAAATCAAACTTATTGTATAGACCTGACTAAGAATGGAATAGTGGTAGCAGAATGATGATATAGCCTAATTAAGTTAACTGGTGAAATGATTCTTCCAAGTCTGGATTGTTCATATAACAAAATTAACAGTAGCAGTAGGTTTTGCGTTGTAGTTAGCATATTACAAGATATTGTTATAATTGCGAACAGCCGTTAGCCGCTTCTGGTTGCGACGTTAATTTGCATGACTAATGAACGATGTAGATCTTACTGTTTTTGCAAATACAAGCTAAGATACTCTGCCGTAATTAAACGGTAAAAAATTTATGGTATACTATTCTGATTAATCACAGAGGCTGAGTTTGATTCTTTCGACTAATCATGGGATTCATTTGTATGAAATAATACTGTGTTATTATCTGAATTCAGGAAAGAGATCTCTTCATGGAAATAAGTATTTAGGTTGCATTAATGCAGTTTAGCAGGTTATAAATATCCTAAAATTTCTTTAGGGCTACGTATATAGGTTGTAGAAATCCTGCTAATTCAACAGGAATAAGACACACGAGAAGCTGTGGTAGCCCAGCGGTAACACCGGTCGACTCTTTCGAGGAGGTCATTGGTTCAAATCTGGGCAGACACCAATGAGTTTTCTGTTAAACTTATGTGTCTAATTGATAGTTTAAATTTATCACACGCTTTTCGGTGAAGGAAAACATCGTGAGGAAACCTGCATATCTCTAGAAAATTCTGGAGATATGTGTAACCTACCAAACCGCACTGAAGCAGCGTGGTAGGTCTTAGCTCCAAACCTTCTCTCAAAAACGGAGAGAAGAGGCCTATTCTCAGCAGTGGGATAGTAACAGGCCGCAACTAGGACACACAAAAGCTAGTTCTATAAATCATGACAATGGTGATAATTTAGATAAAATTCGAAAGTAATTTATTGGTTGTTTTATAAAATTTATAAATGTTTTTTTCCAGATGGTGTACTGGCCAGGTCTACCTTCGTTAGTGTTCGGTCTGGCGGCCCTTATTGCAGGCCTGGCCACGTTTCTCGTCCCAGATGTATCAGATGCCTCGTTACCAGACACGGTACTCCAGGCGGAGGCAATTGGGAAATCAAAGAACCCTTCGAAGGCCTTTGGGATATATAACGAAGGGCTCGATACTGGGCTGTGATTGAATTGATTTATTTTATAACAAGCTGGAGGACTTATGAAATTTATAGAAGTTCTGGAAATTACCTACTTTTGGGCAAAGGTCTCTTCTTTTATATTGAAGAGAAGGTTCTGAGCTTGGAACTACCACGCTCAAGATGTGCAAGAGATGTGCAGATATATGAGATCCACCGTGTAGTATTCGGCTTATTAATTTATAGTCATAGTTGTGTTTGTTTGTTTTGATTAAGTTAATAATAGTTTATTTTAATTTATTTGTTAATAGTGTAGTGTTTAGTACCAAATAAATAAATCATTCATTAATTCTATAATATAATTATTTTGCTGAATAATTCTGTAATATAATTATTTTGCTATGACAGTATATATTTTTTAGAGTTATATGCCGTGTTGTATCCGGTTAAGTAGAATAGACCACCCTCATTTTTGCCGAGGTGTCGTAAAAGACGACCAAGGTAACTACTAAGGTAAGGTTATTTTTACTTTAGAAGTTGTTGCCCGAAATAGCGAAGGGGTACCCTAGCTGTACAACTGTCTTAAGTTTTTAAGCCTGGCTATTTTTCTTCTCCCCTGGATCTTTCCTTGGATAATGTGTTGCAGGATCTCATAATTATTATTGCGCATTATGTGGCCAAAATATTGAACCTTACGAGTTTTAACTGTTCTTGTGTTCCTTTCGTCTTACATGAAATAAACTGAAGTATTCATTGTTTCAATTTGTCCTGTCTATTACAGACACGAAATAGTTTTTCTATTATTTCTTATAAACCGATTATGGCTTGACATAAAATATTGACGTGTCCCACAAAAAAAAATTCCCGTAAAATTATAAATGATAGAATTATTTTCATTGATAACATCATTCAACACCTCTTATCCCACTCTAAGTGGGCTCGGAACAATATGTTTTAACCATGCTGTGATGTGATTGCCACATGCGTCACGTCAACTTACCTTAGTCGCCTTTTACGACATCTCAGCAAGATATGTAGGTGGTCTGGGTACTTAGCTGGATACCACACGGCACAATATAACTTTAATTGATAATATTATGTAAATTGTGTATTATATATATTATTTTATAAGTATTTATAACAAAACGGTTAAATATAGTTTTAATTTTTAAGTTAAAAGTGTGTTCTGGGAACTACGTATATATGCTGTATACTGTATTTATATTATTCTATATTGTATAATATACTGTATGTATATTCTATTTATACCGTATGTATAATAATATATATTGTATGTATATTCTAGTGTAGGTGTACAGATTTTGCTTTTAAAGATAAGAAAATAAAAAAATATTATGTGTTTTATTAATTACGTAACAGGCAAACAAATTTGAAATTGTAGTATTAAGTTAAAGAAAAATTAAGAAAGGATGTTTACCTTGCGCCCACCATTCTGCATAGGCTCAGGGCAAGTGATACAGTGACATGTTTTTGAGACTTTTCTTGGACGCAAGCGCATCGTGATTTTTAATTGGCTTGTTGGCGCAGGTGGCAATGACAACTGGGGGTCATTATTTTAAAAAAATAACGTTGCGTCTTCGAGTCAGGGTGTAATTATATATTTAAGTATCTATTTTACATATAAATTTATATATAATTTTTTTTTTTAAATTTTATAATATATATAATTTTAAACTAAAATTATAGAAAATTGTATTTACCAGTTGTATGTCACCCATAACACAAGTATTAATTTAGTTACTTTGGGGACGGACGACCGTGTGTGTTATTTTCCCTTATAGAGATATTTTATTTAATATACTTAGTACCTGGTTGAACGAGCCTTGTTTGGTAATTATGTACGAAATAAAAAAATAAACTTAAAAAAAAAGAAATAATATTGTAGGTGGGGCTCGATCCAAGGTATTTTCCGAAAAAAATATCAATATATTAAAGATTTTGCACAAAAAAATACGAGGTTATGGGAAAAGGAAATGATTTGAAACCAGAAGCATGGCCAGGTTTAGCAATATTATTTGATTTGCAAACATCCCGGAAGCAACTATATTAATAACTGTCGACTTCATTTCAATTCATCCAATTCAATTTATTTGCGGAAATGTAAGTCTGCTTGAGTCGAGATTATAATATGTCCTTCACATAACAGAACCTGATTTTGTAGCAATCAATACTAATATCATAAATGCGAAATTCTGTGTTGCTATAATCCGCGTATGTAAAGAAAACCATAAATAATTCAATCATAACTTATCCACTCTAAGTGGGTCGACACAACATGTTATAAACATGTTGTCATTTGATTTGGCTGCGTATTGTACGACCAGCCGCTTCTTCTTATTTACCTTTTACAACACCTCGGTAAGAAACAACGGTGGTATATTCTGCTCATCCGGATACCACACGGCGAGTCAACTTATCTTAGTTACCTTTTACGACACCTCGGTAAGAAATGAGGGTAGTTCTATTCTACTCAGCCGGATACCACACGGCGTGTCTTTACCTTAGTCGTCTTTTACGACACCTCGGTAAGAATTGAGGGAGGTCTATTCTACTCAGCCAAATATCCACGGCATATAACTTAAAAAATATATTCTATCAAAGCAAATAATTGTATTATAGAATGAATGATTTATTTATTTGGTACTAAACACTATATTATTTAAACTATTAACAAATAAATTAAAATAAACTATTATTTACTTAATCAAAAGAAACAAACACACTATCTTTGACTATAAATCTTACTATTATTATAAATGCGAAAGTTTGTGAGTATGGATGTATGTTTGTTACTCTTTCTTGGCGAATCCGCTAAACCAATATTGATGAAAATTGACACAATTATTCCTTATACACCGGAATAACATATAGGCTATAGAAGTCCTGTTAATTCTACAGGAATAGGATGACATTGAAAAGCGCCATCTAATACACGACGACAGTCTACGCGAACGAAGTTACGGGTAAAATCTAGTTAATAATAAAGCTGAAACAGTACCGTTGTCGCCAATGATTTCCGCTTTGTATTTTATAGCAACACAGCCATGAAACAAGAGTATCGCGCCCTTTTTGCCTGAAATGTTGGCAGCACTGTGTCGTGTTGTTTCCGGTGGAGTCTTTCTATTGATTAAATGTTTCAGTGGCATGCAGTCTTTGTTCGTCATTCAAGAGAAGTGCATCTCGGAACGGGAATTGTGGTATTCCTATTATATCTTGTTATTGTATATAGTGTGCGTTAATATACTCAGCATTTTCAGAGGTGAAGCTTCTGACGCGATTTAAGAAATAAAAGCATAAGTTATTTTTTTTTTTTTTTTTTTTTTTTTTTTTTTTTTTTTTTTTTTTTTTTTTTTTTTTTTTTTTTTTATTGCAGAATAGGCAAGCGCTTGACTGCAATCATGCCTGATGGTAAGCGATGATGCAGTCTAAGATGGAGCGCGCTTGCCTAGAAGATGCCCATTCACTCTTGCTTTAAAGAGACCCATATCAAAAGAACTCGGAAATATCGATGCCGGGAGAGAATTCCACTCCCTTGCTGTGCGCAATAAAAACGAGGACGCAAAGCGCTCCGTGCGCCTTCGTGGGAGGTCAATGATGTAAGGGTGAAAATTCTCCCGGTGTCTAGCAGTGCGATAATAGAACGGCGATGGAGGAACAAGGTTATGAAGAGCCTCTGCACACTCCCCGAAATATATCCTGTACAAGACCGATAGACAAGCAACCCTGCGCCGATGTTGTAGACTGTGTAGCTTGGTATTGGTCAGGGTTTCATCGGAGATGAGCCTTCTGGCGCGGCGATCCACCGAATCCAAAGCATCCAACTGGTATTTGGCAGAACCGTCCCACAAATGACAGCAGTACTCCATACACGAACGTACCTGAGCCTGATACAATGTTAGAAGCTGTTTCGGTGTGAAGTACTGCTTGACTTTGTTAAGGATGCCAAGTTTCTTTGCACCTGTCTTTGCTTTGGACTCGATGCATTTACCAAAGTTGAGCTTGGAACTTATTTCAATACCCAGAAGCTCTGTACTATCGGTAATCGGTACGGATATATTTCGGAAAGTAGGAGTTAAGGTGAAGGAACTCCGTTTGGCGGTGAACAGACACGCTTGCGTTTTGGCAGCATTAAACTTGACTAGGTTGGCCTCACCCCAGTCGGAAACCTCTTTCAGAGTCAAGTTAATGCGCTCAACCATGGCCTCTCTTTGTTGGAGAATCTCAGCACTACTAGCTCTGGAACTGGACATATATCTCTCCGTGACAGTGCTGTCATCTGCGTACCCAAAAATACCGGGTCTTAGGAGATCGTTGATATGCAGCAAAAAAAGCGTCGCGGAAAGAACTGATCCCTGAGGAACACCAGCATTGGTGGTCATTAAATCGGAAGAGCAGCCATTAATAACCACTCTAAATGATCGTTCATTCAGGAAATCAGATATCCAGTTACAGAGTCTAGTAGGCAGCCCATAAGCAGGAAGTTTGCCGAGGAGACCATCATGCCAGACACGGTCAAAAGCTTTTGAAATATCAAGGGACACGGCGAGAGCCTCACCATGTTTCTCAATAGCTTCACCCCAGATATGAGTGGCATACATTAGAAGATCTCCTGCAGAACGATTCTGTCGAAAACCAAACTGGTAATCCGACAGAAGATCGTTTTCTTCTAGGTATGCCAAAAGCTTTTTGTTTACTACTCGCTCCATAACTTTACAAAGTACGGAGGTGATTGCTATAGGTCGATAGTTGACCGGATCAGCACGATTACCCTTCTTTGGCACTGGTTGTACGTTGGCAGTCTTCCATGCTTTTGGGACATGAGAAGTTTCTAATGAGAGGCGATACAAACGTGTCAAAACCGGAGACAATTCTGGAGCGCAATTCCGCAGAACGATTGCTGGTATGCCGTCGGGACCACTGGCCTTATTCACATTCAAGTTGCGAAGCGCTCTCAACACCTCCTTTTGGTGGATACGAATTTCTGCCATGGCAGTATCACATGGTTGTAGTTGAGGTGGAGAGGCATCTCCTGCATCAAGACGTGAATTTTCTGCAAACAACCTAGCCAACAAATTAGCTTTGTCATCTGCAGAACAGGCCAGTGCCCCATCTGGCTTGAGCAATGGCGGCAGCGTTGAATGGCAGAAGTTCGACTCAACCGATTTCGCAAGCGACCAAAAAGCTTTACTACCACGAGGATAGGATGCTAATTTGATGCCGATTCGATTAATTCGGTTAAATCGAGCCTTCTTGAGGACCCTCTTGTAGGACTTAGCAGCAAGGTTATATGCTCTTTTCTTAGCTGATATGTCGGGAGTTTTGTGAGAGCGGGATTCAACCCAGGCTACAAACGCCGAATTTTTAATGGCCTCTGCAGTGGCGCATTCAACGTTGTACCAACGGGGAGTCCTACTATTCAGAGGTACATCCGAATAAGCTATGAAATATTCCATAGCTCGACGAATCACCTCCGATATAGCATTCTCACAACTCGACGGATCATTAGAAGAGTAGCATATTCCCTGCCAAGGATAGGATGCGAAAAAATGCCGCATCTCGTCCCAGTCTGCCGACTTATATCGCCAAATCCGTCTGGTCCCAGTAAAACTTAGATCAGGCGGATAGTGGTTCGAGACCGCCTTTACCAGGGAGTGATCAGAAGAGCCTAAGGGGGCTGCAACTGACACCGAGAAACGGTCGGGGTCGGTAGTCAGCAGAAGGTCCAGACAACTGGGTGTATGACCATCAACATCCGGTATTCTTGTAGCTTCTTCGACCAGCTGAGTAAGGTCCAGAGAGAGAGCTAAATTAAGAGCTTCTCTTCCAGCATGGTCGGTTTTTTGGTAAGGGTACAGCCAATCCTTATGATGGGCGTTAAAGTCCCCTAGAAGCACAAGTTGAGCTGTTGGATACCTATGTTGAACAGTGTCAGCCGTTTCGCTGAGATACTTAAATAATTTGGTTGTCTCCTGGTCACCGCTGTGCGAGCGATAGACACAAGCATAAACCGTTTGGTCCATCCCCGTATCAATCAAACACCACAAGATGGAAAATTTGGGTACCTCCAAGTTACGGAGACGCCGATAACAGATGTCGTTACGAGCATACATACAAACCCCTGCATGGGGCCTAAAGTTATGCTCCAAGGTATAGCCCGGGTAAAGCAGGTATGATAAATCTGCTGGGGTGTTAATCTGCGTCTCCGTAAGGAAAAGCAAGTGCGGCTTGTCAGTCTCCAGGTGGTGATGGACTGCGAAGAGATTCGAGTGTAGGCCTCGAATGTTGGCTTGGTGGATTTTAAAAGAGAGGAAGTGCAGCCGCTGTAAAAATTTACCTTTCCTTTTCTTTTTTATCATTTTATATTGAGCGGGCGAATAGGAACGGAAAAACGAATTTGTAGGGGATGCTACATTTGTAAACAACACGATTGCATCTGTTAATGCGCTGAATGGTAGACTCAATTGGAGACCGCGGGGACGCCCGAACCCCCCTGGAAATCGCCATCGGGTCCTCTCTCCGGTCGCCAACCGGCACGATGGAGCAATTCCAGGATTTTTCGCGAGGCAGCGGGGCAGCCTTTCGTAGGTGGCTTTCCTACTAATTGGGCCCCCTATAACCTGCGGTCGGCCAGCGGTGAACCGTGCTTCGGATCCCGCTGCTCTCCATATTGAGCCGTCCGGCGATATGACAGTGCAATTCGGAACCTGTTATCAAATGCAGCGCAGATGTACAAATCCGTTTCCCATCTTTATAGCTACTACAAGCATCGTACCGGAACGCGACGAGTCGCTTGGCGGGACGGCTTTGCCTGTAGGGTGGTAACACTAGCCACGGCCGAAGCCTACCACCTAAAAAAGTTAACACAAACGAAGTAGCGGGTGGAGTTTGGGCTGTATATTTCTGTATACTTTAATGTCGAAACAAGTCAATAGGTTGTTTGCCACAGTTGGCACGTCTTTGCCACTCGCTGCGGATGTGTAATTGCGACATGCTTGCGCGCCAAGCCTACTTTATTACCGACGGGACGAAATTGCCGATACGATTTGTCGCCAACGATCATTTAAAATTTAAATTATTCTGTATTTAAATATACTTGTAAGCAAATTCTTTTATATCGTCAACTCTACTTATAATATATTTTTAAAATTGTGTTATAGCTGTACTTAACTTTTTTGTATATTTTTTGACATGGAATTAAAATTAAAGCGTATTTGGTTACTGTAATTAAAATTATACTTTCAAACAATAAATTTATCACATGTGTCACATTTAAATGACGTGTCAGAACATCATACTCCTGCCCTTATCTCACTCTAAGTGGGGTCGGCACATGTTATAAAGATGTTATCACATGATTTGGATAAGTATTTTACGACCGGCCGCCTGCCTGACGTCAACTTACCTTAGTCGTATTTTATACCTCGGTAATACACCTTGACACCTCAGTAAGAAAGAGGGTGTTCTATTTTACTCAAAGGGAAACCGCACGATGGGTCAACTTACCATAGTCGCCTTTTACGACACCTCGGTTAGAAATGAGGGTGGTCTATTCTACTCAGTCGGATACTACACAGCATACGCAGAACGAAGACATATTATACTAAATATGTAATTGGACCAAGCAAATGTGTACATATCAGTGGTGTATCTAAAATATAAATAAACAAACTCTACCCCTAGTTCTGCTCTTACCCTAAAGAGTCATTGAGAAACTGGTGGTTAATTATTTCAAACATAATTTTTAAATTAATGACATTAATATTTCGTGCAAGGTTAGAGAGAAGTTAAATCCGCACATTTTATCATATATGTAATCCACAATAGTACAATAATTTATAGAATTAGGCGTTACTTTGCGGAGATCCATAACCGTAGAATTATCTGTTTTCATACATGCAGGTACATGCAGGTGATGGTATGATACATGCAGGATTCGTAAAAACACATGCACAAACCTCTACCACAATACAGAAGCACTACACACGTTAACTATCACACATCTCAACAATCGTTTCGCCCCCTCCAGTCTATCTCCTGATGATGCTTCGCTTACGGGGTGAATAACCCTCTCGGGTAATTCACGACTAGACAAGACTAGAAAAAAAAGTATGAACCTATTTGACTAGTAAGTAGTAGTAGTAAGTAGCGGCCTGTTACTATCCCCCTGCTGAGAATAGGCCTCTTCTCTCCGTTTTTGGAGAGAAAGATTGGAGGTAAGACCTACCACGCTGCTCCAATGCTGGTTGGTAGGTTACACGTATCTCCAGAATTCTAGAGATATGCAGTTTTCCTCACGATGTTAATGGTTTTTTTAACTTAAAGTGGCTCCAATCGTGTCGCCGTCGTTCCGTCAGTACAAAACAATATTTGTCTATCGTAAGCTATTTTCAATTTGGCCCCGTTTGTACCTGCGGGTCTGCTCGCAATATTAATCTGCGCCGCATCGCGTACACCACACGGGAATTTGTGTTTAACCCATCAAAAACCTATAAGGCTGGGCAGAGAAGCGTGAAATACATTGTATATTGCATACTAGTAAGTGACAATATCTGTATTGTCATATATGAGTAGAATACACCACCCTTATTTCTTACCGAGGTGTTGTAAAAGGCGATAAGTCGGTAAGTCGAACTACCGTGTGGTATCTGGCTGAGTAGAATGAATAGACCACCCTTATTCTTACCGAGGTGTCGTAAAAGACGACTAAGGTAAGTCGAAACGCCGTGTGGCATCCGGCTGAGTAGAATAGACATCTCTCATTTCTTACCGAAGTGTCTTAAAAGGCGACTAAGGTAAATCGAACCGCCGTGTGATAACTGGCTGAGTAGAATAGACCACCCTCATTTCTTACCGAATTGTCGTAAAAGGCGACTAAGTTAAGTTCGCCCAATGTGTGGTATCCGGTTGAGTAGAATAAATCACCCTGGTTCTTATCGAGGTGTCGTAAAATACGATTAAGTTAACATAGCCTAACGTGCGGTATCCGATTGAGTAGAATAGATCACTTTCATTCTTACCAAGGTGTCATAAAATACGACTTAGGTAAGTTGACGTTAGACAGACAGCCGATCATAAAATATTTAGTCAAATCATGTGACGACATGTTTATAACATGTTGTGCCGACCCCACTTAGAGTGGGATAAGTCAGAAGGATGATGATTTGATTTAATACAAGAACGTTTCTAGCTGTAAAGAACATTAAAAATCGCCTCTCATTTTGCGCAATTTAAAATTCTTATAACGCAAATTCAGAAGACACTTTTAAGTACCAAAAAAAGAACTCCAACTAAAAGAGGGATTACGTTAATGCGGTGATCTTCCCGCCATTTGTAAGGGATCCTCCCGTTATCTGGATCAAGATTATCGTTACAACGTTTTCCCATAACTAAGTGGCAGGTATAGAATTTTAACTAACAAATTATTATAAAATATAATCGCATTGTAGTACATTTGTGAGATATATGGGATTTAAATTTACAAGAAGACGTATGCCGTGTGATATCCGGCTGAGTAGAATAGACCACCCTCATTTCTGACCGAGGTGTCGTAAAAGATGACTGCACTAAATCTAGACCACCCTCATTTCTTACAGAGGTTTCGTAACAGGTGACTAAAGTAAGTTAACCCGCATGTGGTATCTGAATAGAAAGACCACCCTCATTTCTTACCAAGGTGTCGTCAAGATAAGGTAAGTTGACCCGCCGTGTGGTATCCGACTGAGTAAAATAGACCACCCTCATTTCTTAACGAGATTTTTTACAGGCAGGACGCTTATTTCTTTTAATTTCTCCCTAATCATTTATTTTATTTTAATAATTTTATTCATTATTTTATATATATTATGACGTTTCATATTATAAATACAACGAAGAGTTCTCATTTGTAAAAAAAATTATAACTTAAACAACCGCCGTACCACTCAACATGATTCCATATGACATACTGTTTTAACTGACTATTTTACCTTTGCCATTACAGCAGTAAAAAACACTGTTAAAAAGAGGTTGATACAGAAAACCTACTATACCGTTGAGGATTACTTAGATGACAAGAATGTGTGGATATAGCTCTCTTCAAACCTGTACAAGACTGTAATAACTAAATATAACTAGTAATAAGAATTATATTTTTAAAAGAGCAACCGCCGAGTTTCTTGCTGGCTCTTCCCGGTTGAAACTAGCGATGTGAAAAAATAATCGATTTTTAAAATAATCGATTATTTTTCTAAAACAATCGATCGTCTAGAATCGAGTTTTAATATTCGATTATATTCATCAAAAATCGATTAATTAAAAATAGATTATTTTAAATATCTCTCTTTTTTTTAAAAGATTAGATAAGCATTGTTGGATGAAACCTATGTAGCCAGACTACTATTTTAATCGAATTTCACAAACAGCGCATTGGGCAGTATTATTTCTTGGCATTAGTTCACTTTAATTGTCCTTTATTGTAATTAATTATTAATATTAAAAAAGGTAACCTTTCAAATAGTTAGAAAAAAAAGATTTTTAAAAAATCGATTTATTTTAAAGTGGAAAAAATCGATTATTTATTAATTGATTTTTCTATTCCATGTCACATCTCTAGTTGGACCAACTTTCCGAACCAGCAGTAGAGTTGACGATTCAAAAGCACTTGTTTACAAGTTTATTTGAATAAAGAATATTTTGAATTTGAATTTGAATTTGATCTCCGTAAAGTAACGCCTAATTCTATAAATTATTAACGTTTACTTAAGACCGAAATCGCTTGAAAGCCGGCGAGTACTGGTAATCTCGTGAGGTGTATAAACAAGCCGAATTCCCGCTGAAGAGACGTGTTATGATTAGTCTGTTTTAGATTCCCGCCACGCGATGGCAATCAGCTAAGCCGCCTCACCACGTCAGCGAGACGTGACTCCTGCCCGCCGATATTACCGCTCATATTGCAACTGAGAACAATTTATAGACAGATCAATTTTATTACAGAAATCTCTATTACTTATCTATACGTATTATAAAACAAAGCCCCCAAAAGTTCTCTGTCTGTATGTCATTGATTTTCTCAAAATGTACTGAAAGGATTTTTGTATGCAATATGCAATATTTAAAATTCTTTCAAAGAGTTGTACTACTGTGACAGAAGGCCACCTTTTGCACACTTTCTGGACATTTAATCTACGCTTCTTTATGATCTTTTTTGTTTTTTTTTTTATAATAATAAAATTAATTTGCTATAAAATCATAAATGATAATATGATATCGCGCGATTTATTGCAAATTATAGCAAAATAATTTTATTATTACTTTTATATTATTGATCTCCGCAAAGTAGCGCCTAATAATATATAATAAGTTATTTTATAATAAAGCTATTCTTCTCCTGTCTTTAGTCTCCTGCCCTTATACCACTCTAAGTGGGTCCACTCTATTCTACTCAGCCGGATACCACACGGCGGGTCGACTTACCTTAGTCGCATTTTACGACACCTCGTTAAGGAATGAGCGAGGTCTACTCTACGCAGCCGGATACCATACGGCTATACCTATTCCAAATAAATATAAAACCAAAAGTGCATTTAATTATTTGTCCTAATGCACGTCTTAACACATTGACGATATCGAAAATAGAGTTGATTTACCTTAGTCGCCTTTTACGACATCTCAATAAGAAAAAAGGTGGTCTATTCTACTCAGCCGGATACCGCAGGGCATGAAATTAATACATAAAATGGAAACATTAGATAGCATTACCTACATGTTAATACCTGAGTAAAAGGGGGTGGAAAATAAAGCGAGGCAAACCGATTTTCAGGAAAACTCCTTTCACCTGTCTCATAGGATGACAAAATTTTATAGCATTTTTTTAATATTTTCCAACTGTTACATACTCACTGCACTGACACCAGGAAGGGTCATATTCTTACAATGTACGACATTATCGTGATCAATATCGCATGCGATATTCCCGTCACGTACCGAGTTGAGATCAAAAGCCGTGATTTTATCCCGATGCGCCGTTTCTTTAACGTTATTACTCCGCCAGGGAACACTATTTCCCGTTAACCGATTTTCCGACCGTTTTCATCCGACTTCACCTAATAATTTTTAATGGGTGACATCTTTTCTGAATATAGAACGGTTGTTAGTGTTATTTTTATCAAACACAAGCTGTAGACGTTACTACTTGAGCGTGTTTGCGTTGTTTAATCCTTGTTTTCGGGCACCAAAAAAACTGCTAAAATTTAAGGGAATACTAAGGTAAGTCGACCCGCTGTGTGGTATCTGGTTGAGTAGAATTGACCACCCTCTTTCTTACCGAGGTGTCGTGAAATACGACTAAGGTAAGACTAAGTAAAATACGTAGCCAAATCATGTGAAAATATGTTTATAGCATGTTGTGCCGACCCCACTTAAAGTGGGATAAGGACAGGAGGACGATAATGATGAGTAACATCTTAAATTACATCTGCAACTAAAATAAAAAGTATTGGCAAGTTTTAATTTTTTTTACAACGTCGAATTCGCAAAATATGCATTCAAAATAACAGAAGGCGAGGCGAGAGCTGTTTCCGGAAATGACGTCACTGGGCAGATGTATCGGGCGGCTTCCGGTCCCCGCTTCCGCAACGGATATACTTCGCCCGGGTGTTTCAGTAAATAGTATTAAAAGGCCAGAGTGTAGTTAACTTTAAACGTAACATGAAATTCCATAAATAAAAACAGGAAAATAATTTCTAGAATTAGGTGTAAAAGTAATAATTATTTTGCTATAATCCGCGATAAACTTAAAAGAATAGTTTAGCGTCGTGCGTTTTTGTTGTGGAGTCTATCTGCTGATGATGCTTCGGTTTCGAGCCGAAACCATTGTTAAGCTTGTAATAGTGAATGTGTGTGGTGCTTGTGTATTGTGGTGGTGGTGGAGGTTTGTGCATGTTTTTAACGAATCCTGCATTTATGGGGAATGAGAACCGATACTCTACATTTAGCATTATATATATTTTCTATTTACTTTATCGCGGATTATAGCAAAATAGTTTTATTATTTTTTTAGTAAATTACTTTGTTACACCTACTCCGCGATTAGAAAAAAAATCTGTGTCATTTTCTCTAATCGCAGATTAAAGCGAAATTAATAATAACTATTTTGTATTCTAGGTCTTTATAGTAATGCTTTTGCTTGGGCTATTTGCTTTACCGAAAAAATATTTAAAAAAAGTAATATAATAATATTAATTTATAATCCGCGTTAAAGTGAAAAGAATATATATATATATATATATATATATATATATATATATATATATACGCCGTACCACCCTCATTTCTTACCGAGGTGTCGTAAAAGGCGACTATGGTAAGTCGACCCGCCGTGTGGTATCCGGCTGAGTAGAATAGACCAACCTCATTTCTTACCGAGGTTTCGTAAAAGGCGACTAAGGTAAGTTGACGCACCGTGCGGTATCCGGTTTAGTAGAATAGACCACCCTCTTTCTTACCGAGGTGTTGTAAAATACGACAGAGGTAAGTTGACGTCAGGCAGGCGGCCGGTCGTAAAAACGCAGCCAAATCATGTGACTCATTTATAACATGTTGTGCCGACCCCACTTAAGAGTGGGATAAGAAGGGCAGGAAGATAATGATATATATATATATATATATATATATATATATATATATATATATATATATATATATATAATACAATGCTTGTAAAAACATATGCACAAAAACCTCCACCACCACCACAATACACAAGCACAACACACGTTCACTACCGCTATTCCAACAATCGTTTCACCCCGTAACAGAAGCATCATCAGGAGATAGACCACGACAACATCGTAAAGCTTTTAGCAAAGTTTAAATATTTCATTTACCCTAGATATTTCTTTAATAAAAACAAAGTAAATTTAACTATCGTAAGCAAAATCTTTATTATATTCATTCGTTAGTTAAATTTTAAGATATTTAAAGTGTAGACTTTAAACTGAGGTATATTTGTAAAGATCAAAGGAAAGTTTATCTCAAAGGTAAATTATTTTAAGTTACCTACACTATGTTTGAAGTTGTATTTAACTGCCTTAAATTATTAATTTTAACAGCATATTCTTTTGATCGCTATTATGTTCAAAGCATTTTATTTATTATATAATAGACTAGTAATATCCCGCGGCTTCACCAGCGTAATTTTTTTTTCACCTGATTACATTTTTATAACGGATCCCTATTTATTTTTTAAATGTAATATAGCCTATGTTACTCAGTAGAGATGCAGCTTTCCAATTTTGAAAGAATTTTTGAAATCGGTCCAGTAGTTTTTGGGTGAAAACATTACAAATATTCATACAAATTTTTCCTATTTATAATTAGAATTACTATAGATGTTACCATAAAGCTGTGATAGCCCATCTACGGATCTCATCATTTCTGATTTGATCACGCAGAGACACTCCAAGCCCGCTCCATCACTGAGTGACTCTGAGCCCGAATTAACTCCATCTAAGCATACCCAAACTCAAGTGTTGATTGATTATATATTATCTTCCTTCCCTTATCCCACTCTAAGTGGGGTTAGCACAATATGATATCACACGATTTGGCTACTTTTTTTTTTTTTTTTTTTTATGGCATAGGATGGCAAACGAGCATGCGGCTTACTAATCAAGTAATTACCGCCGCCCACTACCTCTCGCAGAGCGAGTGCGTTGCCGTCCTTTAAGATGGTGGAAAATACGTTTTTTGAAGGTGCTCATGTTATACTGATCTGGAAACGCTGCCAAAGGGAGATCGTTCCATAAAACTGTGGTGCGCGGAATGAAATTATTTGAGAACCGCACTGTAGTAGATCGCCAAGCATCCAGATGGTAGGGATGATATTTTAACCTATGGAATTTAGCAGCAGGAGGTCATGTAGTTCGGTGGAACACTCTCCGTGGAAGATGCGGTAGAAAACGCATAGTGATGATACGTCTCTACGCATCGCCAACGAGTCAAGCTGTTTGCAGATCACCTTATCCCCAATAATTCGAGCTGCTCTACGCTGTATGCGATCGAATGGCTTAAGTTGGTACTGGGGTGCACCGGCCCAGAGATGAGAACAGTACTCCATGTGAGGCCGGACTTGTGCTTTATAAAGCGCTAGTCAGCCGGCTTGAAGTACTGTCTGGCTCTATTGAGAACACCCAATTTTTTGGAGGCCAACTTAGCCTTCTTTTCCAAGTGATCGCGATACTTGCAGCTATTGGAGATGTCGAGACCCAGTATTTCGATACTACTCGAGTCACGTAACAGAGTATTCTCGAAATACGGTGACGCGACAAAAGGTGTTGCTTTTGTGGTTAACGCGCAAACTTGCGTCTTCTGGGGGTTAAATTTTACTAAATTTAATTTACCCCATTCGGAGATCTTCCATAGGGTGGCTTCAACGGAAGACACAAGATTTTTTCGGCACTCATCGACCTTTGTCCAAGAAAGTCTTGCGCCAGCGGTGTATACGGCATCCACCGTACTGTCATCTGCATAACAGTGAATGTTAGGGTCATCTAACATGTCATTGATATGCAGAAAAAAAATACGTATTTTACGACCGGTCGCCTGCCTGGCATCAACTTACCTTAGTCGTATTTTACGACACCTCTGTAAAAAAGAGTGTGGTATATTCTACTTAAACGGCGGCACAAGGCAGGTCGACTTACCTTAGTCGCCTTATACGACATCTCGGTAAGAAACAGGTTGTTCTATTCTACTTAAGCGAATACCACACTTACGACTTACCTTAGTCGTCTTCTACGACACATCGGTAAGAAATGAGGGTGGTACTATTCTATTCAGCTGGATACCAAGTTTTGATTGATTAACGTTCGGGAATTTAATTAAATCGATGAACTCCCTGATTGCTTAATCACATTCATATTATTCGGAAAGTTCTGGAGCACCGCGAAGTATTCCAATAAATGTCATTAAGCTGATTGCGAAGATTGTTTGGGGCGAATTGAATTTCGCGGAATGGCGATTCTTAGTCGGGATTTCAGATTGGATTAATTGCATATCGCCGATATATTTTAGCTTAGTGGTGCATTTTATTTCCGAGTTTTACATATTCCAATATCCTTAATGACTGTTATTTTATTTAGGTTAGATATTTAAAAATTAAAAAGTTAAAGTGATAGATATGACTGGCATAATCGAAACAGAGAAACTAATGACGCCTAGGTTACGCCTCCAAAAGGGACGAAAATCATTTGTCGGTCTCGATACAAGTGTGAGTTTTTCTAACAAAATTCCTCAACATTATCTGGACTTTTTTTCTAAATAGGTGAAGCCCCTTACGGGTACCGTAATCCGACGGGGACAAGCGACGGTTATGTCGGACTCGCACCAACAAAAACAACCTGTGTGCTCCACCACGCTGCTGGTGGCGGGGACAGGATGCCTATAAGACATTGCCCCCATCACCGCCAGCAGCAACTCTGTAAACCAGAGTGCGCCACCTCTGGGTCGGGGCCTCTCTAAAAGTGGCCCCCTTTCTGCTGGACAATGCATCGGGAGAACCAGATTCATCGACCGCCTCGGGGACCTTATAGGGTGGGCGTCCGATTAAACCCCGTTCGGAACACCTGGAAGGTCCCCGTTATGGCGGCACACTGCAGGGTACACTGTAGTTGACATTAGATGAAAAATATTTAGACGTAGTTTTCTGACATCCTTTTATACCAATATAAATCAATTTACAGTTACATCCACAGTTTTGCGAGGTAGTTAGCATATTACAAGATATTGTTATAATTGCGAACAGCCGTTAGCCGCTTCTGGTTGCGACGTCAATTTGCATGACTAATGAACGATGTAGATCTTACTGTTTTTGCAAATACAAGCTAAGAGAATCAACTTTAATTGAATGTTTGAAAACTTTAACTATAACTAACAGAAAGGACCAAGTGATGCTTTGCCTTCCGACTTCCCCTTCCCTAATTATTATTTATAGACTGTTGTCGGTACTTTTGAATCGTCAAATGTTTTAAATAAGCTACCACTGGTTCGGAAGTTTGGTCCTACCGAGAGGATCCAGCAAGAAACTCGGCGGATAATCTTTTCAACAAAAAATAATAACAATTTGATTGATGGTTACAAGTTAATCGTTGCAGCTGGATGCGTAGCTGACTGCAGTTAAGATATGCTACTATTACTCAAATAATCCTCAATTGTATAGTAAGCTTTATGTAGCAGCATCGTTTTAAAAATATATATATGCTGCAATAAATATATATACTACATGTTATCCAAGGAATTATTGCTGTGTATTTATTTGTATGTGTGTGCTCGCAGGAATATACAGATACAAGTGTCATAAAAACAAGTTCATCTCAATACTTAAGATCTATATTTTTATCAACACGTACTCAGCGTGTAAATATGAAGTGTCAGGAGTCACGTGCCGTATTGGCGTCACGTCGGGCTGACGTCGCCGCCAACTTTCCTGATTATCGCCGCGCGGCCAGAATCCGCAACTGCCGCTAATCATGTACCGCCTCTTCAGCTGTATACAAGGACTGAAACGTTATCTGTAGGATGAGTTGACTTGTTTTATGGCATGCTACTTCTTTTATGGCACTTGACTGGCCCGTTGGAGCAGTGGGTAGTGACCTTCAGCTCCGCGGGTGGCGGGTTCGATTCCCGCCGAGGGCCAACATTTTCTATAAATGAATTTGTTGGTCTTTGAGCCTGGGTGTATATTTGTATTTAAGTATGTATTTGAAAAATATATAAGTATATATTCTCCAGTTGTCTGTCTACCATAACACAAGTATTAAGTTACTTACTTTGGGGACGGACGACCGTGTGTGTAAGTGTCCCATATATTTATATTTATATTATACTTGTAGGATTTGAGCTCATTTATGTATTAACTTTCGCAACATTAGCATATCCGGCTGAGTAGAATACACCAACCTCATTTCTTACCGAGGTACGTAAAAGGCGACTAAGATAAGTTGACCCATCGTGTGGTATCCGGTTGAGTAGAATAGACCAACCTCTTTCTTATCGAGGTGTCGTAAAAGGCGACTAAGGTAAGTTGACCCACCGTGTGGTATCCGGTTTAGTAGAATAGACCAACCTCTTTCTTACTGAGGTGTCGTAGAAGGCGACCAACGTAAGTAGACGTCAGGCAGGCGGCCGGTCGTTAAAACGTAGGCAAATCATGTAACATGTTTATAATATGTTACATGGGGTAAGGGCAGGAAGATGATGAATGTACACTTACGGCTTTACTTGTTTAGTTAATCCTAGTTAATGTAAAGGCGAAATTTAGTATTTATGCCTTATTAATGCATTAACAGTTGACCTAAGTTTTACGAAATTTTGTGGTTTAAACATGGTGTTAAGTACAATTTTTTTATAGCGTAAAAGTCAGAAAAAAATTGCTTTTCTTCACTTTTTTTCACTGGTTTATAAGTTTACTCGAATAAAGAATATATTGAATTTGAATTTGCGAAATAGTTGCAAACATTCCCATCCCATTCCTTATCCCAGCCGTGTAAGATTCCTTAATCTTTTTGTCCCCATTAACGCAGCGTCGTCGTGAACACAAAGTCGCTAAGTCGGCCCGCCCCGCTGTAAATCAGAAAGTATTTACGGAACAATCTGACTAATGTGTTACCGCTGTTAGAACCATTTTGGGTCGAATCACCGCTGAATTTTGACGAGCGTTAATGACTCTTTTTTTTCTTCGCTGTGAAAGCTTTAAATAGGGTTCTTTTCATTTGTTTTAGATTTCACATGGTCTGTTATTATACCACTGTCGGGCATAAGCATCCAATCTCGGGTCAGACATAAATGTTGGAGCTCCTTTATATGTTGAACCCACACGCTGCTCTAATGCAGATCGGTATGTTACACATATCACAATTCTTTAGAGATATGAAACTTGCGAGAGAAAACCTCGACCTGAATATTTTCGTTTTCCGAAAAGCGTCTTTTAAATCGTCAAGGATCAATATGATTGATGAACGTAATATCATCAGTGCTGGGCATAGGCCTCCTCTCCGCTAATTAACTAACACGCTGCTCCAATGATTGGTAGGATACACATATCCCCAGAATTCACTGGAGATATGCAGGGTATCTCACGATGTTTTCATTCACCGAAAACATGCGATAAATTGCAATTATCAATAAGACACATAAGTTTTAACAGAAAATCTATCGGTGCCAACTCGGGATTTTAACCCGTGATCCTTCGAAACCGTTCCCACCGCTGAGCTATCACAGCTTTTGTAAACTCATATTCAGAGTTAATATTTAAGATAAAATTTTAAACAGTCTATAAATGGAACCTGTTTAAAGAATGTAAAAAAACCCAGACTTCGCGGGTACCGGAAATGACGGGTGGAAGCTGCCAGCTACATCTGCCCAGTGACGTCACCACCGGAAATAGCGCTCCTCGTTTTCGACATTCGCAAAAAGCCTTCTGTTGTTTTGTATACGGGTTCGGCGGGAGGCTTTTTCGTTTGCAAAACGGCACGTGACAATTTATTGCGACACTTTTAAAAGTGGTTTAAAAACACTGTACCCTTATTTTTTTATATCTTAAAAATCAACTTGCTCGTCTGCTTTAAGTTGTTTAAGTGATAGTTTTATTAAATTTCCTGTAAGTATAATTTGTATCCTTTTATTAATAGTACCAGGTAGATCGAGCTTTGCTCGGTAATTATTTACAAAATAAAAAAGGCACTTTAAAAAAAAGAAAAAATAATTTATAGTGGTTGCGGATCGATCCTAGGTATTTACATTTCTCGATACTGTCCGTTCCTCGAATTAGCTACGCTGACTTGACGGTTTATCGCAAAAATAGTGTATGAATATAAATTTTAGTATTTTTTAACAGCAATTAATTTTTAATTTTTTCATGAAACCTAACTAGATCGATTATTCTCCTCCAAAACCCTCCTTCGAATTGAATTGAATTGAATTGAATTGACATATTAAAGATAAATAATTTTGTACCTAACTTCTTACGATATTGCTATACTCGCCTTAAAAAGTGTTTTACGTAGAACTTTCCTTATGAAAAAGTGTATTAATAAGTATTTGTATAATGCTATTGGCTTGTCAAAATAAATAAATATAAAAACCTTAGGATGTGACTGTTATAACGCCTCAAATTTAAATCCTGGGTAGGCGTCAATGAGTTTTCTAATAATATTTACTTTTACTATCAATACTATATCTTTACTTATCAATTGATTACTTAAATTTTAAAGTATTGTTAAGTAGAGATTGACCTAAAATTTCATTAAAATCTGTCCCGCCATTTCAGTGTTTAAGGAATACATACATTTTTTCTATTCTACATTAAAGACTCATTAGATAATTGTTACAACAATTTTCAAATACAATCTCCTTCAAATAGTTAGGTTTCTAATATATAAAACTAGCAATCGCCAGCGGCTCCGCCAGCGTGGAAAGATTAAAACCGAATATAGTATTTTGATAACCATAAAAATGGTTAAACTGTGTTAAACCTTAAAAACCTACTCATATGCTTTTGCGGAGTTTTATTTAAAACATTTGGAGGGAAACAATTTTGTAATACATCACTTTTGAATAACTTTCACCGTTTACTTAGCGCACGCAAGGAAAGCTTTAAATTTTGCCGTTTTCGCAATATTTTTAATTGCTGCTCCTCTCCTATTCATCTTAGCGTGATATTATATAGCCTATATATAGCCTTTTTCGATAAATGGACTATTTTACAGTAAACAAATTTTTCAAATCGATCCAGTAGTTCCTGAGATTAGCGCGTTCAAACAATAAAACTCTCCAGCTTTATATATTAGTATATATGTGGATATAAATATGCGACAGGTTCTTGAAAGAGAATAAATTGGTTAACTTTGAGAACAGTGCTTCTTATTCACTGAATAAGTGCGAAGGAAAAAGATCGTTTTTATATGATGTTTTCAATTTAAATTAAAAAAAATATATATCCTCCTGCCCTTATACCACTTTAAGTGGGGTCGGCACAATATGCTATAAACATGCTGTAACATGATTTGGCTGCGTTTTTACGACAGGCCGCCTGTCTGACGTCAACTTACCTTAGTTGTATTTTACGACTCCTCGATAAGAAAGAGGGTGGTTTATTATACTTAACCGGATAACACACGGTGAGTCACTTACCTTAGTCGCCTTTTACGACACCTCGGTAAGAAATTTGGTTGGTCTATTCTACTCAGCCGGATACCACACGGCGGGTCGATTTACCTTAGTCGCCTTTTACGACACCTCGGTAAGAAATGAGGGTGGTACTATTCTACTTAGCCGGATACCACACGGTGGGTCAACTTACCTTAGCCGCCTTTTACGACACCTCGGTAAGAAATGAGGGTCGTCTATTCTACTCAGCCGGAGCTATTGGTATATATATTTAAATTAATATTCGAAATATATATTTAAAATTATATATTAATAATATATAGATCCAAGAAGAAACTGCATCGGAGTACATCCGCGTAAATAAAATTTAGTATTAATACAAGTGAGTCCCCGCAGACTCGTTTGGACTCCGATGACATTTATAGCGGAGTGGCTCCGGATCGGACGTGAAATATACCGGGCCATATTTATGCATAAAGGAGAACGATCACATAAAAAATGTATTGTATTTAGTTAAAGAACACGAGAGCGATGTATCTTCTCTCAGCAGAGACTGTTAACGCACACTATATTTGTATATTGTTAACACGATATAATAGGAATACCACAATTCCGTTCCGAGATGCACTTCTCTTGAATGACGAACAAAGACTGACTGTCACTGAAACGTTTTATCAATAGGAAGACTCAACCGGAAACATACGTCACAGTGTTGTCACCATTTTAATCAAAAAGGGCGCGATACTCTTGTTTCATGACTATGTTGCTATAAAATACAAAGCGGAAGTCAATGGCGACAACAGGATGTCTATATGGTACCTATGTATAAGGAATAATTGTGCCTAATTTCATCAATCCTGGTACAGCGGATTCGCCGTGAAAAAGTAACAAACATACATCTATACTTACAAATTTTCGCATTTATAATATTAGTAGAATAGGTGTGGTATCCGGCTGAGTAGAATAGTATCACCCTCTTTTCTTACCGAGGTGTCGTAAAAGGCGACTAAGGTAAGTCGACCCGCCGTGTGGTATCCGGCTGAGTAGAATAGACCAACCTCATTTCTTACCAAGGTGTCGTAAAAGGCGACTAAGGTAAGATGACCCACCGTGTGGTATCCGGTTTAGTAGAATAGACCACCCTCTTTCTTACCGAGGTGTCGTGAAATACGACAGAGGTAAGTTGACGTCAGGCAGGCGGCCGGTCGTAAAAACGCAGCCAAATCATGTTACAGCATGTTTATAACATGTTGTGCCGACCCCACTTAGAGTGGGATAAGGGCAGGAAGATGATGATGAATATTAGTAGAATAGGATTATAGAAAAAGGCTCTGCGGAAAGTGCAAAAGCAGTGATAAAATTATATTTCCATAATACGCGTTGCGAAAGGGTTGAGTTTGCGATAGTGAACATGTGTAGTTATTGTGTATTGTCGTGGCAGTGGTGGAGATTTGTTGTGCGTGTGAAACAGGCCCTAAGTTGAATGTATGGATATCTAAGAAAAATAAACTAAATAAACTCAAAGCAAAATGTTTTCATTTACATAAATAGACGTGGCGGCTACAGGTGTCGTGAGAGACCACTTATTAAACTTGGGCCCGTTAATTATTTCGCATAAATTTATGCTAATCCTCCCCTTAAGCTTCTGGATATAAGGTCCAAGTTTTCTTGGTGTGGCTATAAATAGACTTTTAATGAAGGGAACTTAATAAATAAGGTAAAAGGCATGCTTAGGAAATGCATTTACGGTGTTGGTTATACTTATATTAACTACTATAAACATGAAAATCTGTCTGTCTGTAATGTTTTCAGGGGTAATTAGTTTGAACAATGTCGATGAATGTTGCTACGATTAATGATTAATATGCTTAAATGAATATACATTTTTTGAAATGAAACGTGAAGTAAAGCTCAATATTTGACTTTTGTATTTCTGAAAGTTTTGGTAAGAAATTATACGGTCTTAATTATTTTTGATTCAACCATTTTCTTCGCTTAGCTTTAACTAGCGCTTCGTGGCAACTTAAAACTTTGCTAAGTTTCCAAAACTTCAAGCTTCAAGCTTTATTAGAGTTATAAGATTACTTACCCCTAATTAAGATTACTTGCCCCCACCCCTTCTATCAGTCACGTGATTATCGCGTTGTCAGTACAACCGGTATTAAAAACCGAAGAGATGACATTTGACTACTTTCGTTCCCGAAAGCAATAATAATACATTACCAATAATATCTTACATTAAGATATTAATTAGTTTTGGTATTGTAGGTTTCCTTTTTAAAAGAAGAGATAATAGATATTCCGAAGATAAAACTTCGAGATCCTTTATAGAATTAGGCGTTACTTTGCGGAGATCCATTATACAAAAGTAATAATAAAATCCCAAAGCATCCCAATAAAATCCCAAAATCGCAAAGCAATCGCTTTGCGATTTTGGTCGTGGAGTCTATCTCCTGATGATGCTTCGGTTGCGGGGCGAAACGATTGTTGAGTTTGTGATAGTGAACGTTTATAGTGCTTGTGTATTGTGGTGGCGGTGGTGAAGGTTTGTGCATGTGTTTTTTACGAATCCTGCATGTATCAGGTATGATAACCGATTGTCCACTCTACATTTAGCATTATATATATTTTCTATTTTACTTCATCGCGGATTATGGCAAAATAATTTTATTATTACTTTTGTACTTCGAGATCCATTAATTTGCAATATGATTAATATTATATAGAGGATTATTTGAGTGATAGTAGCATATCTTAACTGCAGTCAGCTACTCACTAAGCTGCAACGATTAACTTGTAACCATTAAATTGTGATTATTTTTCGGTGAACAGATTATCCGCCGAGTTTCTTGCCGGTACTTCCGAATCAGTGGCAGCTTCTTTAAAACATTTGACGATTCAAAAGTACTGTAAACAGTCCACTTGAATAAAGAACATTTTGAATTTGAATATATTGAAAGTTATTGATTCAAAAGTTTTATGATCATAAAATTTTGAACATCACAACTTTTCCCAGCCTCGTTATAATTACTTTATTGATGATTATGATTAATTGAGCTTCTCAGTGAGAATCGGATGAAAAGGGTATTCATTAATCCATCATGAAAGGGATGTGATATGTTTTTAACACGGTTAATTTATGATTTTTATTAGCGATAAGTTTCGTCCAGATATTTTTAAATCACGGATAAAATATATAAACTAAATTAAAATTTGTATTTTAATTTAGTTTATATATTTTACATAATTTTTGCTTCCTTTAGGTAAGGGTGAGCAGTGAAACAGTGTGCCTCTTCCGAGGCGTCACTGGTTCAAACCCGGGCTGGCACCGATGTTGTTCTGTTAAAAGCTTGTGTCTAATTGATAATAGCAATTTATCACACGCTTTTCGGTGAAGGAAAACATCGTGAGGAAACCTGCATGTTTCTAGAGAATTCTAGGGATGTGTAACCTACAAATCCACATTGGAGCAGCGTGGTAGGTGTTAGCTCCAATCCCTTTTCCAAATCCAAAAACACAATTTTACCTGCGGAGAGGGGGAATAGTAGGAACCTAGTACTAGTAGTTTTCACAGCGAGTCGACTGAACCACTATCTATAAAATTTGGCACAATATCTCACAAACTACTTCTAAGTCAAATTTCGTCATTGGTATTTTACGCAAAGTCTGCCAGTTAAATCCTACTAATGTATAAATATTTAAATTATAAATTAAGTTTGTGAGTATGGATGTATGTTTGTTACTCTTTCACAGCGAATCTGCTGAACCAATATTGACGAAATTTGGCACAAATATTCCTCAAACACCGGAACAACATATAGGCTATAGAAATCCTGTTAATTCTACTGGAATAGAATGTCATTGAAGAGCGCCATCTATTATAGCCCTATCTCAGGACAACAGTCCACGCGCTTGTCGCGGGTAAAATCTGGTTTATTTAATAAAGTTCACGTCGGATTGTAGAAAAAAAAAACCTGATAATTCTCCGGCCATTATCCCACACAAAGTGGGGACGGAAACATGTTCATATCTTCGATTCTCTCCTGTCATTCATTAACTTTGGCGCTAATCCTTTTATAATTTCGTTTAAGTTCGCGCGGACTTTTATCGCGATATAGGTTTATAATACATGGCGCTTTTCAATGTCATCCTATTACTGTAGAATTAACAGGATTTCTAAAGTTTTTATGCTACCTCAGTTTATAAGGAATAATAGTGCCAAATTTCATTGATATTGGTTCAGCGGATTTACCGTGAAAGAGTAGCAAACATACATCCATATACACAAACTTTCGCATTTATAATATTAGTAGGAAAAAATGCAT
Organism: Morpho helenor; assembly: GCA_029227775.1. Classification (NCBI taxonomy): domain Eukaryota; kingdom Metazoa; phylum Arthropoda; class Insecta; order Lepidoptera; family Nymphalidae; genus Morpho; species Morpho helenor. The sequence continues at coordinate 17,466,692 of JARGCU010000028.1, read as the reverse complement.
GTCATATTTCACACAAATCAAACTAATCGGCCTCCCTCTAGTCACTTATCTATCCACATTCATATTTAACTATCGTTAAAACAAACCTTATCTAAGTAGCGGTCTGTTACTCTCCCACTGCTGGGAATAGGCCTCTTCTCTCCGTTTTTGGAGAGAAGCTAAGACCTACCACGCTGCTCCAATACGGATTGGTAGGTTACACATATCTCTAGAGATATGCAGGTCTCCTCACGATGTTTTCCTTCACCGAAGAGCGTGTGACACAACTTTTAACAGAAAAACTCATTGGTGTCTGCCCGGGTTTGAACCCGTGACCACCTCGAAAGAGTCGCTCGGTGCTACCGCTGGGCTACCACAGCTATAACCTTATCTATTTAAAGAATATTCGTAGTAAGTCGTTGGTAGTAAAAGTACTAGATAGGATACCGTTCAATAATGCGGCCATTTTTATTCCACAGTTGCATTCGCTGAGGTGAGTTCGCTACGTATTTGCTCGAAGTTGGAATACCAAAACACTGCAACATGAAAACTTACAGTTTGTTTGTTTGCGTGTCATTATTATTATAATCTTAAGTAGACAAAAATAGAGATGAAAAGAATAATATACAAGAAAATAAAACTGAAAATAATTTATAGAATCAGACGTTACTTTGCGGAGATCCATAATACAAAAGTAATAATAAAATTATTTAGCTATAATCCGCGAAGAAGTAAAATAGAAAATATATATAATGCTAAATGTAGAGTGGACAATCGGTTATCATATCTGATACCAACGACCAAAACTCCGACGCTTTGCGATTTTGGTCGTGGAGTCAATCTCCTGATGATGCTTTGGTTGCGGGGCGAAACGATTGTTGAGTTTGTGATAGTGAACGTATATAGTGCTTGTGTATTGTGGTGGCGGTGGTGGAGGTTTGTGCAAGTGTTTTCAGGAATCCTGCATGTATCAGGTATGATAACCGATTGTCCACTCTACATTTAGGATTATACATATTTTCTATTTTACTTCTTCGAGGATTATAGCAAAATTATTTTATTATTACTTTTGAGTACTGAAATTTATTTTTAAAATTTTTAGTTATAATTGAATACAATTGTATTTACAACATTTAAGATATTTTGAATCTCAAGTCAATTTAGAAAAGACTTTTGAATCGCTTGATAATTTCATACCAAAGGACATAATTAATAAATCTGTAACATAGTCTGCGCTTTGACTGGAGAGCCCAGTGTTTAAGTATCTTATCTCACCATCCATCAATTAGATTAAACTTCCTCAATGTTATCAGTATTAAATATCTGGGTGACCGAGCTTCGCTCGGTAATTTTTTACAAAAATAAAAACTTAAAAAAAAACAATTATATAGTTGGGGATCGACCCTTGGCATTCACATTTCTCAAGTCCGCCCGTCACCCGAATAAGCTACGTCGACTTGACAGTTAATGGCGAAAATTCAATTCAATATAAATGTTAGTGTTTTTTAATGCCCAAAAACAGGGATAAAACAATTTTTTTTTTACATAAAACCTAGCAAGATCGATTTTTCTCCCCCAAAACCTCCTACATATTGAATTTCAGGAAAATTGTTGGAGCCGTTTCTGAGATTCAGAAAATATATATATATACAAGATTAACTCATTTAAATATAAAGATATTTATACCAGGGTGTATCTTTTTAATAATGAGAGAAGAAAAATAACAAAAAAATGACTTGTGATCTGGAAATCCCGAGTATTAAGATTTTTCAGTCCCCTCGTTCCCCACTGTTCGCTATCACAACTTTACAAATGACAGCAAAAATAGTTTTTTATATTCAATTCAATGGTCAAGCCACCAGCTTATATTTTTCTTAAATCAACATCATTCTCTTGCCCTATCCCACTCTAAGTGGGGTCGGCACAACATATTATCACATTATTTAGCTAGGTATTTTACAACCTGCCTGACGTCAACTTTTTTGTGCCTTTTACGACACATCGGTAAAAACAGTGTGATCTATTCTCCTCAGCCGGATATCAGACGGTCAACTTACCTTACGGCAGTTTTCACAATATCAAATCTTGTACAAATTATAAAAATAACCCATTACTTTGCATAATTAGTAGTAGGCGTTTGTGAAATTCCATAGTACAAATGTTATGATAACATCTTAACGCTTTGCGATTTTGTCGTGGAACCTATCTCCTGATGATGCTTCGGTTGCGGGGCGAAACTATGTTGTTGGTAGCAGTGTTTTTTGATACGTGCGGTAAGTAATATTCCATGTATAAGGTATGAAAACCGTTTTTGCTTTCTACACTTAGCATTACATATAGAGTTTTTTTAATAAAAGCGGATCATAGCAAAATAATTCCACCATAACTTTTGTAATAATCCGCAATTAGAGATACGCCGTGTGGTATCTGGCTGAATAGAATAGTACCACCCTTATTTCTCACCGAGGTTTCGTAAAAGGCGACTAAGGTAAGTCGACCCGCCGTGTGGTATCCGGCTGAATAGAATAGACCAACCTCATTTCTTACCGACGTGTCGTAAAAGGTGACTAAGGTAAGCTGACCCACCGTGTGGTATCCGGTTTAGTACAATAGACCACCCTCTTTCTTGCCGAGGTGTCGTAAAATACGACAGAGGTAAGTGATGACGTCAGGCAGGCGGCCGGTCGTAAAATATGTAGTCAAATCATGTGACAACATGTTTATAACATGTTGTGCTGACCCCACTTAAGAGTGGGATAAGGACAGGAGGATGAATCCACAATTAGAGATAATCTATGTAATGATGGAATTAGAATGTACTATTTGTGTTCATACATTATGCAAGATTCCTAAAAGATATACACTACAAGATAACAAACATCCTACACAAGCACTGCACACGTTCACTATCGCAATTTTAATAACCGTTTTGGCCACTAACCAGAGCATCGTCAGGAGATGGAAAACGACAAAATCGCAAAATCCTATTTCTTATTTCACAGACAGAACCGGGTATATATTATAGTATGTAAAGGTGACATTATCATATACATTTATACGTTTACTGTGCGGTATTTGGGCGGGGCACGGATAGCATCTGAATAACATTTTCTCCTTGGATATAACTTGTAAGTAAACTGTTTTTTGGGTACGTGACTCTAGTTTTTATAAGCTGTACGCACTTTGAAGATAAGGATTGGAGTTTAGACCCACCACTCTGCTCGAATGCAGATAGATACATAACACTTATGAAAGGAATTCTTTAAAGATATATGCGTTATTTCACAACGTTTACTTCAGTGTAAGGCGCATGATGAATTGTAGATAATTAACTAAACACAAATTATTGCACTTCTAAGAAGAAATTCGCTAGGAAAATGTTCACAGTATGATTTGTGTATCATTTTATTGTATCTTCATTTTTATAGTTATACATCATCTTCCTGCCTTATCCCACTCTAAGTGGGGTCGGCACAACATGTTATAAACATGCTGTCACATGATTTGGCTGTGTTTTTACGACTGGCCACCTGCCTAACGTCAACTTATTTCAGTCGTATTTTACGACACCTCGGTAAGAAAGAGGGTGGTCTATTCTACTAAACCGGATACCAGACGGTGTGTCAACTTACATTAGTCGCCTTTTACGACACCTCGGTGAGAAATGAGGTTGGTCTATTCGACTCAGCCGGATACCACACGGCGGGTCGACTTACTTTAGTCGCCTTTTACGACACCTCGGTTAGAAATGAGGGTGGTACTATTCTATTCAGCCGGATACCACACGGCGTCATTTTTATAGTTATACATTTGGAAAAAATTGATTAAACAGGAGTTTTTTGGTTATTGTTGGCTTTGGATGGCACAGCTTATAGGGCACACGCCAAATCCAAAGCTGAACCACGACAATGTAGCGCCATAGCTGACACCAAAAGCTGTGCGGTCCTGTTGATGCCAAGAAACCGTCCGATAAAATAACATGAGATGACGTATTGTCACTCACCTCCAAGAGCGGGGATGTTTCACCATAAGCCGTAGCCAGAAATTTCTGGATGACTTTTGTTACAACAAAAATGTACAAGTTATATCTATCTTAAATTACTTACACGCTAGGACTATACAAATCATACACACGTGGAATGGTACCAAGAATGCTGGCAGCGTTTCCACGTTAAATTGCTAAGCTGATACTCTGCGAAAAAGGAGCCAGCCCACTTGTCACCTGAAGAGGTATTAACCGAGGTGTTAAATCGTATAATTTTTTTTTTTGCACTTTGACTCCATGGCCGTAGAGTCTCAACTGCAAATGGCACAAATATATAACTCTTGATGAGAGGTGCATACTTCCGCCGTTTGCTGGATTCGGCCATATCCGCCGCAGCTCCAGGTCTGGACGCTGTTTCCCTGATATGGGACGAGGCTAACATATCAACGCATGTTGCGTCCCACATAAGGGCCCGTCCCCGTTCCCAAGGAACCAGAGTCAAGCCGTCTGGTCTGCCATCAACCCGACATATCTCCAAAGGCTTGTGAAGAGCAGGAATGTCGATGGTGGCAAGAGCTCTTTTGATGGTATCAATAAGAGAACCATGACAGGCAAAAGCCTACCAGAGCTCCTATGGTATGAAAGCTCATGTATGCCAAAACTGTATTTTAAATTATCTTTTTATATAGATAAATATGTAAGATCCCGTGGGCTTTAATCAAATAATCTGTGGACCAGTTAACGCAAAGCCAAACTACTCGCCAGTGTTGATTTGGTCGCGAAATTTACATTTCAGGGATTAGCCGGCGTTTGCGGAACAGTCCTGTGCAAATGTTTGTGTTGATCTAAATTTTGTGTTAATAAGCGATTTTCATCCTTTATACATACAAAGTGATTTTGTATATCCTTTTATATGAGTTTGCTTTTATATATACGTTTTTAACATTTATTAGTAAGGAGGCTGATAGAGAAAACCTATACTGTTGAGGATTACATGGAAGATAAGAATACGTGGATATAGCTACTCTTCAAGCCTGTAAAAGATAGGTTTAAATTAAGGGAAGACTATGACTAAACAATTTATGGAATTAGGAGTTACTTTGCGGCAGATACAAAACTAATGAAAATTTTATTTTGCTATAATCCGCGATAAAATCGCAGATTATCACAGCGAAAATTTTATCGCGGATTTTAGCAAAAAATTATTTTCATTAGTTTTATACTATACTTTTATACATACATAATCATCGTTCGATCATAAAAATGGCTTGATTTAAAATTCCTATTAGCCAAATATAAGACTGCGTTTTATTAATGTAAAATTGAAAGTGTTTATAAGATTGACCGACGAGTTTCTTTCTAGTAATCTACTAAAACATACAAAACAAAAATTTTAAAAATATCAAATGCAAACCTTGCAAAGACTTTTTATGTGATCGATTTTTGATCTACTGACGAATTTTAGTACGGTTTTCACTAAAAATAATGCAATTTTGGAGAAAAATTCAGGTTAATAGTACAATCTCTGGAACGGCTAAACCGATTTTGATGGGGCTTGCAATGGAAGATAGAGAAAGTTTTGGAGCAATATAGGTTACTTTTATACTAGATTTCTTACGGGGTCGGGATTAACGCGGGAAAACCTTTGTGACACTGATTTCAGCACAGCTAGTAATTAGATAATTGAAAACTAGAAGAATATCAAATGCAAATCTCGCGAAATAAACTGTACTAGGCTGTCATAAGTTCTAACATCCTATTTCCAAAGATATATTGGTGGTTCTTCTTTAAAATAGCTGGACGGGGCGTTAAATAAAACATGAACGTAAGACGACTGTGGTCTCTTGGAATAACGAATTGGAAACGGCCACTGCATTGCAGTTACCGGCTTATTGAATACTTAAACGCTTAAGTTGGCGCGAGCATAGATGCGGGTAAAACTAGCATAATGGTTACTCTACATAATCTTATACGACTTTTCGTAAAAGTTTTTCGGATTGGGTACATCATACAATCTTACAATATTCACATGTGCAACGATCATCGCTGATAGTTAACTCCGGGCTTAACATATACTCAATAAAACAATGCTCTCGATTTTCTGGGGCTTTCATTTCCCGCCTGACTGAGTTCCGGAAAACTGAAGCTCTAGCAAGTTTAATTAAGTCATTCATGACTATTATTTACATCGGTTCGACATTTCATTCGTAACAGTCAAGTAAGCAACAGTGAGAAGATCCTACCTCCTATCCTATTCTACTAATATTATAAATGCAAAAGTATGTGAGTTTGGATATGTTTGTTACTCTTTCACGGCGAATCCGATGAACCAATATCGATTAAATTTGGCACAATTATTCCTTATACACCGGGGTAACGTATGGACTATGGACATCCTGTTAATTCAAGAGGAATAGGATGAAATTAAAAAGCGCCATTTATTATCAACCTATGCCGCGAACGAAGTTGCATGTAAAAGCTAGTATAAAATATTTTTAACGTGAACACACACATACAAACAATGGCGTAGATAGGTAATCAAAGGCCCTGGGGGGCAATAAATAGGGCCCCAAGTAAACTATTTAAATCATTTATTCTTCGTGTTCCGAGTTTGATGTACTCGGCGGTTTTCAGGCAAGTCCAGTGGCTCCGTCTAGATACTATTGTTTTACATTATCTTGATACGAAAGGTTCACTAGGGCGTAGTGTATTTAGAATATTTGATGTTGCCCTTTTTTAAATTCAAATCTAGCCAGTGTATAATTAGCCAGCCATATAATTTAAAAGTCGACCCGCCGTGTGGTGTCCGGTTGAATAGAATATACCTCTTTCTTACCGAGGTGACTTAAAATACTACTAAGGTAAGATGGCATCAAGCAGGCGGCTGGTCCTAAAATACGTAGCCAAATCATGTGACAGCATGTTTATTACATGTTGTGCCGACCCCACTTAGAGTGGTATAAGGGTAGGAGAATGAGGATGAAGGTATATAATTTGTATAATAAAACTACCAAAAAAGTATTCAAGCTTTAATATTATGGCACATTTTACATTAATTAAAATGATCATTAAAAAATTTAAGTACAAAATATATTTATTATTCTTAAGAAACAATTCTTCTATTACTTATGTTTTAGTTTGAACACTTGTTAAAGTAACACTTTCATTACACTCTTCATCTTCATTTGCTTTTAAATCTTTATCTTTCTTGGCATAGTATTCTTCTATACTTTGCAGTGTTTTGTTTTTTGTCTCCGGTACATACACCCAAGTCCATAAAAGGCAAACACTTAAAATAATTGCATAAAGTAGAAAAGTACCATATATGGCTAAGTACATAATTAGATATGGTGCTATTTTAAGGGTGATGGTATAGAGTGAACAAATAAACAATATACATAGCGAACCCCCAATGCCTTTGTGTCTTAATGGCATAATTTCTGCAGCCATTGCGAAAGGAATCATATAGAATCCTAACGAAGCACTCACCATAAATCCAACTAGAAAGTACAAGCAGAGAAGTGAGTCTTCCGCTAGTACATTTATGTGTTGTAAATACATCGAAATAGATGACCCTATTAAAAATAATGCAGCAAAAGCACCACCTATCACAAAAATTGGTTTGTTACCGTAAAATTTTAGTAAAATCATAGAAGCTATGTTACCGATGATCAAAGCTGCGTCTATAAAAATCATGCCAATAAAAGCAGCTTCCGTATTTTCTATAAATTTTTCGACCAAATTCACGGCATATATAAGAACAACTAAGATACCGCTCCAATAGTAACATTTTTATCTCTGGTTTTAGACATTAAAAAAAACTAAAATTTACTTTTAATTAATTGAATATATAAAACACTATTTTTTCCGTTAGATGTCAAGTAAGCGTAGCTTATTCGGGGAATAGTCAGTTTCAAGAAATGTAAATCTAGGATCGATCCCTAATAACCTAATTATTATTTTTTTTTAGTCTCTTTTTTTTTCGGTCAACCAGGTACTAAGAGTATATAAGAGTTAGGCAAAATTAGTTTCTTACGTGAGAATATTTTCCATGACTATAGGATGCTGGATGTCAGCCATCACTCATCTTATTGTTGCTCGGACTACAGACGGAAACAAACGATTACATTATTAGGAGTATATATTACAGTCACTATGTAGGGTTTTGCAATTTTAGGGACAGGTATGCTCTTGTGGAATGATATACTCTTGTTCTTGTTCTTGTTAAAACATCTGTTTTAATAGGATTGTTATTTACCTTTGTTGTCAAGTAAATTTTACAAATTATTCAAGTTGAATCAATCTCAATAAGCAGTTAAAGATTACATAATTTGCCTTTAATATTATAATTTGCATTTTTGTTATAAAGAAAAAACACAAAATGAAGTATTGAATTGACAAGTTTTAAGATACGGTTTGTTACAATTCATGATAAATTTTCCGTATTTCATTTATAATTGAACGTATAAAAATAGTGATAGTGATTATTTTGTTTTTATCCACGATTAGTAGTCAGTTTTTTTAATTAATTGTTAATTAATAATAATTATAAAAATATAATTATTAATTCATTGTTTTGCTCTTATCCAAGATTAGTACCTCATTGCGTATTAAAACAAAATATAATTTTTATTTGTCTATGGAACTCCGCATAGTAACGCCTTCTTATATATATTTAAAGATGTTAAGTTCAAAATATTTACCTAATCATGCATGATACCAGTTTTTACCCGTAACTTCGTTTACATGGACTGTTGTTGCGTGTGCGATGGCCTCCTTCTGCGAGGACGTAATCTCGCGGAAGGAGGCGGCGGGGCGGATCCGGGAAGTCGAGTCCTTGGATCCGATCCGCCGCAGGCGAGCGGGGCGCAGGCGACTCGCCGAAGTCCGTCGCATGCCGCCCTAACGGGGACCTCCGAGCGGTCCGAACGGGGTATCGGACGCTCGCTGGAGTTAGGTCCCCGAGGCGGTCGATGCATCTGGTGCTCCCGATGCATCGATTAGCGGAGGGAGGGGCCACTGTTTAGAGAGGCCCCGACCCGGAGGTGGCGCTCTCCGGGGTATAGAGCTGCTGCTGGCGGGGATGGGGGCAATGTCTTCATAGGTACCCTGTCCCCGCCACCAGCAGCGTGATGGAGCACTGTCAGGTTTTTAGTCGGTGAGAGTCCGACATACCCGCCGCTCGTCCCCGTCGGGCGGTGATGACCCATAATGGGTTTTCCTGACATAAAAAAAAAAAAAAAAAACTGTTGTTGCGTGATAGGTTGATAATAGATGATTTTCTCAGCTATCCTATCCAATTAACAGGATTCCTATAACCTATGTTACCCCGGTGTATCAGGAATAATTGTGCCAAATTTCATAGATATTAGTTCAGCGGATTCGCCGTGAAAGAGTAACAAACATACATCCATACTCACAAACATTCCCATTTATAATATTAGTCGGATAGGATTAGTAGGACTAGTAGGTTTAACATTATTTTCTTTACAGATTTCCAAAAACTTATGGTAATTCTATAAAAAATGTGACTCGACGTAATTTAAATTTAATTTACACACTATTACAAAGCTAGAGTTTATCCGAACCAGAGATTTTATATTTAAAATTAACGGAATCTAAACCGGGCACGAATCGGAAATTCCGGAATATGAGTCAATCTTCCGCAACATTCCTATATTGTATGGTATGACATACTTTAATCATGATTGCTTACTTGACACCATCTGGACGTTCCCAGCTGGTCTCATCAATCAATTCGTTTATACTTGTTTTGTGGAAACCCTACTCCGACGGTTATATTTGCAGAGTATTGAACAATTGTAGTAGCTTTAGACAAGTTAAAAGTCAGAGTTCAGATACTATCTTAAGTGAATAACGAATGTTAGTTAAATTATCTTAGTATAGAAGACACAGTTTGTTTACTAGAGTAACGAATATATTTCTTAATTACTCACTAAAATAGTACGAAATGTTAGGTTTTTCAAGGTTATAAAAATGGCTATTAGCAATAGTGGTGATAGTGTTCATTTGGATGAAGTGTTAAAAAGCTTTGGGGGATTCAATCGATACAATATTCAGTCCTTATTATTGATTAGTTTTGCTTTCTTCAATAATGGAATGCACTGCATTAACTATGTCATAGTCGCTGAAGAAACTTCATACAGGTTGGATATATTATAGAATATTAAGTAATACTATTTTCAAATAATTTATAGAATAAGGCGTTACTTTGCTATCCATATTATTATTTTTGTATTTCCCTAAAAGTCCTACCTATTTTCAACAGAACACTACATAAAGCTATCCTTACTTAATTAATATTATAAATGCGAAAATCTGTTTGTTGTCTGTTGTTTGGCAAATCCGCTGAACTAATATCAATAAAATTTGATGTAATTATTCCATATATGCCGGGTTAACATAGAACAAGGCTATGGAAATCCTGTAAGCAGGATTAGGATAATATTAAAAAACCCATCTATTATCATGTTATCAAGGTTTTTTATTTGCAAAGTCTCAAAGTCATGTCAAATCTGTATTGAAAGAAGTATGATGTATATCACGTTTACGTCAAAAGAGTTATCTTAAAAAAGTTTTTATATATTTTCCTTTCTCTTCACTGGATAAATTTAAATAAGCTATTATTAATATTATATAAGTCATACGCATAGATAATACAGTCATAAGGTAATTTATAGAATTAGGCGTTACTTTGCGGAGATCCATAATACAAAAGTAATAATAAAATTATTTTGCTATAATCCGCGAAGAAGTAAAATAGAAAATATATATAATGCTAAGAATGCTCAGGTATGATAACCGATTGTCCACTTACATTTAGCATTATATATATTTTCTATTTTACTTCTTCGCGGATTATAGCAAAATAATTTTATTATTACTTTTGTACAGTCATAAGGGTTATTTATCTTTATTATTTAAATGAGATGTTTGCTAGGTTGGAAAGTGACAGAAACTTCTGTTTCTTCCAAGATTACAGTCCACGCGAAGGAAGTTGCGTGTAAAAGCTATTATAGTATTATAAGTCCAAATTTATCAAATTACTATTGAATTCAATAAATTTGTAGATGTAAGATTGACCAATGCGAACTGGAGAGCAAAGTTTTCGAATCGTCGTGGTATAATTTCGCTGCACCGCACGAGTCGAGAGGCTGCAATAGATACAGCTCAGTTAATAAGGAATGTTCGCAACTCAGCTTCAACACTTCAGTTGTTGAAACTTGTGACCAGTGGGTATACGAGAAGGATAATAGTTTCGTCGCTGAGGTAAATGTTCAAACTATATATAGGTAATATACCAAATGGAATTGTTTCTAAGTTCATTTATTTGCGTTCTCAGGTATCAAGAATGTTTTGGTTTATTGCTGTAGGGATTGTATTTTAATTCGTTATCGGTTTGTTTTGAGATTTGTTCGACTGGATATTTCTGGTTCCTAAAATGATAAAATAATGGGCAATTTTCCAAAATTTTTCTGTCATTTATTTCAGTTTCAAATTGGATTATATGTTTGACGAACAATATGCAATTTTCATCAAAATATTTTAGTAGTTGTATAGATGATTTTTGGAGAAGCATTTTGGCGTTACTTTACATGTACATGGTACAGAAGTTACAATATAATTATTTTTCTATAATCCGCGTTTATTAAGAGAATATATGTAATGCTAAGTGTAAGAAGCAGGCAACAATCACAAAATCGAATCACATTACGATGTTTTTCGTAGAGCCTATTCTCCTGATGATGCTTCGGTTTCGAGGCGAAGCGATCGTAGAGGTTGTAGTGGTGAGTGCGTGTAGTGCTTTGTATGGAGTGTTGGTGTTGGCGGCGTCTTGTGGTACGTGTGGTGACTTGTTCTACATGTCATTTAATAAACACGGATTACAGCAAAATAACTTTATTGTAACTTCTGTAGTATTATAAATCCTTGTATCTATAGAATTCTACAAAGCGAATTTCAAGAAACGAAACCCTAAGAATACTTCAAAATATTTTTTTAGTTTCAATTAGCATGCCAAGATTGGAAGCGAACCTTCGTTGGGACTGTTCATAGCATCGGTCTCATGTGTGGCCTTTTTTTCCAAGGACAGCTTTCTGACAAGTATGTATTTATTTTAACTTATTTATACCATGCCATTACAGCAGTTTAAAAACACTGTTAAAAAGAGGCTGATACAGAAAGCTTACTATACTATGGAAGATTACTTAGAAGGTAAGAATGTGTGGATATAGCACTCTTTGAACCTGTACAAGACAGTAACGACTTAGTGTAAATAGTATCAAGAATTATATTTTTAAAAGAGCCGAGTTTCTTGCTGGCTCTTCTCGGTAGGGACAGCTTTCCGAACCAGCAGTAGAGTTGACGATTCAAAAGCACTTGTTTACAAGTTTATTTGAATAAAGAATATTTTGAATTTTGAATATAGTTAGAGTGGAACATTAACATAATCCGATAGCAGTTCTTGAAGAAAATTCACACGGCCTTTAAAATACAAAGTAATTATATCCTTTTCTTGTAAAATGATTTTGAAGTATGTATACCTAACGAATTATATTTTCAGTAATTTAATATGGAAACATTATCATCATTCTCGTGCCCTTATTTTGTTCTAAGTGGGGTCAGCACAACATGTTATGAACATGTTGTCATACGATTTGTATTTTACGACCGGCTGCCTGCCTGACATCAACTTACCTTAGTCGTATTTTACGACACCTCGCTAAGAAATAGAGTGGTCTATTCTACTCAGCCAGATACCATAATGTGGGTCAACTTACCTTAGTCGCCCCCATACCTCTGTGTATTTTTGTACTTTATATTATAGTACTAGCTACTTATATGTATAAGCTGTCGGAACAAGCGTTGCTGTGGCTCAGTCTGATTTTGAATTCCCCTCATAACAGAACACAAGAGTTAAAAAATGCTCCAATCGCCACCAAACTTTACAAAGCCATCAGCTGGGCTATTTTAAAAATTGTCTGAAAAATTATTAAAAATCGGTTCAGCCGTTTCGGGGTCTGTAAAGGACACACAGACAAACATTCATTTTTATTTATTAAGCTACGCTAGCTGTGTAAAATATTCTATAGCTATATTATAATAAAGTTGCAATTCAATTTTCTAGGTTGGGCCGCAAAGCGGCTATAATTATATCTGGCTTAGCTTCCGCTGTTTTTGGCATTGCTAAAAGTTTTGCAAGTTCATATACTGTTTATATTATATTGGAGTGGTTGGAAGCTACTATTGGCGATAATTGTTCACCGGCATTCATAATGGGTAAGTTATTATAAAGACCTATTCTGCTTAACCGGATACCACACGATGGGTCAACTTACCTCAGCCCCCTTTTACGACATCTGAGCAAGAAATGAGGGTGGTACTGTTCTATTCAGCCGGATAGCACACGGCATTTCTTAATTTACTTCTATTGTATGATATACTTTATTTATAACTAGCGGCCTACCCTGCTTCGCACGGGTATAAAATATATAGCCTATGTCACTCAGGGAAAAAAATGATTAAAATCGATCCAGTAGTTTTGATTTATTCATTACTGCCCGTGGCCCGCAAGCGTTAAATTTGGATAAAAACAATTCCCTCTCCCTATACCAAGAAGATTTCCTGCTATCTTTGGAATGTCTAAATTCATATACTACATATTTACATTTTACATTGTTCCCTATATATTTTATGTTCAAAATTAATTACAGAATGTCTTTATATACAATATTCATAGCTTTGTAATGATTAGACAATACAAACATGTTTTCTTTAGAGGTTACTCTTAAAAGAGCGACATTTAGTTGTATGTGCTATAGGGCGAAGCGCGGCCTCCTCGCGGGATTTTAAATCTGTGATTATTTTTCGTATAAAAGTAAATGACAAAAAATGTTATTGTGGGTTATCCATAAGAGATAGACATATACAGCAAAATTTACAGTATTTCTCTACTCCATATTGAATGTTATTATACATTCCTCATGAATCACTCTATCTATTAAAAAAACCGCATCAAAATCTGTTGCGCAGTTTTAAAGATTTAAGCAGTCATAGGGATATAGGGACAAACAAAGAATGTGACTTTGTTTTTACTATGTAGTGATAATCCCTATAGCATGATTCAGTATTCACGCGCGATGGCTTATTATTAGCGTATTTCATGTATAACTTTGGTGTTTCTATACCGATTTCAATGATTCTTTTTTTATACAATGGTTAATACTATTCACTTTTTTATTTAGGGATGACTGAGAGTGATATAAACGTAGGAGTAGACAAATATAACCAGAAAGCTTCGAACTGCTAAACTATCGGGAGTTACACGGGTTATTGTGAGCCAACCATAAAAGATAGACATATGCTGTTATGGGATATTTTTTATATAATTTTAAGGAGAACATTTCCGTCATACATGATTTCTGTGTAGCTTTAACCATCAAGGTTGCACACGCGACGAAAGCTTAAAAAATGGAGTAACTTCTCCCGTTTTCCCGACATTTCCCTTCACTGCTCTGCTCCTATTGATTTTAGCGTAATGAAAAGTATACTATAACCAGCTCAGGAGTATGAAAAAGAATTGTACCGAGTTTCGTTAAAATCCGTCGAGTAGTTTTTGTTTCTATAACGGTTATACAGACAGACAGACAGACAGACAGACAGACAGACAGACAGACAGACAGACAAAATTTTTACAGGTTGCATTTTTGGCATCAGTATCGATCCCTAATCACCCCCTGATAGTTATTTTGGAAATATATTCCAGTTACAGAATTGACCTCTCTACAGATTTATTATAAGTATAGATGTTGTCTAGCAATATCGCACTTACTGACACTTATTATATGTCATTGATGATTTAGATGTAGGCTTGAATACTTACGATATTGTAAGTTTTTTAAGTACATTTATTATTATTTTTTTACAATTTTTGCTGATTAGAACATCATGTAATTAAAAATATTTACAGTTACGATAGTAACTTACCTTCTTTATTTTTATATAATTGACAAACAACATTCGAATCATTACATTTTTTTGTTATTAACTTAACTTATTGGATTAATGTCAAATTTCTTTACAGGAGTAGAGTTAATGCACGGTGATTACAGGCTTCATCAACAAATATTATTGAGTATTGCAGCCGCTTTAGGCGGCATGTCATTTGCTTTAGCTGCTTATTTAGTACCCTACTGGAGACACTTCATCCGTGTGATTTATACACCGGCTCTCCTCTTTATATTATACTGCTTTGTCATGGATGAAAGCGTGCGATGGTTACTAAGTAAAGGGAAGCGGAAACATGCTACGACGTTGTTATTAAAAATGGCTAAAATTAATAAAATTGCACTGGACGAAAAAATGCTCGTTAATATAAAATGTGAAGAAAATGGTCCCGAGAATTCCGCCCTGGGGGAGACTTTCCGATCAAAGATTGTTATTAAAAGATTTTTAATATGTTTGATATGGTGGACCTCGTGTACATTTATTTCGTTCGGTTTAATCGTTAATGTGGGGTTCCTGGCTGGAAATAAATATCTCAACATTGGATTTATGTCTTTATCTGATGTGCCTGCGAGTGTAGTTATGGTGTTTGTTTTGAAGCGTTTCAAAAGGAAAAAACCTCTCATGTTTTCCTTTTTATTGGCTGGATTTTTGTGTCTTACTCAACCATTCGTACCTAAAGGTAAGAACAATTTTATCTTCTAACAAATTGCTCTTAGTATTACGTTACGAAATAGAAATGTTATGAACCAATTTATATTTTTCAAATATAGTTTCATAAAAGATCCTAAGACAATCTAATAATAATAAAAAAATCTTATTAGAAGTATCAAAAAATGTTAAAAAAATTCAATTTTAATCTTTCTTGGTAGATGTATCTTTTTTTAAATTGTAGACATAATTACTATTATAATTTTTTGAAAATACAATAAGCTTTCAGATTACTGTAAATTCACTTTTTAATAAAAAATAATATTTACAAATACTACGTTTTTATGATAGTATCTGTTTTCTAATCCTATATTTGAATTTGCATTTCGCGTCGTATTTTCGAAATATTTTGAAGTCAAGCTATCTTTGATTGCTATATCTTATTTTCTCGTTGTAAAAGTTTTATTGTTACCCCACTAGATGTGGTTTAATTAATTCTGTATTACTTTCTAATCAGTGGAATAAGCTTCCCATATATTTGTTTTCTAATATCCAATTATAAATTACAATATTTGCCACTTATATTTCTATAACCATTTCATCATCATCCTCCTGCCATTATCTCAATCTAAGTGGGGTCGGCACAACTTGTTATAAACATGCTGTCACATGATTTGGCTGCGTTTTTACGACCGGCCGCCTGCCTGACGTCAACTTACCTAAATCGTATTTTACGACACCTCGGTAAGAAAGAGGGTGGTCAATTCTACTCAGCCGGATACCACACGGCGGGTCGACTTACCTTACTCGCCTTTTACGACATCTCAGTAAGAAATGAGGGTGGTACTATTCTATTCAGCCGGATACCACACGGCGTTAATATTTCTATAACCATTGATAATTTCTTAATTTAAATTGGACAAATACATATTGGATTGTTTACAGAATACATAGCGATGTCAACGGGCGTCTATTTCCTCGGAAGATTTGTGTCAACGTTTACATTCGCTACTGTTTACATTTACACATCTGAATTATTTCCCACGTACACGAGAAATTCAATGCACGCATTGTGCTCAGCGATTGGGAGGATTGGATCTATATTAGCCCCGATGACACCATTGTTGGTAAATGTTTATTATATCGTATTAACTTCGAATATTGCCATACAATTTTTCTTTCAAGTTATATGATAAGTATGATTACATTGCTACTTATAAAATTTTGGATATTTAACTTAATTTTTTTTAATATACATATATACTTAAAAATATGGTAGATTGTTCCTTGAAGGACCTGTGAGACCGAGCCTTGCTCGACTTTTTAAAAGATAAAACACAATTCAAAAAATTAAAAAAAGAAAAAAAGAAAAGTCCAGAGATATGTGGGAATCAATACAGAGTATTTTAAATTTTTTACTCCGCCCGTTTTCCATTTCTATAGTAACTGTACAAATGACAGCAAATTTAAGCTTCTATTCCTATTTTTGCAGTTTTTTATAAAACTAAAAACGGGATATATAGGTATTACATATAAGCGACCTTTTTTAAAATTAAACGTAGCTAGATCGGTATTTTTCGTCCCCGAAACTCTTTTTTATTATTATTTATTTACTTTTTATTTCAAGGATAATTGGTTTAGGGCCTGTTTCACAAGTTACCAATAAACTGTCAGTTAGCTTATTCGGAACATTTCTCCTGACACATGGCTCGGAATTTTGCGTTTCTCAAGTTTCTGATAGACTTATTCAGTATTTAAAGTCCCTTATAAGTTAACAGGTAGATCATGTGGCTGTTATTTTGTTTATCTGCTGGATAGCAAATACCTATTTCAAAATGATCGCGTTTTATTTTTTAATTTTTCACTTTTTAGATTCTCTTTTTAGAGACGTTTATCTGTTACTTAGTTTATTTGTCGGTTAACTATCAGACACTATCAGTAAATTGTGCAACGACCCTAAATTTAATATCGCTGAAATGAAAATGTCATCTCTTAACCAAGACATTGCACCAAATTCATTCAGAACTTCAACTTTACTTAATATTTGTCTTATTACAGACGCAGTATATGGAAAGTCTGCCAACATTGCTTTTTGGCAGTATATCTGTTGCAGCCGGTGTGACAACATTACTAGTTCCAGACCTGGCCAACGAACCTCTTCCTGATAACGTGAAACAAGCAGAGACTATAGGAACTTGTCAAATGAGTATCGTGTCTAAAAAGAGTATTGACGAAAATAGCACAACAGTACAAATGGGGCAACTCTAAGTTCATTACAGTCTTGATTTGCGATAATCCTAAAACCTTTTATCTGCTACTAATATATAAAGTTGAAGAGTTTGTTTGTTTGATTTTTTGAACGCGCTAATCTCAGGAACAACTGGACCGATTTGAAAAATTCTTTAAGTGTAAGATAGTCCATTTATTGAAGAAGGCTATAACATCACGCTAAGATGAATAGAAGCGAAGCGGCAATAAAAAATATTACGAAAACGGCAAAATTTATGGCTTTCCTTGCGTGCAGTGTAAACGGTAATAGTTATTAAAAAATCATGTATTACAAAATTGTTCTTCTCTAAAAGTTCTAAATAAAAGTCCGCGACAGCATATGTCTAGCTTATAAAGTTAATCCACTATATTACGTTTTTAATCTTTTCACGCGGGCGGAGCCGCTGGCGATTGCCAGTACATAATAAACGTTAAAAAGGCATTACAAAGTAAAAAACTAGTATGTATAGCATGGATTTAAAATTATCGCACTCTAAGTGGGGTTGGCACAACATGTTATAAACATGTTGTCACCTGAAACGGCTATGTATTCTATGACTGGCCGCCTGCCTGACATCAACTTACCTCAGTTCCTCGGAAAGAAAGAGGGTGGTCTATTCTACTTAACCGGATACCACACGGTGGGTCAACTTACCTTACTCATCTTTTACGACACCTAAGTAAGAAAGAGGGTGGTCTAATTTACTCAGCCGGATACAACACGGGGGTTAGAACAAATTGTAAAAATTAAATATAAATAATTTGTTAAAATAATTATAAGTTTATTATTGTATAATAATCTACTACTTATAAAATAAAATTTGATAAATAAGATGAATTTACTGTTATCTTTACTCGTACTTTAAGGGCTTTCTTTGATGACCAAGATGGCGGACAATATTAAATGACTCCATCTCTCCATTAAAACGACACGGAACATTTAATATTGATGACACCTTTGAGATTACAAGCTTATATAAAAGCTTTATTGCATATTGTGTTCTTTAGAGGGCAATTTTCTTACAACACACATAATGGTTATATCTTTATATGTTTTTAAAATTTAGCGATAAAAAATAAGCGTTGAATGTGGCTTTTGTCTTTCATATTACAAAAACGACGTATGATCTTATTTAAATGATAACAATAACGAAATTAAGATAAAAAATTACGAGTTTATCACACCTGTGACAAAGCGATCTTCCCTTTTAGGGAATAAGTCTGTCTTTGTACATGTGATATTTCTTTTTTTATTTCCAAATAAATAAATATAAATAAATAAATTTATGGGACATTTACACACACGGTCGTCCGTCCCCAAAGTAAGTAATTTAAATGTGTTATGGTAGACAGACAACTGGTGAATATATACTTATATATATTTTAAATACATACTTTAATACAATTTTTAATTTAATATTTATTTCTAACTCTTTAAAATTCTCTTAAAAAACGTGGATTACAGCAAAATACATAATTTTAATCAACTGATCAACATCAAGCTGTGGTAGCCCAGCGGTATTACCGTGCGCCTCTATCGAGAAGGTCTAGGGTTCAAATCCCGGGCAGTCACCAATGAGTTTTCTAGTAAAACATATGTGTCTAATTGATAATTGCAATTAATCACACGCTTTTCGGTGAAGGAATACATCGTGAGGAAACCTGCATATCTCTAGAGAATTCTGGGGATATGTGTAACCTACCAATCCACATTGGTCAAAAAAAAACCGAGAGAAGAGGCCTATGCCCAGTAGTGGGATAGTAACAGGCCGTTACTTACTTTACTTACTTTCATAATTTTATTGTAGCTTCTGTACTATTAAATTCCGGAAAGTTAAGTCTTCTATAAATCATTTTGCTAATACTTCATATGATAATGTGAGTTATTCTGTTATATTGATCGTTAGTTCTTGAACCTTTAGTAATCTATGAGGTTAATTTCTTGTCACTAATTAACCAATTATCGGAGTAAACTAAAAATAATATCGTGTCATTAGTTCAGAGAAAGTTAATGACTTGTAAAATTAATAACGCACGGCTCCCGACGTTTTCTATTATGGCGGAGTATTAATAATTGAGAATAATTACGGTTTGGTTGTTTTATTTTCTCTTGGCATTTTGCTTTAACATTACTGATTGCTTGGGAGGTATGGTGCATTATCACATACAATTTTAAGCAATTGAAATTCAAATAAAATAAACTTTGACTGGCCCGTTGGAGCAGTGGGTAGTGACCCTGCCTTCAGCTCCACGGGTCACAGGTTCGATTCCCGCCGAGGGCAAACATTTTCTATAAATGAATTTGTTGGTCTTTGAGCCTGGGTGTATATTTGTATTTAAGTATGTTTTAAAAATATATATATAAGTATATATTCACCAGTTGTCTGTCTACCATAACACAAGTATTAAGTTACTTACTTTGGGGACGGACGACCGTGTGTGTAAGTGTCCCATATATTTAAAAAAAAAAATTAAAAAATAAAGTTGTAATATTCAAATAAACTTGTAAAAAGTTATATAATATTAATATATTAATTTTAGTCAAGATACCAATTTCATTACTTAACACGATGACATGTAGCATCTAAAAGTCGTACCGATACAAAATTATCCCTAAGATACCTTTACCCCACTATAGGTGGGTCGGTACATGTTATAAACATGTTGTCACATGATTTGGCTACGTAGTTTACAACCGGCCGCTTGCCTGACGTCGTTTAGGCGTATTTACATCACCTCGGTAAGAAAGAGGGTCATCTATTCTACTCAACCGGACACAACACGGCGGGTCAACTTATTCCGCGTTCAATACAAAATTAACTTCCATTTACACTTCCACTCCGCTATTTAATAAAACTATATTATTTAATTTTGTAGTCTCTTTCTGTTTATAATAAACAATTGAAATAACAAAAGTCACTAACTATTTCGATTTTGCTAAATAAGTAAGTAAGTAGCGGCCTGTTACTATCCCACTGCTGAGGCCTCTTCTTGCTAGGCCTCTTCTCTCCGTTTTTGGAGAGAAGGATTAGAGCTAAGACCTACCACGCTGCTGCAATGCGGATTGGTAGGTTACACATATCTTCAGAATTCTCTAGAGATATGCAGGTTTCCTCACGATGTTTTCCTTTACCAAAAAGCGTGTGATAAATTGAAATAATCAATTAGACACATAAGTTTTAAAAGAAAAATTCATTGGTGTCTGCCCGGGTTTGAACCCGTGACCTCATCGAAAGAGTCGCACGGTGTTACCGCTGGGCTATCACAGCTTGCTATTTTGCTAATGAGTTGCCATTGGTCGTACTTTTTCATTATGTACAATTTTTCTATTTTTTTTTCTATACGTCTCATGGTAATTGAGCACACACCACCGTATATGTCAGTAAAATGTAGCCCAAAATTTGTATCAAATAAATTGAATAAATTACGTTTTATAAATTTAGAAAGCAATAATACGAGGGTAATTTTCAAAAGGGTAGGGATTTAACGGAAAATCCCTTTACTTATCAATGGGATTTTACCTTTGGGAATCATTTTGGTATATCCCATATTGTTGAAAGGTAAATATAAGATAATATTCGGTTCAATAATTTACCATGTTTTGCATCGAATGAACGTCACATTGAAAAGCATTTTAGTGCTTTATACAACTAGTACCTGGGTGACCGAGCTTTGGTCGGTAATTTTTAAAATGATATAAAAAAAATTAAAAGAAAAATGAAAAATAATAGGGCAGGTGGGGCTCGATCCTAGGTATTTTCACTTCTCTATACGGCCCGTTCCCCAAATAACTACCATGACTTAACGTTACACAGCGAAAAATTATGATTGTATTCAAAGTAAATTTCAAAAAATTTTAGAGCCCGAAAACCGATAAAACGACATTTTTTCATCATCATTCGATTTTTCTCCCCCAAAACCCCTATATGCTGAATTTCCCTACATGCAGGAAAATCGTTGGAGCCGTTTCCGACAAACACACTCGTGTTATAAGAACCCTTACATCCAAAACACCCATGCATATCCTCTGCGACTGTCCTGCGCTGGTTCACATTCGATACTCTCTCCTAGGGTCGCATTGTCTACGACCAAAAGAGGTGAAAGATCTCGCTGCCAAGAAGATCCTGGACTTTCTGGAGATCACCTGCATTGGCAGCGAACTATAGTCAGTGGCGATCACAATAGATCAGTAATGGTCAAAGTGATACTGGGCCTTACGGCCCTGCAAAGTCACTACTCCCAGAAGAAGAAGAAGAAGAAGAACCCTTATTCATCATTCTCCTACCCTTATCCCACTCTAAGTGGGGTCGGCACAATATGTCTTCTTTTTCCATTCTCCTCCATCATTCGTCAACTCTGGTGCCATTCCTTTAATATGCATATCATTTTTCACACAATCCATCCATCTTTTTTTCGGCCTTCCTCTAGCCATACATCCATCCACATTCATATTTAAAACTCTTTTGGTCGCATGATTTTCATCCCTCCTCATTACATGACCATACCAACTTAGTCTCTCACTTCTCATCTTTTCTGTAATGGGCGCAACTTTCAGACTTCCCCTAATATACTCATTGCGTATTCTATCAAGTTTTGTCACACCACACGTACACCTTAACATTCTCATCTCATTCACATGCACATTTCTTTCATCCTTTCCTTTAATTGCCCAACATTCTGATCCATACAGGTCATTAAAACATAAATTTATAAAACGGTCATTAGACCTGTCATTACGTTTTATAAATTTTCCCCTTTAGTTTAAAGGGAATTCGGGGGTCACATATTGTTCCTGAGACCTGTCGCCACTTCGTTCATCCCGCATTCATTCTTTTTCACACATCGCAATCTACTTCACCGTTCTTCTGGAAAAGAACCCTTATTATGCAACAGAATCATAATCTACTATAATTCAATCATATCTTTGAATATATAAATAGCTATTTTCCAAAGATTATTTTCATTATATAAAAATTGACATTCCAGTGCAAACTGTGTTCCGTTCGGAAAGTCCATTACGGGTCGTATTCTGAAAGGCCGCGACATTATCGGGATCAATATCGCATGCGATATTCTTATCACGTAGCTAGTTGAGATCAACCGTCGTGATTCTCTCCCGATGCTACGCTTCCTTAGCGTTATTACTGCGCGAGGGAACATTATTTGTTATTAACTGAGTTTTTAGACCTACTAAGTCCAATATCGCGTAATCAATTTATATGGTTGACACATTTTGAATTACAGATTAATTTTTTTATTATCTATACATATTATTAACCAAAGTCCCTAAAATCTGTTTGTCTGTATGTGATCGACTTTCTCAAAATGTACCGAACGCATTTTTGTACTTTTTTTACTAAAAGATAGTGCAGTTTATTCGGAATGATTAGATTAATAGTGCATTATCGTTTTATGTAAATCGTGATTAAGAGGTTTTATAAGGAATGTTAATAGATTTTACTATATGCCGTGTGGTATCCGGCTGAATAGAATAGTACCACCCTCATTTCTTACCGAGGTGACGTAAAAGGCGACTAAGGTAAGTCGACCCGCCGTGTGGTATCCGGCTGAGTAGAATAGACCAACCTAATTTCTTACCGAGGTGTCGTAAAAGGCGACTAAGGTAAGTCGACCCGCCGTATTGTATCCGGCTGAGTAGAATAGACCAACCTCATTTCTTACCGAGGTGTCGTAATAGGCGACTAAGGTAAGTTGACCCACCGTGTGGTATCTGGTTAAGTAGAATAGACCACCCTCTCTCTAACCGAGGTGTCGTAAAATACGACTGAGGTAAGTTGACGTTAGGCAGGCGGCCGGTCGTAAAACGCAGCCAAATGACGTGACAGCATGGTTAAACATGTTGTGTGGACCCCACCTAGAGTGGGATAAGGGTAGGCAGATGATTATGTTTAAGAGGTCGCGCGGTTGTAAAATAAGACTCGCCTGTTGAGAGTTTTAGATGCATGCGCCGCATAAACCAGCAGAGATACACTAAAATAATGTACAAAATAAATGTCGATCTTCAAAAGTACTACAAAAAAGTCCACAAGAGTATGTTTCTATCCCTTAAAGTTAACTCACAATAACTACTTTTGTTCGAAATTTCAATTAAGTAAAAATTTTGTTACACGTTGTTTTCCATTAAATATTAAAGATACTACTTATTTTTAGTTGTTCAATGTATAATTTTAATTTGGTGCGTATTTTGTTGGAAATCTATAAATAAATAAATAAATTCAAGAGCTAATTTCGATTTGAAAATAGGCCTCTCGCGGAAGACTCTAAATAAAACAAACGCTATCCGTTAAATCCCTTTAGAAACGGAACGTCTGTTTTCTAATGCATAACCATCTTCATCTCAGACGAAGGCTTGAATAATGAAAGCTCATTATTTTCCCGGACATTATGAATATGAATTGGCTCACTTTTACGGTGCGATAAACGAGGCAAACTGATCCTACAATATTGTCCCCGGGGATAATGAAAATAGATCTTTTTCCACTTCGCACGTTTTAATTACTCGTTGTAGTTGAACGGAAACAATATTGCGTCTTGTTTGATGATACAACAATGTTTAATTAACATGATACACCATTCTCCTTCCCTTATCCCACTCTAAGTGGGGTCGGCGTTCAATATGTTTCATGGTGAAATGATGTGGCTAGCTACTTTACGAACTGCCGCCTGCCTGGCGTTAACTTATCTTAGTCGCCTTTTGCAACACTTCGGTAGGAAAGAGGGTAGTCTATTCTACTCAGCCGGATATCACAAGGCGAGTCAACTTACCCTAGTCACCTTTAACGACATCTCAGTAAAAAATGAGTGTTCTATTCTATTCAGCCGGATACCACACGGCTAACATGATCCGCCATTAATTGTACACTAAATTTTTCCCTGCCCTTACAATAGTTAAATGTAACGGCCTTTTATCCCACAGCTGGGCATAGACCTCTCACCGTGATCTCCTCGAATGTGTTGCACTCAGTGTCTTGGGTTGTGTCGCACTCATAGTGTCTTGGGTTCCACCATTTTATGGTATAAATTTTAAAACACTCTCTATTATCTACTATTTTTCCCCTTTTTTGGAAATTTAATCAAATTCAAATTCAAAATATTCTTTTTTCAAGTGGACTGTTTTCATTACTTTGAATCGTCAAATGTTTTTAAAGAAGCTACGACTGATTGGAAAGTTTGTTCCTACCGAGAAGAACCAGCAAGAAACTCGGCAGATAATCTTTAAAAAAAAATCACAATTCGATTGATGGTTACAAGATAATTGTTGCCAGCTGGATGCGTAGCTGACTGCAGTTAAGATATGCTATCACTCAAATAATCCTCAATAGTATAGTAAGCTTTATCTAGCAACATCGTTTTGAGATAATTTCAAAACTTGTGTAAAGGCAAGTCTAGATGATGTTGAGGAATTTTATTATGAAAACGTGCACCAAGACCTTTTTCAACCTTTTTCAGACCTTTTAGAGGCGCAACCTAGGCGTCATTAGTGTATGTCTGTTTCTTGTATGTCTGTCATACCTATCACTATTTTTACTATACAAGTGAATATTTTTACGCACAAATAGTATATTACTGTAGATGTATTGTGAAAATACAGTCATGAATTCATGAGTCAAATTGGCGTCATGACTAAGAGAATCATGAGGTTTACATGTTATAAATACCACGTATAAGATAAGATATGGGTATAAGATTCTATAATATAATTCCACAATCAATTTTAGCTTTGCCATTACAACAGTTTAAAACACTATTAAGGAGAGGCTGATACAGAAAGCCTAAATACAGATATGTTAAGGATTATTTAGACGATAAGAATGCGTGGATATAGATATTGTTCGGCCCTGTATAGAAACGATGAAATGTAACTAGTATTAAGAATTAGATTTTTAAAAGAGAAACCGCCTAGTTTCTTGCTGGCTCTTCTCGGTAGGAACAGCTTTCCGAACCAGCAGTAGAGTTGACGATTCAAAAGCACTTGTTTACAAGTTTATTGAATAAAGAATATTGTAGGCGACGGAATTTAAATATAATAATAATATTTTTTATCATATAAATAATCATTTGTAAGATCAATAATAAGTTTCAATAAATAATGGTAGAAAGGAACGTGCGTCGGGAGTCGTTCGCGGGACGGGTAATTTAAACTTTGACACATACGTCAACTTGACATACGCCCATACAATTCAAAAAAGCCTCTCGTTATTATTTCTAAAATCTGTTAAATCTTTCGACGCACAAATCCAAACCTGTGTTTAAAACCTCGCTTGTTTTATTTATCACTAAAGCTCGTAACAAAGTGGTCTTCGCGCCGGATCGAAATATCGATTGCTTTCTCCGTCTGGAGTGATCTCTGGAAGGAACTTACAAGGTATGTTTCATACTCCAACACCAAGTATGGTGAACACAAGGAGCACTGTAAGAAAGCAGGAGCTAATGGAGAAGAAGCAGAATAAGCAGTCGATAGTAGATACTGAGCCACCAAAAACCGAGATAGTTAGCGAGAAGCAGGTACAGGATAAAGGTGTGCAGGTTAGAAAGAAGCTTTTCGATGACGCAGGAGAAGGCATAGCAAGTAGTAGTTTGAATAATAAATGCCATAAAGTGGCACCGAGTGTGTCTGCTACTACTTACAGATCTAAGAAATCGAGTTCCGCTTCTATAATAGCAAGGAAGAAGCGGCTTGAATTAGAGGCAGCGGAAGCAAAGGCCCGCATAGAAATGGAGCTCATTGAAAAAAGACTACAAGCTGATATGGCGGCACTGGAGGAAGAAGAAGAATACAGTCCACAGTTGGAGGAGCAAGAGGTGCGTTCAGATCATAATAATGTAGAAAGGTGGCTAGAGCGCAGCAATCAGGAGCAGTTGGCACAGCCCGTTCAGCAAGACGGTTTAGGTTTGGGTGAGCTGTGTCCGCCCGCCGCGACTGGCGGTGTTACTGATGGAACTGTCCAGATGCTAGCAAGCGCGCTTAAGGATTTGGCAGCCGCCTCAAAAGGTAACGCATCTCAAAATAATATGCTTAGCCGTATCAGCACCCCGCGGGACCTACCGAGGTTTGCGGGTGACCCCATGGAGTGGTTACAGTTCAAACAAGCGTATGAGGAATCCACACAGGTGTGCAACTTTACCCCCAAAGAAAACATGTGGAGGTTACGGGGGTGTCTTTGGGGACCGGCCAAGGAAGCCGTCACGGCGCTATTAATTAGCGCCGCCTCACCTGACATTATAATGTCCACGCTGGAGCTTCAGTTCGGCAATCCGGATATAATTATCTCAAGGATAATTCGTGATGTTACGAAGCTACCAGCCATGGCAGTAGAATATCACAAAGATATCATCTCGTTTGCTGTTAAAGTAAAAAATCTCGTCGCAGCTGTCCGTGCTATAGGTGAGGATGAATACCTGCAAAACATGAATGTCATAGCGGTCGTGTTGTCTAAGTTACCGACGGTTTTATTAGCTAAATGGACGGATTACAGCTATCCTCTCATAATTGAAAAAACTAAACCGAAATTAGAAATATTATCCGATTTTCTTAACGAGGAAGCTGTTAAAACCACGAAAACGGCGGTAAATATCACTTATCCGAATGATAGCAACTTATATCGAAGAAAATATTCCGATAATTACGCAACTAAATCGTTAACTGTAATGGTAAACAAAGAAACAAACGCGGAAGAAACAAAATGTCGGTTCTGTCGCACGTCAAAACACAATTTACCGGACTGCAGGGCGTTTAAAAAGGCACTACGGAAGGATCGCTGGCGTCACGTGAAGCGATATAGCTTATGCTATAAGTGCCTCTTATCCCGTCACGATAGAAACACTTGCCCGGCGCCGGCGTGCAACAAAAATAATTGCAATCAGGCACATCACCCGTTGTTACATTACGATATTAATATTGCGCAAACCGTAAGCTCTAACGTGACTACAGAACCGTCGGAAAGTGTACTGAATAGCGACACACAACAGATCCCGCACATATCGGAAAATAATCGGCAAATATTGTTAAAAGTGGTAACCGTTCATATTCACGGACCGCACGGAACCGAGACAACAGCCGCGTTACTAGACGATGGGTCGACTGTGACGCTCATCGACTCGGAGCTCGCCGCGCGAGTGGGCCTACGCGGCTATAAGAGACCTATGCGTGTGTGCGGCGCATGGAACGACAATGCACTAGAATGCGACAGCGAGATAGTAAACTTAACGCTATCGAACGGAGATGGGCAATTGTTTACGTTCACTGCAAATAGTGTTAATAACTTAAACTTACCAGCGCAAGATATGTCCTCACTATGCGTCACAAAATATGATCATCTTTGTGGTATACAGGATCATATCCGTATGGGGTATTACAAACCAAAAATGTTAATAGGACAGGATAATTACCACTTGTTGTTGCCACTGCAAGTGTTAGAAGGCAAACCTGGGGAGCCCTATGCCACACTTACTCCACTTGGATGGTGTATGCATGGTTCACAACCATCTGGACGTTTTACTCACTCCGCCCTGCTCCTTAGCTCCAATAATAGTTATATAAACACTGAAAATGAAAATATACTGCGTGAATTACAGGAAGAAGTTCGTAATTCTTTCGCTATAGATTCTCTAGGTATAACAGCTAAGCCACGTGAAAATTCGGAAGACTTGCGGGCACAAACTTACCTAGATAATTCTGCCGAATTGAAGGAAGGAAGATGGCATGTCGGCTTGCCTTGGAAGGATAGTCAGTCTAAAATGCCTAACTCGTTTCCCCACGCCTTGAAGCGGCTCAAGGGCATAGAAAATAAGATAAAAGGAAGCGAGGGTTATGGTATTCGCTACAAACAAAGAATTGATCATTTATTTCAAAACGATTACGCTAAAGTAGTTTTAGATAGTTCCACTTCAACGAGAACTTGGTACTTACCACATTTTGGGGTTGATAACCCAAATAAAAAAAAGTTGCGCTTAGTGTTCGACGCTGCAGCTAAATACAGCGGCCTGTCGCTTAATGATTACTTGTTAAAGGGCCCGGATCTTCTTGTATCATTACTGGGCATAATGATGCGCTTCAGGGAAAATAAAATCGGTATTACGGCTGATATTAAAGATATGTTTTTAAGAATTAAAATCTTACCGAAAGATCAGGATGCATTACGATTCCTGTGGCGGGATAAACCAACGGATAAAATAAAAATATGCGCCATGACGTCATTAATTTTTGGCGCCAACTGTTCTCCGTTTATTGCCCAGTTTATCAAGAACAAAAACGCACAGAAGTATCTGTCGTCGAAGACCGCCGCGGTACAAGCCATCTGTGACCAACACTATATGGATGACTATATAGACAGTGTTGAAGACATTCAATCTGCACAAAAATTAATAAACGATATCATTTATATTCACGCACAAGGCGGTTTTGAGATTCGAAACTGGACAAGCAATTCTGAAAAGCTTTTAAATTGTATTCCGCCAGATAGTCTGGGGCCTACGGCTGTAAAATTTGACATCGAACAGCATACGGAGCGCACCCTAGGTCTAATGTGGTTCCCAAAGAAAGATGAGCTGGGTTTCGACGTATCTTTCAAACGTATTTCAGCTAATATTATTTCAGGCGAAAAGAGACCTACAAAACGAGAGATGTTACGAGTCGTCATGTCAATTTTTGATGTGCTCGGATTTTTATCTCCGTTTACTATAAAAGGTAAAATAATGTTACAAGAGACCTGGCAGTCTGGGATCAGCTGGGACGACTTATTGACAGATGAACTTTATAACAAGTGGATAGAATGGCTCAAATTACTTAAAAGCTTCGACCGCGTATTTCTACCGCGACATTATAAGACTGCGACGCGCGCGAGCGAAAGGGGCTATAACGCACCGAATGCACTGAACAGTGCAGAGAGCGGCGCTTATACGAACCTACAATTACATGTTTTCTGCGACGCGTCACCGAGAGCGATGTGCGCTGTGGCGTATTGGCGGTGGCTCAATTCTAATGGGACTTTTGTTGCATTTATTGCAAGTAAATGCCGTGTGGCGCCGGTGAAACAATTATCCGTGCCCCGATTGGAATTACAAGCTGCCGTTTTAGGCGCTAGACTCGCGGATACTATAGTAAAACAGCACACACTCAAACCGCAAAGAAAATACTATTGGAGCGATTCAAGTACGGTGTTACACTGGATAAAAAATAATGCTCGCAATTATCATTCATTCGTTGCTCATCGTCTAGGAGAGATTGATGAACTTACCTGCTGTAGTGAGTGGCGTTACGTTCCAACAAAATTAAATATAGCAGACGCTGCTACGAGAGAAATATGTGACATGGCTATATTTTCGGGCGAGTGGCTTTACGGGCCTTCGTTTCTTCATAGTAATGATAGCAGTTGGCCTGAGGACATAATCAGTACAACCTTAGTATGCCCGGAGGAAATAAAGTACGTTGCTACAATAAAAAGTACAGACCAATGCTTACCCGCTTGCCCGGACCCTGAAAGGTTTTCTTCTTGGTTACGTTTGCTAAAATCTACGTGTACGGTGTTATCATTTGTTGATAAAAAATGTAAAAAACTTACCGGTGAAATAGATGGTGCCATGATGGCGCGCGCAGAACAATTATTGATCAGGTACGCGCAGAGTCAATCATTTCCTGAAGAGCTGGAACACCTGAAAAAAGAAAAACCATTAGATAGGAAAAGCAAGTTACTTACCTTATCGCCGTTTCTAGACGAAAATGGAATCCTCCGTGTGGGCGGACGCATTGATGCTGCACCTGGAATCACGAGAGAAATTAAACAACCTATTATATTAAATGGCAGTCATCACACTTCAAGGCTTATAGTAATGCATTATCATAAAAAGTTTGCACATGGTAATCACGAAACTGTTGTTAATGAGATTAAGCAGAAGTTTTGGATAATACGAATCCGACCGACGGTGAAGAATGTTGCATCCAAGTGTATGTTATGTCGAATCCGCAAGTCACAGCCGCACCCACCAAGAATGGGAAGCTTACCTGAGGCTAGGTTGGCGCATCATCAACGTCCATTTACATTTTGTGGGCTAGATTTATTCGGCCCTATGAAGGTAACTATTGGCCGGCGGCACGAATTAAGATATGGTGTATTATTCACATGTATGACAGTTAGAGCCATACACATAGAAATGGTATCAACACTTACCACTGATTCACTAATAATGGCTCTTCGGCGAATGGCTGCGAGACGAGGGTGGCCCCAACATTTATTTTCTGATAATGGCACCAATTTAAAAGGAGCAGATAACGAATTGAAAAAATCAATCAAAGAATTAGATCAAGAGGTACTAAAAGCACTGGCCGTCAATTATGGCACTACATGGACTTTTATCCCCCCTTGTAGCCCCCATTGGGGTGGGGCGTGGGAGCGTTTAATTAGGAGCGTCAAAACTTCACTTAAGATCATATTAAAAGAAAGGTCTCCTAGAGAAGAGGTGTTGATCACCTTGATGGCAGAAGTAGAACAGATGGTCAATAGTCGGCCACTATCTCATGTATCTGTCGAGCCCACTAGCAGTGAGGCAATAACTCCTAATCACTTTCTTCTAGGCTCTTCATCTAACCTTCCCATTACCGGCACATTTGATGACTCCGACCTGTTCCTGAGGAAGCAGTGGCGCATATCGCAGCGCCTGGCAGACCTTTTCTGGCGTCGTTGGGTAAAAGAAGTCCTGCCTGAGATGCTACCTAGAACCCGATGGCAAGAAGATTCAAAGTCACTAGAGGTTGGTGACATTGTCATCATCACCGATCCTAATATGCCACGCGGTGTGTGGCCTCGAGGTGTCATCGAAGCAGCGTTTCCTGGCGCAGATGGACGGGTGCGAGTGGTGGACATCCGAACAAAGTCAGGGCTGCTGAAAAGGCCAGCAACCCGCGTCGCCAAACTACCAGTTGGAAAGGAGTGCTGAGCCCAGCACTGGGGTGGGGCATGTAGGCGACGGAATTTAAATATAATAATAATATTTTTTATCATATAAATAATCATTTGTAAGATCAATAATAAGTTTCAATAAATAATGGTAGAAAGGAACGTGCGTCGGGAGTCGTTCGCGGGACGGGTAATTTAAACTTTGACACATACGTCAACTTGACATACGCCCATACAATTCAAAAAAGCCTCTCGTTATTATTTCTAAAATCTGTTAAATCTTTCGACGCACAAATCCAAACCTGTGTTTAAAACCTCGCTTGTTTTATTTATCACTAAAGCTCGTAACAAATATTTTGAATTGAATATAGCTCTTTTTTGCAAAACAAAGACTCTGTGAATATCAGCCGCTGTATCCTAGATTACAAGCTCAGTATATAAATTCAGTTGTACTAAATTTTATCAATATTGTTTTATATTACACTTTAAAGCGTAAAAACTGTCAGAATTTTGAATTTATAATATAATATTAGTATGGATTACTTATTTCATATTACAGTAAAATATAATAATAAAATTATATATACACAAATTGCACAAAGGGCGAACTTAATGCCTCAGATATGATTACAGGATTATCTCTCAGACGACCTTTTGATGTCGACTGGGGGCGTATGTAAGCATGTTTTAGAGGTAAAAGACCCAAAATAGCATATTCCATAATATGTATTCTAATATTAAGATAAAACGAAAAATCTTAAACTTAGTTTTATTTTTAACTTTCATCATTCTCCTGACCTTATTCCACTCTAAGTGGGATAGGCACAATATGTTTTAAACATGTTATTTTGCTAATATTAGCTTACCTTAACATACTATTTTGCTACCAGCCGCCTGCCTGACGTTAATTTACCTCAGTAAACTTTTACGACACCTCGGTAATAAATAACGGTGGTCTATTCTACTTAGCTGGATACCATACGGCGATTCGACTTAACTAGTCGCTTTTTTCGACATCTGGGTAAGAAATGAGGGTGGTCTATTCTACTCAGCCGGATAGCATACGGCAAGCCGACTTAAATCGTCGCCTTTTACGACATCTGGGTAAGAAATGACGGTGGTCTATTCTACTCAGCCGGATACCATACAGCGATTTGACTTATTTAGTCACCTTTTACATCTGGGTAAAGAAATGAGGATGGTCTATTCTACTCAGCCGGATACCATACGGCGGGTCGTTAACTAGTCGCGTTTTACGACATCTGGGTAAAAAATGAGGGGGGTCTATTTTACTCGGCAGGATATCATACGGCGGGTCGTTAACTAGTCGCCTTTTACGACATCTGGGTAAAAATGAGGGGGGTCTATTTTACTCGGCAGGATATCATACGGCGGTTCATTATGTAGTCGCCTTTTACGACACCGGGGTAAGAAATGAGGGTGGTCTATTTGGATACCACACGGCGTTTATTTTATTAAATTACTAGCGGCGTGCCCCTGCTTCGCACGGGTATAAAATATATAGCCCATGTCACGTAAAAAGTAAATGACAAAAAATGCAATTGTGGGTTATCCATAAGAGATAGACATATACTATCGCGGAGTTTTCTGTAGACCTTTTTAAGGTGTACAAATACTTAGTACATTATTTTGATGAATCTCGTAGGGTTTAGCCTGTAACAATGTTTACAAAGCCTTGTTTACAATGTAAGCGGAAAAAAATGTAATCATTTACGACATTACATTAGAAACCTCAAAAATTACAGTATTTCTCTAATCCGTATTGAATGTTATTATACATATAAACCTTCCTCTTCAATCACTATCTATTAAAAAAAAACCGCATCACAATCTGTTGCGTAGTTTTAAAGATTTAAGCATACATAGGGATATAGGGACAGACAGGGAATGCGACTTTGTTTTATAAAATGTAGTGATATAAAGGATTATTTATAAAATAAATTTTAAGTCTATTAACATGAATAGAACTGTAAATCCTACTTTTATCATTTTGTTCAGTAAACTGTATGTTTAAATGGAAAACCGTTTTTGTCTATGGCTGGATAACTTTCAATGCACAGACGATCCTTATTTAAATGAGAGATAAAA
This sequence comes from Morpho helenor, assembly GCA_029227775.1. NCBI lineage: Eukaryota > Metazoa > Arthropoda > Insecta > Lepidoptera > Nymphalidae > Morpho > Morpho helenor. Next base: position 17,432,762 of record JARGCU010000028.1, on the reverse strand, counting down.
CCTGAAAAAAACCTTTTAAAAATTCTGAGCTTGGTGCCTCATTTAAAATTTCGAGTCGTATTTTTTGGCGCGTCAAAGCGTTACGCTGTAAGGTTATGCGGCTAACGCTTTTAAAATAATTACTGTTGCGAGGGTAGTGGTACAAAAACACTGTGTATTTGTGTTTAATATAATGAGAGTAGTTCTAGAAATACTTTAAGAATAAATATATCTTTTATACACATACTTATATGATCATCATTCTCCTTATCCTACTTTAAGTGGGGTCGACGCAACATGTTTCAAACATCATAGTCACATGTTTTGTTTATCTTATAATCGGCCGCCTGCATGACGTCAGCTAACCTTAGTCGTATTTTGCGAAACTTCGGTAAGAAAGAGGGCGGTCTATTCTACTTAGCTACCACATACCACACGGCGGACGCATATGCAGAGAATCGGGTAGTAAATTACAACCTATATGTTACTGGCTGTGCCTGTAGCTTCACCCGCGTGTGCCTAAGTTTTTCCCGCGTAAATCTCTTCATCTTATTCTGCATTAAAATGGAAATTTAAAAAATATATCTAGCTAAGAATAACTAGACAAAAGAATGCATACAACATTGAGTGTTCAGAAAGTCGATGTGCGTAATAATGTTAAGGACAGACAGACTTTACATTCATAATAGTCGTCCCCAGAGACAATTCCTGTGATATACGTAATTTATTGGAGCAGCGTGGTGGGTTTTAAGTTCCCTTCTTTTTCTTTCCATTAAAGAAGCTAAACTATTTTTTATATAACTTTAATTTTTCTAAATCATCTACCCTCATTTCTTACTAAGGTAAGGACTACGGTAAGTCGATCTGCCGTGTGGTATCCAACTGAGTAGAATAGACCACCCTCATATCTTGAGGTGTCGTAAAAGGCGACTAAGATAAGTTGACCCGTCGTGTGGTATCCAATTGAGTAGTATAGACCACCCTCTTTCTTACCGAGGTATCGTAAAAAGCGACTAATATAAGTAGACCTGTCATGTGGTATCCGGTTGAGTAGTATAAACCACCCTCTTTCTTACGGACGTGTCGTAAAATACAACTAAGTTAAGTTGATGTCAGGCAGGCGGCCGGTCGTAAAATACCTAGCCAAATCATATGACATATTTAATATGTTTTGCCGACCCCACTTAGAGTGGGATAAGTGCATGGAGCATAATATTAATAAAAATTAATAAAATACTTTTTGATTAAACATTACTATAATGTATAGATGCTAGCGTATCAATTTTATTATTTAATTAATTAATATTTATACAAATAATTGCCTAAATTATTCTACTGCACTGCAGCTTCGTTATGTCCACAATACATATAAGTGGAAACATAGCAGTGAAATATCGTGGACATGTTATCAAAATTAATTATTAATTAACGTTATGCACATAATGCGGTGCTAATATTATATTGTTTAGTATATTATTATGACAGTTTACATTATATTTAATTTAGAAATGGATATTGTTTAGACGAATTTGGTACGTTAATTTGTCTGTGGTATACCGCCGCCATGTTTATATGTTATTTATTATCTGTAGATATAAAATTCAATGAAAAACTGACCATTTCTAGTGAATGTATGTAGAACATGTGGTGGTGTCTCGCGATATGTGTGGTTTCTAATCCTGCATGTATAAGGTATGAGAACAGTTTTGCTTCCTACACTTAGCATTGCATAGATTTTCTTAACAAACGCTGATTATAGTAAAATGATTCTATCATAACTTTTGTAGTATAAAGTAGTAGGAATTCGAGGGCTAACATTTTCTATAAATGAATTTGTTGGTCTTTGAGCCTGGGTGTATATTTGTATTTAAGTATGTATTTAAAAATATATAAGTATATATTCACCAGTTGTCTGTCATCCATAACACAAGTATTAAGTTACTTACTTTGGGGACGGACGACCGTGTGTGTAAGTGTCCCATATATTTATTTATTTATTTATTTAATGTCGCTCGTGTGATTATGTCAATGTGATCACTGAAATTATAGTTGTAGAATTTGACGTATGTTGCTTTGGTTACGATATTTAAAAAAAAATCAGTTCTTTATAATCTATTAATGTAACGAAAATAACGGCAACGAAAGGCGCATTGAGAAATCAGAAATGACAGTTTGACTGTTTATTTGACACTTGACGTTTCCGGTATCGATGCCACACGGAATGTTGCCAGTACTAAGGTAAGAAATAATTATTGAAATTGCCCGTGAATATATAAAAATATTTTTGAAAATATACTTTTTGCGGCATACTGCGTAACCCAATCATGTCTTACCTCTGGCAGATAAACTTATTTTTATTTAAAGAGAAACTTATATTTATTAGTATTTAAAATCTATAGGTAACGTGATTTATAGAATTAGATACTTTGCGGGGATCCATACTAGAAAAGTAAAAATAAAATTATTTTGCTACAATCCGCGATGAATTCACGCGCGCGTTCATCGCGGATTATAGCAAAATAATTTTATTATTACACGTATAAGCGAATAAACGATAAAAATATAGTATTTTTCGTCCTATATTGTTTTTCTATAATATATAGTACAATTGACTAAAATATAGTACGATACTATATAATATAGTACGGGTGGCAACACTAATTACGGCAGCGTGTTGGGTCTAAGCTTTCATCAAAGAGAAAAACCAATAAAAACAAGTCGTTAAATTTAACGTGAGATTAATTATCTAAAAACATTTTATTCTTTTAACGAAAATAAAATTTTATATTTACATCTTTATATTTACATCAGACTGTTTCGCTCTAAAGTAATTATTTTAAAAGCATAGTCACATAACCTTTCACTGTTGCGCTTTGACGCTTTGCTTGAGTAAATTTATAATGAAAAGTATCACCGCGGTCTAGTTGGAATATGTGATTTATACGTGCAAAAATTGTGGGTGTAAAAAATGAAAACTATGAATTGAATTGAAATGAATAATTTATATAATAAGCAGGCGAGACTTTGCGGTATTCCATAGCACAGAAGTAACAATAGAATTATTTAAATGTTACCGGTGGCGGGTAGTGCATGAATTTTTACAAACTCTGCATGTATCAGGTATGAGAACAATTAGTACATTCTACATTTAGCATTACATATATTTTCTTTTATCGCGGATTATAGCAAAATAATATTTTCATTATTTTATAGTTGACAATACTTGAACCACAACGCAAATCCTTACCTATAGACTGGTTGTTGGCATTTCTTCTATTATTTCCATAAACAATTCATGCATTTTATTTTTAAAGTGGCTACACTAAATTATATTTTAAAGCATAAAGCAAGCATTTTTGTTAATTCGGCTGTTAGCAGCTTAAATGCAATTTTTTTTAAAATAATGCTGTCTGAAAATATTAGTAGGTTTTCTCATCGAAAAGCAATTGCAACGCCTCTTCATATGCCATGCTAACTAAGCCAAAGCCAAAAATTAACCACAACAACAGTCATAACTTAGCCCAACCAAAGCCATAGCTTATTATCGCACATTATCGCTTCAGTGATGACAGAGGGAATGCTTCAATATTAGCTACCTAATTCTGTAAGCCTTTTGATACAATACAATCTTTAGGAAAACATCGTGCGAACTCTGCACGTTCGCACGATGTTTTCCTTCACATATTTTTGCAGTTAAAACCCGTGTCCTTAGGTAACAATAATAAGGTAAAGAACTTCAGTTCGCACCGCAAACTTATACATTGAAATAATCTTAACTAATTTATTTAATTGTACTAAAGAGAGAGTTACTTATCATACAGCTATACATCTCAGGTGACGCCTAGTGTAATATAAAAGCAATGTCCATCACCTAACGGATAATATGAATGTTTATGTAGGCGCTATATTTGGTTGTGTATTTTTCATGAGATGTGTGCTTAGGACGGGCGAGATTGTGATATATTGTTATTACAGAACCCTTTTAACTGTTCTATTATTTTATCCTAAATATATCTTGACACTTGTATTTTTAGTATGGTGCACAGATCTGCGTCGTAAGATTTCTAGGCTCATCTCTTTAATGTTAACATCTCCAGAGATATGTTTTCACCACGTTTTTCTTCACGTTAAAACGCACTCAATAGTATTGAAAGGCTTTAGTTTATGTATAGAAATCTGCTATACTCACGTTTTATTGTATCGGTTTAATGTGACTGGCCAGTTGGCGCAGTAGATAGTGACCCTGCCTTAAGCTCTGCGGGTCGCGTGTTCGATTCCGATGCCAACATTTTCTATAAACAATTTGTTGGTTTTTTGAGCTTGGAAGTATATTTAAGAATGTATTTATAATTATATGTGTATATATTCACCAGTTGTCTGTCACCCATAATACAAGTGGGGATGGACGACCGTGTGTTTGTCCCTTATTATATTTAAGATGTCGTTATTTTCATTTTTGAAATTTCTGGAAGGCCTCTTATTTATTCAGATTTTTCAATATTTTATATCGATTATTTATTGTTTGATATTGACAGGACAAATGTAATCAATTAATTTTTTATTTTATTTTTGTTAAGTTATTTATAACGCATTTTATACATTAATCTCATACTTTAACATATTTTTTCAATGTGAAGTCTACTTATGCCATGGAACTCAAATCAAAATAATCTTTATTTCAATAAGTTGATATAAGTTAATGTATATACTGTAATAACTACGATATTTATTACAGTAAATGTCTGTACGTTTTCATTAGTACGGAGTCCGGAGATTTATTCCCAATTAAATGCGTGAGGCTGTCACCATTCATCCAATGCACTTTGACCCCTGCTCATATTGAATTTATACTGCCGTACCAAAGTGAAGCTTGATAAATGGCCTCAATATAAATTATTTCGCGATATTAATTTGTTTCAAAGTTATCATCATCACTACATATTATAAAACAAAGTCCCTATATCCCTATGTACGCATAAAACTTTAAAACTACGCAACAGATTTTGATGCGGTTTTTTTTAATAGATAGAGTGATTCCAGAGGAAGGTTTGTACGTATAATAACATTCGATACGGAGTAGAGAAATACTGTAATTTTTGAGGTTTCTGTAAATAATTAAATTTTTTCCGCTTACATTGCAAACGCAGGCTAAACCCTACGAGATTTATCAAAATGATGTACTAAGTATTTGTTCATCTTGGAAAGGTCTTCAGAAAAGTCCACGATGGTATATGTCTATTTCTTAAGGATAACCCACTATAGCATTTTTTGTCATTTACTTTTGTGCGAAGCAGGATCAGGCCGCTAGTTATGTATATAAAGTAAAAATAAAAATCCATTAGACCTGATCGATTTAAACGGAAACTTCCTCCTGCCTTTATCCCACCCTAAGTGGGGACATGTTAGAAACATATGGCTTCGTATTTTACGACCGTCCGCTTGCCTGACGTCAACTTACCTTAGTCGTATTTTACGACTCCTCAGTAAGAAAGAGGGTGGTCTATTCTACTCAACTGGATACCAAACGGTAGTCAACTTACCTAAGTCGCCTTTTACGACACCTCGGTAAGGAATGAGGGTCTATTCTTCTCAGCCGGATACCGGATTTAAACGGAAACATAATAATAATATTATTTTAGGAAGAAATAAAGACAATTGACTGGCTCGTTGGCGCAGTGGGTAGTGACCCTGCCTTCAGTTCTGCGGGTCGCGGGTTCGATTCCCACCGAGGGCCAACATTTTCTTTAAATGAATTTGTTGGTTTTTGAGTCTGGGTGTATATTTGTATTTAAGTATGTATTTAAAAAAATATATAAGTATATATTCACCAGTTGTCTGTCACCTATAACACAAGTATTAAGTTACTTACTTTGGGGACGGACGACTGTGTGTGTAAGTGTCCCATATATTTATTTATTAATATAATTTAAAGTTATGACTGATTAAGTTAAAGACATTGTAAATCTTAGTTCAATGTCGCTTTATTGCGATTTGCCACTAATGTTTTTTTTAAAGCTATTTACAAATTACTAGTAAACTTGTTAAACCTCCAGCTAAGCTAAATGCTTGTGAGTTGGTTCATGTCGGTAGTATAATGGGTAGGATTCGAACCCACAACCTCTCGATCGCAAGTCGGTTACTCTAACCATTCCGCTACCGCCGCTTCAAATTGAATTAGCTTACTTTATTACTAAACGATATGCTAAATGTAAAATTTACTATCTGACTTTATACCCGGATATATGCCGAATGCAGGGTAACAAACTCATAAAAAATACTAAACATTTCTTTATTTATTAACTAATTAATATTAAAAACTAGGTATCTGTTTTCTGTCTAAATTAAAGTACCTGAGTGACTGAGTCTTGCTTGGTAATTTAATAAAGGATATAAAAAAAAGAAAGATGGCGCCTACGACCTATGGGATTCGAACCCGGGTTTTGAATAATTGTGCGCCGCCCATCACCACTCGGCTATCGCAGTTTTACATTTGATAACTAAAATATCCTTTGGTTTTGAATATTACATTTAAGCATTTTTTTAATGACCAAAAACAGTTATAAAAAGATTTTATTTTAAATAAAATCTAGCTAGATGGATTTTTCAAACCCAAAACTAATTATTAATAAATAAGGAAACAAACAAATGAATAAGATATCCACAAATTCCATAGAGCTAATAGCGTATTTTCACTTTAGTCAAAAACATTTTTCACGTGTCATTTATAAGATAAATCAAAATTAAAAGACTCTTATATTACATGTAATAAATCAACGCCATAAATCTGCTCTCGCCCTAATAATGTGCAAACAAAAAGTACAGTTCTGTTATTAATTTGCGCGGACAATGCCCTGTAATCCTCTGTAATTAATGCCTGTTGGAACTTCGCTCCCACCTGGACCTGCGTTAGGGGCTTGCAAGTTATTCAATTAATTTATTAAACGCTGGTGGTTACCTGAGTATATTGTGTCGTACTTAACTAATATTCAGCGACAAAGCACTTTCGGTAACACATGATTTAGCACTACGTTTTAACCTTGTTTACGCAAATTGTTCCGTTTGAGAGGTTCGACGAGCTTGACTAATACAGTTAGGGTGCCCATAAGTGAATTATTTGATCTTTACACAACATAGAACTTGACTTACACAAATAGAGTTGGTGGAAGTAAATTATTTTATCTCTTTGACACATAATGCAGAGTTTATTACATAAATAGAGTTGCATAAATATTACATAAATGAGATCGAATAATTGACTATAAGTCATTATTCTATTATTATTATAGTAATAATTGACTTAGATCGATAGAGTTGCTATAAGTCAATTATTCGATCTCTTTGACACATAATGCGGAGTTTTGACATACACAAATTGAATTGCTATATTAAAAATTATTTGTATTATTAAGTTAATTATTTGATCTCTTTGACACATAATGCAGTGTTCATTACACAAATAGAGTTGCTTTAAGTAAATTATTTGATCTCTTTGACACATAATGCACAGTTTATTACACAAATAGAGTTGCTATAAATTATTTCATTTTTTGCAACACACACAATGCAAGATTTGACTTACACAAAAAGAGTTGCTTTAAGTAAATTAATTTATCTCTTTGACACATAATGCAGAGTTTGACTTACACAAATAGAGTTGCTTTAAGTAAATTATTTGATCTCTTTGACACATAATGCACAGTTTATTACACAAATAGAGTTGCTATAAATTATTTCATGTTTTGACACACAATGCAAGACTTGACTTACACAAAAAGAGTTGCTTTAAGTAAATTAATTTATCTCTTTGACACATAATGCAGAGTTTGACTTACACAAATAGAGTTGCTTTAAGTAAATTATTTGATCTCTTTGACACATAATACACAGTTTATTACACAAATAGAGTTGCTATAAATTATTTCATGTTTTGACACACAATGCAAGACTTGACTTACACAAAAAGAGTTGCTTTAAGTAAATTAATTTATCTCTTTGACACATAATGCAGAGTTTGACTTACACAAATAGAGTTGCTTTAAGTAAATTATTTGATCTCTTTGACACATAATGCAGAGTTTTGGCATATATACATACATTATACAAAAAAAATTTCTATAATTACGAGTATTTCATGTTTTGACACATAATGACAGTCAACCCCTGACTTACACAAATAGAGTTGCTAGAATTAAAATTATTATTTTATCTCTTTTGTCACATAATGCAGATTTTATTACACAAAGAGTTGCTTTGAGTAAATTATTTGATCTTTTTAACATATAATGCAGAGTTTGAGTTACACAAATATTTGCTATACTCGTAAGTAAATTATTTTATCTGAAGACACAAATTATTTGGTGATAGTTTTAGGGATAATTAACGATGGACATATAGATCTTTTTCATACCCTTATGATAGAGGTCAGCTTAGTATTGATAATTAGTTAACTTACATTGAAACAGCAAAATTTGTTTATTTTGCCTACTTCTATAGCGTTATGTCTTATGAAATCATGTTATAAGGCGCATTTATTGCAAAGATTATGTACCATTTTTTTCTGAAAGAAATTTAAGAACTGTTTTTCTTATAAAGCTTCAAAGTATATTTATAGCATTATACATTGAAGTTTTTTTTTAGTGTTTAATGCAAAAATGTACAAGTATATCTATCTTAAATTACTTACACGCTAGGACTATACAAACCATGCCCACGTGGAATGGTCCCAAAAATGCTGGCAGCGTTTCGGCGCTGAATCACTAAGCTGATTCTTTGTGCGAAAAAGGAGCCAGCCCTCTTGTCACCTGAAGAGGCAATCAACCGGGGTGTTAAAACGAATAAATTTTTTTTTGCACTTTGACTCCATGGCCCTAGGGTCTCGACTGCAAACGGCACAAATATATAACTCTCGATGAGAGATGCATACTTCCGCCACTGGATTCTTCCGCCGCAGCTCCAGGTCTTGACGCCGTTTCCCTGATATGGGACGAGGCTAACGTATCAACGCATGTTATGTCCCACATTAGGGCCCGTCCCCGTTAAGTTGAATTTCGATTATAATTCATATTGTTAGGAATCTGTTTAAATTGTATTTTTTAAAATCTCAAATATGATGGAATATGGCGGACAAATTCACCGTTAATATTTCAAAAGAAAGTTGACTAAGTCAAATTGTCATCGAATCCAGGGAAAGATTATTAATAGGGTACATTTATCTGACGCTGGGGAAGTGATGCTGTAAATAAATCGCTTTGTTCTCATTAAGATTTAGATCGTTCGGGCAACGTTATCATTTTTGGAGGGAAGACGTAATGAATTTTCGGCTTGATTTATTTTTTATACATTAATATGCGAGGGACAACCTTTGTAGTCCTCCTTAAACTGATTCCGCGGAAGATTTTGAAATTCACCATTCACCCTCCTGTCCTTATCCCACTTTAAGTGGTGTCGCCATAAAATTTTATAAACATATTGTCACATGATTTGCCTGTGTATTTTACACCGGTTGCCTGCCTAATATCAACTTACCTTTGTCGTATCTTACGACACCTCAGTAAGAAATGAGGGTGGCCTATTCTACTCAACTGGATACCACACGGTTGGTCACGTTACCTTAGTTGCGTTTTACGACACCTCAGTAAGAAATGAGGGTGGTCTATTCTACTCAACTGGATACCACACGGTTGGTCACGTTACCTTAGTTGCGTTTTACGACACCTCAGTAAGAAAGAGGATGGTCTATTCTACTGAGCCTGATACCACACGGCAGATCGGCTTACCTTAGTCGCCTTTTACGCCGTCTATTCTACTCAGCCGGATGCCACACCGTGAGGCAACTTAACTTAGTCGCCTTCTACGACATGTCGATAAGAAACGAGGGTGGTCTTTTCTAATTAACTGGATACTACACTGTGAGGTGACTTAACTTAGTCGCCTTTTACGACACGTGGATAAGAAATGAAGGTGGTCTATTCTACTAACCGAATACCACACGATGGGTTGACTTACCTTAGTCGCCTTTTACGACACGTCGATAACAAAGAGGGTGGTCTATTCTACTTAGCCGGATACCACACGGTAAACAAAAGTTTATTTAAATAAAGATTATTTTAATTTAATTTGATATGAAAAGAAATTTCGTTCCATGAAATTGCTATAATACAATATAATATACAAGGAGAGTTAGAGGATGCCTATTATACCCGAGTGATAGTATATTGCAGGCGGCTATTGGTTACAGATTTGGAGAGCTTGAAAGCGCTTTCGACCGCTTCAATTATTCCATTTTATAGATTACAAAGACAAAAATACGTATTTTTTTATTAGACAAGTATTAAATTTGTCTCATCATCAAAATTTAAATTTAAATTCAAAATATTCAAATAAACTTGTAAACAAGTAGTTTTGAATCGTCAATTCTACTGTTGGTTCGGAAAGCTGTTCCTACCGAGAAGAGCCAGCAGAAAACTTGGCGGTTGCTCTTTTCAACATAATACTTATAACTAGTTACATTAAGTCATTACTATCTTGTACAGGGTTGGACAGTAGCTATATCCACGCATTCTTATATCTAAATAATCCTCAATAGTATAGTAGGCTTTTTTTCTTTTTTTATCAGCCTCTCATCATCATCATCCTCCTGCCCATATCCCACTCTAAGTGGGGTAGTTACAATATATTATAAACATGCTCTTACATGATTTGGCTAGGTATTTTACGACCGGCCGCCTACTTGACGTTAACTTACTTTAGTCGTATTTTATGACACCTCAGCAAGAATGAGGGTGGTCTATTCTACTCAGATGGATACCATTCGGTGGGTCAACTTACCTTAGTCGCCTTTTACGACAATATATTTGTTTCTGACCAATAAAATTAAAGCCACGATAGCCCAGCGGTGAAGTTCCCACTCTTTAGATGGGGTCACAGGGTAAAACTCCATTCATGTACAAATGAGTTTTCTGTTAACACTTGTGTTTCTGATTGATATTTGCAATTTTTTACATGTTTTTCGGTGAAGGAAAATATCGAATATAATATGGAAAATATACAGTGAGGAAATCTGCATATCTCTAGAGATCTAAGTTACACATATTCTATTAATTTCTAGAATATATGTAACCTATCAATGCACAGCACACTCTACAGTGAGCATTACCTACATTTTCCTTTAACGGGGATTAAAGCAAAGTAATATTTTCATTACTTTTGTAACCAGTAATATTTTAAAACAAAAGTTGGTACCTCTTATAAATCTCTGATAAATAAAATAACATCCAGTCAAATTTTTATTCCGATATGTTATTCCTTACATTTCCCGAGGGCCACGTAAGTGTCAACGCGAAAGCGAGCCGGCCTTGACATATGGGAATAAGATTAAAGCAATAAATCGCATCCAGACATATACGATGGTCCAAATATTAATCAGAATGTGTTGGAAACGAGCTGTTATAGCCCAGCGGTAACACCGTGCGACTCTTTCGAGAAGATCAGGTTTAAACCCGGGCAGACGCCAATGAGTTTTTCTGTTAAAACTTATGTGTCTAATTGATAATTGCAATTGAACACTTGAAGTAAATAAGGCGCTTGGTTCTAAAAGCCTTTTAGAACCAAATTGCATACTTAGTTCTAATTTTAATTTTTAGGTACTTAGTGCCTTATTTACTTCAAGTGTTCAATTTATCACACGCTTTTCGGTGAAGGAAAACATCGTGAGGAAACCTGCATATCGCTAGAGAATTCTTGACATATGCGTAACCTACCAATCCGCATTGGAGCAGTGTCGTAGGTCTTAGCTCCAAACCTTCTCTCCAAAAACGAAGAGAAGAGGCCTATTCCCAGCAGTGGGAGAGTAACAGGCCACTACTTGCTCTTCTGACAGAAGATCTTGGGCATATCACCAGAGAAATAGGGAACAACTTGAGCAACTCTTGGTTACCGGAAAAGTTTACATAATTTATAGGGGTTGTGATAACGTAGCGGTGAGACTGTGACTTTTTTAACGGAGTCACGGGTTCAAGGCTGGGCAGGCATCAATAAATTTTCTATTAAAAAAACTTGTGTCTGATGAATTGAAATTTTACACACGCTTTTTGGTGAAGGAAAAAATGTTGTTATTTAATAAATAATTAATTTTTAATATCAGGAGAATAGGCTCCATGACAAAATCGTAATGATGAATCTTCCTGATGATGCTTCGGTTTTAGGACGAAACGATCTTATAGATTGTGGTAGTGATGGCGGTGTTTTGCGACGTGTGGTGACTTGTCCTGCATGTCTAAGGTATTCTGGTATTCAGATAAGCTCTTTCAAGCACTTTTTGAATCGTCAAGGATCAATATGATTAATGAAGCTACAACTGCTTCGGAATGTTGCTCTTACCGAGAAAAACTCGTTGGTCAATCTTAAGGTATGCAAGTATAAATACTACATAAGATAAAAAATATAAAGGTATAAACACGAATTGTCTACATTTAGCATTTAGGATCATTAAAATAAATTTTATTATTACTTTTCTGAATAAAGTTTAATTAGATTTGATATATTAAGTTATGCCTCCCATAACTTGAACAAGCGACCCTCTTGATACAAGTCACTCGTTTTCACCACTCCCCTATAAATGCACTCCTATACATGCCCTTAATGACTCTCTCACGCCGCGTCTCGGTAAAGTAATTACTTTGAAAGCATTATCTGAATAACCTTTCAGTTACGCTTTGACGCTTTAGACACCGACTGAATGCAGTGTGGTGACGAGGTTTCAAAAGATTTTAAGTCTTTTATATAAAATGAGATCGCATCGCAAGTTATATTTTTTATTGCGAAATATTTTGTTAAACATACGGATAATATAATTTAATTTAAATTTTAGCGTAATGTTATATCCTATCTTCTTCCTCTTCTTCTTCAACCGATGGACGTCCACTGCTGGACATAAGTCTCTTCGTGGGATCTCCAGAACACACGATTTTGTGCCGCTTGTATCCAGCGGCTCCCCGCGACCCTTTTGAGGTCGTCTGTCCATCTAGTAGGGGGTCTCCCAACACTGCGCTTTCCGGTGCGGGGTCGCCATTCCAACACTTTGAGACCCCAACGTCCATCGGTTCTCCGCACTATGTGCCCCGCCCATCGCCACTTCAGCTTCGCGACCCGCTGAGCTATGTCGGTGACTCTGGTTCTTCTACGGATCTCCTCATTTCTGATTTGATCACGTAGAGAAACTCCGAGCATAGCTCGCTCCATCGCCCGCTGAGCGACTCTGAGCTTTCTTATGAGGCCCATAGTCAGCGACCAAGATTCAGAGCCATAGGTCATCACTGGCAACACGCACTGTTCGAAGACTTTTAGTCTTCAGACACTGAGGAATATAGGTTATATCCTATAGCCTTCCTCAATAAATGGACTATCTTACACTGAATTTTTCAAATCAGTCCAGTAGTTCCTGAGATTAGCGCGTTCAAACAAACAAACCCTTCAGCTTTATGTATTACTATAGATAGATAATTAATAGAATTAGGAGTCACTTTCCTTAATACAAAAGTAATAAAAATATTATTTTGCTATAATACGTGATAAAATAATTATAATTATTATAATTATATCATCACCATCATCATCTTCCTGCCCTTATCCCACTCTAAGTGGGGTCGGCACAACATGTTATAAACTTGTTGTCAAATGATCTGGCTGCGTTTTTACGACAGGCCACCTGCCTGACATCAGCTTACCTTAGTCGTATTTTACGACACCTCGGTAAGAAAGAAGGTGGTCTATTCTAGTTAACCGGATACTACACGGTGGGTCAACTTACCTTAGTCGCCTTTTACGACACCTTGGTAAGAAAAGAGGTTGGTCTATTCTACTCAGCCAAATACCACACGGTGGGTCGACTTACCTTAGTCGCCTTTTACGACACCTCGGTAAGAAAAGAGGGTGGTACTATTCTACTCAGCCGGATACCACACGTCTAAAAAGTAATAAAAAATATTATTTTGCTATAACACACGATTAAATAATTATAATTATTATAATTATATGATAAAATAGAAAATTAGGCGCTACTTTGTGGTTTTAAATAATATATTATTACTTTCATATTATACGTTTTATGCTTTTATACGAATTATAATTTATAATTTGTCGTGGACCTTATACTCCTGACGATGCTTCGGTCGAAACGATCTCAGAGATTGTCGTTGTGAGTGTGTGTAAATTGTCAAGTCAGCGTAGCTTATTCGGGAACCGGGTGGTCGCAAGAAATGAAAATACCCAGGATCGAACCCCAACTGCATAATTATTTTTCGTTTTTTTAAAGTTTCTTTTTTTTATTTTGTTAAAAATTACTGAGTAAGAATCGGTCAAGGTTGTTTGTTATAAGAGACAACATAAAAGAGATTATTAATTTAACCGACCTTTATTTTGCTTGTTAAACTATTGAATAACACGTTAAACGTCGTTCAGGGCAGAAGATCTAATTCTGTAGTATTAGCATCTATAAATCTGCACGTGCCTGACGGGTATGTAGCAGCACGTCGCCGTGCTCTGTTCGCGTTACCGCAATGCAGGACAGAGCTAGGCAAACATGCTCCGCTTGTTCGTGCGCTGCGCTTGCTCAACGATTTGGTTAGGGAGAACTCGGCCTTAGATGTGTTTCATACTCCACCGCTTCAGCTCATTAAATTAATTACATTTAGTTTACAGAATAAGTAAACCTAATATAATGTTTTTATTTTTATTTTATTTTCTTATCTTATTTTATATAATATATTATTGCATGTTTTATTGTGATTTTTATACAATGTAGCTACAAGATGAATTGGGTAACTGTAATGTCTTGTGGGTTAAGTTTTGATAAATAAATAAATAAATAAACACGGCGTTCAGCAAGATAACTTTACTAGACTGCATGGATCTTTCAGTGTTGCGTTTGATAGCACTTAGATATAATACCAGTCCCCATTTGCCGTCAGAGTATAAGCACATCTCCATCGAGTCGGCGAGATTCAATTAAATCAGATGTAAGTGCAAATGCAAATGGATTTTCAGTGTGCTCAATACGCCATACGTTGCACTAGAATTATTCTAATACTATAATAGCATTATCCGCTTTTATAAACTACCTGGGTACAAAAGTAATAATGAAATTATTTTGCTATAATCCGCGATGAAATATAGAAAATATATATAATGCTAAATGTAGACCGTCAAATGGTATCCGGCTGAGTACGTAAGTCGTTGTGGGTTTGGGTATAAGAATGTATAATAAAATTCCGCAATCAATTTTAGCTTTGCCATTACAGCAGTTTAAAAACACAGTTTATTATTACTTAGAAGATAAGAATATGTGGATACAGCTACTCTTCGACCCTGTACAAGACAGAGATAAAGAGCAACCGCCGAGTTTCTTGCTGGCTCTTCTCGATAGGAACAGCTTTCCGAAAAAGCAGTAGAATTTGACGGTTCAAAAGCACTTGTTTACAAGTTTATTTAAATAAAGAAAAGATTATTTTGAATTTGATTTTATAATAAAATTCCGCAATCAATTTTAGCTTTGCCATTACAGCAGTTTAAAATCACTGTTAAAAAGAGGGATATACAGAAAGCCTACTACTGATACAAATTATGACAAACATGACAAAGAACAACACCGAGTTTCTTGCTGTTTCTTCTCGGTAGGAACAGCTTTCCGAATAAGGAATAAACTTGACGATTCAAAAGCACTTGTTTACAAGTTTATTAAGACAAAGAATATTTTGAATTTAATTTAGGTAGCCAATGCCCATCGGTTCTTGGTAATATGCGTAAATATTTAGCTGTAAATGGGTATGGTATATTTGTACCTAAGGTGCAAATTTTTTTCAGTTCCGAGAGAATGTTCAGGTAATGCGGACGGGTTGAAAAAGGATGACAGCAGGACGTGAGCTGTTCCATCCATCTTACAAAAAGTTGCTTAGTAATACATTTACTTTGCACTCTACAGAATAGGGTTCCGCTGAGGGGGTTTGAATATTTATCTCATTCCGATCGTTGTATTTTGAAATTGTTACCTCTTTATTTATACGGTTTTTTCGTTTATATTTTGTTGTAACATCATCATCATCATCTTCCTGCCCTTATCATACTCTAAGTGGGGTCGGCACAACATGTTACAAACATGTTGTCATATGATTTGGCTACGTATTTTATGACCGGCCGCCTGCCTGACGTCAACTTACCTTAGTATTTTACGACACCTCGGTAAGAAAGAGGGTGGTCTATTCTACTTAACCGGATACCACACGGTGGGTCAACTTACCTTAGTCGTCTTATAAGACACCTCGGTAAGAAATGAGGTTGGTATATTCTACTCAGCCGGATATCACACGGCGGGTCGACTTAACTTAGTCGCCTTTTACGACACCTGGGTAAGAAAGAGGGTGGTTTATTCTACTTAACCGGATACCACACGGTGGATTTATATTTTATTGTAACGTTTAGAATTTATATCTTGTCTAACTCAAAATATAAAAATTAAATATAAAAACTTTTAAAAACGCTTTTATAAATTTAATATCACTACTGTTAAAACCAAGCTGTGGTAGTCCAGCGGTAACACCGTGCGACTCTTTCGAGGAGGTCACGGGTTCAATCCCGGGCATCAATGAGTTTTTCTGTTAAAACTTATGTGTCTAATTTATAATTGCAATTTATCATATGCTTTTTGGTGAAGGAAATCGTAAGAAAACCTGCATATCTGTAGAGAATTCTGGAGATATGTGTAAACTACCAATCCGCATTGGAGCAGCGTGGTAGGTCTTAGCTCCCATACTTCTTTCCAAAAACGGAGAGAAGGGGCCTGTTCCTAGCATTGGGAGAGTAACAGGCCGCTACTTACTTACTTACTGTTAACCATTGAGGAGTTCTTTCGTCTAGGGCCAATCATGGCAAAAGAATCAGGACATGCTTGTCATAAACATGCATTGTCATCGGAACTGGAGCAGTATTTAAAACTTCAGATCAATTGGTCACCGGGAAGTGGGTTAAATTTAACTTGCAAGATTCCACCTTTACATAGATACATACAAGTCAAGTTAATGAAAAGCTTTTAAAAAGTTTTTCCCGCCGTGTGGTATCCGGCTGAGTAGAATATACCACTCTCATTTCTTACCGAGGTGTCGTAAAAGGCGACTAAGGTAAGTCGACCCTCCGTGTGGTATCCGGCTGAGTAGAATATACCACCCTCATTTCTTACCGAGGTGTCGTAAAAGGCGACTAAGGTAAGTTGACTCACCGTGTAGTATTCAGTTAAGTAGAATAGACCACCTTCTTTCTTATCGAGGTGTCGTAAAATACGACTAAGATAAGTTGACGTCAGGCAGGCGGCCGGTCGTAAAATACGTAGCCAAATCATGTGACAGCATGTTTATAACATGTGCCGACCCCACTTAGAGTGGGATAAGGGCAGGAAGATGATGATTTTAAATAGTTTGTCCGTGTCAGTGTATAACGAAATCTATTAAAAATCATCACCCAAGTTTGAATCTCAATTTTGTATTTAAAGTATTATCCGAAAAATAAAAAAGTATTGCCGTATTTCCATTTGTTTATCGTCTAATTTACCTAACGGCTTAGGCCGCTGATCTGAGTTTCCCTGCGAGAGTGCTTATATGTTCGCAGATAGCAATCCTTGCTAATACTGACCTATCCCTGATGTCAGCAATTCGAAAGGCCCGAATGAGCGTTAAATTTTTAAGACCTTACATAGAAATGGCCACTAGGTAAATGAAAGGAGTAGTGTAACGAAATATCCTTATTTAATTTGTTTTTTATACAAAATTAGCTCACACCGCAACTTTGTCTGCATATATAACTTATTTTGAGCATCCTTTTTAAAATCTTTATTTAACTTGCCTAGTATATTTGTATGTGAAAGAATCTTGCAAGTTACATTTGATTTACTTCCCAGGGTCCGATTGAGCTAAAATTTTAAATACTGGTCATGTTTTGAAAATAATGCATCTTTTCGGTGTTTGATTGAGCTGAAATTTTAAATACTCGTCCAGTTTTGATAACAATGCATGTTTATAATAAGCATAGTCTAATGCTGCGGCCAGGATTGGCTCCAGATGAAGGAACTCCTCAATGATTAACAGTAGAGACATGAAATTTTGTTTAAATATTTTTTGTCCGAAGACGACAGATTTGCATTGAAGGATGAAATATAAAAAAAACAGCATACAGTTGCGTTATTGTTTACAGAAAAGACGAAAAGTTAAGATTAAGATAGTATGGAAATATAATTAGGAGGGATGAAAATTATGTACCTAACCAAACGAGTATTAAATAACGAGTATATGTGGATGGTTATGTGGCTAGAGGAAGGCCAGAAAAGAGATGTTTCGATTGTGTGAAGTATAAAATGCGTATAAAAGGAGTAGTGCCAGAGTTGACGAATGATAGGAGAGAATGGAAGAGAAAAACATGTTGCGCCCACTTAGAGTGGGATAAGGGTAGAAGAATAATGTGTTGTTTCACTGGTTAAAGTAATCGACATATCACATTTGGTTTGACGATTTGGAATTTTAGCTTGATGTAACATTCTCTGTCCCCAAGTTAATCGCGGCTTAATAAAACACATTCCAAGCAAAAAATTCAACTCCATTTATTTCACCATGATGCCAAAACAGGCTATTTTTTGCGTGTATCCCTTAAACGCCTTATTCGTGTTCATCCTTTGTAGGCGTTCTTGTCCGCTGTTAAAAATTTCCAAATCCTTGCCAAGCCGGTGCTCGACGGCTGTGGCTTTGTAAATTTGATTAAATAACTAACTTTTTTATCAAAATGCTGGAAAATTAACAATTTTTTTCTACTGATTTTTTAGAATGAAAAAAGATCAAAAATAGCAAAATATTTTGTTTTATGTTCTTCGATGAGTTTTGGATGAAATCTGACTAAATCTTCGCATTTGAAGGAATTTAAACAAAAGTTTTGCAAATTATAGTTTTAAGTTTTCTATATGGATTGTTCTCTCTATTGAAGCGAATAGCATAAAAATCCGTGTAGTAGTTTTTTTTATTAATGGTTAACAAACATAAAGACAGATTTCTTACCGAGGTGTCGTAAAAGGAGACTAAGGTAAGTTGACCCGCCGTGTGATATCTGGCTGAGTAGATTATACCTCCCTCATTTCGTACCGAGGTGTCGTAAAAGGTGACTAAGGTAAGTTGCCCTGTTTTAAAATTTACCACCCTCATTTCGTACCCAGTTGTCGTAAAAGGCGACTAAGGTAAGTTGCCCTGTTGTAAAATAATTAAGGTAAGTACACTAGTAATTGATCATGTACTAGTAGTTGATCGTTTTGTATGAAATTTTAAATAATAAGCGTTTTGTTTGTTGCAGCTAATAACAAATAAATTTGTAATCACCTGTTGCCATCTATTAACAACTGCCCAAAACCTCAGAACTGTAACCCATTGCTTAATATTGAAATTATTATTATTAATTAATACATAATTATTAGTACATAATCAATCACAAGTGCCCTCACCTTAGTATGTAAATATGTTTAAAACATGTTGTACTGACCCCACTTAAGGGACAGGGGCAGGAGAATAATGATGATTTATTTTTGCATTTATGGAATTAAATAAATAAAATGCATTTTAAATCACCAGGTACTTACCGTGAATGTCGCTACAGGGTGTCTCCAAACAAACAAGATGCGAGATTGCTTCTAGAGTAATTAAATCGAGCGGAGAGGAAAAAGATCTATTTTCATTATCCCGGGGACAATATTGTCGGATCACTTTGCTGGCGTTCGTTTATCGTCCGGGAGAAAGGCGATTCATATTCATAATGTCCTGGGAAATAATGAGCTTTCATTATTCAAGCTTTCCCCTCGAAAATAGAGCCCTATGTATTGAGTTAATGACCATACCGATATTGTCGCAATAATAAAAGGTAATATGGGTTCCCTGAACAGTGATATCAAATCAAATATAATTTAAGCAACCTGGGTGACCGGTAATTTTTTTTAAGATATAAAAAATACAATAAAAAAGAAGAAAAAGTGCTGGGTGACAAGTGGGAATCGATCCCACGTTTTGAACTCTTTTGGTTCGCGCGTTACCATTAGGCTATCAAAGCTTTTCATTGGAGAGATCAAATATCTTGCTTTCTGTTCTTATTTGAGTAGTTTTTTTGTGCCCATGGATAAAACAAGATTTTTTCTAAAATAAAACCTAGCTAGAGCGATTTTCTTCCCCTACATGCTGAATTTGAGGAAAATTGTTAGAATCGTTTCCGAGATTCAGAATACATATATTCATATATACATACAATAATATATATATATATAAGATTAACTTTAAAAAAAAGAAGATTAAGTCATTTAAGCTGTGATGGCCCAGCGGTGCGACCGTGTGAATCTCTAGAGACGATCACGGGTTCAAACCCGGGCAGACACCAATGAGTTTTTCTCTTTAAACTTATGTGTCTAATTGATAATTGCAATTTATCACAAGCTTTTCGGTGAAGGAAAACATCGTGAGGAAACCTGCATATCCCTAGAGTATTCTGGAGATTTGTGTAACCTACCAATCCGCATTGGAGCAGCGTGGTAGGTCTTAGCTCCAATCCTTCTCTCCAAAAATGGAGAGAAGAGGCCTATTCTCAGCAGTGGGATAGTAACAGGCCGTTACTTAACTCATTTAAATAATAAAGATTAAGTACGCGTGATTCCCTCTGAGAAAAGTTTAAGGAAATAGGTATTCTTACATTTGCTTCACAGTATATTTTTTAAGTAATAAAATTTTTGTACAAAAAATATAAAGAATTATAAATCAATAGGTGATTTATATAATAGACAACGTACGATCCGATATAAGCCTGCGGCTCCTGCTTTGCGCCTTGCAAAACTACGTAAGTCGTTTGTGGGTTTGGGTATAAGATTCTATAATAAAATTCCGCAATCAATTTTAGCTTTTCCATTACAGCAGTTTAAAACACTTTTAAAGGGAGTCTGATACAAAAAACCTACTATATTGTTGAGGTTTATTTTGATAAGAATGCGTGGATATAGCTACTTTTCGACCCTGTACAAGATAGTAAAACTGAATTATATTTCTAAAAGAGTTTTCTTGCTGGCTCTTCTGGGTAGGTACAGCTTTCCGGTTCAAAAGCACATGTTTACAAGTTTACTTTAATAAAAGACATTTTAAACTTTAGCATAAACTCAACTTATACAGTCGAATGATGAAATTTGGCAGAATTAAAGCGAGCTTTAAAAACTTTATATTCTTCCGACATAAAAACGCATAATACATAATTCAGGCTACTTTAACATTTACATTGACGCGAACGCAGTCGCGGTTACACCTTGTTCTATATTCCAATGATCGGTAATTATGTAAATTCAGGTCACGAGGCATGCAAATATTTATATTTGAGTTTATTATGAGTGCTGTTTGCGCCCTGATAATGTATACATTCATCAATTGATTTCCCGAATTAACTCACTTGAAAAACATTTCATTAATGTATGCGCTGAAATTAATAAATTATTTTCGTAATACTGTGAATAATATTACCTATATTCACATCGCATAACTATAAAGTAATGTGGTCAGACTTAATTTAGTTTAACTTATTTTAAAATTCCAAACTTGACGTCGTAAAGCTGCTGGTCTTTAAGCGATTCATATATAGGTATCCGGCTGAATAGAATAGTACCACCATCATTTCTTATCGAGGTGTTGTAAAATACGACTAAGGTAAGTTGAGGTCAGGCAGGCGGCCGGTCTTAAAATACGCATATACGCCCATTTCCAGGCTCTGAAAAAATGCAAAATGTATTTTTTTATGTGCGGATTTGTCCTAAAACCAGTTTTACAATATGACAATTTCCCACGTAATAGGCCAGCATAATGAATGTTATGTTGGTCCAAATTCATTATATATCTTCCTGCCCCTATCCCTCGCTAAGTGGGGTCGGCACAACATGTTATTAACATGTTGTCAGATAATTTGGCTACGTATTTTACGACCAGCCGCTGCCTGACATCAACCGGATACCACAAGGCGGGTCGTCTTATCTTAGTCGCCTTATACGATACGTCGGTAAGAAATGAGGGTGTTCTATTCTACTCAGCTGGATACCATACGGTAGGTACGACTTACCTTAGTCACCTTTTACGACACCTCGGTAAGAAATGAGGGTGGTCTATTAAGATACATGGCGTTTATTTTAATAAATTATATAAAGGATTATTTTTAAAATAAACTTTAAGTCAATTAACTATGAATAGAACTGTAAATCCTACTATCATTCTATTCAGTAAACTGTATGTTTAAATGGAAAACCGTTTTTGTGTATGGCTGGATAACTTAATCGCCTAATACTTTAGTCGTCTTTGACACCTCGGTACTTACAATAATAGCAACTTTGTTATAAACAGTACTATATGAGGATCGTAGAAGCGGATTTATCCTAAAACCCGTTTTACAATATGACAATTTCCCGCTATATAAGTCAGCATAATTAATGTTGGTCCAAATTCATTAATTCAGTTTTTGTCGCGTCATACTTTACCCGCACTTGACGTTGCAAAAATTCACAGAATCCGGGCCAAGAGAACAACAATATATTCATCTCGAGGTATCAAGACGTCTTATATTTCCCATTTTTCATTCAGTTTTCGTCACATCGCACTTTGTCATTTCTCTGTTATACCTATAATATATAGGAATATTTAAAAAAGCTCCTTTACGTGACTTGCGGAAGTTAGATAAAAAATGATCCAAAAAAGGATTTCTATGTATTTATTTACCACTAGCAATCGCCAGCGGATTCGCCCGCGCGGAAAGATTAAAACCGTAATATAGTATTTTGTTAACCATATAAACGGTTAAAGTGGGTTAACCTTAAAAGCTAGAGATATGCTGTTGCGGACTATTATTTAGAAGTTTTAGAGGGGAACAATTTTGTAATACATGATTTTTGAATAACTATTACCGTTTACGCACGCAAGGAAAGCTTTAAATTTTGCCGATTTCGTAATATTTTTTATTTTTGTTCCTCTCCTATTCATCTTAGTTTGATGTTATATAGCCTATAGCCTTCCTCAATAAACGGACTATCTTACACAAAAAGTTTTTCAAGTTTTAAAAGTAAAAATTTTTCAAATCGGTCCGGTAGTTCCTGAGATTAGCGCGTTCAAACAATCAAACAAACTCTTCAGCTTTACATATTAGTATTAAACTGAACTAAATAGAAATTAGGATTTTTCCGGTATTACAATTTATAGCTTATGAAAAAAGTGAAATTTGATTATTTCCGATTCTGACAAGTGCATATTTAACACAAAGAACAGAAGTTCTTTGTTGGACAGAAGTTCTTTTTTCTTGCTTTAAAATTTTTTTGAGGGTGTGCGACTCTCTTGGGAGGGTCAAGGGTTTAAATCCGTGCAGGCACCAGTGAGTTTTCCGATAAAACTTGTATCTAATTGATAATGCCAAAATATCACACGCTTTTTCGTGAAGGGAAACATTTTGAGAAAATCACGATATCTCGATTATTTTGGGAATATGTGTAACCTACCAATCGGCATTGGATCGTGGTAGGGTATTAAGAAAGAAAAGAAAGAATAGGAATAAAGAAAAGAAAGAAAGAAAAGCACGAAAGAAAGGAAATAAATAAATAAAAGAAATATTTGAACACAATTGCCAACAAAAAAAAACATAAGCCATTAGCTACCGTTCCTCCAAAATGAAGGAACGGTAGCTAACGGTAGCTAATGTAAAGCTAACCCAGAAGAGGGATAATCAGGCCGCTAACAATCTTTAATATTTCTTATAGAGATTAAAAAAATATATTTCCTTAAATGTGTAAAAACTTTTCCGGCGTTGAAACGGAACGTAATTAATATAACAGTCGTCCGCGTCCATTAATTAAGTTTTTGTTGCATCATTCTTTATCACGGCATTCGCAGTTGACGTTCGCAAAAAGTACGCGAAAATCGGCTAAAGGAATATTAATAATACAGTTACAAAGTGCATTCACTTAACGGTGACGTCATCACATCGCGATTTTCCTGTCCCGCCTCATGAATTCTTCCTCTTTACTTAAATGAATATGGAGTAAACACTCCCATCGTGTGCTATTATAGAAGTAGAATATACCTATTTCATCAACTACCCTTAGTCGCCTTTTACGACACGTCGGTATGAAATGAGCGTGGTCTATTGTATGGGGATGTGACATGGAATAGAAAAAAATGATTAATAAATAATCGATTTCTTCCCCTTTAAAATAAATCGACTATTTTAATACGAAATAATCGTTTTTTTTGTGATTATTTGAAAATTCTGTATTTAAAAAAATTAATAAATAATTACAAGAAAGGGTAATTAAAGTGAACAACTACTAAGAAATAATAACAGAACTATTTGTGAAATTCGATTAAAATGTATAGTTTGGCTACATTGGTTTTTATCCAACAATGCATATCTAATCTTAAAAAACAAGAAAAAAATAAAAAATCGATTAAAATAATCGATTAAAAAAATAGATTTTTGATGATACAATAACCGATTATTTAAAATCGATTATTACAAAAAATAATCGATTATTTTAAAAATCGATTATTTTTTCACATGCCTACTATTGTACTCGGCCAGATACCACACCGCTTCAAGGATATTTTTCTAAGTATAACACTTCTTAATTTTACGTAATAGTTCTTTATTTTACTTTAAAAGCAACCAAACTGTATTCCACATTAAACAAGGCAACCTGATGTACACGAGCGGAGTGCAAACATCCATCCGGGGAAATAGAAAACGATTATTTAGGGAAACAACGTGATGGGGCAATGTTTACCACCGTACGTCTCCTATACTATAGGAGCTGACTGTAAAATTTCACACAGAATAAATACAGCGTTTACATTCAGTACTACGCGAAAATAGAATAACATTTTGGAACAATGATAACAAAAAACTTCTCAAGAATGCCATGCTAGTTCTCGCGCGCGTTACGAGGTCATTTTCAAAAATTTATTGTGGGTGCAATTACTACCCTACATTCTTATACCCTATTAACAAAAAGATACACTATTCATAAATAGAGCTATGTAATTATAAATGTATACCCAGAAAGAAAATATTTATAAAAAAGGATAAATACCTCATACAGTAGATTCACACATGTCAGATCATACGGTTCATTTTTTTCCAATTTTTTTTGCTTCATGCCGGATATTTATCGTTAAACTAATTCTTTTATAAAGAAGTTGAAATTTCAAACTTATTGATATACAATACAAGTAAACTTTTCAAACAAACTCTTGTCACAAAACACTTCATAAATAAACATTTTGCCACAGAGAAAAAACCTAGATATTTAAATAAAATAAACTAAAAAATTGGATACGGACCTTTTGGCGTCCTCCAACGTCAGCCGACGTCAATTATACCGCCCGTTTTCGACGTTCACGGACGGTTCCCGCTAACCAAGGGTGCAACTTTGATAATAAAGTACTAGGAGTGCATAATCGAAGCGGCGGTTGCAAAACGTTGCTATTAAACGAGTTACATAAAGCGACAGAGAAAGAAGTATGCTTCATTCATCAGCGGCAGCCTCTCACTCTAAAGAGCACTACGCATCCGTTTTATCTGTGTTTATTTAGGAATCGATTGAAGTATTTCCACAGACAAACAAAACCCTAGATATTTAAAAATAAAGCAAAATTGGATCCGGATCTTTTGGCGTCCTCCAACGTCAGCCGACGTCGACTATACCGCCCGTTTTTGACGTTCACGGACGGTTCCCGCAAACCAAGTGTGCAAGTTTGATAATAAAGTACTAGGAGTGCATAATCGAAGCGGCGGTTGTAAACGTTGCTATTAAACGAGTCATATAAAGCGACAGAGAAAGAAGGATGCTTCATTCATCAGCGGCAGCCTCTCACTCTAAAGAGCACTACGCATTTGATTCGGACCTCTCTCAGCAAAGTAGGAATAATGAAGGAGTCCGCGATAGTATTACAAAGCGCTTTAAACGACGACACGAGGATGAATGGTCTGACGAACTAAGTTGGTTTAAAACAGAAATCAATAATCTATTGACCGACATTATAAATAAGCAAAGCGCGAAATTTTTGAATTTGACATACTTATACTAACGGAGTGCTAGCAAAAAAAACAATTCGACACCAAAATTACCAAGCTATATGTCCTACTATACCAGAAATTGCCATAGGCAAAATGAGAGTTGTTGCTTACATAAAAAAACTCATTGAATGTTGACATATATAAACCACCTTTTTTATATTCAAACTGTCTTATTATTAAATTAAAATCACACACAGCTATAATTGCCATATATCGTCCTCCCTCTTACTACAGTATTGACAATAAATAAAATAAATAAATATATGGGACACTTACACACACGGTCGTCAGTTCCTAAAGTAAGTAACTTAATACTTGTGTTATGGGTGAGAGACAACTGGTGAATATATACTTATATATTTTTTATATACTTATATACAAATATACACCCAGACTCGAAGACCAACAAATTCATTTATAGAAAATGTTGGCCCTCGGCGGGAATCGAACCCGCGACCCGCGGAGCTGTAGGCAGGGTCACTACCCACTGCGCCAACGGGCCAGTCAAAATTGATAACTTTATAAAGGGCCTTGATGAGGTTCTGACCTCTATTAGATCTTTTCAAAATATTATCTTGGTTGGTGATATAAATATCAATATTATTCAATCAATCTTTCTCCGAAGCTAATTATTTAAATATATTAGCACTACATGATCTTTTACCGGGTCACAAACTTCCCACTCGAGCGAAAAATTGTTTGAATTATGTGATGTTGAAAACATTTCACTCAGCTTTTACTTTTATTATTAACACTACTATGACTGATCATTTTACTGTTCTACTTACACTTAACGGCAGAAAATAAATGAGGATAAAATTAAGACTAAAAAGGTAACATGACAAAATAAAATTAGTCTTAGAATTGGTGGTATCAGTGGGAAAATTTATTACAGCTTTTGCCCAAAGATTTTTATGTTTTTTAGGACCAATACTTTATAATAAAATAAGATAATACACATCTTTAAAAATGATAGAATAATGAATAGATAGTTCTTGCAACTGGCTTTTGTACTACACCAGTTAGTTTAGCAGACCACGCACGATGTTTGCCTTGCACGTTGATAGCACGTCGATCAGAAGGTTTAAAGTTTGTCTTGCTGGAACAATAGAAATCGGTTCATTTTAAACTTTATATATTTAAATTAATTTATTAACTTATTAATTTATTTTGACTGGCTCGTTGGCGCAGTGGGTAGTGGGTCGATTCCCGCCGAGAGCCAACATTTTTTTAAATGAATTTGTTGGTCTTTTAGCCTGGGTGTATATTTGTATTTAAGTATGTATTTAAAAAATATATAAGTATATATTCACCAGTTGTCTGTCTACCATAACACAAGTATTAAGTTACTTACTTTGGGGACGGACGACCGTGTCTGTAAGTGTCCCATATATTTATATATTTATTATTTATTTATTTATAAATCACTGAGCAAATACTCTCTCCTCCTGTTATCAAACTGCTGGGTAAATTTTCTTCTCTCGGTAATATACTGCTTTGTAAATATATTCACCAGTTGTCTGTCTACCATAAAGTATTAAGTTGCTTACTTTGGGGACGGACGACCGTATGTGTAAGTGTCCCATATATTTATTTATTGTTATTTATTTATTAATTTAAGTTTATAAACTTCCCACTCAAAATGGAGCCCAGTAGTGAAAGCTGTATAATAAAATACGGACGGTAGGATTATAAAAAGTCATCATCCTCCTACCCTTATCACACTCTAAGTGGGGTCGGCACAACACGTTATAAACATGTTGTTATATGATTTGGCTATGTATTTTACGCCTGAAGTTAACATACCTTAGTTGTATAATACGATACCCCGGTAAGACAGAGGTTGGTCTATTCTACGCAACCGGATACCGACGTTGGGTCAACTTACCTTAGTCTCCTTTTTGACACCTTGGTAAGGAATGAGGGTGGTCTATTCTACTCAACCGGATAACACACGGCGTGTCTTCTTATCTTAGTCGCCTTATACGATACGTCGGTAAGAAATGAGGGTGGTCTATTCTACTCAACTGGATACCACACGTTTGGTCAACTTACCTTAGTCGCCTTATACGATAAGTCGGTAAGAAATGAGGGTGGTCTATTCTACTCAGCCGGATACCACACGGTGGGTTGTCATACCTTAGACGTATTTTGCGACACCTCTGTAAAAAAGAGGGTGGCCTATTCTACTCAACCGGATACTACACGGTGCGTCAACTTACCTTTGTCCCTTTTATGACCTGTCGGTAAGAAATGAGGTTGGTCTATTCTATTCAGCCGGATACCACACGGTTGGTCAACTTTATTTGTCGCATTTTACGACCTCTCGGTAAGAAATGAGGGTGGTCTATTCTACTCAGCCAGATACCACACGGCTTAAAAAAGGTATTATCAATGGTAATAAATCCAATGGATACAAAAGGCCTATAACACCCAATCCCATGGCCCGCGGATTTAGCGAGTCCCATTAAATTCAATTAATCTTCCAATTTGCAACTCTGACGAGTATTTCGCGTATTTTATAGCGAATGAATACACTCGGATTTCTATTTACGAATGAAATGAAATGTGCGTACTTAAATGAAATTTAATTTTGAAAAAAAAAATTGCAAATGAAACGCTGTGTGGTATCCGGCTGAATACAATAGACCACCCTCATTTTTTAACAAGGTGTCGTAAAAGGCTACTAAGGTAAGTTGCGCTGCCATGTGGTATCCGGTTGAGTAGAATAGAATACCATTATTTCTTACCAAGCGTGTCGTAAAAGGCGACTAAGGTAAGTTGACCCGCCGTGTGGTATCCGGTTGAGTAGAATAGAATACCATCATTTCTTACCAAGCGTGTTGTAAAAGGCGACTAAGGTAAGTTGACCCGCCGTGTGGTATCCGGTTGAGTAGAATAGAATACCATCATTTCTTACCAAGCGTGTTGTAAAAGGCGACTAAGGTAAGTTGACCCGCCGTGTGGTATCCGGTTGAGTAGAATAGAATACCATCATTTTTTACCAAGTGTGTTGTAAAAGGCGACTGAGGTAAGTTGACCCGTCATGTGGTCTCCGGCTGATTAGAATAGACCACCCTCATAGCTAATACTGTGTGGATATCAAGACAAGATCTACGAATCAAATAAATATTTAGTTAACATGTTTACATGTTACATGATTTGGCAACATATTTTATGACCTGGCACCTGCCTGCCGTCAACTATATAAATTGAAATGAGTTGTATTAAAAAAAATCCAAAAAGCATTGCCTACTAGATCCATAGTTATACATAAAAATCTAAAATTATTGTCTATTAAATGTCGAATCTACATTCTTAAATCAAGTCAATGATTCTAACATAATCATAAAAAAATATTCCAACCGTTTAGAATAAATTTAGAGATATTCAAATAAATCCACCCCACAATAAAACCTCCTTTCATCGAACTATTTAATCAACCATGAAGGTGGTATATGGTATCTGTGGCAGAGATAGCGCGGCCTGGCACGTTGGCGTATTCGAAACGCGAACCCCAGTCAAGTCGGCTCAGTCTGTCAAGTATGGCAAGCAAAGCGGTGAGCGATAAACCAAAATGGCGCAGGAGGAAATTCTCCAAGTCTACAGACGAGGATAATGACTGCGCTAGTCTCGCTTGGCTACTAAACTTTAGGTTAGACGAGTTTGTCAATGTAAAGGTGCCTGATGATGAGCCGGTCGAAGAGCTACAGGCTCCTGTAGTGAAGCCGGTAGATTCGCCGCGTGTTGCCAAAAAGCCCCCCTACACTTATCCTGAGTTGATAGAAAAAGCTCTGAGGGAAAAAGGAGAGCTTACCGTATCTGCTATATACCAATGGATCTCGTAAGTCATTTTACTTTATTACTTATTCTTACATTTGCTTCACAGTATTTTATGATTTAAGTAAGTAATTTAATATTTGTACATATGTAGTATCAGGTTGAATAGAATAGTGCCAACCTCATTTCTTACCGAGGTGTCGTAAAAGGCGACTGAGGTAAGTCGACGCTCCGTGTGGTATCCGGTTAAGTAGAATAGACCAGACTTTAGACTTTCTTACCGAGGTGTCGTAAAACTAACGACTAAGTTAAGTTGATGTCAGGCAGGCGGCTGGTCGTAAAATATGTACGTACGAAAACATGTTTATAACATGTGCTGATCCCACTTAGAGTGGGATAAGGCCAGGAAGATGATGAATTTATGATTTGTACATAAAAATATACATAGATTCTCCTGTCCTTATCCCACCCTAAGTGGCACAATATGTTACAAACATTTTTTCATATGATTTGGCTAATAATTTACGACCGGCCGTCTGCCTGACGTCAACTTACCTTTGTCGTATTTTACGACACCTTGGTAAGAAATGAGGGTGGTCTATTCTATTCAGTGGAATTATAATGGAAATCTGCGATAGAAGTTATTTAGTTAATTATCTGTATTTATAGGAATTAAATCCTTTTTTTCTATATTTACTTCAACTTTGCCATTTGTTGTGCCGTATGCCTACTGCATTCAGCAAAAAATCAATTTTCCAAATTCATTCCACATGAGTTAATAGTTTTGTGTAAAATCCGTTTGTGTAAGGTCCTGCATTCGCTTTGCAGTTTATTCGTTTATTCTGCAATGCAGAGCATTTATTTTTGGTAAAAAATTTTTATAAGGAACTTATAATAAAATAAATAAATATATAAATATATCGGGCACTTACACACACGGTCGTCCGTCCCCAAAGTAAGTAACTTAATACTTGTGTTATGGGTGACAGACAACTGGTGAATATATATACACACATAATTTTAAATACATACTTAAATGGTTTTTTAAATCGATCTAGTTAAGTTTTTAAAAAAAAATCTTTTTATGCATATTTTCAGGCACTAAATGCTAAAATGTACAATACAATGCAAATGATATTTTAGCTGTCACTTGTAAAATTGTAATAACTTATTGAATTGAAACGGATTGACTAAAGAAGTGAAAATACCCCGGATCGAGCCCCACCTGTCCAATTTTTTTTGAATTTTTTGAAGTTTCATCTTTCTGATATCTTTAAAAAAAACTAAGCAGGTACTAATTTTAAAGTGAATAATAGAAAACAGCATTGCTATAACAATAGAGCTCGGCGATCACCAACTCGCTTCTTGATTGCGGTGATTAGTGTTAAAAACAACATTTTTTAAAGATCGATGAAAATTATCTATATCAAATACCTTCACCTTAAATACCTTTTCCCCAAATATAATTTGATCGAGCTAATAATCTTAGGCTTGACAGTAATTTACAGTAAATGAATAATACTTAAGCTTTGTTTTACTATAAAAACTTACCTGTCTAATTGATAATTGCAATTTATCACACGCTTTTCTGTGAAGGAAAACATCGTGAGGAAACCTGCATATCTCTAGAAAATTCTGGAGATATGTGTAACCTACCAATCCTCATTGGAGCAGCGTCTTAGCTACAAACCTTCTCTCCAAAAATGGAGAGAAAAGGCCTATTCTCAGCAGTGGGATAGTAACATACCGCTACTTACTTTAATTTTTTTAAATAATACTTATATTAAAACGAACGAAGTCGCATTAACGTAGCTGTATTTCGCTGTTATACATCATTTTAATCTTATGCCCGTATATGAGGCCCGCTTTCGCGTTGACACTTTTATATGACCCCAG
Source organism: Morpho helenor (assembly GCA_029227775.1). Classification (NCBI taxonomy): domain Eukaryota; kingdom Metazoa; phylum Arthropoda; class Insecta; order Lepidoptera; family Nymphalidae; genus Morpho; species Morpho helenor. Next base: position 17,400,962 of record JARGCU010000028.1, on the reverse strand, counting down.
AGAAATATAGGAATAACTTATCGAGATAAAAAAAATGATTGGCTCGTTAAAGTACTGTGAATTTGGAAAACTTTATCCGATTACACTCACGGGATATGCATTTATTAAAAGCTTTTATTCCCGTAATGTACCACCCTATCCGAAGAACAAAGTTACATTTCCTATATAAAAACAACGATATATTTCCTCTACGCTTATTCAATAAATAAAAATCAATTTTCCCAAAATCAACCCATTTATTCTTTTTCAACAACTCAATGACGCATAATGACTGGGACAATGTTTTTTTTTTATATTAGGTATATATAAAATAAGATAATACAAAAAAAGCTATACTTCGAAATAGCACAGAAGATTTTGTTTTATTTTAAACTTTAAGGTAAATATCTAGTATTGTTAATACAAACTTAAACTCGGTAACTATAAAATTTTATGTTTAGAACTGGGATTCGAACCCCCAAACCCTTGATAATGGCCAGGCTATTTAACTGTTATGTCACTACAGCATTTCATATAAGCAATATTTGTTGCAACGGTGCTTATTTCCTACGCGTCAGTTTTATACTACCCGCGGGAAATGACTGTGTTAAAAATTATCCGTCCCCTGTATATTCCCAAAGGATTTGAGTGAAATTCCCGTTTGAGGTTATCAAGTAATTGACCCTTTTTAATCCTGCATATTTGGTAGGTGTTATAACGAGTCAACGGGAATTTTTACAGATACATTACATACATTACAGATACTTTCCCTGAGCTCAATGTAGAGAAATGAGCGTTAGATTAAATCTATGCGATACGGCATGTAATTTTAGTTCTAGGATATTTTATTCTATCGCACAAAATAAAAATGTAGTTGAATTAACTTTGGGTGGCAACACTGTTTTAATTTTTATATTATTTATACTGACAACAAAAGTTTAAATTTGAAATTTCAACAAACAAAATGGCGCACTCCGGAGTGACACGTGCTAGGAAGTATTTTGATATATAGTATTTCCAACCATTTATTTAACTTTTAACATGCCTGTAAAGTTTAATAATTATTACATTAAGAATCTCAGTAATCAAACGCAATGCATTATGGACATTGTTTTTTTTAAATAGTGACGTAACGTGCTAATTATTACCGATATTGAGCCGAGTTAATTGAGTAGAATTATTAAAATCCTACACCTTTTTTGGGATTAAAACAAAGTGGCGATTGCTTTGTTGGCGAATGATATTTTCTGTGACTTATGAGGGTGTTATTGATAAAAAATAAACACTTTTTTCATTAGTGTCATAATGTTTTCAAATAACGCGATAAATTTTAGGATCTATTTATTTTAATAACTACAATAAAGTTATCTGTCCGCCTGTTTATTTCTATAAAACAACTCAAAACATTGATTAAAATCAAACAAATCCAATCAAACATCAAATCGATTAATCAATCAATCAATATCAAATCGATTAAAACTTCAATGCAAATAATATTGAATGTTTTAAGAAATCGAGGCCGAAATGCAATTTGGACATCACTTCTTAAAACTGAAATAAATGATTTGAAACACAACTATAATTGTTATGTAGGGTTCTTAAATTTAGGGTTTATAAATTTAGGGTTTATATATTTATAATCTAGGGTTTATAAATTTAGTTTCTCTAGTTTCGATTTGTATACAGTTTTATATGTGTGATCTCTTAACATATTATATAATAACTTATACTATAAACTTCACGATCTAAAAGTGAAACTAATTTTGCGAACGGTAGAAAGATAAAGAATTAATTACATTTGATACGCCCCGATAAGCAATCAAATCCCCCTAACAAGGGCGATAACAATCCAGATTATCAGTGATTACAACTAATCGCTACGAGAGGGGTATTAATCGAATTGCCACGGTCAACTTTGATGGGGAGATTGCTGAGAAAGTGGTTTTTATTGCACAATTGACCAGAGCTTAACTGCACTAGCGTGCACTATACTAAAACGATATTTTCCACAAATCAAATCAAAATATTTATTCAAATAAGCTATTTCAAGCTCTTTTGAATCGTCAAGGATCAATATGATTAATGAAGCTACAACTGGTTCGGAATGTTGCTCTTACTGAGAAGAACCAGAAAGAAATTCGGCGGCCAATCTTTTAAACATTTTCAATTTTTCATTATTAAACCGCAGTCTTGTGTGAAGCTGATACCTCAAGCTGAACCTTCGTCGATAAATGGATTATCTTACACTGAAAGAATTTTTCAAATCGGTCCAATAACTCCTGAGATTATCGCATTAAAACAATCAAACAAACAAACTCTTCAGCTTTATATATTACTAGCGGCCTGCCCATGCTTCGCACAGGTATAAAATATATATCCCATGTCACTCAGTGTAAAAAAATGATTAAAATCGATCCAGTAGTTTTCATTTATTTATTACTGCCCGTGGCCCGCAAGCGTTAAATTTGGAGAAAAACAATTTCCTCTCTCTATACCAAGACGATTTCCTGCTATCGTTGGAATATCTAAACTCATATAGTACATTTTTACTTATTTACTTTTACATTTTACCTATGTATTTTATTTTTACAATTAATTACAGAATGTCTTTAAACAAACTCTTAAAAGATTCGAAGTGCTATAGGGTGAAGCGCGGCGTCCTCACGGCATTTTAAATCTGTAATATCTCGGAAAATGTTCACTTAAATTACATACTGTAAACGGCCATATTGACCTATATTAAATCAACAATTTATTTAAGGTACTTAATTTCATAAGGATTAATGTTGTATTGTATAAAAATTGCTTTGATCATAAGGCATTATTTTTCGTAAAAAGTATATGACCAAAAATGCTTTTGTGGGTTATCCATAAGAGATAGACATATAACATCGCGGACTTTTCTGTAGACCTTTTCAAGGCGTACAAATACTTAGTACATCATTTTGATAAATCTCGTAGGGTTTAGCCTGCGTTTGCAATGTAAGCGGACAAAAATGTAATTATTTACAAAAACCTCAAAAATTACAGTATTTCTCTACTCCGTATTGAATGTTATTATACGTACAAACCTTCCTTTTGAATCACTCTATCTATTAAAAAAAACCGCATCAAAATCGGTTGCGTAGTTTTAAAGTTTTATGCGTACATACGGAAATATGGACTTTGTTTTATAATATGTAGTGATTATAGATGTAAGATACGTCTCGGATGAAACAGCAGGTGAATGTTTGGGCAATAGAAAAGTAAACAAATAAACAGGTGTAAGGCAGGTGTGCAATAGCCAAACCCATATCAATGTTGATGCAATGCTAATATTGATTGGAGCGATTGGGCGCGCACCATCGACCCGTATCAGGTAGAGATCGCGCGGGTTATAGCGGTTTGACATACCAACATACATTTTATATTGTTCTATAGTGTTAGGGGTTGATTTGCACCCTGTCAACTTTGAATACGGGTGTTTGATACTGCTGTTCCGTGTTAGCGTAGTCTTAATGCTGATTAGTAATTTTCAATAGCCCTTTGTCGCGAACGGAAATTTAATAAAAGCGTTTAGTGAGAAAGCTTTGTTGTATGACATGTTTTTTTATGATATTCTTTTGTTATTTTGAACTATGACTTTATATAAATGTAGGTAACGGCATTATCTTCAATATTTAAATGAGTTGGCTCTTTAAATTTAGTATTTTAATGAATGGCTCCAATGATTTTCATGAAACTCAGTATTTAGGCGGTTTTGGAGGGAAGAATCGGTCTAGCTAGGTTTCATTTAAAAAAATGTATTTTCATCCCTGTTTTCGGACACTGAAAAATTGCTTAAATGTAGAATAGAATTCAAATAATATTATTTTTTATTTCATCATTTTTATTTTTTCATTTTTTTTCCCATTTTCATCTTTTTTATATCGGTCACGCAGGTACTTTAAAATAATTTTCATCAAGTTTTTTATAAACTTAACACACTTATCTAGTTGTAATGAAAATAATATATTTTAAAAATCTTAATTTCATTTTATGGTCAAGAATCTTAAAAATTATTTTTAGGAGAAATCAGCATTCAGAAGATTAATTGTAAATCTGCACATTGATTTTAATGTAACTTATATTTTTATAATAGCTTCTTTTGAAAATTATATATATATCTTTTGAAAATTTGAAAATTATATATGTATATATTCACCAGTTGTCTGTCTACCATAACACATGTATTAAGTTACTTAAAGGACGGAGGACCGTGTGTGTGTCTCATATATATTAATTTATATTTATTTAGTAACAGGCCGTAATTTTATTCCAGAGATCACTTCCCCTTTTACAAGGCGAATGACGAACGCTGGAAGAACTCTGTCCGGCATAACCTCTCAATCAACCCTCACTTCCGCAAAGGTGCCCGAGCTCCACAGGGTTCTGGTCACCTGTGGTCGCTGGCAGCCAATGCCATAGACCTCCTACCACTGCGGCAGTCATACGAGAATACCGAAGAGGTTATACAGGAAGCTCATATCATCGAGTGTCCAAAGGTCAGTTTAGAAAACGATAACACACGCCTCATCATCCTCCTGCCCTTATCCCACTCTAAGTGAGGTCGGCACAACATATTATAAACATGCTGTCACATGATTTTGCTGTGTTTCTATGACCGGCCGCCTGCGTAACGTCAACATACCTTAGTCGTATTTTACGGACACCTCGGTAAGAATAGAGGTTGGTCTATTCTACTCAGCCGGATACCACACGGCGGAACGGAACGATAACACGCACCTCGCAAATGCAAATTAATTTTGCGTCGTTCCGTTTTTAAAAAAAGTAAGTAACGGCCTGTTGCTATCCCACTGCTGAGAATAGGCTTCTTCTCTCCGTTTTTTGAGAAGTAGTTAAGACCTACCACGCTGCTCCAAAACGGATTGGTAGGTTACACATATCTCCAGAATTCTCTAGAGATATGCAGGTTTCCTCACGATGTTTTCCTTCACTGAAAAGCGTGTGTTCAATTGCAATTATCAATGAGACACATAAGTTTTAACAGAAAAACTCATTGGTGTCTGCCCGGGGTTTGAACCCGTGACCTTGAAAGAGTCGCATGGTGTTACCGCTGGGCTACCACACCCTTCGCAATGCAATTTTAATATACTTTAATTTTGACTTTGTTTTGCTCATTTAAGAAAGATTGTGTGGTATCCGTTTGAATAGAATAGACCACCCTCATTTCTTACCGAGGCCTCGTAAAAGGCGACTAAGGTAAGTTTACCTACTGTATTGTGCCCGGTTGAGTAGAATAGACCACCCTCATTTCTTACCTTTTGCGCTTGGATTACTCGTATATCAAGGGATTTTGGAAATTTCTCATTTATTATTAGGTGATATTAAGTAATAAAAAGTAACAAACATACATCCATACTCACAAACTTTCGCATTCATAATATTAGTGGGATGTTATGCCGTTCCCACTTAGAGTGGGATAAGGGCAGGAGGATGACGAACTTTAATTGATTATATGTGAGATGTTATTAATTTCAAAATGAATTTATAGTTCCTTTTGTGTTCTGTTAAGCGAAAAATTAGCGTTTAAAGTTTTGCTCTAATTTAAAATGCCCAACAGAAAGTCGAGTGAACCAACTCCTACTTTCCGTGGCCTAGTTTCGTTTATATCTAGGTCAATTAAAAACTTTCTTCGGAACTTGTGTATAATCAGTATAATTACAGTCCGTCCCAGTTTTGCTCGAATGAAAAACTGTGGATATAACGATATTTGAGCGTTAAATGAATGATGAAAAGCGTTTTGATTGATTTTGTAGGAATGGGGACCTTATCGATTGTAAATTTGAAAGTCTGTCTGCTACGTGTTATGGCTAATCCGCTGAAGTAATATTGATGGAATTTGATAAAATTGTAGCTGTCACACGGGACTAACATATAAAATGTAAAAAAAAATTTTAACCGCGATTTTGTTCATGTCCACTTTAATCATTCTCCTGCCCTTAAGTAACGGCCTGTTATTATCCCACTGCTGGGCATAGGCCTCTTCTCTCCGTTTTTTTTTTTTTGGAGAGAAGGATTGGAGCTAAGACCTACCACGCTGCTCCAATGCGGATTGGTAGGTTACACATATCCCCATAATTCTCTAGAGATATGCAGGTTTCCTCACGATGTTTTCCTTCACCGAAAAGCGTGTGATAAATTGCAATTATCAATTAGACACATCAGTTTTACTAGAAAACTCATTGGTGCCTGCCCGGGTTTTGAACCCTAGACCTTCTCGAAAGAGGCGCACGGTGATACCGCTGGGCTACCACAGCTACTCCTGCCCTTATCCCACTCTAAATGGAGTCGGCATGTTATTACATGTTGTCACATGATTTGGCTACGTATTTTACGTAGAATATAACTAAATTTTAATAGGACACTAAATATCATCTACGAGTATATTTATACTAATATATAAAGCTGAAGAGTTTGTTTGTTTGAACGCGCTAATCTCAGGAACATCTGAACCGGCTTGAAAAATTATTTCAGTATAAGATAGTCCATTTATCGGCTATAAGCTATATAACATCACGCTAAGATGAATAGGGGAAGAGCAGCAATAAAAAATAGTACGTGAACGGCAAAATTTAAATAAGCATTTAATATAAAATTGTATTGTTTCCAGGTTATAGTGTTGGACGAGGCCGCTATTGCCGCCGCCAGTATTATTCCAGACCAGGAGTTATTTTCAGGTGGGACTAGTAAGTATATAATTTGCATGTGTATTTTGTTTACTAACAAATTTTACTAACACTAATAGATAATTTTGATTAAATTTATAGTTATAGTTGTTTTTAAACCGTGTGTAAGGCGTGTAGTATCTGGCTGAGTAGAATAGACCTCCCTACGAACGGCCGCCTGCTTGACGTCAATTTACTTCAGTCGTATTTTACCACACCTTGGTAAGAAAGAGGGTAGTCTATTCTACTCAGCCGGATACCACACGGCAGTTTGACTTACATTAATCGCCTTTCACGACACCTCGATAAGAAATGAGGGCGGTCTATTCTACTCAGCCGGATACCACACGGCAGTTTGACTTACATTAATCGCCTTTTACGACACCTCGAACAGAAATGAGGGCGGTCTATTCCACTCAGCGTGATTAAAACGGCGGGATGACTTACTTTAGTTGTTTTTTACGACATCTCGGAAATGAGTGTGTTCTATTCTACTTAGCCGGATACTACACGGCGGTAAAACAAATAATAAATAAATAAATAAATATATGGGACACTTACACACACGGTCGTCCGTCCCCACAGTAAGTAACTTAATACTTGTGTTATGGGTGACAGACAACTGGTGAATATATACTTATATATTTTTTAAATACATACTTAAATACAAATATACACCCAGACTCGAAGACCAACAAATTCATTTATAGAAAATGTTGGCCCTCGGCGGGAATCGAACCCGCGACCCGTGGAGCTGAAGGCAGGGTCACTACCCACTACGCCAACGGGCCAGTCAACATCTATCAAAATGTTAATATGAATTCAGTAAATTTAGGATTTATCGATACAGTCTGACAGTTGCGGCAACGTACTTTATTTAATAATATGTATTGAATAATTTATTTCATATTAATAATTTATATGACATTGCGGTAGTGAATGTGTGTAGTGCTTGTCAAGTGTGTTTTTGGTTGTGGTATCTTGCGGTACGTGCGGTATAAGAACGGTTTTGGCTTCGTACATTTAGCACCTTAGATTTTCTTAACAATAGCTAATTAAAGCAAAGTAAACCCAGTACTTTTGTAATATGTTTTGACTTTATATTTTCTCTCTTTATTTCAGTTTTTTTAAACCCAGTGTCGACGGAGCAAGTTGTGCGAGAGTGTGGACTTATTACTGGTATCTGATTGGATACCATTTATTGAAATTAATATTCCTATAAATGGAGTTCAACCTCCTTCAATCTGTTGAAGATCATTGTAAGCTCCCTAAGTGCTTTTGATACAAATTAAGCTGTTAACATGAGTATTATAATCGCTGAGTATAATTTTTTACTAAAAAATAACGGCCTGTTACTAACCCTTTAGCACAGCATAGCCGGACTATTTCTTTATTGGTGAAAAAGGTCAGAGCCTAGATCTTATGTGCTTAATTGGCATTTGCAAGGCGAAGGTATAATCTTGAGGAATTTTCCATGTCTCTAAGGCCGCGTATAGACATAGTGAGGCATGCGTCTCGAAGTTTGTCACTCATGCCTCAACCTAAGGCATACGACGGTACATTTATACGCGTCCAGATTGACACATGCATTCAGATGCACATGAAATTCAGATTGCAGCTGCGGCCTATATAGTAATTCATAAAATATTAAAAAAAGAGAGAAGACGCTGGTGAAGATTTTTATGTGCCGATTACATTATGGGAATACATGGGCTCAATGACTCATGAGCGTGTATTTTTTTTTATACGATAAGGCTAGCGCCTGGCTACGATCTTGCCTGATGGAAAGGCATAGATGTAGCCTAAGATGGACCGCGCTTGCCAGTGTAGTGCCTATTCACTCTTTTTTTAAACTTTAGCGCAAACACAACGTGCGTTTACACGGAGCGCACGATTCGCACTGAAGCAGTGTTCGCAACGATAGTATGACAGCTCGAGGTATGCGAGGCAAACCATTCGCAACGCACGCCTCGCTATGTCTGTACGCACCTTAAAGAATTCCTATGATACAAGTAGTCTACCAATCCGCATATGTTCTGAACAACACAACCTTTCTCCAGAAGAAAAAAGAAAGCCTATGCCCACATATGGGGTAGTAACATACTGTTAATTTCTTTAGTTCAAAACTGAACCGAATTAGGTGCGTTCTTACAACAACTACGAACAACTTTAGAACGTTAAGTTGTTTTTAGTTGTCAAACATTAAATCATTAACCTTTATTAGTCTGATTTTGGAAGTAAGTATAAGATACTGTAATGCACAAATAAAATATTTGATTTGATTTGAAGTAGTTTTAAAATTTTACGTTATAAAAATTTCTAGTAAAGTTGGATAATATAGGATAGGATTCTGTTAGTTTATTTAATTGTATCTCATTATGAGTAAGATAGTGTATTTAATATATTAATTGTATAATTTTTGGTGTTTTATTTAATGTGTTGGTGTAGAAATTAATTGCACTTCTATAATTAATTTCTTAATTTTAATACAGCATCTTTAATAAATATTGGTGGAGAGAACGAATGGATTATATTCAAATTTAAATTCGAATGCAAATATATTTTTTATTCCAAAATATATTTTGAAACAATCTTTTTTTACGAGTGTTTTTTAACTTTCTACAAATAGGTCGAATACCAAATTTTTATTTTATTGAAATAAGGTATTGCAACACAATTACAAACGCGTGTTTACAGCACGAGCAATGTTATTATTGCCTACATTGTACCGCACTGAGGCGTTTCCCCTCAACAATAATACGTCAGGACAACCGCCTGCTGTCTTGCGGTTACATGAGATCGGATGCAGCCCTCCGTCAGAGAGCGTATTCTGGTTTATAGTGCGATTACCTCTAATCTTATTGTCGGGACATTTGAATGACTTATAGCTAGATAATAGGTAATGTTACTTACCCAGCTTTCGTGGGATATTGCTCTTGAAACCCTCTTAGGCATCACGAGCAATTTAATCGCAAAGATATTATCATTGTTTTATCTATACACAGAAATTATGGGTCTATACAGCTATAGTATTGCGATGATGTGACTTATACTATTAACGAGCAATACGTTAAAGAGCCCGAAATACACCATGGACTCGCCACTGGTCCGTTTTAACACGTGACCGACTCGCAGTGCGTCCGCTGCGACTAGCTACGGACTTGCAGTTCGCTAGCTGTGACTAGCTTCGAACTCACAGCGCCTCCCCTGCGACTAGCTACGGACTTGCAAGGCGCTAGCTGCGACAAATCGACGACTGCGACGAGTTCGTAGGACTCTTAGCGCCGCCTATGCGACCAGCGAGGAACTCGCAGGGCCTCCCCTGTGACTAGTTATGGACTCACAGCGCCTCCCCTGTGACTAGCTACGGACTCGCAGCGCTTTCCTTGCGACTAGCGAAGAACTCGCAGCGCGTCAGATGTCAAGTGACGGACTCGCTGCACCTCCCCTGCGACTAGCTACGGACTCGCAGCGCGTTAGCTGCGACTAGCGACAAAATCGCCGCGCGACTGCCGCAATTCGTTACGTACGAGCAAAAACTTATAAGGCAACTAGTACGGTATAAATTTTGCAATATTTGTACCTATAAGTATTTTTGTAGCCAACATCATTATAGAGATACATAATCCAATAATTGCGTCTGGAATACTAAGCAATAGACGTTTAAATGACCTTTAGTTTCATTAAGCTGAATTAAGGGGCTATTTTGTGCTGTTTTAATTATTTTGGCGCTCATTATACAATTACCAATAAAGATTCCTCGTTCTTAGTAACAAAAGACACCTGTGTTATTGCCAACAATTACCTTTTAAGTGGATCGTTAAATTTCAATTAATGTAATTATAGTAAGCGGAGTTTAATTTCCGTAGTAATAGACTAAAAAAAGCTGCTAATGACAATGCGATTAACAATTCAAAAACAGGTTAAGTTAAAAAGTTTTTGTGTGTCACAAATTTTTTCCCGAATAGAAACTTTGAACATAAAAGTAGTTATTGTGAGTTCACCATAAGAGATAGAGACATGCTGTCGCGGACTTTTTTGTAGTATTTTTGTTGATCTACAATTATCTAGTATATTATTTTAGTGTATCTCCGCTAGTTTACGCGTTTAATTAATTAATTTTCGCGTTGATTTTCATTTTGCAATGACTCATAAGTCATAAAATTATAATTTATTAATGAACAAATACAGTCCATATAAGTAATACCACACAAAGTTAACGCCCCCAATTTGTTAATGATAAGACATAGAACGAAATAATTGTTTTCCTCCATATTTATCTTCGAAGAATACAAATTCTACTGCCCAAATTAGGATAAGCATCATCCATCTTGGCCTCCCATAATATACCTCCGAACTTTTAAATTAAAGCCCATTCCGGGTATCCCTAAAGAATTACAGCAAATTTAAGTGAGAAAGATCTCGAAATGCCTATGTCTTAACTTGTACGGCAACAGGGTGTGGTTAAAGCTCCATCTATTATCACAAGTCGGGTCAAGTATAGTAAATTTACGCTCACCCTTTGGGGTTAGGAACGCCTACTGACGTGGATTATGGAGGATTCTGTTAGAATCCTCAAGCTTTGTTTATAATGGCCATGGAAATTGATTTAGATGCTTGAGACTTAATTTTAAGAACTTGGAGGGAGCCCTCTGCGCTTGGATTACTCGTATATAAAGGGATTTTGGAAATTTCTCATTTATTATTTAAGTAGGTGATATGATACTTGTTTGTGGTTCAGTGTGGATTATAATGAGTTATTTGAGAACTTCGTATTTGAGGTTATCGCGTAGAATTTAATTTCTAAGTAAAATTTGTGTTCAATAAATTTCCATGTTTTAAAGCCGATTGGGTAGAAAGGTGGGTTGAGTAGAATAGACCCTCATTTCTTACTGCAGTGTCGTAAAAAGCGACTTAGATAAGTTGACCCGCCGTGTGGTATCCGGCTGAGTAGAACAGACCACCCTCATTTCTTACTGCAGTGTCGTAAAAGGCGACTCAGGTAAGTTGATCCGCCGTGTGGTATCCGGCTGAGTAGAACAGACCATTCTTATTTCTTACTGCAGTGTCGTAAAAAGCGACAAAGGCAAGCTGACCCGCCGTGTAGTATCCGGCTGAGTAGAACAGACCACCCTCATTTCTTACTGTAATGTCGTAAAAGGCGACTCAGGTAAGTTGACCCGCCGTGTGGTATCTGGCTGAGTAGAACAGATCACTCTCATTTCTTACCGAGGCGACAAAGGTGACAGGCAGACAAGCGGCCGGTCGTAAAATACCTAGCCAGATCATGTGACAACTGTTTATAGGTAACATGTTGTGCCGACCGCACATCCAGAACCAACAAATTGTTGTTGGCCATTGTTGACCCTCGGCGGAAATCGAAACACGGTCGGCAGAGCTGAAGGCAGGATCACTGCCATCTGCTGATGGATATAAATTGGTAAAGACGATCAGAGGTCTTTGCCCAGTAGTGGGATATCAACAGGCTGATTAAAAAATTGTAGTAACATTCAAGCCATCGCAAAAGTGAAATTTTGAACGAAACATTTTCTTATTTGCCACTTATTGTTCAAAGTTTGTCGAAGCCAAACCAGTATTGTGGTAATAAAAACTTTTTTCATTACAAGGAGCTTATTGAAAATAACGATGTCACAAGAGAGCATATTTTATGGCGTTTCTCTTAAACCGAGAGGTTGAGGAAAAAGTCTAAGTTATAAAAAAGTCAACTAAGAAACAGGGATGCTGTTTATGTTTATTTTTGGGCTATGTTTAACTGAATGTAGCCTAATCTACAATTGATATTTTTTTTAATAAAAGCTTTTTAGGTAGAGTTTTGGCATACACAGGTTTTGTTGCCATAGGAGCTCTGGTAGGCTTTTCCGTCATGGTTCTCTTTATGGTACCATCAAAAGAGCTCTTGCCACCATAGACATTCCTGCACTTCTCGAGCTTTCGGGGATACATCAGGATGATGGCAAGAGACCAGATGTCTTGACGCTGGTTCCTTGGGAACGGGGACGGGCCCCTAATGTGGGATGCGACATGCGTTGATACGTCAGCTTCGTACTATATCAGGGAAACAGCGTCAAGATCTGGGGGTGCGGCGGAAATGACCGAATCCGGCAAACAGCGGAAGTATGCATCTCTAGTCGAGAGTTGTATATTTACAGACTAATAAAGTTAAAAATAAGTTCAAAAAAATTATATTCGTTTTAACACCTCGGTTGATTGCTTCTTCAGATAACTGAGGGCTGGCTCCTTTTTCACACAAAGAATCATCTTAGCGATTCAGCGCGGAAACGCTGCCAGCATTCTTGGGACAATTCCACGTGGGCATGATTTGTATAGTCCTAGCATGTAAGTAATTTAAGATAGATAGATATAACTTGTACATTTTTGTTGTAAATAAAAAAAAACTTTGGCAGTCAAAAAAATTAACCCTTTTTTATTTGACAATACAAAATAATATAATAACTTTTCAATTTAACTATTACAAAAGCTATTTTATTTTATTGCATGTAAAAATCGCTGCTAAATCAATAATTGCAAAATCACGTTCACATAAGGATCTTTTTCGAGTTACGTGTAAGGTTATTTAATTATCACTACCAGTTATATTTACATGCGTCTGAATTTTATTAGTTTTGTTGTTAAAAATATAATCAATAGAAATATAATTTCTTCTATTTCTCTGAAGATAATTTAATTACATAATACTCTTAGTATTGTTTACTGTTCCATATTTAATGTAGAAATATTCGGCACCGTTGTAGTATCTTCTACCAAGCTAGATTTTCTACGTGTTAATTTTTTCGTATCATCTAACGATGATGGAAGTTCAGTATCTTTTGTTTCTGGTAGTAAATAACAAAAAACTGTTCCAATTAACGCTAAAACACCAAATATAATTCCTGACGCATTTTCAGATAACGCATTAATAGGTGGAGCTGTTATTTGACCAACTCTAGATAATACTGATAAAACGCCTAGTACTGAATTTCTTACTGATGTAGGAAATAATTCAACGCCAAATAGAAAGACAATGATAAATGATATAAAGAAAAAACAATTACAAATACAAGCAATAACAACCTTAATCCAGTTTAAATGTTTTGGGATGCATATTGTAAAAATCATAAATGCGCCTGATAGAAATATTGTGGACATTAAAAATGTCCTTCTATTCAACAATCTCAGTAAAAATATTGAAGCTATTGTTCCAGGTAACAACAAAGCACCAGATATAGCGACGTTAAGATGAATATCTCCACTCATTTTACCAATGTATTGGGAAACACCATAGTAACCCATGCCACATAAAAAGTATATCACTGACATATTTACGAAATTTAACGCTAGTTTCTTGTGGAAAAATATTTGCCATATTTTAATCCTTCTTCTAGCTTTAGTTGAATGTTCGGCGTGGAATTTTTCCATTTCGTCTCTGATATTGTCAGGTGGACTTCTATTACTGAAAATAAGATCCACGGATTATTAGATATTATTAGATTAGATATGTTTTATTCATAAAAGTTTTTACTTAAAAAATAATAGCTTCGTTTAATTAAAAGCTTTTATTCAACTTTCAATGTATGTATGTGAAGGTGGAATCTTGCAAGTTAAATTCGACCTACTTCCCGGGGTCCGATTGAGCTAAAAGTTTATATATTGGTCCAGTTCTGATAACAATGCACGTTTATGATAAGCATGACCTAATTCTGCTGCCAGGATGAACTCCAGACGTGGGAACTGCTCAAAGGTTAACAGTAGGACATGAAATTGTATATAATTGTTTGGCGTCCCAATGACAATGACAAATTATGATAAGCATGACCTGATGCTGCTTGCAGGATTGGCTCCAGACGTGGAACTGCCCAACAGTTAAGAGTAGAGACATGAAATTTTATTAAAAGCTTTTTTCACTTGACTAGCATTATTTTCAATTCAACTTAAGTTTTTATGTTGAAAAAAATGCACTACATTATATATAACGTCTTTTGCTTGTCTATCATTATTAATTCCTACAGTTAGGTTGCTAAATTCATTAATAATAACATCCCAATAGCAAACGAAATATTTATGGTTTTAATAACCCATAACTCGATTGCGGAGAGCCGCTGGATTCAAGCGACACAAAATCGTGATGTTGAGAACCCTTAAAGAGACCTATATCTAGCAGTGGTACGTCTATCGGTTATGAAAGAAGAAGAACTTGATTGAAGTAAATTTAAAAATTACTACCTTATATGATTAATCATCAACAATAATAAATTTATCATTGACTTACATTGATGCAAACCTTTCCATAACAGTCACAGCTTTATCAATATGATCGTTGTCCATTAGCCATTTAGGCGATTCCATCACCAGCCATTGCAAGCTTACGTATACAAACACAGGTATCGAAATTGCTAGCTGGAAAGCGTCACAGTGTCGCAACACATACGATATACCAGGCAGTGTCATGTGGCTTATATTAAGTGGTATATGAAATAGAGCTGTCACCACTTCTCTGTGTCTCACTCCAGTATATTCGATGCAGAGTACATAAGATGTTATGATCGCGCCGCCCGTCCCAATGCCTTCTATGTTTCGCATCAGTATGTAGGATATGGCAGTGGGCATAGCACTTACTAAGCATCCAGATATTGCTAATATTAAACAACTTAATGTGAACATTGATAGTCTTCCGTACCTGGAATATTTATTATGTTTAAACAGTAGACGAACTAGTGTAAAACCAATTTTACTTTAAAGAGCTTTGCGATTTTGTCGCGTAGTCTATCTCCTGATGATGCTTCTGTTGCGGGGCGAAACGATTATTGAGTTTGTTTTATCGTATGTATTGATGATTAAATATTATTAATTAATTTATGATTAAATATGTGAAAGGACCTGGGTTCAATTCCCACATGTCACAGACCCTTTATTACTTTTTTATTTTTTTATATCTTTTAATAAAATTACAAAGCAAGGCTCGTACACCCAAGGTACTTAAGATTTAATACATCAGGCAGCTCAAAGGTAAATTTCAATCTTACTTGTCAGACAAGAATCCAAATATCAACGCCCCAACCAGCAATCCCATGTACAACATGCTTTGTGAGAAACTAATCATCCAAACGTTTTCGCAGTGCAATCCAAATTTCGTTTGCATTGTTTCCGTGAACACGCTTTTGTCCCAGAGAGGTTTTTCGCACGGGCAGGCATTTGAGGAATTGACTATATTGGTTGCATTACAAAAATAGTCCATGGGTGGGGTGAGAAAAATCAAATTCAATACGTGCCAGAATATTGGTATTTTGCTTGTGAACACTAGAAAGTATAAGTAGAAGTGGTATCTGGTGATGACATTGAAATGTTTTTCGATAGGATTTTGGAGTTTTGGATTTTTCACTTTCGCCATTTTATTGATTAGTTTGAATCGCGTTGGTTACGATGCGCAAAATAAAGAAGTCACCTTTTTTTTAAAAGTCACGTTAAAACTACTTTAGATGAAGGAAAACAGGGTGATGAAACGTACACATCCCTTGGAAATTCCTGCAATAATATTGCTTCAGAGGTAGACACAAACTCGACAATGCTCCAATACCTCCCAACAATAATATCGACATATTATCCGCACTCAATTTACATGTGAATGGTTCAGCTCTCGATAAACACTTTATGCTAACAATAACTTTTCCCTAAAAGAAAATGATATTTTCGCAAGTATTTCTTTTATATTCTTTCCCATTTTCCGATATTTCCGATGCAGTATTATATAAGAGCTACAGGCAAGAAATTCTAGAATATTCTTTGTTGACATCGATTTAATTGATAGCATTATCGTTTATTACACTTTAAATTTGTACTAGCGAAATCGGCTGCGTTAACTAATATGACAAATCATCATTCTCCTGCCCTTATACCACCCTCAATGTGGTCAGCATGCTATAAATATGTTGTCACATGATTTGTGATCCCCTAACGTCAACCTTAGTCGCCTTTTATTAGACCTTGGTAAGAAATGAGGATGGACTATTCTACTCGAATATCACTCGTAAATTTGACTGACCCGTTGGCGCAGTGGGTAGTGACCCTGCCTTCAGCTACGCGGGTCGCGGGTTTGATGCCCGCCGAGGGCCAACATTTTCTATAAATGAATTTGTTGGTCTTAATTTGATTAATTTAATGAATTTGTTTGGTCGTATTTAAGTATGCATTTAAAAATACATAAGTTAATAAAATCACCAGTTGTCTGCCTACCATAACACAAGTATTTACTTACTTTGGCGTCCCATATATTAAAAAAAATTCCTTGTAATCAATTGATTAATTGATATGATATTAACGCTGATTGCACTTAAAATGTATGTATGTGTACTAGCAATTTTGTTGGCTTTAACTTGTCTCTTAAAAATATAGTAAAGAAAACTAAAAAACGCTTTTATAGCACATCGAACCAAAATATGTAAGATATAACGAAGAACGAATAGATCTGGTTAATTAATGTAAAGAACTTTGTACATAAAAATATTAATTTCTTTAATCTTAAATTAAATGACATGGTTAATTTAATTTATAGAAATATTTCGCAAGTAGTGTTAATAAAGTAGTGATTTAATTATTTTGCTTTAATCTGCGTTAAGCAAATCTATGTAATGTAAAGTAATCCATCTAAGCACGATCTGTCCTCAATTTTGAACATGCAGGATTAATAAACACATGTTACACAAAAAACCAGCAACACTAGAAACTGCAAGCGTTTGCTACGAGGATCTCAACGATCGTTAAGGTGCCATTGTAATATCTAATTATTTCCAGTTGCTCTAAAATGTTAAGTTGGAGGTTTTTATCGCAGGTGTGTAGAATAATAAAGGTATTTGCACTTGTGGGTCGTAGTTACATTAATTTATTACATGTTTAAAGCGTTTTTAGGTTTATTATCGTTACAATTTTTATAACAAACAAAAGAAATCGTCCCATATTTTATACATAGCGAATATTATCGATTTAAAGGCTGCATGTTGCAGACAATGTTGTATTACTTGGGTATACTTTCAAACAAGTTTAAAGTATGAAC
The DNA here is from genome assembly GCA_029227775.1 of Morpho helenor. Taxonomy (NCBI): domain Eukaryota; kingdom Metazoa; phylum Arthropoda; class Insecta; order Lepidoptera; family Nymphalidae; genus Morpho; species Morpho helenor. Next base: position 17,383,211 of record JARGCU010000028.1, on the reverse strand, counting down.
ATGGGCTATAAACCTCCGATCACCGAAGCCGTCACGAAATATAATAAAGTTTAGTAGTTCTCTTATAAACTAGTATGATATTATGTACTAAGGTAAACTAACTAAGGTATTAAACTACATTATTTATAGAAGATATAAATAAATTGTTACAACATGTTTTTAATACAACCTCCTTCATAGAGTTGGCGATTAATATGAAAAAGCATTGTGGCTGTCATATTTTTATGTGTCATTCATTGAGTTGTTGCGAGAGAGTAAATGGGTTGACTCTGGGAAAACTGCTTTTTATTTATTGAATAAGAATAAAGGAGAAATATAGTCGATTATTATAAAATATATGGGACACAAGTTAATGCTTGTTCGGGCATTTTTTTCCACCGAGGGTAATCGGGGCTTGCTGCACCTGAGGTGTGGGTAGGTGACTAATTAATGTCACACAAAAAGAAGATCGGTCGGCCGCGCAACACGGTGCACGGGCCTCTGAGTGAATTGTAATAAACATCGTTGTTCGGTGGATTATCGTATAATATATACGACACTAGCGGCCTGCCCCTGCTTCGCACGGGTATAAAATATATATCCCATGTCAGTCAGTGTAAAAAAAAATGATTAAAATCGATCCAGTAGTTTTCATTTATTCATTACAGCCCGTGGCCCGCAAGCGTTAAATTTGGAGAAAAACAATTTCCTTTCCCTATACCAAGAAGATTTCCTGCTATATCTTATATCTAAATTCATATAGGTACTACATATTTTCATTTTTCCCCTATGTATTTTTTTTTAAATTAATTACAGAATGTCCTTATATACTACATTTACAGCTTTCTTGTCATTAAACAAACTCTTGAAACAACGACATATATATAGCTGTTAAATGCGAAGTGCTATAGGTCGAAGCGCGGCCTCCTCGCGGGATTTTAAATCTGTAATATCTCCGAAAATGTTCACTTAAATTACATGCTGTAAACGGCAATATTGATCTATATTAAATCAACAATTTACTTAAGGTACCTAATTGGATAAGGATTAATGCTGTATTGTATAAAAATTGCTTTGAACATAAGGAATCATTTTTCGTGAAAAGTAAATGAAAAATACTGCTTTTGTGGGTTATCCATAAGAGACAGACATATACCATCGCGGACTTTTCTGTAGACCTTTTCATGGTTTGCAAATACTTAGTACATCATTTTGATAAATCTCGTAGGGTTTAGCCTGCGTTTGCAATGTAAGCGAAAAAAAATGTAATTATTTACAGTAACCTCAAAAATTACAGTATTTCTCTACTTCGTATTAAATGTTATTATACATACAAACCGTAATGTTGTGGTTATAATCCGGCCGGAGCGGCGGATGCCATAACTTAAGAAGCCTCTAAGTCAAAGATCAGTACTCCTTAATTATTAGGTGTGGAGAAATTGCCGGCTGTCTGCCTATCCTACCTATGCTCACTGCAGCTATCGAAGGCATGCAGTAGGCGTGAACAGGTGTTGTGAGTGACAGATGACTGGTCATATGAAAATAATCGTTATTCAAATAAGCTCTTTCAAGCACTTTCGAATCGTCAAGGATCAATACAATTAATGAAGCTACAACTGATTCGGAATGTTGTTCTTACCCAATTACTCTGTTTTAATCATAGATTAGGTAAATATAAACATTGTAACTTTAATTAAGATGTAAAATCAGTTTCAGTTAATAAACATTTCTTATTTATTATTTCTTTATCTAATTTTTACTACTTAAATACATAAATGTACTGAAACTTTAAGAACCAAGAAATTGTTTAAAAGTACACGTTCACATACCTTATAAATGAAGAACTAGACATACGTATTACAAAACGCCGCAACCAACGACACACCCCAAAACGCCACTTAAACTCACTACGACAATCTCTACGATCGTTTGCCCCGTAGCCGAATCATCAGGAGGTTAGGCGTAATGCATTATTATGTACTAATAATTTTGTCGTTTTAACTTTAATAACCTCTATATATAATATATCCTTACTAATATTATAAATGCGGAAGTCTGTCTGTTTGATATCTGTTTGAATCTTCATATTTCGCATATTAAAGTGGAATTTAGAATTACTTGGATGAATCTGTATTTACTGAGCGAATACTTGAAGTTGTCAAGTTAATATTGCTGTAACAAGAAACCTGCTAATTGTAATTTTGTAATTAATTTATAGAATATAAAATAGAATTCAAGTAGGCGTTACTTTACGGAGATCTATAGTACAAAACATCCTCCTGCCCTTATCCCACTCTAAGTGGGGTCGGCACAACATGCCATAAACACGCTGTCACATGATTTGGCTGCGTTTTTATGACCGGCCGCATGCTTGACGTCAACTTACCTTAGTCGTATTTTACGACACCTCGGTAAGAAATAGGGTTGTCTATTCTACTAAATCGGATACCACATGGTGGGTAAACTTACTTTAGTCGCCTATTACGACACCTCGGTAAGAAATGAGGTTGGTCTATTCTACTCAGCCGGATACCACACGGCTAGAGATCCATAGTACAAAAATAATAATAAAAATATTTTGCTATAATCCGCGATGAAATAAAATAGAAAATATATATAATGCTAAATGTAGAGTGGACAATTCGTTTGCATACCTGATACATGCAGGATTCGTAAAAACACATGCACAAATCTCCACCACCACCGCAATACACAAGCACTATACACGTTCACTATCACAAACTCAACAATTGTTTCGCCCCACAAGCAAAGCACTATCAGGAGATAGACTCCACTACAAAATCGCAAAGCGAAGCAACACCCAAACAAGTTTAGTTATATACTAATCGGTTCAACCCCACCATTTATTTTATCTTGCCAGCGAACACATGTAACAAGCTTGAACTAGAAACATTTATAATCTCAAGCTGCTCCCAGATGTTCAATTCAAGGCCTTTGTTACAAGTACGCAAGACCAGCGAACACTTGTAAGCTTGTTCACGTGTTCGCATGCAAAATAAAGTAAATAGTAAATGAATATACTCACATCTTATTTTCTCGGATGAGCCCGAATAGTTTCTAGAAATAACAAAAAGTTTGACTATAAACGATCCAAAAAGCATCTCTAGTGTGACTCACTAACCTACTAACGCCATCATGGAGGTTTTAATATTTGATTTAATTTTGGATTAAATTTCAAGCTGTCTTTGAATATGCGGCATTTGTGGTTAGTGAGACATTGTTAGTATAATATGATAGGAATTGACAGATGAAATTCTTGATGCTGTGGTTTGTACGGATTAATACGGTATATTGAAGGAATATTGCATATTATATAACAAACACCCTCTCTGCAACTGTCTATTCGCAATAGAGTTATAAAAATTATAAAATATAAATAAATAAATATATGGGACAATTACACACACGGTCGTCCGTCCCCAAAGTAACTTAATACTTGTGTTATGGGTGACAGACAACTGGTGAATATATACTTATATATTTTTAAATACATCCTTAAATACAAACGCCGTGTGGTATCCGGCTGAATAGAATAGTACCACCCTCATTTCTTACCGAGATGTCGTAAAAGGCAACTAAGGTAAGTTGATCCACCGTGTGGTATCCGGCTGAGTAGAATAGTACCACCCTCATTTCTTACCGAGGTGTCGTAAGAGGCGATTAAGGTAAGTCAACCCGCCGTGTGGTATCAGGCTGAGTAGTATAGACCAACCTCATTTCTCACGACATGAACCTCATGAATACCTTAGTCGCCTTTTACGACACCTCGTCGTAAAAGGCGACTAAGGTAAGTTGACCCACCGTGTGGTATCCGGTTTAGTACAATATACCACCCACTTTCTTACCGAGGTGTCGTAAAATACGACTGAGGTAAGTTGACGTCAGGTAGGCGGCCGGTCGTAAAAACGCAGCCAAATCATGTGACAGCATGTTTATAACATGTTGTGCAGACCCCACTTAGAGTGGGATAAGGGCAGGAAGATGATGATGATGATGACATCCTTAAATACAAATATACACCCAGACTCTAAGATCAACAAATTCATTTATAGAAAACGTTGGCCCTCGGCGGGAATTGAACCCGCGACCTGCGGAGCTGAAGGCAGGGTCACTACCCACTGCGCCAACGAGCGAGTCGAAAATAAAAATTCATTAACATAAGTATTAATAGTAAAAAGTATGATATAAGCTTTGATAGCCCAGTGGTGAGATCGTGGGACTCTCTAGAGACGATCATAGGTTTTAACCCCGGGTAGGCCAATGAGTTTTTCTTTTAAAACTAATGAGTCTAATTGATAATTGCAATTTATCACACGCTTTTCGGTGAAGGAAAACATCGTGAGAAAACCTGCATATTTCTAGAGGGTTCTAGGGATATGTGTAATCTACCAATCTTTCAACACAATTTACATTAAACCAAATGTAATATTAATCTAAACCTTCCGGAAGAATTGCACTATCTTTTAGTAAAAATTACAAAAATCTGTTCAGAAGATTTTGAAAAAATCGATCACATACAGACAGCTTTTACGCTGTGTGGTATCCGGCTGAATAGAATAGTACCGTACCACCCTCATTTCTTACAAGAGGTGTCGTCAAAGGCGACTAAGATAAGTTGACCCACCGTGTGGTATCCGGCTGAATAGTACATAGGTAAGTTGATGTCAGGCAGGCGGCCGGTCGTAAAATACGCCCAATCGTGTGACAATATGTTTATAGCATTTTGTGCCACTTATAGTGGGATAAGGGCAGGAAGATGATGATGACAGACATACAGCTTTTAGGGGCTTTGTTTTATAACAAGTATATAAAATGTAATTAATATTGCTACAGTTGATTAACCATGAAAGTATATCAGACAAAGAGACTGAATGTATGTGACATTCACATTATTAACTATGCAAGAGTTTACTAAGGCATATAACATTACGCTGGGTAGTGTTCCTTCTTAGTATATTTTTTTCTTCCGAGACTAAAAAGAAAATTCCCGGAAGAAAATCTAGAAAAATGTAAAGAAGTTTCTTATTTTATTTACGTAAATGCGATATAAAATGCCCTTTTACGGTAACAATAGGACGACAGCTGGCTAAATCAAGATAGTAGCCTTGCACAAGAGACGACACGCACAGAGCTAAAAACATATAGAGCCACCTAGAGATTAAAAGTGTTTTAGATTCTGTAAATTTAGATGTAAAGTATAAAGAGTATAAAATTCTATAATGTGTATTTAAAATATACATGGTATAAGATTTCTTAATATGCATGCAAAATATACAGTTCATAAGATTCAATAATAATGTGTATATAAAATATAAAGAGTATAAGATTCTATAAATGTGTATGTAAAATATAAAATGTATAAGATTCTATAATAATGTGTGAGTAAAATATACAGGGTATAAGACTCTATAATAATGTGTCTGTAAAATATAAAAGGTATAAGATTCTATAATAATGTGTATGTAGAATATAAAGAGTATGATATTATATAATAATGTGTGTGTAAAATATAAAAGGTATAAGATTCTATAATAATGAGTATATAAAATCATAAAAGTTATAAGTTTCTATAATAATGTAATGTAATGTGAAATATAGAGATATAGTAAATTTTGCAATTCTTAGCTCAATTTCAATAGCAATTCAATTTTAGCTTTGCCATTACAGCAGTTTTAAATAACTATTTAAAAGAGGCTGATCTAGAAAGCCTTCTTTACTGTTAAGGATTACATATGTGATAAGAATGCATAGATATGGCTACTTTTGCACAAGATAGTAATAACTAAATGTTAATTATAAGAATTATTTCGAAAAGAGCAACTACCAAATTTCTTGCAGGCTCTTCTCGGTAGGAACAGCTTTCCGAACCACCAGTAGAGATCATGATTCAAAAGCGCTTGCTATTCTTTATCATACATAAACGTAATACAAGCAAACGTGTATTAATATGAAACGGAAAAATAAGTGTTGTCAATTTGTGCATGCCGTTGCCATCTATAATTAATATAGCACTTAGCTTAAGATAATTTTACAATTTGTATTTGTAGCTCTACAGGGTGTGTATATTGTTGATGGCCTTTTAAAATAAATAAATGTTGTGATACAAGTTTACTTGAACAAAGAATTCCTCATTCCTCAGTAACGGGTTGTGTTAAAGTTTCTAAGTCTACAGGGCAGTCTACTTAGCTCTCTACTTCACAGTCTACTTAGCTCTACAGTCTACTTAGTTAACAGTCTACTTAGCTCTCTAATTCACAGTCTACTTAGCTCTACAGTCTACTTAGCTCTACAGTCTACTTAGCTCTACAGTCTACTTAGCTCTACAGTCTACTTAGCTCTCTACTTCACAGTCTACTTAGCTCTACAGTCTACTTAGCTAACAGTCTACTTAGCTCTCTAATTCACAGTCTACTTAGCTCTACAGTCGACTTAGCTCTCTACTTCACAGTCTACTTAGCTCTACAGTCTACTTAGCTAACAGTCTACTTAGCTCTACAGTCTACTTAGCTAACAGTCTACTTAGCTCTATAGTCTACTTAGCTAACTGTCTACTTAGCTCTACAGTCTACTTAGCTAACAGTCTACTTAGCTCTACAGTCTACTTAGCTCTACAGTCTACTTAGTTAACAGTCTACTTAGCTCTACAGGGCGTGTATACTGTTGATGGCCTTTTAAAATAAATAAATATTGTGACACAAGTTTACTTGAACAAAGAATTCCTCCTTCCTCAGTGACGGGTCTAAAAGTTCCTAAAGTCTACACACCCTGGACAGGGGGTCAAGAGACAAGCAATTAATTATGTAGCGTTGAGTGTGCACCGCCCGCGCTTTCAATAGCGATAATGCCAGTGTGCACCCGCCTTATGCAATCACGGCGTAATAACATTGAGTGCTGAAGGCGCTTTTAGACTGATTTATGTATTGTTAACGTGCTGTAAAGTGTTAAGGTTTACAAAGCTATGAGTGCTGTATTTATAATTTAATGTTTTATACGTCAACTTCAATATATGCAAGTTAAGTTAAAAAAGCTTTTAACAAAATTATCTGTCCCTATTGTTAACAGTTATTAGTTTTATTTTTTTTTATTTATTTAGTTCACAAAACTGACATACAATTGAGGATATCAAAAATTCAACATAATAATTGGCTTACAATAATTGCTGTCTTCTAGATGTTAACCTAGCATGCTTACAAGGGGTACCATACGTAAATTATTACACAATACATAATTTAAATTATACAATTATAAAAACCGAAAGTTGCAAAATTCTAGTTTAGTTTCATATTTTTTAAAATTAATTTTACTTAAATATTAAGATTAACATTAAGAACACCTTTTCTTTTTGATAGTATTAATAGAGTCATGGAAGATATCTATGTCACCACGAACTCAACACGAACCGTTGAGGAGTTACCTCGTCTGGAGCCAATCTTGACAGAATGCATTGCCATCAAGAATGGACCAGTATATAAAATTTCAGTCGGACCCGGGGAATTGGGTCAAATTTAATTTTCAAGATCACATACCGACAGTAACTTTTGGAGAATTTGTTTTATAATAAGTTTAGATAGGAACAGAATAGAAAATCAAATGGGCGATATCGCAAAAAAATGATTATTTACTTTAAAAAAAAATATATTTCGTTCGCTTCAAATTAAAGCTGGCTATTCTCTACTCTAAGATATTCGTAATTATAAATTCTCTTTATAGTTCGATTCAATTAAAGGAGTTAACTCAGATTACTAAATTTGGTTATCTTTGGCCAATTTTAACCCGTCATCCTTAACTCGCCTCAGAATTGAGCTAGAGCTAGAATATTTTGTACCCAACAAAAATCTCAATATCACGTTGCTAAATTTATGCAAAAATAACACCCGCACGTTTCCCTGCATATTTTCTTGTGCAAAGTATTTCGGAGCAAATTAAACTGGTTTACATTTTCCGTAAGAAAGTATTTATTCTAGTTTACAACGCCGGGGGGCATCTTGCGGGCCGAGCGGAAACTTGGTTAGAATATTAATGAAAATTATTAAAAGGAACTGTATAGTCTCCTTTTGTTTATAAAGGACAGCGGTCGTGACTAATTACGGCAAAAAAAATGTGAATATAAGACGTGGAAATATACCGCCGTGTGGTATTCGACTGAGTAAAATAGACCAATCTCATTTCTTACCGAGGTGTCGTAAAAGGCGACTAAGGTAAGTTGACCCACCGTGGAGTATCCGGTTTAGTAGAATAGACCACCCTCTTTCTTACCGAGGTGTTGTTAAATACGACTGAGGTAAGTTGACGTCAGGCATTCGGCCGGTCGTAAAAACGCAGCCAAATCATCTGACAGCATGTTTATAACATGTTGTGCGGACCCCACTTGGAGTGGGGTAAGGGCAGGAAGATAATAAGACTTGGAAATATACTGACCGCTATTAAATGCAGGATGAAGATTTTGAAAGAAGTTTTTGAAAGTCCTTCGTTTTCTGTTAAGAACTATAATATTTTGATAACCAAAGCAATTTATATAATATATTTTGAGTTATATGTATATTTTAAATTTAAAAATATTTTGTTTTCAAACTACAAAATGGAAATAATCATATTAATTCACCGTTGACAAATTGTCCTAATGAATTTTAATTATGATACAAGGTGTAGGTATAGAAACGTCATTCGCAACAATTGAAGTTTTCAAATACTCTTAACTAGCAGGTTCGATTCCCGCCAAGGGCCAACAGTTTCTACTGTTTTTAGAAACTGTTTTTGGTTCTACGATTTTGTGTACATATCACCTACGTATTAAACTATTTATTTAAAAAAAAAATGTATATATTTGGACGACCATTTATCTCATATATATTTATGACTAGCAATCGCCAGCGGCGCCGCTTGTAGCTTTCTTGGATAAATGTACAATCTCAAACTTAAAGAAGTTTCAAATCGGTCCAGTAGTGCCTGGGATTAGCGCGTTCAAACAATCAAACAAACTCTTCAGCTTTATATAGTAAGTAAAGTAAGTAGCGGCCTGTTACTATCCCACTGCTGAGAATAGGCTTCTTCTCTCCGTTTTTGGAGAGAAGGATTGGAGCTAACACCTACCACGCTGCTCCAATGCGGATTGGTAGGTTACACATATCTCCAGACTTCTCTAGAGATATGCAGGTTTCCTCACGATGTTTTCCTTCACCGAAAAGCGTGTGATAAATTGCAATAATCAATTAGTCACATAAGTTTTAACAGTAAAACTCATTGGTGTCTGCCCGGGTTTGAACCCGTGACCTCCTCCAAAGAGTCGCACGGTGTTACCGCTGGGCTACCACAGCTTTATATATTAGTATAGATTAAATATTAAACAAATGAGATACATATTAACATTTTTCATAGTTTTTTATTATGTTACTTTTCATCTTCATCGAGATGAAGTAACAAGAGACGTAGCGTTAGTAGATTACGAAGGAAGTGGTCGGAATGGTCAGAAGGGGCCATTGTCTGCACTCGCCTGAGCTTTGTGCGGTGAACTTCCGGTGTTATTTAACACATAGACCCGGCCCAAGTTAAAGGTTACAGCGGATTAATATCAAAAGGAGTTAGAAAATAATGAATCATTTTTATATAATCCACATCATCATTAAATTCAAATTCAAATTCA